>CM053623.1:399069435-399085286 GCA_028646595.1 Phalanger gymnotis
TTTTGTGACTTATAGCCTTCAGTTTCCTGAGGTATGGGGGAGTGGGTCTGGCTGTCCAAAATATCCTCTTCCCCTGGAGTTGCCCTCCAGCACTGCTGCTCTTCAGCAATGGTCTCAGCTCTTTGTTGTTTGAGCTGGGCGTCTGGCACTTCCCCTGGGGGAGCAAGAGCATGTCTGGGCTCCTGGTGTTGACCCCTACTGGCTCTGCCCCTCTGGGACTCAGGTACTCCCACTACTCAGCCACTAAAGCCTCACTTCTGTCTCCTCTATTCCGGCATTTCTTTTCCCCCAAGGAATTCTCTGGGTGGGGAGGGGAGAGATTAGAGCCATTTACCTTGCCATTATGTCTCCTGGAAGTTCAAGGAGACACGTTTCATACCTTTGGGCTGCAAGCCTCAGGAGTTGGTATCTCACAGTTGGTGGCATTGCGCTGCCTCTGGTCACTTCCACAAACTGCCATCCTGTGTTGGGAGGCCTGGGGATCTCTGCTGGTTTCAGGTGCCTGGCTTTCTCCCAGCCTGTCTCCCACGTGGGTTTCCAGGCCGGCTGCTTCCGCTTTGGTGCAGTCTAGAGGAGCTCTGCATGCCAAGCACTCTCCTAGCCCACAAATTTGTTCCTTCAGCCTTTCAGACTCTCCTGGCTGGGAAATTTGCCCCACTCAGACTGCTTCTGATTTCTAACTCTCAAATCTGCTCAAATTCACTTTTCTATAGGAATCTGATAGAAGTTGTGAGAGAGCTCTGGTAAGATGCTGTTTTCATGTGGCCATCTTGGCTCCACCCCCTACTTCTTATCTCTAAACTAAGGTTTCTTCATCTGTCGAATGGGGATAGAAACACCTAAACTATCATCTCACTTCTTGATTTTGTAAAATACAGATTACTGTCATTACTACCTCTGATCTTTTATTCTATGAAAATGATGCAAATGGCTTACATTTAATTATTTTATAACTCTCATTATAGTTATGTGCTTACAGGTTTCTCCACTCTAGTAACCACAAATGTTTAAAGGACAATAACTCTAACATTTTTCATCACTGTAGCTGCTAAGCCTAGCATAGTGCCATGTACATTATAGGTTTCTCCAAGTGAACTGAGGATTAAGACAAGGACTTTTAGTGGATGGTAAAGAAGTAGATATAGAAAGTATTAAGATTAGAAAATAGGAAGCAATGACTCTTTGAGTAGAGAAGTCTTTAAATGCTTTAAACCATGTGGAACAATAGATGCCCACTCTCTGCAAAAGGGACTTTAAAGTAAATAAATTGCTCCTTTATTTCATACTCATGAATTTGCATGTGACTCAAGATAATTTGAATGTTGTGGTATCTAGGATCCTTCTGTAAAGATGTCATTAATAATTCATGATCATTGGACACTGATTTGTCCATACTCTTCCTGCAATCCCTCTGGATACCAGCTGAACATATTTGTTAAGAGTCCACAACATTAATAAGAATGGACTCTTGGACAAGATATAATTAACCAATCAAAAGTATTGAGCATTTCTATGTACAAAGTGAGACAATGGATGCAGTATTCAATATGATGTATTTTATGGAATTAAAACTAAATACCATAGAGAATTTGTTAAATGCATTGTGGTGTGGTATTTAAATTGCTGGATTTGGAGCCAAAATCTGTCTTTGAATTCTGTCTCTCCCATTTACTCCCTGTGTGACCCCACTCATCTATAAATTTGAGGGAGTTGGACTCCATTAGCTGTAAGATCACTTTGTTTTAAATCCATGTTCCTAAATAAGGGTTACTATTTTGTAGGAGTTCACAAAAGGGAGGGATCACAATGTGTCAGCTGGCCTGAAAATCTTTCCTGGAAGAGGTAGACTCATAAAATTTAGAGCTGAGAAGAACCTTAGAAGTGAATTGATCCAACCTTCTCATTTTGTGAAAGAGGAAACTGAGACCCTGAGAAACCAAATGCTCTTTCTAGGGTCATGTAGGTAGTAAACAGAAGAGCCCAGATTCAAACCCATGTCTTCTGACTCCAAGGCCATTGCTTCCTCCTGGATTCCACAATAACCTGGAGGTTGTGCTGGGTTCTTGAAAGACAGATTTAAAAAAAGTAGTATCTCTAACAACTATATAGCACTTTAAAAATTGCAATGCATTTGTATTTATTAACTCATGAACTTTATCATAGCCCTGTGAGCTGTTTTAAGTATAATTACCCCCATTTAACAGATAAGGAAATTGAAGCTGAGAGAGGTTGTTACTAGCAGAAGGTGATGCACTTATTTGTGTCTGGGGCAGGACTCAAAATCCGGCTTTTTGGGGATCTAAATTTCACATTCCATCCACTAAACCATGGGGGAAAGAAAAAAAAAACACAGTAGTTAATTGGTGCTCACTGAAATTAAAAACAACTGGAACCATTGATTAGATGTAAAAAAAAACATATATGTGTGTGTATATATATATGCATATATATACATATGTATATATATGTATGGAGAGAGAGAGAGAGAGAGAGAGAGAGAGAGAGAGAGAGAGAGAGAGAGAGAGAGGGAGAGGGAGAGAGAGAGAGAGAGAGAGATTGAGAGGGAGAGAAAGGGAGAGAGAGAGAAAGAATATACATATACCAGGGTCAACTTTTCTTTTTCCCCTTACTGAAGGTCCATATGAGTAAGAAATCAGCAAAGAATATTTAAATGTCAAAAATGCTGCAGGCTTGGTGTTCTTAGTCACAGAGAACCAGCTTTATCTAAGGCATATGTGAAAATAAAATCAGCTCAAAGAGTATTAAAAAAAAGAAAAAAAAAGATGTTATGTTTATTATCAGTGAGAGTGATAATTAAGCCCCATCCACCTGGGGCTCTGTTCTAATGCATCCCAAGGAGTTGGGCTGAGCTTCTTCTTGCCTTTGTCACTGTGCTCAGAACAGCAAAATTGCCTGGGTGGTGTTGAATTCCTGCTCCATTCCCTTCAGTTACAGGAAGCAATGTTGGAAAAGCAGGATAGTAAGGGAAGTGAGCTGGTGATTGTGGAACAAGCCACTTCCGTGGATTTCATTCATATGCAGAGATGATGAAGTTGGAGGACAAAACACACAGGCACAGAAAAAAAAGGATGTGGCTGCCATTCTTGTTTAATTTAGTTTACTTCATCAACTAAATGAATGTTTAGTTGTGTTAGCTGTTTAGTTCATCAACTAAAAATCATCCCTAATGTTCATCTGGAGGCAGTGTGGTAATTGATCAGAAATAACTTAGTAAGTGCATACTATGTCTTCTATACTGGACTAAGCACAGAGGATATTAAAAAAGGGGGGTGGGAACAGTCCCTGCCCTCAAGCATCTTACAGTCTAATGGAAGAAGCAAGATATAAATAATTAGGTACATGTGAGATACATGCAGAGGGACTGTGGAAATGACACTAGACTCTACCTATTCATTCATCATCTCATTCATTCAACAATCATTTATTAAATATTTATTGTATGCTAAGCACTGGGGAAACACAGAACCAAAAATGAAACAGTAGATTATATTCCTTCAGATTCTATTAGAAAAAAAAAAACCTAGAAGACATTAGATCATGGATTTGGAGCTAGAAGGAAAATTAAAGATTATCTAGGCAATAGGTTCTCCAAATTTTGGTCTCAGAACCCTTTGTATTCTTGAAAATTATTGAGGATACCAAAGAGCTTTTGTTTATAGGGGTTACATTGATCAATATTACTCTATTAGATGATAAAACTGATGTAAAATATTAATTTACATAAAATAATCATTTTTATGAAAAATAACTACATTTGCCTAACCAGAATAAATTAGTGAAAAGGGAAGCATTATTTTACATATTTTTTTGCAAATTGATTTGAAGTCTACTTAATAGAAGAGAATATGTTCATACGTGCTTCTGCATTCAATCTATTTTGATATGTTGTTTGGTTGAAACATAGGAAGAAAACCTGGCATAATACCAAAATATAGTTGGAAAAAGGAGGAGCATTGTAATAGGTCAATAAGGCCTGAGTATTATTATGAAAACAGTTTTGGCTTCCAGAACACCCTGAAAGGGTCTCAGGGTCCCTCAAGGGTCCACAGACCACACTCGGAGAACTGCTGAAGAAATCCATAAGCCTTATTTTAAAGTCAGAGAGCTAATTGTAGCAGAGACACATAATAGGTTTTCTCCTACTTCAGTCTAGCCTTGTTTTGTTTTCCCACTGCACCACACTGCTAATTTTCCATTCCACAGTTACTAGCTATGTTGTCTTTGAAAAGTCATGTAATCTCTCTGATCCTTAATTTTTTTATTTGTAAAATGGACATTATAAAATCTGTACTTGGGTGTTTCAGAAGATTGTTGGAAGTTATAAAAAAGATAATGTATGTAAGTTGCTTTGTAAACTATAAAGTATTATGTAACTGTGAACGATTGTTATTTTTTAGTCATAATTATAATGATAAGTTAATAGAGGAAAGAATATTGCTGATAATAATAGCACAGATTTAAATGACATTTTAAGTCAGGGCTTCATATATCTTTGTGAACCTCATTGATAATCTGGTGAAGCCTATGGACCTCTTCTCGGAATAATGTTTTTAAATGAATAAAATAAACTATAAGGAAACCAATTATATTGAAATATGCATATATTTCACATATATATACAAACATATGTATACATATGTATATATGTATATGTGTGTGTGCACGCAGGCCTATCTGTATATGTGTGTACACACACAAGTACACAGAACTAGCTCCTGATTAGTGTGAATAAGGAATCACTTGAAGTAGTTTCATGTATTTGAATTCATACTATTCAAAGTTATAATTCTGTAAAATATGATAATTGGTTCCAGCCCAATGGAAATAGGCAATAAGCATTTGAATAATGCAACCACTTACAAGGATTCATTATTCACACTAATCAAAACCTAGCTATATTTTAAACAAGTTTACAGATCCTAGGTTAAGGATCTCTCCTTTAAGGTTTACTTGAAGTCAGAAGACATAGTGGCTGCTCAATAACTGGTGATTCGGGTAAATGAATGAATGATGTGGTAAGAGACATTGGTGAAATGGATATACAAGAATGATGTGTGGTTTATTGAATAAGAACTGAAAAGAAAAGTATTAAAGGTTATCAATAGGATGTGCCAACAATAAGTACGTTCTCTGTTTTGCAGAAGTAGAGCAAGTCAAGGTGAGGCACCATGGTGACTTTGGAGTCAGAAGATTATCTTGTCTCTACCATTTACATTCTGGTGGTGGTAATGGTCCTCATGGCTTGTGGCAAGAGGTTTTCAAATAAAGTGGGAAATTAAATGAAGTCCAGAAAAGCTGAGGGATTTGCTCAAGGTCATCTAGATAGAAATGAGGAGAGATGAGATTCAAATTCATCTCCAACTCAAAGACTCATTCTTATACTCTGCAATAAAGACAGACATTTCTCTAATTAATTGAGATTTATAAAATACTTTGCTTAACAGTCTTGTGAGTAGAGACACAAGGTTTATTATCCCCATTTTAAAGAATAAATTGAGGTTCAGGGAACTGAATTGACTTGGCCATGATGATGCAGATAGTGTTGAGTTGGGATTCAAAGCTAAGTCTTAGGATCCTAGATTTAAGACTGGAAGAGACCTCAAAGGCCATGTGGTCCAACCTCCTCATTTTGAAAAAAAAAAAAACACACTCAGGCCCAAGGAAGTTACACTCATCCCATTTCACTCACCTTTAAAAGGAAGCAATTGAACTATGTTCTTTGTGGTCTCTTCTACCTCTAAATCTGTGGTCCTATTGACAGTAGAGTTAGAAAGGATCTTAGAGCTCCCATAGTCCACCCCACCAAAACTTTATTCACCCTATTTCATGAATGAGAAAGCCAAGGTAAAGAGAAGGAAATTACTTTTATCAGGCCTCCTGACTCTTAGTCACATCCTACCACCCTGGGAATCATATAAATGGCCTAACCTATTTTCATTACTCAGACATGTGAACAGTAAATGGGCAGATTTTCTTTGGAACTCAGATATGACATCTCATGTTTAGGGGATTGTTTGCTTAAGTATAAAGAGTTTCTTAATTTATTTTTATGCATTTTCAGTCTTCCAATCACTTTCATATCAACTATAAGCACAGATACTTTCAGGAACAAATAATTTTGACTATGCAAGTTATGATTCCTATGTCATATATTTCTAGTGAAGAAAGAACATGAGTACTGAAATTAAGACACATGGCTCTTCTACCTATGAGCAGAATGACCTCTTAGAGCAAGTCACTTAATGTGGCCAAAATTTGGCTTTCTTAGGTATAAAATGAAGATAACAATACTTGTCTATCCCACATTTACAAGAGAGCAAACTGAAATACTAAGTAACTGAAAATACTAAGTAACTTGCCCGAGGTCAACCAGCTGCTTGTACTGAGAGGCAATATCGGGATGGGGTGGGAAAACTACTCCCAAGTCAAAAAGAAGTGACTTAAAGTCCTGCTTCTGACTCAAACTGACTGTGTGACCCTGGACAAGTCAGTTAACATAGCAGTGCTCTAGGCAACATCTAAGAATATGTGTTGCAAAGAAGGTGCTGACCTGTATTGTACAAACTCTCTCTCTCTCTCTCTCTCTCTCTCTCTCTCTCCCTCTCTCTCTCACTTGTGCTTGTGTCCGTCTTTATCTCCCTCTCTCCCTCCCTTGCTTCCTCTTCCCCCCTCTCTCTGTATATACCATACATATATATCTGTTTACATATAATGTAAGTATACATAACTTATTTACTGTCAAGGGCTATGTAAATATGAGTTTTCAATACTGAAAAGTGAGAAAACATGTATGTATGTATATATATATACATATGTACATATGTACATATAATTGTTAAAATGTCCCGTAGAAGAAAATCCCCTTTAAAGATGTTTGTTAAAATGAGAGGTGGCATGAAATGCCATGAGTTTGCAAGAATCCACCAGGTGTGGTTTGTTACTTCCTTGTAAATGGAACTGTGATCCTTCAAAGGAACTAGGTGAGGCAATTGTGAAAGAGCTAGTCAATAGAAATAAAAACAGAGAGTTTCCTTGTATGTTATAAAGGCTGTGAGATGTGAGATGAATATTAGTCAGCAAGAAGAATTCAGCCCTCAGGAAGAAACTTCCAGGTCATGGCAAAGATGAGTCTGGTCACCTAAATCAGACCTTTGCTATCAGAGGAGCGCAAGTTTCAGCATTAACTTGCTGATAAGTATGGGCAAACACCAGTCAGTCAACAAAATGAACTCCCATTCTCTTCTTAAATGTCAGGAGTAGGAACTGCCTTTAGGGGAGCCTCTACCTTTCTCTAAGGGTCTTGGAGGAGACTGAGTTTATCCATTGGCATGAGACTGGCCCTAAGCATGAGCAAGGAAGATGACTGCCTGTGTAATACAATTTGAAAGCTATTGCAAAGTTCTTAACATAAAGCATTTCAGTTTTCAGCCCTCTGCACCAAACCATGCCATCTCTACCCCTGCCATCATCCCTACCTCCTCCTCTCACAAGAATGTTGGACTCTGGGAGCAGCTAGATGGCACAGTGAGTAGAGCACAGGACCTGGAGTCAGGAGGACCTGAATTCAAATCCGGCCTCAGACATTTGACCCACTGTGTGACCTTGGGCAAGTCACTTAACCCAAATTGCCCTGCCTTTCTGCCCTCAAAAACAAACAAACAAAAAGAATGTTGGACTCCATCCCCTGGTACCTCCAGCTGTTAAGGGGATTTTTATCTTATTTTGACTGAGTCTAGGGTTCCACCTTATTCTCCAGCTACCAGCTCCAAGCCACACACACACAAAAAATAGGTAGTCCTTTTTCCCTCTTTCCACTCTCCCCTTATTTGTATATAGTGTAAATTCCTTAAGTTCAGGGATGGTCTTTGGTTATATTTGTAGCCCCATTACTTAGCACAGTGCCTGACATTTATTAAGCATTCAATAAATATTCTATCCACTCATTAGACATTCAATTATTAATTCACTTTTCCTACCAGTAAGCACTGCCCTCTCCTTAATATTACAGAATCATTAAATGGGAAAATGTTAAAGTTGGCTACAGGCCTTAGAGATTTCTGATTCAAGCCATCCATTTTTTTAAATGCAAATACTTTTAGGAGGTAATGATATTTTGTTTTCAGACATAATGTTTGGGGTTTTGTTTATTTGTTTCTTAATGAGCAGGAGTTTAATTAGAATTAGTTTCTTGTTATTCTATAATGAAAGAATTGGAATTTCAGAAAGAGGGAGGGTCTTTCGAAGGAAATGGAGGACAGAGCACATAATAAAGAATTGGTGAAATTAGGGACCCAAGGAAAGTATTACTGACTTCAAAATTGCTGACACAAGGCTTAGGTATTCCTAGAGAAGTACCCAGCATAAGGCAAAAGGACAATCTCATCCTCCCCTTGAGTTTTTACTACCTAGACATTAACGATACAAGAGATGCCAAGGGAGTGGAAGAGTTATACAAAGAAGATAAATCACTCTAATGATAATTTCCTGATCTCAACCCACCCACATCTTGCCCCTTCTATCCCAGCTCAATTATAGATAATATATACCTTGGGAAGTATGCTACAGAAAAAAAAATTTAGAACTACAAATATAACCATAGCTTAGCATTGTATACCATTGTACAGTTTCTAATGTGCTTTTACATACACGATTTCATTTGATCCTCAAAATTGCTGGGGTTGTTTTTCATATGGAGAAACTATTTCCCCAAAAGATAAGGTGGCCTGGAGTATTCTGTCTACTATTAGATACCACATTTGAGTGATACTTGCCATCATCATTTTTTGATGAAGTTATTGTCACACCTTTTGATCTTTGCCTTCTTTTAGAGAATCAGTAACATTTTAAATGAGATGACTCTGGAAGAGAGAATGAGTCTGATAACTTTGAGTAGCTCTGCCTCACTTAAATTCAATTCACTTGTAAGTCAAGACATCACCCTCTTGATGGCATCGGTCCTTTTGAAGAACAAAGCCCAAACAACAATCTGTGAGTAGCAGTAGCTGCCCCACTGGGGACTGGACAGGCCAGTTCCAGTTGGGCAATACTGCTATTTCTTTCTTCCTCCTTCTCCTTTTCTCCACCTTCCTGAGCTCTTCCTTCTCCCTGTCTTCCTCCTGCCCCTCCTTTTCTTCACCTTCCTCCTCTTCCTCCTTCCTTCTCTCCTTCCTCTGTTCATGTGGGGAATCACTCTTTCCCCACTCACATGTGTGCACTGTTTCCAAAAGAATATACATTTTTGACCACTTATGCTTCCCAAAGTATCTTGAGGTTTGAGTGCTACATTTTTTTCTTCCGTGTGTGTGTGTGTGTATGTGTGTGTGTGTATGTATGTTTTAAACTGAGACAATTAACTATTTTGTCTCATGTAGTTTTCATGTATGATTTCTTGAAATATAGCTCTGGTAAACCAGGCTTTGATAAAGCCCACTTGGATTCAAATGGAGCCACTTGACTATGGCTTTAAACCCAAATCACTCTGACTCTCACTGATGTCCAGTAATGGGCCCAAACCCAAGCCTCACTTGCTCATTGTTTGGGTTTTGATGACTCAGGGTGAAGGTAAATAGCAATTGTTTCTGTTCTGGCCAGAAACTCTGAGGGTCTTCCCCTCCCTAACTGACTCTTTTGTGAAGGCAAACCAGGCCATCTTTTACCTCAACTTTTACCTAGCTTTTAACTACTGAATGAATGTTGCCTCAGACATCCTGAGACCTGGGAAAGACTTCAGCTTAAAAAGGCCCAGGTCCTCCACTGTATCCTGGGCCATCACCAACAGTCCTGACTTACATTGGAGTTTGATGCCTCTGGGGGGGAGACAATGAGGCTGATGACTTTGCACAGCTCCGCCTCACTTAAATTCGATTCACTTGCAAGTCAAGACATCACCCTCCTGATGTCATTGATCCTGTTCAGTATGAACAACAACATCTAAAACAATTTTAAAATTACTTTCTGGAATTTTGACTAGAACCAAAGCCCATCTCGGTCACCTACAACCGGTAGACTTCGCATCTTTGCATTAAAATTTAAGAAAAATATTTCATTTTCCCTTTTCCAATCTTTGGCATCTTTTTTTTAATTCTCCAGGATCTTTCAAAGATTATGGGATTACCCAGCCAGAGCTAAAAGACCTTAGAGAACCATCAAACTGAACTCCCTTATTTTACAGATGAAGTAACTAAAACTGAGAGATGTCAAGTAACTTTCCTAGGATCACACAACAAGTAATTGACTGAGGGAGGATGGGAACTCAGGTCTTCCTGATGCCAAGTTCAGTGTTCCATTCACTATGCCATCTAACTGCCTTTTAAGCTAGATTCAACATCAACC
The DNA here is from genome assembly GCA_028646595.1 of Phalanger gymnotis. Taxonomy (NCBI): domain Eukaryota; kingdom Metazoa; phylum Chordata; class Mammalia; order Diprotodontia; family Phalangeridae; genus Phalanger; species Phalanger gymnotis. Next base: position 399,079,789 of record CM053623.1, read on the forward strand.
AACTTTCACCCACGTTGTACTATATGTTATAGTTTATCTTGGTTAATTTACTAGAATTCCTGAAGGACAACCAGGTACTCTTTTACTATCCTTTTATCTATCTTGAGTCTCCAGTTCTATTGGAGATTTTTTTTTTCAGTTCTTTGTAGTACAAAATCTACCCTCTTTGGCAGAAAAAAAAGAGAAGTACAATATGACCTGCATTATACAGTATGATCTCTTCTCCATCCTCTGTTATCATTGTCCTATCCACTCCAGGCAGTGGTCATTTATATCCTTTTTCCCACAATATAGTTTTTTTTAAAAATCATCCTTTTGATGTCAGTAACGTTCCTTGCAAACCTCTCCTCCTGTTGAGTTTGATTGCTCTAGACAGTATATTTGCAGAACCTTGTCATTCTCTTGTTTTAATTTTGTAACTTTTTATCTATTTTGTCAAAGTTTTAAAGAAAAAAGAACAAAATATAAGTTTTGCCAATGAGCTCACTGTGTGTACATTCACATTCATCAATTCCTCCTTTTTCATAATTGTGTCGTCAGAATTTAGTCTTTGAGGATTTCTCATATCTACTGATTGAGTTCCCTTGTAGAATTTTAGCCCATAGAATCCTACTTATTCTTTCTCTGAACCACTTGAAATCAGTTTTCCCCAACTTAGTTACCTGTCAAATGTTACTTGTCTCTTCTCTCTTCTATCATAACTTCTAAAATACCATGCAACTCCTCCTCATGATTCCCGTTATTTCCATCTCAGCAACCAAACTCCTCCTTGATTCTTCCTTATTGCAGAAAATTACATCTAAAACAGAAGGTTTGTTAATCCATTCCTCCATCATTTAAATGACGGCATCATTATCATTAAGGCAAGTCAAGAAGCGATTAGCAGATCTGTTTTTGTTGGAGAGAATTCTAGCAGAATTAATCAATCATCGATATCTAATTTCCTCCTTGCCAAACTTGCTATCTCTTCCCTAAATTTCCCACCTATTTCCTCCTTCTGTCCTGGTGGTGTGTAGTAAAGGACAATGCCCATATTGTTTCAGTTTCTTTGTCCACTGGGATTCATCCAATATTCCCTAGCAATTTTTCTCCTCTGGTTCATGTTTTTCCTCACTTTAGTATATCTTTGCACTATGTCCATCCAGAACTTCATAATTCCAATTCTGATAAACCTTCTGGTGCTATCATTTATTCCTGTGTATCACCAATCCCTAAATCACCAAAAGTGGGTAGTAGATTGTTAGGTTCAACATGTCTCAGGGGATTTTTATGTCATGTTCCTCATGTGTCCCAGAAAGAAAGCAGATCTATCTTTTATGTTAGGTTAACAAGTAAATTGACTCTATTCCCTTTCTTAGGAAGAAACTTCTTCCTCTCATCAGTATGACTTCATCTGATGTCACCTGCGAACAGGTACAGTAGCAATAGGGTTATCATGTCCAAGTTAGGTGAAGGAGGTGAAGGGATCTTGCCCCTCCCATAAAAAGCAATAATACAGGGCTGTCGGTGACTGCAGAGAGATAGAGGCACACTTTACCATGCTAAACACATTAGATGGAAACACTGGTAACTTTATCCCACTTTAACCTCCAGAATTTCCTGGATGTGGGGGTGAGGATTACTTTATGCCTCTTCGTATTGTTATTTTGCTTTTTGTTTTTTCTTTGAAGCATTTTTTCCTATTCTTTTAAGAAGCATTTCATTGTCCCAATAATCTGGAGAGCAGGAATGTATTTCTTTCCTTAAGATGAAGGCCAACTTGTACTTTTTACATGTATCATTGCTACCTGGTACCTGTAGGATCATAAATATTGGAAACACTGCAGGTCACTGCAAAATTCTCTAACCTCCATACCGGTCTGAAATAAGATCCAGGCTTTGTTTACTTTGTGGTACATTTCTTGGCTAGCTCTGATGGATGACTCTTCCTCCAACTGCCTGCAATGCAAGAGACTCAGTCATTTTTGGAGATAGTGAAAAGCTGTGTTCTCAGAAGCCCTGGGTAATTAACATAGTCCTGCCATGCCATAATAGTAACATAACAGAAGTATACCGAAGTCCACAATCACAAATTCAATGATCTAATTAAGTCTAATTATTCTCTTGCTCTCCAGACACTTTTTTTCCCTGCCTGGGTGATGCTGTCATTAGAAGAAAATTCTTTTGCAAACCCATAAGGCAATAGAATGGGATTTAGGTAGGAAGCTGAATAATACATTAAAATTCTGGGAGATTTTACAGCCCTGGGAGAGAAGTAGTACAAACATGATTATCCCCATTTTACAGATGAGGAGACTGAGAAGCAAAGAGGAGAAATAACTTACATGACAAAGTCACTGAACTAATTAAGGTTGAAAGTAGAGACTAGAACACAAGATTTCTGACTCTAAGGATTCTCTCAATCCTACGACTGCCTTCTCTGTTCACAGTTATGGTCCTCTGAAAGACCATATAAAGGATAAAACAAATAGAATTCTATTATGTGATTTATTTTTTTCAAATTTTCTGTCAAAAATGAAGTTCCTGGTTATTGGATTGTTTTGAAGATAGACACATTATTTATGAAGGGATATCTAGTCACCAATTTTGCTACTTTTATATAAAATACAAATAAACCTGAGGGTTTTTAAATGTCCAATCTCAGCCTTCATTTATCAATCTTTTTTTAATTTATCTATGCAAATTTCAACTTGTTTCACACCAGAGTACAGTATTCATCCCCTAGACAGGATGATTTCTTCCTTCATCTCCTTATGAATCTAATTCCCCTATTGAGGATTTTCCAAATAACTTTGGAAAAGCAAACATTTGGGGCTAGAAGGAGCTCCGAAGGGAAAACCTCCTGTCCCCATGGAACCATCTTTGAAAGAGCAGCTTCGTATGGAAGAGTATAAATGAATTTTGTTCCCTAGGAGCATCACAACCCCCTCCCTCCTCCAGAGTTGTTTGAAAGGACCAGAAGGGTGGTGGAGCCAATTTCTCATCATTTTAAAATGTTCCCCAAGCAGCACGTTGAGCAGGATACCTGATGGAAGGAGCTCCCAGTGGGACGAGGTCGTGCTTGTCTTGACTACTAAGGGAACATAGGGAATTATCTCTGCCTGCAATCTTTTCTCCCTGCCAGCTGTCTCGCCCTGAGTGCTAATGTGTCACAGGTGAGAAGCTGCTTTGCCAGCTCTAAGGACATGAAATAACCTAAGCCTGTCTGCTTATGGAAGAGAGGCCAGCCAGAGACAAGATGCCTTGGGCCATGTAATCTTCAAATGAATGTGTCTCTCTCCTCCTTTTTACCTTCCTTCTTTCTCCTCTTTCCTCGATGCTTTGATTTTATTTCCTCTTCTTTCATCTCTCCCTCTGTGCCTTCATCTTTCCATCTCTTCTACTTTGTCTTTCCACATTAAAAAGTGCTGCATAGGTGTGTATATGTGCACATGCATACATATAGATATTAAGGCACTATGAGGGGGCAGGGTGGGGGTTAGACACTGAAATTCCTAAATGGGGGTATTCTAGTGTGGAAAAATCCTTTAAGAAAGCAAATCATCCACTCATCTGTAACTTAAATTTTAGAGAATTATGTTCACTGACCACAAAATCAATGTGCGTCAGAGGCAGGACATGAACCAAGATCATCTTGACACCAAGGCCAATCCTTCATCCACCCCACCCCGCTTCCTCTTTTTAGTATGTATACACAAATCCTATGAATGGCCATTCTCATACAATTACATGCTGGTATATGACAAAAAAGTAGACATTAAACACATTTTTAGCAGACTCAGAACATAATGCTTTAGGGAATAAAAAGGTTTTTTTAGCTTGGAAATTTATGTATGACGACTTCCTGGATAGTATTCTTGTTATAAACACGAAACCAGTTTTGTTTTGAGACTCTTTTCGAACTCTTCTCTGAAAAGGAATCACCTGGCACCCTTCTTTTGGCTCATTTTCAATAGCTGTGTGTCTTCATGTCATCCCTGGGTCTGTTTCCTTCTCACTGAATAGGGGGAATGATGTCTGAACTGCCTGCTTCATCAGTCAGTGTGTGATGTTTGAATGATATAAATCACAGGGCCACAGGACTTAATTCTGGAAGCAGGTATGTGCTGGAACCAAATATGCAAATATAATATAATTTAAGGAGGGACAGGTCACTAACAACTTGAGTTATAAGAGAAGGATTCCTAGAGGAACCTGAATTGAGCTTTTAATGAAGTTAATGATTCTCAAGAGTAGAGATGAGGATTCTAAATATGATTCCGAATGTGATTCCTTGCACACCTCTCCTGTTGAGTTTGATTGCTCTAGACAGTATATTTGCAGAACCTTCTCATTCTCTTGTTTTAATTTTGTAACTTTTTAATCTATTTTCTCAAAGTCTTAAAGAAAAAAGAATTGTCTTGGATTGTTTTATTGCTGAGAATAGCTAAGTCATTCATAGGTCAATCATCATACAATATTATAGTTAATGTGTACAGTTATCTCTTGGCTCTGCTCCCTTTATTTTGCATCAGTTTGTATAAGTTTTTCCAAGTTGTTTTTTTCTGAAAGCATCCTGCTCATCATTTCTTACAGCACAATAGTATTATATCACAATCGTGTATCACAACTTATTCAGTCATTCCCTAATTAATAGGCATCCCCTCATTTTCCATTTTTTTGCCAATACAAAAAGAGTTGCTATAAATATTTTTTGTACACATCCTTCTTTTTCTTTTTTGTCTCTTCGAGATACAGACCTAGTAGTGGTATTACTGGGCCAAAGAGTATGCACAGTTTTATAGCCCTTTGGGCTATAGTTCCAAGGTGCTATACAAAATGAATCTGTTAGGGAGAGTATGGTACTTTTTCAATATGAAAACATATACATATATATATATACACACATATATGTGTATATGTATATGTGTGTGTATATATATGTGTGTCTGTGTGTGTGTGAAACAATTATTTCAGTCAATCATTGCTCTTACAACCTTATTGGCTGAGTGAGGGCTCTAGTCACTCCAGTTATGAAAGAATAAGATATCAGTCAGTCAGCAAATATTTATTGAATACAAATGAGGAAAGAAGGCAAGAGAAAGAAGGAAATTATGATGCTATAAACAGTGTAATAAAAAGAGCATTGGACTGTAGGTCAGAAGATCTGTGTTTGAATACCAGTCTTGTCAGTTATTGATTTCAATATTTTTGGCAAGTTGCTTTTCCTGCCTGGGCATGAGTTTCCTCATCCATAAAATGAAAGGGTAAGATTAGATGATATCTTATGTTGACTTTCACCGCTATGCATTAAAGAAGGCTATTCTCCTAATGATTTAGGAAAGATAACCTCATATAGTCATAAAGAAAGCTAACCTCAGAACCAGGAATATCTGGGTTAAAGTCCTACCTCTCAGACTGGTGGTGTGTATGACCACATGCAAATCACTTCGTTTCTCAGTGCTCAGGCAACTAACACTATAAAACTGTAAGTTGAAGAAAAGTTACAATTCTGAATA
>CM053623.1:399085786-399123203 GCA_028646595.1 Phalanger gymnotis
TCAAGCACATACAGTCAATATGAACATTTGAAGTGGAGATATCTTTAAATTTGCTTAGTAGAAATAAATTTGTACTCAAAGAAACATCCTTTTTCTTTAAAGCCTCTAAAAACATGGTGAGGATTGCTTACATCAGCACTGTACAATGATATAGATCTCCCACCTACACAGTAAAGGGATTTCAAAAACCAATAAAGAAAACATAAGTCCTCAAGTCAGGAAAGAAAAGCAGCTAAAAGGCCTGTGCTACTAGAGGTTGCCACCAGCTAGCATCTTTCCTTAGATCAAACAATTAATCAGTCCATAAAAAAGCAAATATTAAGCATTTACTAAGCACTAGACTCTATGCTAGTCTCTTGTCATACAAAGACAAAAGAGGCCTGCCTTCAAGGAGCTTGCATTCTATAAGCTAGTACAGAATTGGCTATGGGCAAATCCCAGTGCTAATGATATAAGTTTTATATGAGCAGGACAGATTTTTACTGAACAGCTCTCTCTCTCTCTCTCTCTCTCTCTCTCTCTCTCTCTTTCTCACTATGTGTGTGTGTGTGTGTGTGTTGTGTGTGTGTGTGTGTGAGAGACAGAAAGAGAGAGACAGAGAGAGAGAGAGAGAAAGGAGAGAGGCAGAAACAGAGAGAAAGGGAGAGAGAGGGAGAAGGAGAGAGAGAAAGGAAGGAAAACAGGGAGAGAGAGAGAAAGGGGACTGGGGGGGGAAGAGAGAAAAGGAGAGAGAAAGGGAGAGGGAGAGAGACACGGAGAGAAGCAAGGAGTTTCTCACCCACAGCATTGTGAAACCTCCTATTTTGTCTGTTCTCCAACTTAGAACCTTCTCAACTTGAGCTATCCAGAAATGGAGTAGGCTACTTCAATACTGGCATGTTCTCCCTTCCTTCAAGAAAAAATGAAATGCCCACTTATCAGGCTTGCTATAGTGAGCATTCCATTTTTGCATGGGTAGTACTGGCTGGCAGTTATGATTTCTTCCAATTCTTAAATTCTATCATTTTGGATCTTATGTGTAATTCCAGGGAACCATTTTTTCTCTTGTGTATTTCTTGGAAAAGAAGGATTTTAACACTATGAAGGAAGTAAGACAATGGATCTGTAATACCAGAAAGCAGCTGCTTTTTCTAATAACCTTGAAAAGGTCACCAGCTTCTCTATCCTAACAAGCTTACCCACAGAGGTACACAAGCAGAGCTAGACCAAGCTCTGGACTAGCTTTTCTAAAGCAGTTCTCATGTTGTAAACCTGATTATGGTTTTGGAGGTAGATCAAGGGAGCCAGATAGGCATGTCTGATTTCTGTGGTAAGCAGTTCAGCCCTGAGAAGTCTGGTTATCTGGCTGCCTTCCTTTGTGCACGTGTGTGTGTGTGTGTGTGTGTGTGTGTGTGTGTGTGTGTGTGTACGTACTGCTGCGTGCATCCTTAAAAATGGTTGTTACAGTGGATCATGCTATAAATTAATGAAGACCTTCAGATCCAGCACATACCAAAAGATGAGACTGTGATGACACTAAGATTTATGACTGACAGTTTGGGACCTTGACAACATCTCAGGGTCCCTTCTCATTCATGTCATGGACTGAAAGAATCTGGCAGTCAAAGATATCCCATTGGGGGAATCTTTTGGAAGGATCTTCACATCTACCTTAAGCAATAGCAGAAACCTGGGCAATGGGTCTGATTAAGGCAATGCTAATGAAACCTAGTTTCAGCTTAGGCTCCAGCAGTGGGCATATCTGAGTAAGACACCAAGAGACACCCTGAAGTACCTTTTAACTCAGTTATTTCCCCAAAACACTTTGGAGGACACAGGCACTTTCCCATTATGGGTGAATAATTAACCAGAATTGACAGCCTATATCCAAACAAAGCAAGCCATAATTAACCAGAAATTGGAGTCTATAAACAAACAAGGCATGCCATTTTGACATTAGATCAACTAAATTCCAAAAAAGACTATGGTGATGAGTTTGTAAATACTGCCAAACCCTGCCCCTCCTCCAAACACACACACACACACACAAAGTCTTTTGGTAAATTAGCCCATATTGACACTGGAATGTTAAAGCAATGAAATATTTAAGAGCTGCAAGGTTGGACCGAAGTACACTTTTTAATTTGTATGGCACCGACTGAACAGTAAAATGTGATTTAATTTACTATATAATTTGCTTGTTCAACAAAGCTGAAAGATAACTCACTTACTGCCTCTGTTTCTATGTGTCTCAGTAACAGGCATGGCTCTATCAATGAATGGCTTTGTCATTTGGTGCCAGAGGAAGTCGTTTGAACAGAAAACACACAAAAATAAGAGTCCAGTGCCTGAGTATTTGCAATGCTTTTCCTCCATCCTCATCATGTTTATTTCTGCATGGAAACAATAACAGCCCTTTGTTTTTCTAACTTGATGAAGTCACTCAGCCTTATTCTGCAGCAACACATCTCTGGGAAAGCGTGCTCAGCCAAATTTAGAACTATTTGGAGCTCACGAGTTGTGAATTTTGAACCAAACTTGAATCTTTGAACAGCTCATCTGTTCTCCGAAGCGTGCCAACATTGCTAACGGCCTCACAGTCTGTACTGGCTCCAGGAGGCCTTTGCCTGTTGTCTTGTGAATCCCCTGTGTTTCTCCAAATTGCCAGTGTTGCCGAAAAGGGCCCTTTGGCTGCTGCTCTGTTTAATGCCAGCACTTAGGAAGAACACAATGGATGTATCTGAGCCACTAAAACCTAGGCTGGAGAAAGAGAGATTTCCCGGAGGTGAAATTTCGGGGTCTACGTTGTTGCTGTCATTTTTATCAGGTTTAAGGCTCCTCTTTCTCCTTCATGTTGTCTGCTTGAATCCATCCTTGTTTTTGCTACCACAGTCACCAGCCTCTCATAGCTCCTTATCACCTCAAGCCTATCCTGCTGCTGTAATTGTCTAGATGTTCTCTCTGCCTCTAGTCTCCTCCTTATATAATCCAACCTACACACTATGGCTGTATTAATATTCTTACAACATTGCTTTTTATCAGGTAGCCTGTGGGAGTGGAAAGACTCTATGGGAAGCAGCATAGTACAGGGGAAAGAATAGTCACTGGAATCAGAGGACTTGGGTTCAAATTTCACCTCCTATATTGAAGGCTAGGCAAGTCTAGATCAGAGATATTAAACATGTAGTAATGATGCAGTCTGAGCCAGATTAAAATTCAATTGGAAAACATTTAACAAAAATAATAAAAATGCAATAGAACATAGATAATGTTAACATGTGGTATTCTAAGATACTGTATGAGTAGCAGAGATCCTTCTGTGTGGTTCAGGGGCCTCTGTTTCTATTTGAGTTTGATTGTACTGGACTAAAGGGTCTCTAAGTTTCCTTCCAGGCCTACATCTCTGATCCTATGACTGCCTCCCTTTCCCTTGCACTCATTTAGTCAGCAAACCTAGGATTATCCCAGCTCTGCTAATTGACTACTCGGGCAGTGCGTCCCAAGTTTGGTGCCACTATCATATAGGTTATTATAGTTTGAATTAGATGGCCTCTAAGGTACATTCCTTCTCTGAGATTCTGTGTGAAGGACACTTCCAGAGATCCCACTATGCAAAGTTCCTGGATACCCAAATGGTTTACCTGGCTCGGGACCTCACCCTGAAGCTGCACTGACGTCCATTTAAATGACCCCATTTGCACTCCTGCTCTCTGGTCTCCATTTGATAACTTCACTTCTTGATTCCTTCCCATTGACATCAGTCAAGCAATCAGGAAGCATGTATTAAGTGCTTATGAGACATGCTAAGTATTGTGCTGTCATTGGGGATAAAAAGCTAGGGAAAAGCATACTTCCACACAGAGCAGGTGAAAGGCAACCTTAAAGGAGAAGGCTCTAAAAGCAGCATCTTTGTTCTATAATTCTGGAGTGAACACAGTATTCCTGCTCCAATTCCCAAGTAAATGTGTATACTACTGCATACACACAAAAGACGCACCAGAAACCAAATCACTTCCATGGTCAGAGGTAGATAGATCAGGCCAGCCTGTATTCTACAACTATTAAACTAAAGAAATATCCAAGCTAATGATCAAGGATCTGGAGAGAGAGAAGATCCCTGATCACTGATTTTTTTTTTTTTTTGCTGGGAGAAAAACAAAATCAACAAGTCTTTATTAAATATCCATTATGTGCCAGGCAGCACATGAAGGACTTGATAAGAATAACAAAGCAACTTATTTCCAGCCAAGAACCCAAAGGAGATAGCCTGATGCCACAGACAAGACATTCAATTTAAAATGAGATGCAAACCCACATCTCACACTTCCACACTAAATGAGTTTAAGTAGGGTACATTACCTCTGAACCCCCTTTACCTTTAAAATGGAAATAAAAATACCTCTCCTACCGTTTTATGGGGTTATTATGAAAAAAAGAATTTTGTACACTCTAAAGTCTGATAGAAATATGAACCAGAATTAATGAACATGCTTATCACACCAAGGAAGTAAAATTACTTGGAATAACTCATGCTAGCCAACACACATACAGGGTGACAGGCACCAAACGTGAAATTATCATTTCTTTTTGAGTCAAGAATTTTGTTTGGAGTTGTAATGCAGAATTTTTAAAGTATAATTACGTGGAAAACACAGTTTAATTTGTATCAGTCGAAATTTACAGCTTGTATATGTTTATATAAATGATCACGAATTGAAACCTCTTGTGCCTTCTTTGATGCATAAGAAAAAATGATTACCCAGCTCTTGTTGTAGGCGAGGGTGACATCAGCTTTCTCGGTGAATTGGCAGTGATCAGCCCTTTAATCAGGAACAAGATTATCGACAGCCAAAGTATGCAAATATGCCATCTGAAAACAACAGTACAACATTTTATAATGACAGGTTTTAGAAAAGACTGCATAATGCAGAATTAGAAAGTTCACAAGATCGTCAAATTTCAGAGTTTGAAGGAAGCCTAGAGGCCATTTACTACAACACGTGCCTGACCAAGAATCCTCTCTAGAACATCCCCACTAAATAATCAATATAGTCCCTGATGGAAGTTAGGCAATGAGGGTAAGTAGACTCACTATTGTTGGAAGCAGTGCATTCTACATTTGGATATCTCTAAGTCTAACCCTTAAAAAAATTCTCCCTATATTAAGCTTAAATCTGACTCTGGAACTTCCCACCAGTCACTGCTAAGTCTGCCGTAGAAGACATGGCAGACCCATTCCCCTGTCCTATCTGAGCCATTAGCCTTCCACATGACAACCCCTCAGATAGCTATCGTCTCCCTTTGGTCTTCAACTCTTTACTTCTTCTGGCTTGACATTCCCAGTCCCTCTTTTCCAGCTCATCTTCTTTTGCTATTGTGATGAGGCTCTGGAGCATTCACCTAATATGGAGGTACCCTGTTTCTCTGCATTTCCCAGCCAGATGGGTAAAAGTTTTTATTACTATTGTTTAGTAGTTTTCAGTTGTATTAGACTCTTCGTGACCCCATTTTGGGTTTTCTTGGCAGATACTAAAGTGGTTTTCCTCTTCCTTCTCCAGTGCATTTAATAGATAAGGAAACTGAAGCAAACAGGGCTAAGTAATTTGCCCATAGTCACACAGCTATAAGTGTCTGGAGCCAGATTTGAACTCAGGTCTTTCTGACTGCAGACCCAAAACTCTATTCATTCCACCACCTAGAGTCCTCATGGATAAGAGCAGCCTCCTTCAGTTGGCTGAGTAACCAGAACAGGCTATATATTTAAAACTTCCATATCAGGAGACAGTATTTCTTTTCCTTCTGGCCTCTTTTCTGCTGTGTCCTGAGGATGAAGATAGCATACAGTTCACCCACTGAGAGGGAACTGAATGGCTTCCTCTCACCTCTCCTTATGTTTCCAATCCTTTTTGTCCTTCTCAGTTTCAGGTATAGGCTGTAATTTCCACCGAACCTAGGCGGTCAAGCCATGATGACCTTGAGGCCAGGATGTTAGAACCAGCCAGCTTTCCAAGGAAGGCCTGAGAAGCCAAAATATCTGGGACTCAAGCCTGAGATGGGTTTTGGACTTCAAACTCGGGATTCTGGTCTATGGGTACTGAGCTGAGTTGTGAATCTATTCCCTTTCCCCTCCTCATAGTATGAACAAGATGGAGAAGTAAATGTGTATATTTGCATTAAATATTTCTTTGTAAAAGCTAATCTGACTGTTAATGGCTGAATGGAATTGGAGTACAGGAGACATATCCCTACAATTGAGCAAACACCACCTGTAAAGATTGGAGCCAGGGGCAAAAATCTGATACTTTCCCAAATCTTTCAAAGAATCCTGGAGATGGTGAGTAAAACATAGTAGGAAGTAGGAGTGGTAGATTCTGAGTGATAGAATGAATTGGTTTAGAAGTTACGCTCTAAAAAAAACATGGCACAGTGGAACGTATATTGGACTGGGTCTCAGGAAACATAAATATTAATTCAGGTTCTTATACTAACTGGGCTTGCATCACTGGGCAAGCCCATTCTCCTCTGTCAAAACTTACTCTCCTGACTATAGAATGAGGGCTTGGGGCTATCTCCAACATCTCCTCCAGCTCTGACATTCCATATTTTATGTTACAAGTTCTCATGTATCTCTGTTAGTCCATGTCCCAAACTCCTTGTGTGCCTGGAATAGAATGAGAGATTAATAAATGTTTAGAATAAAAGGATAAATGCTACTAAATAATTAAAGTCCCTTAATTAATGAAATGATCACAATGATCAATCCAATATCCATAAGATTCTATATTATGAAATCTAGAAGGGATCAGATCATCAAATTCTCTATTCTGCTGGTGTGGGAAGTGAGACCCACCAAGGGGAAGTGGTTTATACATGGTTAGGAAGGTTTGAGTTAAATGTCAAACCCAGGTCTCCTGATTTCATGTTAATCACTTTTCCCAACAAAACACACACTAAACCTATAGGACTCCATTTGCTGTTCCATAATTTTAATGCACCAAATCCTAAGCCAATTTCTTCCACAGTTTTGACATTTTAACCTCATGCTTGCCTTCAATAGTTCACTTTCGCATCAGCCCAGCAAAGAAAACAAGACATCTTCCTATCAAAACCACAGTTGATTATCCATCACGAATACAGTTAGAGGGAGGTGTTTGAATACTCCACGATGCAGTTTTTAAAGTTTATTCACTATTAAATAACAAAAAAGAAATGGCCTTCTTCATGTATACAATGAGCTAGCGAGAATTTTTTTTTTCAGAATAACACTTAGAAATGGTTGGTCATGGAAAGTTTTCAGAAATTGTAGAAGGAAGTAAAATCTCTGCAGCCTGACTTCGACAGCAGCCAAATGAGTAGGTGAATAATGCCTGCCCTTGAGTGGGTCAGATCCCTCATGCCCTAAAAGCATTCATTCTGGTCAATGAGTGCTCTGTACACCATGTTCCTCAGTGGATAGCCAATGTACTATTTTTCATAAGCATAAAAGAGATTGGAAAGAAATAGGAGTGTCTAACTGCTCTTAATAGGACAGCCACTCTTGAGCACCATTATTATTTAGCATTTATATAGCACTTCACAGGAACAAAGTGCTTCTCAATCATTACTCCCTTATAGACTTAATAATGCTGTCTGCATCACTGAGAGCTTCTGCGTATGTCTGAGGATGCTGATGATTTTCTGGGAAAGGTAGCATGAAACAGGATCCATCTCTCTCCCTCTCACTCCCCCTCTCTCTCCCTCCCTGCCCGCCCCCTACACTTGACTACTCTAGGTTTTCTGATCGTTTCCTGATAGTACATTCCTCATCCTTTGTAGCTGAATGAACTCCATGATTTGGCATTGCCAACAGACTGTGTTGTTTGGCATCAAGACTTAGTGTATGAAGCAGAATAATGGATTGGAAAGAACACTGTCCTGGGAATCAGGAGATGTGAGTTCTAGTCCCAGCTGTGAAACTAACTTGCTGCTGCCTAACCAGGGCCAAATTGCTTAATCTCTCTTTTGTTGTTTAGTTACTTTCAGTCATGTCTGACTCTTCATGACCCCACTTGGGGTTTTCTTGACAAAGATACTGGAATGGTTTGCCATTTCCTTTTCTAGCTCATTTTACAGATGAGGAAAATGAAGACACTAGGGTTAAGTGACGTGTCCAAGGTCAAATAGCTAGTAAGTGTCTGAGGCCAGATCTGAACTCAAAAAGATGAGTCTTCCTCGCTCCAGATCTGGCACCAATCTCAGTAGATTCATTTGCAAAATGGAGACAATGAATCCTAAGGCTTCCCTCAAACAGTTGTTGTGAGGCTCAAATGCGATAATGTACATAAAGTCAACAAGTATTTATTAAATGTTCACTATATTTCAGGTACTGTGAAAGAGTTTTGCAAAACTTAAAACAGTATATAAATATCAAGTATCTCTTTTTTAGGGGAGAGAGGGAGAGGAGAAATGAGAAAGCAGACATTGATTTCATTGGTGAAGGTCAGTGGTCAAATAGAAACGGATCCCTGCAATTCACAGATTGACTTAGAAAACATCGAGTTAACATTATCTGTGTTGCATTGTATCTTTATTTTTTGTTTAATATTTCCCAGTTATCTTTTAATCTGGTCTGGCAGCATTTGGGAGTTTTGCAGGCCATGAGTTCGAAATTTCTGGTGTAGGAGACACCTCGTATGGAAACTCTTTCTACATATGAAGATTGACAACTCAACGCACTTGTAACTCATAGTCTTAGAGAGCTGCCTGGGCAATGAGAGGTTAAGTAACTTGTCCATCGTCTCATAGCTAATATGTGTCAAAGAAAAAAATTCGACTCAAGCCTTCTTGATGATAAAGCTGACTCTCTATCCATCATGTCACTTTGCTTCTCAACTCCCTTGTAAAGATGAAAAAAGTGAGGCTCAGACAGATGGATTAACTTTTCTCTGATCATACAGAGGAAGCTTAGACTTACACCCAGTGCTCTTTATTCCTATTCCAATGCATTAAAAAAAATCAATCAATTAATGACTAGATGACCCTTGGTCAATTGCTTCTTCCTATCTACTATCTCTACCACCTATTTTGACAAGAAATCATGCACTAGTTTCTACAGTCTCTTGGCGTCATTTAATCTTTGTACCGTGATATGGTGGGAGGTATAATAAGCAGAAGGGCTTCAGAACTGCTAGCTGAGTGACCTTGGGTAAGATGCTTGAATTACTTATCTCAGGTTTTATTTTCTACCAAATGAGGATAATTGTACATTTCTCATCTGTTTTCCAGGTTGATTATGGAAGTCAAGTGAGGTGAAAATTAAAAAGCACCATTCTATTGCAAGGAATAATTGTTTATCTGGCTGCTTTTGAAGCTAGACAGTAAGCTCTTTGAAGGTAGGTACCTCTGAAATGGGTACATGTCAAGAATAGAGGACTAAAAGATGTCTGATATCTCTTCCAAATCTAAGACTCTGATTCTAGAGCCAGGTGTCTCTAAGACTTTACAATTTACAAAATATTTTCTATATCATCACCCCCGTGAGGGAGATGCTAGAAGCATTTTTGTTTTTTATTCAACCTGTGATTTTATCAGTGTAGGAATTTCTCATTGAGGAACTTCATCTGTCAAAGAAGATTGAACCCTCTCTGCCTCTTTGAGTTTCCCAGATTTGCCTGGGCCACTGAGGGATTAAATGCCTTGTTGAGAATCACAGAGTGGCAGAACTTGAAGCCAGGTCTTTCTGACCCTGAGGTCAGCTCCCTAGTCTATACAATACCACATTGCATCTCACTATTATATTGTACAAACAGATTCACATCTAAGATGTGAGAGGCTCAGAACCCCAATTCTGTGGCTACATGGACTGGGATCAATATGGTACAACCTCCTCCTCTCCCTCCAAGCTGTATTTCTTTGACCCATTTTGAATACTTCTACACTTCTAGAATATTTTGGAAAATAACCAGAATATAGGTTATGTCTAAGTATCCACAGTTACAGGGTCCCTAGTTCCCATGCAAACACAAAAGGAAATAAGGAATATGAGTTACAGGATGCTTTCATTTTACACTTTCTCCCTGAGTGTCTGGTGCTGCCCAGGAATACTCTGAACTCCAGGCTTCTCTTCTTTCCAGGAGGCTACACTGTCTAAACACATCCTCTTCTCACTCTAGAAGATGAGCTCCTGCAAGAACTCAACATTGTGATGGAGAACCTTGCCCTCTGAATCCTCCATCCAGGAAGTGAGGTCCTGGAATTTCCCAGAGATTCAAAATTGTAGAAGCTCACCTTTTCTGGATAGAAGAGGGTTGAGGTCAGTAATTCTCACTTTTTAGCCACTTGATTCCCCTCTCCTGAGGCCATGGTATAGACTATGGAGCATCTGAAAATACACATGGCTCTGTTGTTGGGTGTCCACATTTTATAGAATAAATCCTTTTATTAAGGGGATTTGTTCTGTGAAGTTCGGAATTAGTCAAAGGGCCGCACTTGAGAACCTAGAGGACCACAGGTGGCCTCAATATCGCAGATTCCCCATATTTGAGCCCCAGGCCATAGGGACAAGATCATGTAAAGCTGCACCTATCCAAAGGCAGCCATTAATGCTTCCTAGGGTTCAGGGAGTCTATGAAATCCATCTTTTCCCATCCTATTTCCTGTCTTGGGAGCTAAATTTACTCTAACTTTTTTTCCTTCCTTCCTTCCTTCCTTCCTTCCTTCCTTCCTTCCTTCCTTCCTTCCTTCCTTCCTTCCTTCCTCCTTCCTTCCTTTCTCCCTTCCTTCCTTTGTCCCTTCCTTACTCCTTCCTTCCTTCTTTCCTTCCTTCTTTCCCTCCCTCCTTCCTTCCTTCCTTCCTTCCTTCCTTCCTTCCTTCCTTCCTTCCTTCCTTCCTTCCTTCCTTCCTTTCTTCCTTCTCTCCCTCTAATCTTTCTTAATCTCTGTTCCTTTCCTCTCTTTCTTTCCTTTTCCCTCCCCCTCTCACTTCCTACATACTTACTCTTACTCCTACCTTTGCTGTCCTCTGTTCTAATTTCAGCTCTCTCCAACAAGGAAATAAAAAAGGGAACAGAAAAATGGTAATCTCTGCCAGAAGACTGCCCTTTGTTTTAGGCCTATCACAAAGACTCTGACCCACAACAGCCTGAAGAAACCAAATCATCAGTTGTACTCTTTCCTGAATACATTTCCTAGTGCCTTCTATTCACAAAAGGAATCTGTCTTTGAGACACAGCTCTTAAATTCTTAAATGCTCCCATAATTAATAACCCTACTGTTCTCAATCTCCCTGTGTTGGTCTGGGGCTCACGATCTCCCCTAGTATATAATTGTGCAATGTTCTTCTAGGTTCGTTCCTATCTTGTGTTTGTAAAGGTCTGTTTCAAGCCTCTCAAAGAAATAATAAGAATAAATAAATGAACAAAAGCATATAGGAAACAGTAAAAGTAAAAACCACTATCTACAACAAGATAAAAGAAATGAACAAAGCTCTCCCCTCCCCGCCCCCATTCCATATATATACTCAGTCACTAAAGGGAACTGGAGTTGCCAGAATGTGTAGCAACTTCTTTTTTAAGGAACCAAAAGTTGTGAGGACAACAAGGCTCACAGTAGTTAAATAACTTTTCTTGTGACCTGCCATGCCAATGTGTCAAAGTCAAGATGTAAACCCAGGTCTTCTAACTATATCTTCAATATTCTTTTCATTAGTACATGTTTCTTTCTCCTCATTAAATGTTTATTGAATAATGAATAAACAAATGAATAAATAATAGGTTTGTTTCCAACATCATTTTTAGGTTATGTCAATATATAATGTTAGTAGAAGAAAATGTAGGAAGGGAGAGGTAGAGGGAAAAGGAAAGAGAGAGGGGAAGGGAACAGAGGTTAAGATAGATTAGAGGGAGAGAGAGAGGGAAGGAAGGAAGGAAGGAAGCAAGAGAGGGAAGGAGGGAGAGAGGAAGGCAGGAAAAGGAGAGAATGAAAAACCAAAGAGAAAGATACAAAATGAGGCAGAAACTGAGAATAGAAGACAGGAAGATAGAAAAAAGATACACACAGAAAAGGCAGAAAGACCCACAGAAAGAGATATATACAGCAACACAGAGAAAAACAGACAGGACAGGAAGACAGAGAGATAGAAAAAGATAAAGACAGAGATAGGGATAGAGCAGAAAACAGAAAGAGAGAGATAGAGGAAAGAAGTGGGAAATAGAGCAGAGGGGGAGATAAAGCCTGAAACAGAGAGAAAGAGAACTGTATAAACTGGGTACTTCTCATTGTCAGTGTCTGCTTTGGTTAAGTATTCCCTAGGTATTGATACTTCCACCCATAGCTTCCTTCACCTCTGTTAACATGCTTAAGGCAGACCCCAGGGTGTTTGTAAAGGGGGAAACAAATCTGAGATTTAAAAATATAAATACTGAGTTAATTGGGTGGGGGACCTATCTGTGTGAGCAGCCCTAGAGATTGAAGCTGCCCAATTAGAGAGAGTGCTGACTGACACCTAGAATTCTCTGGAGGCCAGAGCAGAAAGGTGATTTGATGACTGTCCCAGTTTTGAAAAAGACATCACTGAGGTTGGAATGGCAAACCTAACTTCTCTTCCTTCCTGCATGAGGTAGGCAGTTTTCTCTATGGAAGTAAAACTGTTTCTTTTTCCATTCTGGTAAACAAATGTGAAGAGAGGGAGAGAAAGCTAGGCAGAGGAAGACAGAGATAGAGAGACTTATCTAAGACTGAAGGCAGAGATTCAAATTCCAGGTTGCCCAAAATTGCATCCTTCAGTATTCTGGGCTTTGCATTCATCAGTCTTTATCAGATTTAGGGACTTTGGTGGATTCTGTTGTTATTTATCAACAAATAGGGATTAAGGAAGAGCAAGGTTCTAGTTACCAAAAGGAAATTGCTAGCTAGCCTGTGGGCTAATTTCTAAATGAGAATTTATCTAGCCAATCTGGTCAAACAGTTTATGACATGTCTCACAGCATTTCTGCTCTTATAATCCCCTGAGCAGTGAAAACTTTGTGTTTGAGTGTTTGTTTCTGTATATTTTTGCTTTTGTGTGATGTTACTAATGCACTACAGTTATTCATTTCAGAAATACGCATCAGTAACTTCTCTATACAGAGCATTGGATTCCATGTTGGGAAAATAGAAAAATAAGGAAGACACAGTCCATATCCTTAAGGAGCTTGAAACCTCCTTCAATGGATATGATATGATGATACAAATATAAGGTAGAAATTTAATTCAGTACCCATATATATGAAGCACCTACTACATGTTAGGCATTATTCTAGGCAATGGAGATATAAAGATAAAAATGAAGTAGTTCATGCTCTCCAGGAGCTCAAATTATTGGGGGGGGGGAGAAGGAATTATGCAACATATACACACTTAAGTATATATAAAATAACCAGATGGAGAAGAAAGGATCGGGGTAGGGAAGGGGTTATTATTAATGAAGATCTGTAGAAAATGGAAACTGGAACTTAGAGTTTTGAATGTGTTCAGAGATTCTAAGAGTCAGAGACGAGGAAGAAAAGTAATTCAAGCTATGAAAGACAGTCTATGGGAATTTTTGAAGATAGGTAAGAGAATGTTTAATATGGGGAATGGTAATTAAGACAGATTTGGTTAGAACATAGAATGTATAAGAGTGAGTAATGTTTAATCCACAGCTAGGTGGTGCAGTGGATAGAGCACAGGGCCTCGAGTCGGGGAGACCTGAGTTAAAATCTGGCCTCAGACACTTACTAGCTGTGTGACCCTGGGCAAGTCGCTTAACCTACTTTGCCTCAGTTTCTATATCTGTAAAATGAGCTGGAGAAGGAAATGGTGAACCAGTCTAATATCTTCGCCAAGAAAACCTCAAATGGGGTCATGAAGAGAAAGACAACTGAAAACAACTGAACAGCAACAAAATTCAATCAGCCTAGAGATTCTTAACTGATTGTAAATGCTTTAAAGTACCCAAACAGAAGCAATTGCATTTTATTGAAGTGGGGATCTGATGCATCTATGCTGACATAGGGGAGTTATATAAGATCATAGAATCATAGATTTAGTGCAGGAAGAGGTGCTGGAGATCATCTAAATTCTAGTAAACCATCCCCACTTTTTAGATGATAAAATTGAGGCTCAGAAAGATTATTACTTAACCAAGATAACATGTGGTAGTGCTAGTGCCTTCACGCCAAGATTCTCTTCCTACTTCTCTGTTGTAGTTGCTCATTCTTCGTTCTCAAAGAGGACCAATAACATCACAAAGGTGTTGTCTTGACTTTCAGGTAAACTGGATTTAAGTGAGGTAGAGCTGTGCAAAGTCGCCACCCTCGCTGCATTTATGTTGCATGTATGTTACATTAGAATACAAGCTTCTTGAGGGAAAGGAAGGTTTTTGCTTTTTGCTTTGTATCTGCAACACTTAATAACAGTGTCTTGCCCTCAATCTCATAGCTGACGTCACAGCTGGGACCTGAACACAGATATCTTGTCTCCAAATTCAGTCCTCTCACTATTACAACAGCCTTTTTTTTACCTCCTGTTTTTAGGTCCTCTGCTTTTCCCACTCTATCTTACTCCTATGAAAGCTGAACCAAACCTAGGAAAGAATTCTGTTCTTTGTTCTCATAGAGGGAAAGAGCCCAATGTTGAAATATCTCTATGGAAGTGCAAAAAAATACATATAAAAAGTGCTAGTGCACAACATTGGGAAAAAAACACAATCAGCTGGCAAACCATTTACTGATTCGGCCAGATGAAGAAATCTGTGGGAAGTTGTATGGAAAACATTGGCGCTTGCCATACACAGTCTGCAAATCTGTTAACTGGTGCCTGTCACTATTGTACAGATATGTTGAATAGCTATCTTAAAAAAAAAACGAAAAAAAAAATAATTCATTCTAGCCTTCATGTCCAAAGAATTTTTCAAAATAAGTCTGATTTTTTTTCAGTTTGGGTACTCCCTACCCTAAAATAGATTATGATACCTACAAAGTTTGCCTTGATAAACAAGTCTTTGTGATAGCTATGACAAAAACATGTCATTCACCTATCAGCTAACTTTTTGTTGACTAGTCTCTCTCATCTTAGCCAAATCGCTCCTTGGATACCAGATGTACAGTCCTTGTCCAGGCCTTAACTCAAAGTTGTTTTTTTTTTTTTTTTCAGTAAGGCACAACCTCACTGATATGTGTTCTGTTAGTATGACCTTTGAGAACCCAAGGTTATCAGAATACCATGATGAAGCATTAGAACAGACTATTAGAGGAAGGTGTGAGTAGAGTGTTCAGTTCAATTCAATAAGCAATTATTAAGTAAATATAATAAATATAAAGTAGAGACTACAAGGCATTAAGATGGATAAAATGATGAAATTCACACCTTCGCTCGAAGGACATAAGAGTGACATACACCAATGACTATGATGTAAAATAATACATGACAAGTAGTTAATTCCTATTAGAAATCTTTAGGGTATTCAAAAAGAAAGAGAGAAAAGAGAAATAAACAGATTGCTATGTATATGCCATGTCCGGTGCTACAAGGATACAAAGAGAGATATAACATAGACACGGCTCTCAAGAAGCTAATAAGAAAATGATAGTAGAGAAAGGTTTATAATGACATAATGTGATTTTTTAACAATAAATTTCAGGAAATGGGATATAATTTTCAGCAGCGGAGAAAGGTAGAATCAAAAAATAAGTTTCATAGCACTGAGTAATATTTGAGCCGATTAGCCATGAATGTCAGGCTAAAAGAGTCAGGATTTTATTAGATAGGCAACCTTATAGTCACTGAGATTAGAGAGTACCCTGAATATGGGATCTGAGATATTTTTCTCTAGGACTGGCACAGAGTGTAGTAGTTATCAGTGCTGCTATCGTTCATCTGAATGCTACACATTTAAGAGTAAAAAAAAAAAACAATTAAATTAAAATTTCTTTGAACCCAGATACAAGAAAACTGAGAGGGTAGGGCAGTCATCACCTCAAAACATTGTCTCTTGTGCTGTTTCACGACCTCTAAAAATAATTCTGCTCAGTTACAAGATTTTTTAAATCAAGAAATACAGCATTCTCTTTCATTTTCCTGGACTCCTAGAATACTCAAAAAATGAACACTTAATTACATAGCATCTTGCCCTGTTTTATTTTTCCTATCTGGTATAGTATAAGGTGCTGAAGACTGCAAGTTATGAGATTGATTCTAGAACAGATTTTGACAATAATTGGTTCTGTGACCTTGGACAAGTGGCTTTACCTACTAGAGTCAGTTTCTTCACTTGTGCAATGAAGGGGCGGGGGGGGGGCGGCTAGAAGATCTTGATCATTCTCTCTTTCTTCAACATTCTATCTTTTATAACTATCTATGCAAGTATAATTTCCCTAATTAGATGGAAATGCCATTTCGATCAGCAATCATGTCAAATGTTTCTATTATACAACTCAAAAGTTCTCTAAAGTTCTCATCCAATGCATCATTGCAACACTGAGGTGACCCTGGTTCTCAAAAGTTAAAGCAGTAGAACACAAGCTCTTAAAGGTCCTGAGAAGCTAGAAAGGCTTTAGGTCCTTGTAATCCCAGTGGGTATTATATCTATATATCTATATATTATATATTATTATATATTTATATATATATTATTATATGTATTTATATATATTAATAATATATATTAATATAACATATGTAATAATATATATAACAATATATATTATTATATATATTATATATAAATATATATTATCTATATAATCCCAGGACTACAAGTCTAAAGTCTGAGGTAGCACTAGCCTGTTGATGTTTAGACAGGCTCTTCACCACATAGGTCAAAAGAAAATGAGGCGTTTTTGTTTTTTCTTTGTTTTGGGGGAAAAGAGGACACAGTAAATTTCAAAGACTATCTCATTATACAAGTGTCCATATCAAGAAAACTAGAAGTCCTTGTGATTTTAAAGTATATTCTCTTTGGTACAGTGATGGATACATAATGAACATTTCAAAAATACATCCTAATTTGTTGACTAATGTTCTGGTCAATAGAGCCTTTGGTTTAGGGGAGAGCTGTTCCTTGGCATTTATAAACTACAAAGCTAGCCCAAGAGTGGATCATTTCTAGAATGTTAATATGAATAGAGAGTGTATTTAATCTCTCATTCTTTCTGTTTATTAAAGGGAGGCAAAGGGAACACATGAGGATTAAAGATTTAAGGGTATAATTTAATGCTTGCTACAGAGACTCCCTACCTGAGAAGCCCACATTTTTAATACCAATATTGTCTTGGCAAAGCTATGTAGTTGAGAATCCTGGAGCATACTGATCATGGGAGAACAAAAATTGTAATTGACCCAAAGAACAATGAAGAAAAGATCCATGGTCAATGTACAAAGGTTGGGCCACATTGCCAATAATGGCCTACTTGTGACCTGTGAAACATTGTCTTCAGATTATTGAAGACAAAAATTGACTGGAAAAGAAGATGAAGTGGTCATATCAAGAGTAAGCCATGTGCTGTATTCATGGAATGATAAAAGAGTTTGATGAAGGCCAACTTTATATATGGGGTAGATCCTCCACGGACCATTTACGGAAAAACATGGACAAGAATTGCACAGAAGAAAATTCATAGGTGAGATTTGAATCAATAGAGAAAAGACATGTCTGATTTAATTAAGATCATAGGATTATTGATTTATCAAAGTATACAGTTGGAGGCTACCATAATGAAGTCTCAAAATAACTTCACTTCTGAAAATGAGAACCTTGGTATTCTTAACTTACTCAAATTTGTGTCCTTCTTTGTAAAATAGAGATATGACACCATCAAATGAGAGTGGTACCTCTTTTGTTAGCTGTCCTATGTGAATAGCCATATGTGTGAATTTTTTGCTGATAGCTGAAGCTTACTTATCTAGAAATCTTTTAGAAATAAAGTTTCAACCATTTTGTAACAAAAACAATTTATGTGGACTTAAATATGGCTTCTCTGACTTTTGCAGTTGATCATATGAAACACCCTTTTTCCTGTTGCTGATGGCTTAAGGTCAGCATTCCAAAAGTAGACTGTCATATAATTCTTCCAGATAAAGATGCCTACAGGGAAGGTGGGGACACATAGGCTAGTTTGTTCTTAAACTAAATGATCATAGACTATACATAGGTAGTTGGTCTGAAATATAGAGTATGTAAGGGAAAGTAAAATGTAGTCATCCTAAAAGATAAATAGGCTGGGACCAGATTGAGAAGAGATTTAAATGTCAAGGGGGCTCATATTGTCTTCTATGGGAAACAGAGAGTCATTGACACTTCTTGAGTGAGGTACTGACATGACCATACATGTATTTTAGGGATATTTATTTAACTAAAGTGTAGAGTATGGATAGAAGACAGGAGACACTTGATTTAAGGAGAATACTTAGGATACTTTTTTTGTATAAATAACCCAAGCAAGATATGGCAATGACCTGATTTCAAGTGATCATGGTTTGAGCTGAGAGAAGGGAACAGATGATGTGGAGGTAGAAATGAAAAGGCTTGACAACTGACTGGATATCTGGGGTAAAAGAGAATGAAAAATCAAGGATGATTTGAAAGATATGAACCTGGAAGATATGAGAAATGTTTGAGTCCTACAGAGATGGAATAGGATAGGAGAGTGTAAGGGCAAAGATCCCAAGTTCTGCTTTGAACATGTTGAGTTTGGAAGACCTAGGGAAAAATCAGAGAGAAACTTCCAGAAGACAATTAGAGATACAGGACTGAATTTCAAGAGAGAAATTAGAATGGGCCTTGCCATTCATCTCAATGCTGAATCCTTAAGATTTCAGAGCCCTTCTCTTTGCCCTGCAGCTGAATTTTCTTTTATGTATTCTCCCCTCCCCTCCCCCAATCAGAGTATGAGCTCCTTGAGGGCAAAATCCCTCTCAGTCTTTTTTTCTCTTTGTGTCTCCAGGGCTAAATACAGTGCTTGGCACATACTAAATACTAATTTACATTTCATCACCTATCCATTCATTCATATGTAGATTTGGGAATAGTCATCATAGATAAGATAACTGAATCCATGGGAATTGATGAGATCACTAAAGAAAGATTATAGAGCCAGAAGAGTGAAGGTCCAGAGCAGAAGAACATGTAGGCCACTCATAGAGGACAAGATATGAATAATCTAGGGATATTCTACTTCTTCAGTCTCATTTTATTATTCTCTTCCATGTTTCAGCCTTTCCTTGAATATAACCAGTGTTCCTCCACGTCCATACCCTAAATCTAAGAATTTTCTTTCTCCTGCTTACCTTCTAGACCTATTTCACTTTACTCAGTTTCACACATTCTATATTCTATTCACATGTTCTATAAAAACTGGGCAACTAGCAGTTGCTCAGTCTCATATCTCAATCTGAACTTTCCTGCCTCCAAGGATTTGTGTATGTCTTGAACATTTTCCTCCTTGTCTGTTAAAAAAAAAATCTGTCAAGGTCCAGTTCCAATGCTACTTTCTGAGTGGTTGATGACTAACTATCCTCCCTGCCTCACTCCCATCTCCTCTAGCTGAAAGGTCTTGACTTGGTCCAAATTCTCTCTTTGCCCCAGCCACATTCTGCATATCATATCTAGTTATCTACCTGATCCCTTGGCACGCACACACACACACACACACACACACACACACACAAAAGGAAGTATAGAAGAATGGAAAAACCAAACCACTGGACTCGTATGCTCCGACCCTATTTGTAAACCCATGGCTAACTCATTTCATATCTATCCAGGGTAGTTTCTTCATCATTACAATGGCGATAGGAATGATGCGTTGCCTGCATCAAAGCATTGACAGGAGAAAATTATTTATAAACCTTTAAGTGCTATACAAATGAGTAATAATTATCATGTTTATAACAACAAAAGTAAGAATCACAAGTTACTTGAGAACAGCGACTCTGCTGATCCATTTCTAAACTATAGACTTTACATAGAGTAGGCACTTAATAAATATTTGTTGAATTTTGAATTTAATTAGCCAAGAGTTTGACAGAGCTTTATTGCTCCTACCCAATGAAGAAAAAAAAAAATTCTTTTTTGAGGGATTAATCTTCTTTTGTTTGTACCTCTATTACATAGCATAGAAATCATCATCATCTGATTGCTCATGTAAAGTCTACAGCATCTAAATGTGTTTATACGAAAATAATTTTTAAAACATTCTCTTCGTTCTAAGTGTGAAAACATTTCTGGCTATGTCTTCATATGTGTGAAAAGGCATCAAATGAGTAAAGAAAGGGATTAAATGTTCTTCATGCAGAAGTTAAAATAAAAGACCTCTTTTTCTTTGTTAATTAAGTTATACATAAGTGTTGGCACACAAAAGCTCAGTGACACACATGAGATCAAATTGCCTCTCCGTGTTAGAAGTTTTAATTCCTCATTATTGTTGTCTAAACATTGGGCAATAGTGTATAGACAACTGAGGCAAAGAACTTTAATACCAGACATTATTTTCAATTTTGCCTCCTGGGAATTTCTCGTTATCTCATCTGCTATTTTTCTTCCTTCATTGTAGCTACGCTCTTTGGTATTTAATTTGGGGAGTGTGCATAAATCATTTTCCCCCATTCTTCTTTATTATGATTTTAAAGCCATTTTGATTAGCTAGGCAAGATACCTAATAAAATAAATTCTTTACAGCTTTTTGTTAGATATACTCCATCCCTTCACACTTTTTGACCTAGTAAGTCCATAGTTGGGACTATACCTGGAAGTGCCAAGAAAAACAAGACGAATAGACAAACAACCATTTTGTCTAAACAACCATATTTGTCTAAAGATTTTTACAACATTATATATGTGTATGTAACATAATATAATATAATAAAATATTATAATATAATACAACATAATGTAATATAAAGCAATACAATATGACATGGGATGACATTTTATGCTTAGGTATGATATGACAATAGAATTGAATAAAAGAGGATGGAATATTGAAAAAGAAAAACAAGCAGGAATACTGGAAGAAAACCAAAAAAGAAAAATGGCTAAATGAATTTTGATACATAAATTGAATGGATTACAATGAGGAAATTAATGCTTTCAAGTATGAGTATTACCCCAAATCTGGCAAGGCTTTATGACATAAGGCTGAAGAAATAAAACAAATAAGACAAGCCATACCAAAAGAATGGAATCCATACTCAGTTCGACCATAAAAGAGAAAAATCAAATTAGAATAAGTGAACTGATACAGAATCCTGATGGAACTTAGAGAATGTGTCTGAAAACTCAGAATGATGTTTTTCATGTTGAAATGAAATTAAGTATAAGTAGCTTTTGAAAAGATTTGGGTGGTTGTATTTAGGGTCAATGTGGCTTTTCAAGAAAATAAGAAAGCCAAATAATTTGGACTCAGCAATATCTGATTCTACACATTCAAAGTCAAAAAAGAACAGAATGAATTGTTGGAGGTAATCAAGGCATTATTCACCCAAAATACTGTGCTATTGGAAATGTTACCCTTGAATTGTCTAGATATCTATCTATTAATTCTCCATTTGTTCAGTATTTCTAGACATAGTCACTGAGTAAAAAATCTTAAAACAAGTATAACTGAGGTCCCAGTGTTTGATCTGAAAGTCTTTTCTTTTTATTATCCGAAAGGGAAAATGTGGTTACTTTATACTGCTCTGGGAAAGAACACACTTTGTAAATAATTTACACCTCACATTGACTAAGATCACAGCAGGAGGTTTATAATAATCAATCCTGTGTATCATAATAAATTCTTGCTGCAGGACGCACACAGTGTCAGGAAACTTTTCTACAATCTTTACTTACATGATTCATTGCCGAAAAGATATTTGCCCTATCAACATTATATTCAGCTTTTCCCAGCCAAAAATAATCAACCTCTCAGCTGACTTACTTTGTATGGAGATTCTCTGATGTTTAATTGCACTTTCATTTATTTAGACCTTACTGAATCATAGAATTTTAAAGCTGGAGGGAACCTCAACTAGTCTGCCATCCCAACCAAGGTAGAAATGCCTTCTATGGCCATGATAGCTGGCTATCACTCAGGCTCAGCTTGAATTCCTTCAGTAACTTGGAGCTCGCTGTTGTTTTATGATGTAGCCTGTACCGTTGGACAACTCTGGTTATTAGAAATGGCTTTCTTATATTGAACCAAAGTCGATCTCCCTGTGATTTCTATGCTTTAGACTTTGCTCTAGAATGACAACAACAATCTACCTCTATTTTTTAAATATATTTTCCTTCAAAAAGTTGATGCTAATGCTCATTTCTCCTCTAACATGTTTTTTTCTTTCTTTCTTCAGCATAAGCTTTCTTCTGCCTTCAATTTTTCTTCATATTACAAACTATCTAGACCCCTCCACATCCTGGATAATTTGTCAACATTCTTCATAATATGTCTTGTCCATAACAAACACAAATTATCACGTATACTGATAACCATAGATTACCATTAGACAATTACTTCTTTTAATCCAGTTACTTTATAATTACAGAAACACTGAATATGTGTATATATGTATATATGTTCATATATACATATCTAAATATTATATACAAAATATATGTGTATGTATTATAAAGTTAAGGACTAGACCTCATTTCACCAGAAGTTTATGGTGAAGAATTGCTTTTCTTGAAGCAGGTTGGCATCTCTTCTTGCAATATATATCCCTAAAGAGCTGCATAGAGCACTAAAAATGACTTGTTAAATAGTACAAGTCAAGAGAGTTATCCATGGTCACAGAGCCAAGTATATATATATATATATATATATATGTATATATATATATATATATATATATATACACATATATCAGAAGAGGACTTGGGGCCAGGTCCTCCTGGTTTTGAGGCCAAATCTCTATCTACTATATTTTGTTGTCTTTTATTATGCAGTGTATGTATGAATACCATTATTTATATGTATCACATGCATGTATATTTACATATATGTATATATGCATGTGTATATGTATGTGTGTAGATACAAATTGTTATAGTAGTACATTATCTTTCTTCTGTCCTCCTCCCCAAGGAGTTTGTGAATTCCCAAGGAAATCTTCAATAGATTTTAGATTGTCCATCCACTTGAATAGGAAAACGTATTTTCACTAACTTCTAACTGAAATATAAGATTTCTTCCTGTCATTCAAAAACATTTTTCTGAGAAGGGGGTCTGTAGGATTCACCTGACCTTCAAAGAGATCCATCTCACACATGCACACACACACACACACACACACACACACACACACACACTCACTCACTCACTCAAACAAAAGCTAAGAACCCTATCTTAGATAGTTGTCTGAGGCACTGAGATGTGAAAAATGACCCATTGTATCCATTAGAGGGAAGAGCTGAACTCAAGTCTCTGCCTCCAAGGTCAGCACTCTGTCTACTCTACCATGTTGCTTCTCTGTGTAAGTTTTTTTTAATGTTGTTTTGTTTTTGCAACTCCATGACACTGGTTCATGTAGTCACAGTCAGTGTTTAACCAACAGAAAACATTTGAAATAGAACCAAGCATTTATGCACATGGATCCATATCAGACCAAATAATAATATCAAAGTAAACAGAATCTTATGCGGATGCCTATATCTTTGCAGCCAAGACAGTTCACACTGGGAGACATTACTACTCTTGCCACCATTCCCATCTAATAATTGCTGTCTAGCAAGGCATAAAACAAAGAGGCATGCTTATCAAAAGCATTTGTCACTATCATGGATAATACTGGGCAAAACATTGAAATGGAAGTGGCATTCTTTATACAAGAGATCTTTCCATGTATTTATCCCAGTCAGTCAATCAATGATCAATAATTTAGTAAGTACCTTCTAAGTGGCAGTCACTGTATTAGGCCATGGCACCCCAACGACAAGAATGAAACTGCTTGTGCACTCAAAGTAGTATGGCAGAAGATGAGATCTAACAGGTACTCAGACAAGTAAATACACATATAAATATATATGTATATACACACACATATATGTGTGTACATATGTACTACACATTAAATGTTTGACCATTATATCAACCAATAAACAGTGATTAAGTGGCTAGTATATGCCAGGTACTGTGCTAAGCACTGGGGATACAAAAAGAAGAAAAAGACAGCCTTGCCTTCAAGGGGCATACAGTCTTACAGGGGAGACAACCTGCAAAACAATGTAAACAAAGCAGGCTACAGAATAAATAAGAAATAATTAACAGAGGGAAAGCATTGGAATTAAGAGCATTTGGGGAAGACTTCCTGTAGAAGGCAGGATTTTAAAAAGCTAAGGAAGTCAATAGTTAGAGTAGAGCAGGAAGAATGTTCTGAGCATGGGGGAAGCTAGAAAGAATGCCTGGAGCTAAGAGAGTGTTTTATTCATGAAAGAGCCAGGAGGACAATGTCACTTAATGGGAGAGTACATGCTGGAGAGTGTAAGGAGACTGGAAAGGTAAGAGAGGGATAGGTTATGAAGGGCTTTGAATGCCAAACAGAGAATTTTGCATTTGTTCCTGGAGGCAATGGAAAACCACAGGAATTTAGTGAGTAGAGGATGACAAGATTGGACCTGGGTTTTAGGAAAGTCACTTTAGTGGTTGGATTGATTGGAGTGAAGAGAGACTTGAGGAAAGTAGTTCACCAGCAGGCTGTTGCAATAATCTAGGTGTGAGGTGATGAGCGACTTCACTGGCAGTGTCGGAGAAGTGAAGCAGACATATTCAAGAGATGCTGCAGAGGTGAAATAAGCAGACCTCGGCAGCAGATTGGATATGGAGGGAAGCGAGCGGGAGATAGTGAGAAATCCAGGATGGACACCTAGGTTGTGAACCTGAGGGACTGGGGGATGCTATTGTCCTTTACAGTAAAAGGTAAGGAAGAAGGGGGGAGGGAAGGCTTGGGGGAAAGATAATGAATTCTATTTTGGAGATATTGAGTTTCAGATGTCTACTAAATTTTCAGTTTGAGATGTCTGAAAGGCAGTTGGAGATGCAAGATTGGAGGTCAGCGGAGAGATTGGAGCAGGAAAGGTAGATCTGAAATTCATGAGCTGAAAAGGATGACCAGGAAGACTAGGATATCAGAGGGAAGCCAGATTTCAGTAAGAGCTAGTGGATGGAAGGAACGAGAGAGGAAAATATTTAAGATAAAAAAAGGTTGTTGCCTATGGAATAGGCATTCCCGAGGCCACAGAAGCTGAGTGAAGTTATGATGACACTAGAGAGGGGTGTAAGGGAATGAGAATGAGGAATTGGAGGTAAAGATGGGATTTGTATGACTGTCTACAGGTGTTCAGCAACACTTGGATATGAAGGGTATGACCAGCTGTGAGAATATTCATCACTGAGTGGAGGATACCACTCCTCTACCCTCAAAGGATAGACATGGGGAGGGTCACTCTTCTTTACATTGGAGGTTCTCCATATTCCAGTTAGGAGACTGGACTGGTAGCAGGAAGTGGTAGATATCTTATGACGGTACAGATGGAAGTGGTTGCTTTGGGGAAGATGGAAGATGTTTTGCCTGGCCCCTAGAGCCTTTCTTCAGGGGACACAATGCACCTAGCAGGAAATGGAACCCTCAGGGAATTAGCTCAGGTGAAGCCCAAGGCTTTATCCCTTGAGGAGGCTAGCTATGATATGACAGCAATAACTGGTGTACTAAACTGCATTATACATATGTATCTATATATCTGCTACATACATGCGTATTACGTGTGACCTACAAATTCTCATTAATATTCAAGTTATATATACAGTGCGGCAGCTAGGTGACACAGCGAGTAGAGTGTTGGGCCTGGAGTTAGGGAGACCTGAGTTTAAATCCAGTCTCAGATACTTACTAGCTGTGCGTCCCTGGGCATATTTAACCCTTCTTGCCTCAGTTTCTTCATCTGTAAAATGATCTGGAGGGAAAAACGGCAAAGCATTCTATTATCTTTGCCAAGAAAACCCCAAATGGGGTCACAAAGAATCAAACACAACTGAAAAGATTGAATAACAACAAAATGGAAGCATCATATATTATATAAATATATGAGTGTGTGTGTGTGTGTGTGTGTGTGTGTGTGTGTGTGTGTGTGTGTGTAAATGTAATAAATTCAAAGTAATTTAGAGGAGGGGAATACTAACATTGGGAAAATCCAGGAAACCTCTCATGCAAGTTACGCTATCAGCATTTTAGCTGATCCTTGAAGGAAGTTAGCACTTCCAAGATGGAGACAGAATATTCTAGATGCAGGCTATGTCTTTGAAAAGACCTGGAAGCAGAAGATGAAATGTTTATTCTCGCATATCTACTATGTATCCCTGCATAGTATTAGGTGGTATGTGGGAAACATCAAGTTGGTTAGCATGGTTAGGAACATAGAATGCTTGGCAGGAAGTCTCATGTAATCAATATGGAGAGATAGGCTAGAACCATATTCTAAAGAGATTTAAAGCCCAACAGAGGGTTTTATTATTTGTTTGTTTTGTTTTGCTTTTTTTGTAATTCATCCTAAAGGCAATATCCTAAAGGAAACTTTTTGAGTTGAGGGTTGGCATGGTTTGGAGGTGGCATGGTCAATCTTATACTTCAGGAATGTAATTACTTTAAACAAATGTTTTCTGGTTGATTGGTTGACTGGTCAGCTGGTTGACTGGCCAATCTTAACACTTTGGTGAAGACTTATGAGTTGTGACTAAAATGTCGAAGGACTTTGAACCTGGATCAGGTTTTCTGGAACTCCAACATCTAGGTTCAGCATATCCTTTCAAATGAATAACTCTTTTTAATGAACCTTTACCTTCCTCTGGTAGTTATATGACAATCCCGATGGAAAGACCTGACCATTATTTACTTTTTGTCCCTCAAAATTACTATCATGGATCCACTATCATCCATTCACAGATTCTATAGCCCTATGTATATGGTTCTATTTAATTGAATTCTGGAATAGTTTCTTGGATATCTACTTTGTATCCCTGCACAGTACTAGGTGCTATGTAGGAAACAACGATTAATAAAGCATTGTCTCTAATTCAGTAAACACTCAATAAATTTTGATGACAGACTGCTTAGTCCTATTTCTCTCTAACCGTGGAGAAGAGAAATTGAGAAGGAAGGGAGGAAATAGAATGAGGTGGCAAGGAAGAATTAAGGCTATAACCTGAGGATCTACACCTTCTCCTATCAGTGATTTCACTCATCAAACTGCTTGAGATTGCTATCACCTGTGACTGAAATGGGTCAACTAAGCGTGCTGACAACAGGTGAACGTAAAAGTGAGTATGTCTTAATCATAAAGATGCCTCATAGTCAAGTGAATTGATCTATTTAGAGTATTTATGAAGATCGTTTCATGTCACCTAGATATGGTGTTACTCTGGGAAGAAGCATACAATCTGGGTAATAAAAATGTTGATTTTTATTTTACTGCCTTTTCTTTTAAGAAAGATCAGTTTATGACAATGGTATGGTATTTTTCCTTCCATTGTTTAAGACTGGATTCAAAGTTAATAGGTAACCTGGTATACTGGATAAGTAAAGATGACTCATGTTTACCGTTATACATCCTCATTATTAATGCAGCTATCAAAGACATTGCTGTAAAACTGCTTTCAGAGAAACTTCTGAGTCACTAATTAGAAAGTCAAAGGAATCAGCAGTGACCAAGATTTACCACAACCCTGCCCTCTATCCCTGTCTATAAAATTTGATCCAGCTGAAACCGGAAATTCAGGTGAAGCTGCCATATGATACATTAAGAAAGCACATAGGACTTAAATGTCAAAAGAGTTAGATTCTAATCCTGACTCAGTGTTATTAATTGTGTTACTCTGGGGGAGTCATTTAACCACTTGAGTCCCAGTTTCCTCATTTGTAAAATGAGGTAAAGGTAGGCAATTTGCCTTCTTAGATATACAAGATGATATTGTCACTATTAACAGACAAAAAAGCCCAGAGTTACCTTACAGTTCACTTCTTCCAAACCATTCCTAAATAAGGATCTTCTTTATAATATCCTTGAGAAGCAGCAATCTAGCTTGTGTTTGGAAACAACTAATATTAGGTCAAATCAACAAACATTTATGAAGTGTCCACCATGTATTGCCACTATGGTAACCTGCTGCCTCCAGAAAATGGCCATCCAAGTTCTGGCATATCTAATAATAAGGATGGTTTAGGGGGCCAGAGCAAAGATGGTAGAGTAAAAGCAGGGACTTGCTTGAGCTGTCCCCCCAAACCCCTTCAAATACCTATAAAAATGACTCTAAACAAATTCTAGAGCAATATAACATGCAAAATGACAACGAAACAAATTTCCAGCCCAAGACAACATGGAAGATCAACAGGAAAGGTCAGTCTGAGAGAGGAGCACAGTCCACCACAAAATGTACCAACACAGACTGGGCCCTAACCAACCCAGAGCAGGCCTCAGGGGACTGAATCACTGGCAGTTGTGGTGGTTTCCAGGCTTGTCAACCCACAAATGTCAAAGACAGCTTAGAAGGCCAGTACAAAAGGTCTATCTGACCTGAGTGAGAGAAAAGCTCCATCTGGGCCCAGGTCCAGGGTTGCAGAGGTGGCAGCAGTGGCTGCTTCTGGAGCTGTCATCCCACAGACAGTAGGGGGATCCAGCGACTAATCAGAGGGGGATTGCAGGGGTCTCTTTGCTGGCACTGAGGCAGGATTCTCTAGCTTTGCCTGTGCTTAAATCTGGATCTCAGTCCTGGGTAGCAGTCCTGTGGTGAGGAAGAGCACTGGTATGGCAAAGCTTATAGCAGCAGTGGACAGGGAATCCTCTTCACAGTTCCAAGGCAGAAAAGAGTGCTTGTGGTCAGTCACAGACCAGAGCAGTGTCCAGAAAAGAAGTAACACCTCTCCTTTGATCATACCAACTTGGAAGAACTAAAAATTTACAGACCCCTAGAAGTATCTCTGAAAACAGCTGCACAGAAACCCCTGAAGCTTGGGAAAGTATACCCTCCACACTGGAAGCAGAGCCCTACCTTACCAAAGAGTTAAAATGTCAAGTAATTGCCTGGGAAAATGAGCAAATAGCAGGAAAAAAATCAGACTACAGAATCTTTCTTTGGTGACAAAGAAGATCGAAACATACAATCAGAAGAAGACAACAAAGTCAAAGCTCCTACATCCAAAGCCTCCAAGAAACATAACATATGAGTTAGTCACAGAACATGGAAGAGCTCAAAAAAGATTTTGAAAATCGAGTAAAAGAAGTAGAGGAAAAATTGGGAAGAGAAATGAGAGTGTTGCAAGAAAATCATGAAAAGTGAGTCAATAGATTGCTAAAAAAAATGCTGAAGAAAATAACATCTTAAAAAATAGACTAACCCAAATGACAAAAGAGGTCCAAAAAGGCAATGGGGAGAAGAATGCCTTAAAAAGCAGGCTTGGCCAAATGGAAAAGGAGGTCCCAAAACTCACTGAAGAAAATAGTACCTTAAAAATTAGATTGCAGCAAGTGGAAGCAAGTGACTTTTTTAGAAATCAAGATATTATCAAACAGAACCAAAGGAATGAAAAAAATGGAAGACAATCTGAAATATCTCATTAGAAAAACCACTGACCTGGAAGATAGAACCAGGAGAGATAATTTAAAAATTATTGGACTACCTGAAAGCCGTGATCAAAAAAAGAGCCTAGATATCATCTTTGAAGAAATTATCAAGGAGAACTCCCTGATATTCTAGAGCCAGAGGGTAAAGTAGAAATTGAAAGAATCTACTGATGGCCTCCTGAAAAAGATTCCAAAAGGAAAACTCCTAGGAATATTGTCACCAAATTCCAGAGCTCCCAGATCAAGGAGAAAATACTGCAAGCAGCCAGAAAGAAACAATTTGAGTATTGTGGAAACACAATTAGGATAGCACAAGATCTAGCAGCTTCTACATTAAGGGGTCAAAGGGCTTGGAATACTATCTTTCAGAGGTCAAAGGAACTAGGATTAAAACCAAGAATCACCTACCCAGCAAAACTGAGTATAATCTTTCAGGGGAAAAAAAGGATATTCAATGAAATAGAGGACTTTCAAGCATTCTTGATGAAAACACCAGAGCTCAATAGAAAATTTGACTTTCAAATATGACTCAAGAGAAGGATGAAAAGGTAAACAAGAAAGAAATCTTAAGGGACTTATTAAAGTTGAAATGTTTACATTCCTACGTGGAAAGATGATATTTGTAACTCATGAGAGGCAGGTACTGAGAGAAGGAGAAAGGAAGAGGTAAAATGGGGTAAATTATCTCACATAAAAGAGGCAAGAAAAAGCATTTACAGTGGAAGGGAATAGAGGAGAGGTGAGAGGGAATGAGTGAACCTTACTCTCTTCAGATTTGGCTTAAGGAGGGAATGACATACATACTCAATTGGGTATGGAAATCTATCTTACCCTGCAGGAAAGTAGGGGGGAAGGGGATAAGAGAGAGGGGGATAATAGAAGGGAGGGCAGATTAGGGGAGGGTGTAATAAGAAGCAAACACTTTTGAGGAGGGACAGGGTCAAAGGAGAGAATAGAATAAATGGGGGCAGGATAAGATGGAGAGAAATATAGTCTTTTACAACACTACTATCATGGAAGTGTTTTGCATGACTACACATGTATAACCTATATTGAATTTCTTGCATTCTCAGTGAGGGTGGGTGGGGAGGCAGAAGGGGAGAGAATTTGGAACTCAAAGTTTTAAAAATGAATGTTAAAAATTGTTTTTACACGCAACTGGGAAATAAGATATACAGGCAATAGGGTATAGATATCTATCTTGCCCTATAGGAAAATAGAAGGGGAAGGGAATAAGAGAAGTGGGTGGTGGTGATGGAAGGGAAAGAAGATTGGGGGAAGGGGTAATCAGAATGCATGCCATCTTGGGGTGGGGGAGGGGAAATCTAGGGAGAAAAGTTAGAATTCAAAATCTTGTGGAAACTAAAAATGAATATTTCTTTTAAAAAGAGGATGGTTTAACTTAGATTGAACATTAACATGCCTCTCTGTAATTACCACCCATTGATCTTTGTGATCTAGCCTTAATCATACATTTGAGGAAGAAAGGACTTCCTGGGAAGAGTGAACCAGAAAAGCTTAGAATGATGGATTTCTGGAGTTCATAAGGCAATGTCTTTATGAATTGCATCTGGCCTTTTGGAGAGCAGACTAAGATCCAGCTGCAGTTTCATAAGAATAGGTCATATCATCATAGATAAAAGCTCTTATCTTAACTTTGGCCCCCAAAAGAAGCTGGAGAACAGGCTACAGAGAAGCCAGCAAGAGGGAAACTCTTTTTTTGGATTTTTCTATATCAAGCCTCTGATGAGATCAGAAGTATTGGGGAAAATAAATAGCAAACACAAGCTAGCACTTCTTTTTTCCATTATCAGCCAGATACTAGAGCAGGATATGACTCTAGGGTTTCTTTTTTCTTCTTCCTTTGAGAATGGAAAGGGGAGGCAGGGGGCTTTTGGATGTTAGCTCTCTATATTTATCTTCCTGCCAGTCATATTACTCATTGCATCTAAGCAATCTACTTCCATCTTTGTTGTGTGAATAGTTCAAGGTTCATTCTCATGGAATTCAACAGACACTTTATGAAACAGTGTATTCTGAATTTATAGGTAGCCTTTTAGGATTGAGTTTTAGCTGTGTGTTAAACTATAATTTCCCCTAATCAATTCACACGGCTTACTAAATAATAAATACCTCTGCCTTTTGACAGAGTTTTACTTGTATGTATATGTATTACTAAAGTTCTCAAAGCTGGTGTCATTGTTTTGAAGTCTTCAAGCACTGTCACAAAGTTTTTGATATCATGCTACTGTAGGTAAAAATAAATGTAAATAACTTTGTTTCCTATATGTATATATTTTTTTTTGCTTACAATGAATACACAGTATATAAGGATAGCATTCACAAAATGAACAAAGAAATCTATTGCACATGGGCAACTTACAAAGAACTCCATAAGAACAATTGTTCTTTGTTGCTGCTGTGAGGATCAATTTATTTTCTTTCTTTGTAAATAGTATTTTATTTTTCCCAATTATAGGTAAAGATAGTTTTCAACATTAGTTTTCATAAGATTTTGAGTTCCAAATTTTTCCCCCTACCTCTCCTCCCCTCTATCCAAGACAGCAAGCAATCTGATATGGGTTATACATGTGCAATCATGTTAAACATATTTTCACATTAGTCATGTTGTGAAAGGAGAAACAGAACAAAAGGGAAAAACCATGAAAAACACAAAAAAGGAAAAATAGTATGCTTCGGTCTGCCTTCAGCCTCCATAGTTCTTTCTCTGGACATAGATAGCATTTTCCATCATGAGCCTTAGAATTATCTTGGATAACTGAATTGCTGAGAAGAGCCAAGCCTTTCAGAGTTGATCATAGGACAATGTTGCTATTACTATATACAATGTTCTCCTGGCTCTGCTCATTTCACTCAGCGTCAGTTCATGTACGTCTTTCCAGGTTTTCCTGAAACCCATTTGCACATCATTTCTTATAGCACAATTATATTCCATTACATTCATATACCACAACTTATTCAGCCATTCCCCAGTTTATGGGCATTCCCTCAATTTCCAGTTCTTTGCCATCACAAAAAGCGCTGTTCTAAATAGTTTTGTACATGTAGGTCTTCTTCCAATTTTTATGATCTCTTTGGGATACAAATCTAATAGTGATATTGCTAGATCAAAGGGTATGCACAGTTTGCCCTTCGGGTGCAGTTCAACGTTGCTCTCCAGAATGGTAGAACATTAGTGCTTATTGAAGAGAAACTGTGTATGTGTGAGTTTCCCATAGTGATGCTAATTTTAACACTCAGTATGCCACAGTTCTAAGTAAAGAAGGCTATGTTGTAGAGGCCAGGGGTTGGACCTTGAGTCAATGTATGTTAGAAATGAGACTCTCCCCTAAGACTACCTGTGTTCCAAACTGTCTCTCTAGCCACTATATCATTCTGCCACCAGAAGCTACCTGGAGACATACCTATCCCAGATATTGGCTGAGTATTAGAAGATGTGCCCTCCATGATCAGAAAGGGGAGAAAATTCTAATGTCTTTCAAGTTTAAACTGAATCTTTACTCATCAATAAGTTCCAAGGGAGAGCCACTGAAAGAGCAGAGTCAACTGCTTATATGAAGCATTCAATCTCTATAAGAATTGTGCTCTTCTGCCACAAGAACAGAGGCCTTCAGGTGGCAAAAGTTCTCCACTTCACACATAGCAGAATAGGCAAAGAGGGGAAAAGCAGCAGGTATACAGAATGTGATTTTCTCTTTTGCCCTTCTAAGTGGTAGAGATGTGAACAACACAGAAACACACACATACACACACACACACACACTCACACACATGGAAAAGCTCATAATTTCACAATATACTTATTAAAAAGACATTAGGGGTGAAATTAAAGGCAAACAGGAAGTTTTGAAATTATTCAAGAATGAACTTTACTGGTGCCTGAAAAAAAAATTAAAACCAGCACACACTTTGGAGCATAGATTTGTTAAATCTCCTGCCAAGATTGTCATAACATCCAGACAAATCAGGAAGAGGAACAAAGTTTCAATTCATCATCTCTAAATTCAGTTCAATTCAACAAGTATTTATCTAGTGCATTTTCATCCCTAACCTGGACATGGAATATCATTATTTAACACTATTTTAATCCCTTAATTCCTTAGAATTCACAGAATATGATGCCTTTGGAATAAGTCACAATCCCCTGACTTAACTAAATTTATGTGATAGAAGAGTTTGTCTCTGGTTTTCCATTTCACCCTTTACCTTATTTCCAATTATCCATGTAATAGAGATAGAATCTTCTTTCGCTTTCCTCTAAATGCATTAGATATACTATTAGTTTTGTGGAAATTAATTAAAGCAACTTTTATTAAGTTGTTAATTTGTGTAACTTATACTAAGCACTTATACTTAGGTATCTAGGTGATCCGGTGGATAGAATGTCAAACACTTATTTTCTGTGTGACCCTGAGCAAATCATATAACCCTGTTTGCCTCAGTTTCCTCACCTGTAAAATGATCTAGAGAAGGAAATGGCAAATCACTCCGGTATCTTTGGCAAGAAAACTCAAAACGGGGTCACAGAGAGTTGAATACAACTGAACAACAATGAAACAGGTTGAATAGAGAATTTTATGTGGTGTATCTAAGTTTCATAAAAGTATTTGACAAAATGTTCTATTTAAATTTTGTGGGCAAAATGGTGAGATGATAGCATAGCTATTTGGGTTTGGACTGTTTGAGAGATCAGATCCAAAGAGTAGTTGTCAGTGGTTTGGTGTTAACTTGGAAAATCTCCAGTAGAGTGTCTCAGGAACCTGGAGTTGCTTCTGTATAATTTTCACATGCTACAAAGTTTGTAGTATAGCTGTCTAATACACTAGATGGCAAAGATAATATTCAGAAAGACCTTGACAGTTTGTAATTTGAATTGGGCCAATTCAAATATGAGGAGCATGTAACAGATATGAATGTAAAATCTTACATTTTGATTTAAAAAAATCAACTTCACATATGCAAAATGGGGAAATATAGAAATGCCGTAATTTCTTAGGAGGATAAGTTCCAAATGAGACAGCATTGGGATATGGCAGCAGCAGCAGCAACAACACAAACAATCACTACTACCATCTAATTCTGTCTTACTTTTCATTGGAGATACATACTACAAAGAATGGGATAAGGTCATATTACTACTGAACTCTGACTATTTTGAGCTTTGTTTTCACTCTAGCTTCCTCATTTTAGGAAAGACTTTGGATAAGTGTCCCCAAGGATGGTGAGAAGCATAATTAAAGTCCTCAAGATCATGCCATATGAGCATCATTTAAATGAAAAAAATATAACAAAGACAAAAATAGGCTGTTTAGCCTAGAGAAGAAAAGACTTTGGGAAGACATAATAGTTGTCGAGTTCAAGGATAGTCACATATAGAAAGGGAAATGTTTGTTGTACATGTCCACAGAGCATAGATCTTGGAAGAATGGGTAAAAGTTGCAAAGTGGCAGATTTTGACTTGATGTAAAGAAAAACAATTTCTTAATGACTGGAGCTATCCAAAAACAAACCAGGCTACCTTGTGAAATTGTGGGGCTTTAAACACTGGTTGAGTGATTCTTTGTGAGTACTGAGAGATAGCTAATTCTTTTCAGGGTTGGAGTTGAACTCAATGGCCACTGAGGACCCTTCCAACCCAAAGATTCATGAAATCCAAGCATAGGAGGACTTCACTGGACAAATGATACAGTGCAGAGTGTATTCCAGAAAGGGAAAACTCAAATAAAAAGAAAAAAATGAACAAATGCAGAGCATTGATGCTGATATCACTTAGGCTACTTTGTCCAGAATATGAAATAGGTGGATGGGGAAGAGGCTAGAAGGCTCGAAAGGTCAATTGGAGTAAGATTTTAAATGGCCATAAAAAGGAGGGTTGATATAGACAGTAATCAAGGAGAGAGTATTTGGGTCAGGTAGCTCTATTAAAATGCTTTACTCTTTGTAAACTATTCTATGCTAAGTAATTCAATTTTCATTTTTGCAAGCAGGTTACCAAAACTTATTAGAATTAGTACCTTTGCTATCCTACAGTATCTATATGTTAAGAGACTGAGAGCTAATATTAGGCAGCACTTTCAGAATGGTTCATTCTTTAGTGTGAGGATTTCTTCCAGTATTAAAAGATTTCTCTCTGAATGTCAATCAGTCAGTCAACAAGTATTGATTAAAGACTTACTATGTACCAGAGGGGAGAGCAGCTAGGTGGTACAATAATAGAGTACTGGGCTTGGATCCAATATCTGGGTTCAAATCTGGACTCAGATACTAGCTGTGTGACCCTGAGCAAGTCACTTAACCGCTATTTACCTCAGTTCCTTGTTTGTAAAACGTGTACATGTTGGAGAAGAAAATGGCAAACGTCTCCTGTGTCTTTGCCAAGAAAACCCTGTGGGGTCATGTGGAGTCTGACACGACTGAATTACTGAATAACAACATGGGCCAGGTAATAGAAAAACACTTAGGGACACAAAGAAAAGCAAAAACACAGCCCCTACCCTCAACGAGCCAACATTTCAGTGAGAAGAGAAAGGGAGAAATAAATTAGCATTGTGCTAAACACTTTTTACAAATGTTATTTTTGTTCTTCATGACAGCCCTGCAAAGTAAGCGTTATTATCATGTCCATTTCATAGTTGAAGCAAATAAGTCATTTGTCCAGAATCACAGAGACTAAGGCTGGACTGAACTCAGCTCTCCATGACTCAAGGCCCAGAAGCAGCTACCTCTGAAGAGGCAACATGCCAATAATCACGTACCTTCAAGATATATACAGTATTAATGGGAGGTAATCTCAGTGGGAAGACACTACAAGGAGGCCGGAGAAAGTTATGGTCAGGACAGGCCCCTCTCTGAAGGTGGGATTCAAGCTGAGTATTGAAGGAAACCAATGGAACCAGCAGGTGGAAGGAGAAGAAGGAGTGTTTCCAGTACTGGGGACAACCATCGCAGAGACAGGCAGTGAGTGCTGAGTGTAAGGAATAAAATAAAGGACAGTATTGCTATATGGTAGACCAAGCAGAGGGGAGTAAAGTGCAAGAAAACTGAAAAGATAGGAAGAAATCATGTGGTATAATTGTGCTTTTGAATTTCAATGGATTTTTAAAAGCTATTTTAGTTGAAATCATGTTATCTTGAGAGGGTGGTATTTTGACTTTTATTGAAGGCAGGAGCTTATGGCATAGAAACCAGAGGATGGGTCAGACTTGGCATTGAACGTCACATTAAGGCTCAGAAGCTAGCGATGTGTAGGGTCTGTTGGCCTCATTCAAGAGTCAGTCCTTCAATAGGCTTATTAAGTAATATTCTTGGTACTGGAGGAGAGATAAAAATAAGAAAGAAATGAATCCCACCTCCAAGGATCTTGAAATGCAGGGTTGAATTTGGACTGGATTTATATTGGTTGGATGGGTTTGAGCA
Organism: Phalanger gymnotis; assembly: GCA_028646595.1. NCBI lineage: Eukaryota > Metazoa > Chordata > Mammalia > Diprotodontia > Phalangeridae > Phalanger > Phalanger gymnotis. The sequence goes on from CM053623.1 coordinate 399,122,784, forward strand.
AATTAGAATGTGACAAATGAATAAGAGTATCATTGCAGTCTGAGGGTTTTGGTTTTGGTTTTCCATACTATCCTTTCTGAAAACAGGCTGTCTTTGCCGTAGATCTGTGCCCATGAACTTATTTTAAAAGTATTTGTATAACTCCCTTTTCATTTCCATGGTTTCCTTTGCAATCATGCAATCATTTATATTTTTTTTTCCTTTTACATATTTAAAAATATTATTCTAAGAAAGAGTTCATAGGCTTCATCAGACTGCCCAAAGGACCCAGGTAAGAAGCTTTGCTCTAGAAACAACCCCTCTGCCTCCCTGATATCCTCATTCTGCCCCTTTTCTAGAGCCCTCCAGGATAGAAATAATCAACTTCATAGCTATTTGGCACCTCCTTCCGTGTGTGTGTGTGTGTGTGTGTGTGTGTGT
>CM053623.1:399123703-399148795 GCA_028646595.1 Phalanger gymnotis
TAAAAAAAAAAATTTGAAATGGATACAAAATACATCAGGATAATCATGCGGGTGGTGGTCTAAAGACAGGATTGGAGCAAGCTGAAATGGAAGGAAAGGCAAATGGTCAGGAGGCTTTGACAATATTCTGATGAAAAGTAATCAAATCCTGACCTAGGGTAATATCGATGGGAATAGAAACTGAGGGATGAGTTTGAAATACATTTGGAAAGTGGTGTGTCGGCAGAATTTTCAGGATTTGATAATTTTGGGGGGACATATGGGAGAGTCTGAGGACTCCTAAGACTAAAGAACTGAGAAAATGGTAGTAGGAGAATCATACCTACAAACAAGTAGACTCCAACCCAACAGGGAGACTCTTCATTGACGTCCTTTGCAACTGTCTTGTAATAAAATAAATTCTTGCTGGATTTATATAACTCTGGCTTATATAAACTTTGGCTTCAAAGTAATCACACACACACACACACACACACACACATCTCTAAGCCACCAACTACCCATTCTCAAGGTGGTTTTATATATATATATATATATGCATATGTATATATATATATATATTTCTCCTTTATGCATACTCATTGTCAGGCACATAAGCACATGTATACATATATACATACTTATACACAATCACTGAAAACAGCTGTGATGGGTCATGGTCAAAGCATCTTTCAAAAGGCTGTTGAGATATTTGGAGCATCACCCCAAATGCTTCTGACCCAATTCACTGCATAATTCATGTACATATTCTGCCTTTGCTCCCCCCCCCTCATTTTTTCCCATAGCAAACATTCACAGTAGAAATATAAAGGCAATAGACTACTGGAGTCAAACTCAGAATTTTATCAACTGATTAGAAAGGCAATGAGTTTAATGCCAACATTAATCAAGGTCTGATTGCATCATGCACAGGACGTACGAGTACCACGTGGAAAGTTCCCTTGTGAGTTCTGTTACAGTGTTTTGTTTTGCTTGGCTTTGTTTTTCTATTTGCAATAACCTTGCAAAAAGTAATTAAGAACGTCACAAAATTCAGATCATTGATCCATTGTGCTATTGAGAAGCATGGTAATTGATAGCTCAGGTTTTAATTGTTCATTGCAAAACAAGTTCAGAGCCTTGATTTGTAAGCGTCATTATTTATGGGCTTGTGGGCTTCTTGGGTTCTGTCGTTGCTATATGTTTTAATTTTCAGCTCAGCCAAAGTATTGATCCAATCTTACGTTATGCCCAAATGAAGGTTGGCCCAATACAAAGAGTTAATTCCAATAAGAGGATGTGTGATGTCCTCAGTGCTGGAAACTCTTCTGGTGGGAACTCTGTCCACCAATGCAGATTAAAACCCCAATGTGACTCAGTAGATCATAGAGGTCATTAATCTTGAAGGGACCTTAGAGACAATCTGCTCCAACTCCCTCATTTTACAAAAGATGAAAGTGAGGTCCTTAGTGTTTAGTTGCCCAAAACCATAAAGCTAGTAAATCATAGCAGGCAATGTGGCAGATACAGTATCAGACCTGTGTTGAAGAAGAGCTGGGTTCAAATCTTGCCTTTGACACTTTCTAGTTGTGTTATTTTAGCAAGAGGCAACCTTTCTGACCTTCCCAGGAAGCTTCTAGATTTGAATCCAACCAATCAAACAGTCAAACACTTATGAAGCACCTGCTTTGTGTCAGGCACTGTGCTGAATGCTGAGGGTACAGAAAGAGGTAAAACACAGTATCTGCCCTCAAAAAGCCCAAAATCTAATGGCAGAAAATCTCCAGTCCTCTGATTCTAAACTCTGGTCTCTCTCCACTGTCCCACAATAAAACACCTCTGTGGTTGTTTTGCACATAGTAGATCCTTAATAAATAGTCTTTAAATGGATACAAGTGAATGACTGAATGATTCGAGTCCCCTAAAATAAAGCCACTGAACAGAAGTGAGGCCAAAATACTATATCAGTTAGGTAAATATGCTATCACATTGCCTCTCTCTGACATTCATGAATCACCTTGTGACATTCATAAGCAGTAAACCTGAATTCACTGAAATAATATCTCAAAGGTAAATCGTAGGTAGGAAAACAGAAATTTTAGACAGCTTAAAGTTGGCCCAGGATCCTGAGTGTTGAGTCGTCAGCTGTAGATACAGAGCACCCACTCCTGGGACCAGAAAAAAAAATTGTTCCTCTTCAGAATATCCATGATGAGAGATTCATTAAGTAGCAAATATTGCCCTGGGCCCTGCTATCTTAAGAGGTCTGCATGCTAAGAAAGCCATTCGAATTCAAGTTTCACTAATAACTCACTTATATTTTAAACCATTTGTTGAACAAATTCAGACTGCATGGGCCAAGGCATTGATATACATGAGTCTCCATATTGTGACTGTGTAACCTTTTGTGATTAAACATTCTCTAGCTTAGTTGAACCTCAATGATTTAAAGAAGTATAATATTGATGATATTGGTGATAGTGGTGATAGCTAATATACATATGTATATGCATGCATGTATACATAGATTTAAATATATGTGTATATACATATATGCACATATGTATATACATATCTATGTGCAGCTAGGTAGTAAGGTGGTGTAAGTGGACAGAGTGCTGAGGATAGTGTCAGAAAGACTCTTCTTCCTGAGTTCAAATCCAACCTCAGACACTAGCTGTGTAACTGCGGGCAAGTCACTTAACCCTGTTTGCCTCAGTTTCCCCATCTGCAAAATGAACTGGAGAAGGAAATGGCAAACTACTCCAGTATCTGTGCCAAGAAAACTTGAAAAGGTCTCATGAAGACTCAGACACAACTGAAAAATGGCTAAACAAACAAAAAATAAGAAGATATAGACATAGCATTAAAATTTATAGAAGCTTACTAATATGCATTTCAGAAGCATAAAATATGGAACTCTTATAGCTGGAAGCAACCCCAAAATTGGCTAGTATAATCTTCTACTGAATATAGGAATTCCCTAAATACCTACAATGAAAGGCAACTTACTGCCTCAAGAGACAAATCATTCCATGTTTGCAGAGCTGTAGCTGTTAGTAAGCTCATTATATCCAGCCAAAAAAAAACCCAAAAAAACATTTTGGAACCTTAGTTGAAAGCATGTTGTAATGGGAAGACCATGGAAATTAAAGTCAGAGGTGCTAAGTTAAATCCCAAGGCTTCTACTTACTAAATAGCTGTATGATTCGGGGCAATTTACTTAACCTCTCTGGGCCTCTATTTTCCTACTGGAAAAATCAGGAGGTAACACGACGTAATGGGTAGAGGGTCAGCTCTGAGATTAGGGCAATGTAAGCTCAAGCTGTGCTTCTCATACCAGTAGGCAGGCTGTTTAGCTGTACACAAATCACTCAGTTTCTCCGTGCTGCAATTAACTTGCAGAAAATATGTTACAGGTGATTTATCCAACTGTATCAGTGGAATAAGTTTCCAAACTTGTCATTCCCCATACCAATGGAATAAATATCCCAGATGGGAAAAAGCCAAGTGATCACTAAATTTAATTCCAGTTCTAAATACTAGTTTGGGTCTTTCTAAGCATTCTTGCCTTCCTTTTTTCTTCCAATTAAAAAGGATCATGCCTTCCTTAGTTGTCTAATAATATTGTTGATTTCTGTCGTACATTTATCATGTTCTGTAGCAGTTATTTCTCTGTGTCCCATTCCACTGCTAAACTATAAGCTTCTTGAGAGTAGGGACTGTAGCTTATTTTTACCCCTCTCAGACTCTTACCCCTAATCCTCATCCAGCTCCTACCACAGTGCTTTGTACACAGTAGAAACATAACAAATGGTTGGTGAATAAAAGAAATCACATATTTTTCTATTTCCCCCATAAACTTGTCATTATTTGGCAGAAATAGTAAAAATAAATACACCTTGTTTCAAAGTATCCTAGACATAAGAGACCAGATAGCAGCAAGATGAATGTCCTTGTCTCACTCAGAAAGATGGTCTGAAAACAGATGTTCAGGAAGTGAAGAGAGGGTTCTGGTTATAACTTATTGCATCATTTCTTTGACCTCAAGATAAAAGAAAACAAGAAACCCAAAGTGTGGCTCTCATCTGGCTATAAAAATGAAGGCTGCCACAAGGCCTGGATCGATTTTATGAATTCTATCTCTGACAGAGACAAAGTGTTTCCTTTATTCTCTGGCTCCCTGTACACAATCACCATTGGGTAGGAGAGGCAGGAATTAAAGTGAGGCCCATTTTTAATTTTGTTGGAAATTAAAGCTATGTTTTGTTAGCCAAAGTGACCTGAAAGATAGGGTTGTAGGAAGGAGATCTTTAAAATTAATTTAAATTGAAAGCCCTTCGATTGACAAGTATTTATTGAGCACCTACCATATGGTATATTGGTAAGTTCTGAAAGAGGTGACAAAGAAACAGAAGTCTTGTTTCCTTTGGTTTTCTCCTTGGGGAGCTTATAATCTAGTTGGGGGGACAGGTCTAGACACATGGAAGAAGTCAAGAATACAAGACTAGTTTTCTACGTACCAAACTGTGTGGCATGAATGGGAACAAGAAATATCTGACTCACATGCATAAATGTGTGTATATGCCTGTGTGAGTGTGCATATATACATACACACATAGAGAGAAGTATGTGTTGTTAGTGTATGTATATACATATGGGTATGTGTGTATAGATACATATGTGGAACACACAGAGATGTATTTATGTGTGTATGTGGGTTATATATAAATATATACATATATATTTGATTTTATCTTGTGCATTTTTATGCTTCGTCATATGTTTCTTTGCTTTTCATAAGAAATATAAGCTCTGCTATGACAGGGACAGCTCCATTTTTTCTGTCTTTGTAGCCCTAATATCTAGCATAGTATAGTACCTAGCATACGATAGGTTAGTAATAATGATAATAACGGCAATAATAAGAATAGCAGGAATTTATATAACACTTTAAAATCACCAAAGCATTTTACAAATAATATCTCCTTTGATGTTCGCAACAACCCCAGAAAGTCAGTGTTATTACTGCCTCCCTTTTATAGCTGAGCAAACTGAGAGCAGAGAGAGGGTAAGTGCCTTGTCCAGGGTCACACGGCTAGCAAGAATCATATTGATTTATAGAATGCTTTGCAGTGACAAATGGTTTTGAGATGCATTGTCTTACTTTATCCTCACAGTAACTGTGAGAGATAGGGAAGCAGCAAATGTGAGCACGTCTACTTTATACGTATCTCCACCAAAGTCTTCTTCTATGTTGCTGATTATAATGTGGAAATGACCTATGGGTATAGTGTTTGACAGGCAGGCAGAAGTTCAGACAGAGCTTAAAAACTGAAAATAATTAATTATACAGGCCTGACAATAAATTGAGTTTCCTTCAAGGACGAGTCTAGCTAGGCTCAGAAAGTTTCATCTATAAATGCTTATTGAATTCAATCATTAGGAACTCGATCCACAAATAATAATGGGGGTGGGGTACACAGTGACTCATGAATGCCATCAATGGTGGGAAGTTCCCCCTTTGTGTCAGAGGGGCAGTATGATGTGGTTTAAAGAGTGCTGGGTTGGGAGTGCTCTGTTTCTGCATCTACACAATGAAAGGTTTGGACCTCAGAGGTCCTATCCTGTTCTAAATCTATGCTTCTATTGTAAAGAGTATGCTTTGGCCTCACTCTCACAGAAAGAAGTCTGCTGCACCTGATCCCTTGGGTTCTTGAGTATCTAGAAGGGTTCAGTTGATTTCTTTCTTCTAAAGTCATTGGTTTGAGCCCCCACCACCACCAGCTATGTTCCTCTGTTAGGGCGCCAGTGACAAGTACCCAAATTCCATTTAATCACTTATCAATTAGCTTTTTTACGAAGGGATATATACACCACCCCCCACCCCCCACCCCACCCCCCCCTGCTGCCTTCACATCTCTCCACCTTGGTCTCTGGGACTTCCAATTTAGCTTAGTGACTACATAATATTAGCCCTACCAAGTTCTTGTCCAGATACTACATCACTGCCAGGTGAGTCCTCATTTTAGCTATGGCTAGAATGGGGCCCAAAGGTTACTCTTGAAGTTCACTCCTTGCCGCTAAGAGAATAACTTCTTGAAATGGCTTCCAAAATCCTGACCCCAGGATCTTGCTCTTCTCCCTTTGCCTAAAGGCCTAGATTCGTAGAGTCACACAATAACTGGGTCGGACAGGGCCCAAGCCCTCTCCCCTTACAAGATTGAATCTCACTAGACGTTGTCAACAAAGAACTCCAAAAAAATTTACCAAAAATACAACTAAAGAGAACATGGCCAAAGAGGCAGGGAGGAGGCTGCATCAGGTCTTTATCTATTCATATTCCCAGTGCTTAAACACAATGTACTACACATAGTAAGCACTTAATAAATACCTCATTCACTCATTTATTTATTCATTCATTGTCTCTTCCTCATTTGGGCTATGTTGCCAATCAAAAGAAAAACAAAATCTTCCCCCAACCTTATGTTTGGAAGACCGGACAGTTCCAAGACAGCACGTCTAGATATGCTTCACAGTCTCTCCAAGGTAATTCTTTCTATTCCACATAACCCTACCTCTTCTAGAAGCAGGTTTTGGATATCCTCTTTGGATAGAGGCAGTTGGATCAACTGAGCATGCAGATACATTCTACATATTTCAGTCCTCTTTATATTTAGTGCTGGAAGGCTGAAGATATCAGTTCAGTCATAGCAAAGGCACTCGCCAGTTGTAAGACCCCTTGGACCTCACATAGTACTTAATTTTGTACCTTTCCAAAGCACTCATTAAATAATGCCACATATGATTGCTGTTTATATTTGTGTCCTAATCCACTCGGAGACCATGAGCTCTGCAGAACAGGAACTATGTCTTATCCCAGCTTTGTATCTCCCCCACAGCCGTGGATGCAGCCATGCTTAAAAAGTAGATGTTTAATCAATGTTTATTAAATGAAAGAATGAATGACCATAGCCAACATTTATATCACATTTTGTGGCTTATAACGTACTTTATGCACATTGTCTCATTTGAGTGGCTGGATGAACGAACCATTTTAATAGTACACACCCTGGAGATCCCCTGTCTCCTTCCTTTCTAAGCCTCAACCTCATACATTTGTCCTTAAATACCGGCTTCTGGGTGTGGAGAAGAATTTGTCCTCTCAGAGAATCAGAGATTATAGAAGGCACTCCTGCCCTGTGAAAGGGAGCTTTTCCATTAAAAGTAAAAGGTTCATAGGTTTCACAGGATTCAGAGCTAAAAGGGAACTTGAATATCGTTTCATCCTACTCCATTTTACAGGTAAGAAAACTGAGACCTAGAGAGGGGGAGTGACTTACTCATAGCTATAAATAAAGGGCAGAGCTAAAACTCAAACCCAGTGCCCTGACTCTAAATCCAAAGTCTCTTCTTCCATGACAGCACACTCGTTTCCCAGACAGGTTCTAGTAGACGGTAGACCAAATCATGAAGTCAAACTTCCGAGCCACAATCTGCTGGTTTTTTGTAGTGAAATACTGCATACTACGAAATACTACTGGTTCAGAAACTCAATTTTCTCTGACAATTCAGCATCAAACCCTGACAGTGAGAGCTACTTCATTACATGTCTGGGACAGAAGCACAAAAGTTCTCGTCGAAGCGATAAGTTATGGTCAAAGCAGTGGCAGACGCCTCATCTAGTGAAATACGCCTCGTCCTGGCCTGTGCTCGGCTGTTAACAAGTCGTTGTCAAGACTTTTTTCCCTGAAATTAAACCATTTTTATTTGATGTAGAATCATTGCCGTTATTTATTACCTAACCCGTAGACTCAAATGACAAGCCTGAGTCATCCTTTAAATCAAATGAGGGAAGAAAAGCAAGTCAAAAGTTAAATCCAAACACCAAGAATCCTCTGCCTTTTCTGAAGACATAATCGTCCAAGATTTTACCCAAAAGCTTTCGAAGCCTCCCCATTACTATTAAACTCCTTAGCCTGGCATTGGAGGCCTGGTATGATGACTTCTAACTTTATCTCCGAATACCCCTCCCTCCTACACACACACACACACTGTACATATGAGCCAAGATGAACAACTGCTGTTCTTTGGACACATCCTAATATTTCCTACCACAACACTTTCGGTCCTGTCATCCTTCTTCCTAGAATTCTTTTTCCCTTCCACTCGTTTCATTCCTAACTGGTTTTCAATGGCCGACTTAAATTTTTCTTTTCTCACGAAATCTCCGCTGATCCCTCCTTCCTAAACCAGAGCTACTCTTTCATCTCCTAAACTAATCGAAATTTATATCTATTTGTAAATCGACTTGAAGGGGAAAATAATTTCATCTATAATTTATGGCCTATTATGAGTCCTCTGACTATGGGATGACATAAAAGTTGAACTGTAATATATCGTTATCTTGAGTTCATGCACAAGAACTGGGGACCCTTTTATATCTGTGAAGACATCACTAGGATCTGTATTCTAAGATTCCCAGATGGAAATGAACCCAAGAGAGTAATCCAGTAAGACAGTCCCAAAATATTACTGGGCCACTGTATATGTATATGCACATGCATATGTATATGTATGTACATATCATGTCTATGGTGTATATATATAGGTAGGTGTAAATGTTGGGATAGTTATAGATTTGAGTATTAGCATAGGTATAGGTATGGGTGTAGGCATCAATGTATCCGTACATGTATATATAGATGCATATGTTTATGCACATTACATTTGTATGCATATATACAAATAATATATGTATGTGTATGTATATACCTATACACACTTCATCCATTCAATACACACGTGTATATGCACCAACATTCCATGTGTTTATAGATATATGCACACAAACATGTATCATGTGCATATATATGCATGCACAATACAGGGTGTCCCAAAAATGTTGATGCATTTTTAAGCTATTAAGACCCCAAAAAGGTTATAATCAGGAAATGCATTATTATCTATATTTTATAGATGAGAAGACTGAGCCCAAAACAGGCTAAATAACTTAGCCAGGATGACAAATTTAGCAAGGATCAGAGGTAGAAATCAAACTTAACCCAAGCTTTCTGACTTCAAGGCTATCACTCTTTCCATCATATCATGTTGCCTTTCTAAAATAAATAAATAAAAGAACAAGAAAAATAAAATAAAATAAGAAAGTGAGGAGGATATTCCTATCAATATGGATGTCATATTTGTGTAAAAACAATGTGAAGCTTTAAAGGCATTTTCCTGTATTAGTTTGACTCATCTTTAGAGTAGCCTCGAGACTATTATGATAGTCCTTTGACAAATAAAGGAATGGAATCTTGGAGAGGAGAAGTGCCTGGTTTACAGTTAAATAGATAATCAGGACAGAGCTTTCACTCAACAACAGGTTTAGCCACTGCCTTAACCCTATGTTAATTTAATATAAAAACTTATAAAATTTTGGAACTGAAAGGAATGGTACTCTCCCATTCTCCCTATGGTACAATTATCTCTAAGTTTACAATGTAAAAATAACCTTTACTTTATAGACATTCATAGCCAAATTTGCTGAACTTCATCTGTTCCATAATGTATATGAGAAGCTAGGAAAGAGAGAGGAGGAGGTGAATAGTCAAGGGATGCATATACTTTAATATATATTCTGTCTGGTCTTTAGAGATTCTTAACAAGCAGTGTGATATGTAAATAGAACACTGTAATAGGAATTAAGAGACCCAGGCTTAAATTCTCTCTGGGCTACTAATTATATGAACTTGAGGGAGTCACATATTTCTTTGTGCCTCACTTTACCCATCTTTTCAAATGATGGTAATAATAAAAGTCATACTCACCTTGTAGATTATTCAAGAGGAAGTGAACTACACAAAGTCAGACTGAATTGTATTAAACAAATACAAAGTGTTAGGCAACACGTTGCTGAAAGTATGACCCTAAACTCAGAAGACCATGAGTTGAATCCCAGCTCTGACTTACATTTACTGTGTGAACTTGGGCAAAGTCATTTCCCTTCTCTGACACTCAGTTTTCTCTCCTGTCAAATAGGGGAAGGAAAGAAGGGGAAATGAATTAGATGATCTCAAAGGTCTTTACTGGATTTAAATTCAATGAAAGAACAAATAAAAACCAAAAAAACAAACATTTATTAAGTATTTCATATGTTTAACAAACCGTGCTAAACCCTTGGGATACAAAGAGAAAAGCAAGACGGTCTCCATTCTCAAGGGCCTCACATTTTAATAAGATACAAGGTAATATAAATAGGAAGTTTCAGCTATAAATCATATAAAAAGGCACCATGGTCCTTAGGGTGCAGAGGTAAAACGTACATGAATGTATCTATTTTAATGTTATTTCCACTGATAAAACCATATCCAATTTCACATTTTGAGGATGAACTACTTCCCAGTGCCATCGACATTGGTGGCTACAGCTACTGGGGGAAGGGAATAGAAAAAGGGAAGGTTACAACACCTTCCATTAAGTTGCCAGCTCTCATCCCCCAAAGGGTTGCTTCCCTGGATAATGACCTCAGGGGCTTGGCACAAACCTAGGGGTTGGTCCAAGGGAACACTGCAATTCCAGTGACAAATGACCACTTAACTTCCCTCATTTTCTCATCTTTAAAATAGGGGTAATAATATTGGCCTTGCCTGTCTCATGGAATGTTTTGAAGAAAGTGCTTTCAAGACCTTAAGGCATGTTATATCAGTTTGAGAATTCTTATTTAACATGATAGAGAGCATGCAGAATTCCAAAGGCAGTAGAAGCTTTTGTTCAAATATCTGAAAGTATTTAACAATCATTTCTGAAACCCTTTATTACCCAATTGCCTCTCTGTCCAAGTACTGAAATTAATTCATTTGCTCAACAAATATTTACTGAGCATCTGGGATCCCCCAAATCTGCACAACCAGGTGCTTGGCCCGCCTCCCTTCAGATTGAGGGAAGAAATGGTTATTGAAAAAGGAAATGGCATGAATGCTGCTAATTAAATATTTTATAGCTTGAGTTCTTTAAGTTGTGAGCTCAACAAATTACATGTTTAAATGCCTAAGTACTCTTTAGTTGACTTTTAATTAACCCCTTTTGCCTTTTCCCATCTAGAGAATGTGAATAAAATTTTGGGGAAAAAGTACCCATATCCGCCACTAAGGAAACCTGTCTTTATACTAGAATTGTACCAATTTGCAAGTCATCTATTACATTCTTCGTAAAACATGCAATGTTTGCAGATGAATCAGACTAAATTGCACTTATTTCTTATCAGTAGCAGCAATCATGTTATTATTCTCTTATTAATAAGATCTAGACAATGTCTATTCTTTTGGGGCATGTGGGAAAACCAGTACTGATTTAAAAGTGGTTTTGTTTAATCAAGCTGCATTTTATTAAGGACCTTTTCCCCTCATTTACTTACAGATTTTTTCATTTTTTAAAAACAGGAAGATGATTTAAAACATGATTGACTGAGCCCCTGCTTACCTCTCATCAATGATTTGTCTTTGGATCCTCTGACTCGGAGCCAAGAATTTGTTGAGTTAGCTTAACCTGACTTTCAGTAATGAAGGACGAAGAAATCCTTCTTTTTGTGAGTCATTTGAATGGATGAAATTCTGCTTGACTCGCCTAAAAGCATACACTGCTGTCAACCCAATGAGAAAAGGAGGCTTAATACTGTTAGAATAACTTGAGTGTTGTACCTAAAATACATAAGAATATTCTGGTATCGATTCAATTCAAAATTTATTAAGCGTCTGTACTTTTTACAGAGAATTGAGTAGTCCCTGTCTAGATAATAATAATAACCAGATCCATAACTAGGGTGAGATGATTAGGGCTCTGTCTCAAGGCAATGACTTTAGAAGTGTTTTATAGATGAGAAGACTGAGCCCAAAACAGGCTAAATAACTTAGCCAGGATTACAAATTAGTTTTACTTTTCTTTATACCCCTGGTACTCAGCACAGTGTCTAACATATAATAGAAGTACACTAAATGCTTGGTGATTGATTAAAATAAGAGGCTACCAGGAGAAGCTCTAATTCAAGCTCCTCTACAACCCAGAGCCCACAACCTTCACAGGAGCCAGACAATTCTACATATTTCACCATACCTCAGTTCACGCAAGTTGTCTCAAGCTTCATTTCTTAAAGCATGACAATATTCTGCTACATTCCTAAGGATAATAAATTTTCCTGTGATTCCAATCATATAGGTTACTCCCTGGATAATTTGACTCCTTCTATTAATGTAAGTTAGCAACTTTTCCACAACTTATATTCTTGGAATTTGCTTAGATCACTCAGTGCTTAACCACTTAGCCACCGACTTGTCCACTGTCCCATACCTAGTATTGTGTCAGAGATCAGAGTTGTACCCACGTCTTCATGGTTCCAAGGCCAACTCTCTAACTATTATGCCATACTTCACTTTTTCCCCCTTTTTGTTATAACAAAAAATGCTAATGAATATTTTAGTATATATGGAAGCCTATAGCATTAGAAGAATTTATGTAGTTAACATCATGTCATTTACAAACTAGAGCATCTGAAAGTCTTCATCATATATAAGAGTCCTTGATGGGATGAATGACTGATAAACATATAGAATCAAAGATTTTTCAATTTGGAAGGAACTCCAATGGTCATATAGTCTAACTCATACTTAAGAAAGGGGAAAGCATGATGGACATTTAAATAAATATTAATGGAAGAAGAAAGAAGGAAAGACCATTTCATCACTGAAATACCCTATAAATCACCTGGGCAGAAAAAAAGGGAATAAATGAGGAGTTCATAAGCCTGGAATGTGAGAATGATATAGTAACGATGGAGATTTAATCATCCAGGCTTCTGATAAGACTCTTTCTTTCCAGAAGTAAAATAGTTAAAATTTTCTTGTGTGGCCCCTTGATAAGAGCTGTATTGGAATTGCTTTAATGATAATTTCATCATTCGATAGGAAGAGGAACCAATGTATATGAGCACATCACTTAGTCCACTCTATCTACCCAGCCCCATCCATGATTCACATTATGCCTCAGTCATCATTTGCCATGTGGCCTGCATATCTCTATTCCCCTCACCCTTGCCACTCCCCTACTTTTCAGCTATAGAAAAGAAATCAAATCAATACTACCAATGCTTTGTGGAAAGGTGATACCTGCCATTCAATTACCTTATGCCTCTATTCATTGTCCCTGTGACTGACCAATACTCCCCTATATATGCTATCTTCTTCTATTAGAATGTAAGCTCTTTGAGGGCAAAACCATTTTAATCCCCATAATTAATCATAGTGTTTATCACATAAAAAGTCCTTAATAAATATTTTTCCTTCATTCTTTCTTTCACCTATCCGTCCATTCATTTAAGAGGCAATTCTAATTTTCACTGACAATAAAAAAATTCATTTCTGGGATATAAAGGAGGAACTTAGAACCAAATGGCTACTACCTTTTAAGGATTTGTGATAGAAGAGAGTAAAGCCAAATATAATCTGCCATGTGCCCTAAATTTTGCAAGCAAATTCAAAAGGGATCAGAGGAAGCATAGGGGGGAACCAAGGACCAAAATCCTACAGTGAGAATCATTTTAGGAGGGCTGAAAGACCCTCCAGAATGAAATTCTGAGGACATAAAAAATTCTAATGAGGAAGAAAGTATAGAGTTGTACGAAGAGAATGATATGGATACATAGAGAACTCAGCAAACAATTTAGACTTTTAAAAGATGAACATAACACGGAAATAAATGAATGTAACAATGACTTGAAGGTGATGAAGATAGCTACAGACAAGTTGTGGGCTTTGGGGTTTGTTTTTATATGCATATTCTCACTCCAGAATGGAGAGAAGACAAGTTTGTTTTACTTTTGTTTTTATAACCTCAGAGCCTGGCACAATGCCCTGCCATCAGGCAGTCAATGATAATTCATTAAGCATTTACTAAGTTTATAATTTTGCTGCAGCCATCTCCATACCCAGTTTTTGCTTAGATTTCCTTTAGGCAATGTAGTTGGGATGTATTTGATTGAGAATTATAAAATTCCAAACTTGACCAAAAAGCTTAAAGATATTTTTTAAAAAGATGCTAATGCCAAGAAAAAAGAAATCTCAAACCCTTAATACCAACTCTAGTAACCTTTAGAGAATATCTTTGCTATTTCAAACCAAAACTCCTATATCTATCTCCTGGATTAGGTGGTTTTCTTCAACCTGAGATACACTGAACTTCCTTTGAGCTAAAATACACCCTGAACACCCAAACTACTCTTTGCCTGAAATGCTCTGGCCCTTTCCTGTTTGTATATTCTGAGCTATGTTGCTTGACTAAGAAATACTAGTTTTGATTAGTGCCCCCCCTCCCTTACCTCTTCAATTGTGACTTTCTAGGCACTGTAGTTCCAAAGACAAAAAATAAAATAGTGTCCTTATTCAAGGCCCTTACATTCTTTTGAGGGAAACAAGATATATGTAGAGATAGGGACTGAGACGGAACCTGTGATTTCATTGGCATAAGAAATTCCCCAGGGAGGAAGCTCTTTTGACTGATGCAGTTTCGTTGGAACTTTCTTTGTAATTTATAGTCATAAGAAGCTGCCTAGGACACTGAGAGGTTGAAGGACTGACTTGCCTAGACAGCCACTTTGTGTCAGAGGTAGCAATGAGTTCTAGGTCTTTCTGGAATGGAGGTCAACTCTCTCTGGACCATGTCACAATTATATTAACATGTACAAAGCAGAGGCAAAGTAACCTTGAATGGAAAAGCCCTAACGGTTTAGGGGACCAGTAAGTTGTGCTTAAGTTGAATCCTGAAGGAATTCAAGGACTCTAAAAGGTAGGGCTGGGGAGGGGAAAGTATTCCAGGCATGAGGGACAGACAGTGCAAGGGCACATAGCAGTGTAAGGAACTGCAAGTAGACCAATATGGCAGGATGATAGAATGTGTGAAAAGAAATAATGGGCAAGGAGACTAGAGAAATAGGAAGGGACCGAGTTATAAAGGATTTAATTTGAACACACTGCATTTACGATTAGAGGACATAGATTCAAATCTTCCCTCTGATATTTGTTACCCACGTGACTTTGGGCAAATCACTTAACATCTCCAAGCCTCTGTTTTCTCACCTGTAAAGTGAGATGATTGGACCAGATAATCTCAAGATGGTCTCTTCTGTTTCAAGATCTATGATTCTAAGTGTGATCCCAGGATACAATATTGAATATTATGAGAAATGGCAAATGGAGAAGGTTATATTTGATCTTATAAGTAATAGGGAGTCCATGGAATTTGTTGAAAGGGGGATGCAGTGACGTGATCAGATCAGTGTTTTAGGAAAAATCATTTTAGCATTTAGCTTGATGGATTGTAATGGGGAAAGATTTGAGGCAAAGAGATCGATTAGGAGGCTACTGAAATAACCCAGTGACATGATGAGGGCTTCAAATAGGACACTGGTGAAAATGGGAGCTACATGAAAGGTGTACTAGAGATAGAAACAACAAAATTTGGTAACTTATTGTTTTGGGGTTTTTTTGGATCTTTTTCAAGAGGCAATCAGTGGACTCTTTCAATTCTAGTTTACCCTCTGGTTCTAGAATATCAGGGAAGTTCTCCTTGATAATTTCTTGAAAGATGATGTCTAGGCTCTTTTTT
Organism: Phalanger gymnotis; assembly: GCA_028646595.1. Classification (NCBI taxonomy): domain Eukaryota; kingdom Metazoa; phylum Chordata; class Mammalia; order Diprotodontia; family Phalangeridae; genus Phalanger; species Phalanger gymnotis. The sequence continues at coordinate 399,139,337 of CM053623.1, forward strand.
TGCTCATGGCTTTCAGGTAGTCCAATAATTCATAAATTATCTCTCCTGGATCTATTCTCTAGGTCAGTGGTTTTTCCAATGAGATATTTCACATTGTCTTCTATTTTTTCATTCCTTTGGTTCTGTTTGATAATATCTTGATTTCTCATCAAGTCACTAGCTTCTACTTGCTCCAATCTAATTTTTAAGGTAGTATTTTCTTCAGTGGTCTTTTGGACCTCTTCTTCGATTTGGCTGATTCTGCCTTTTAAGGCATTCTTCTCCTCATTGTCTTTTTGGAGCTCTTTGGCCATTTGGGTTAGTCTATTTTTTAAGGTGTTATTTTTGTCAGTATTTTTTTGGGTCTCCTTTAGCAAGTCATTGACTTGTTTTTCATGATTTTCTTGAATCACTCTCATTTCTCTTCGCAATTTTTCCTCTGCTTCTCTTATTTGATTTTCCAAATGCTTTTTGAGCTCTTCCATGGCCTGAGACCAATTCATATTTTTCTTGGAGGCTTTTGATGTAGGATCTTTGATTTTGTAGACTTCTTCTGGCTATATGTTTTGATCTTCTTTGTCATCAAAAAAAAAGATTCTATAGTTTGAGTCCTTTTACTGTGCTTGCTCATCTTCCCAGCCAATTACTTGACTTTTGAGGTTTTTGTCAGGGTATGAATACTTTCAGAATGGAGAGTGCTTAGTCGTAAGCTTCAGGGGTTTTGCACTGCTGTTTTTAGAGCTACTTCTATTCTGAGGTGGCATGATAGCCTTTGCTCTGGTGTATGAGTGCAAGCATTCCTTTATGCCACGTAATTACCAGGAGGACTCCTTCTCCACAGTCACTGCAAGCTCAAAAACACCAGTGCTCCTCCTCCCTAAAGAACCACCAACCAGCACCATGGCCCAGACCCAAGCAGCACAAAGCAAGAGAACCCCACCTCTGCACCAGCAAAGCAATCCCTGAACTCCCGCTCTGATCTGCAGCTTGATTCCTCCCACCATGTTGACCAGGGGCTCCAGAAGCAGCCACAGCTAGAGCTTTGGAAGCAGCCACTGGAGCTTCCTGCTACTGTTGCCTGCTGCCCCCAGGGCTGGGGGCAGACTGAGCACTTCTCTCACCCAGATCCACCAATATTCCCACTGACCTGCTCAGTTGTCTTCATTGTTTGTGAGTTGAGAAGTCTGGTAACTGTCACAGCTCAGTGATTCAGGGCCCTGAGACCTTCTCTGCCCAGTCTATGCTGGGCTGTACTCTGCTCCCAGTACGGTGCAATAGAGCCTTCCCAGCAACCATCCAGGCTGCCTTGGGCTGGAGATTTGTTTCCTTCTGTTATTTCCTGGGCACTGTAGCTCTAGAATTTATTTAGAGTCATTTTTACAGATGTTTGGAGGGATTTGGGGGAGAGCTTAAGCAAGTCCCTGTTTTTCAGCTGCCATCTTTGCTTTGCCTGCCATAACTTATTGTTTATATTGAGTAAGGTGTCAACAATGATATTGAATTTGTGACCCTAGATGGCAGAATGATGACAGTACCCTCAAGAGTAATAGGGAAGTTCAGAGAAGGGGTGGGTTTAGGGAGAAATATGAATTCTATATTGAACATTCTGAGTTTGACATGCCTAGGGGCTATCTAATTCAAAATGTCTAGTAAGCAATTAGAGATGTAATATTAGAGGCTGGGAGAGAAACTAAGGTTTCCAATATTTATTTGGAAATCATCTGCATAAAGATGATAATTGAATCCATGGCTGCTGATGAAGTGACCAAATGAGAGAGCTCAGAAAGGAAAAAGAAGAGGGTTCAAGACAGTCTTGGTAGGAACACAACCAAAAGAAAGTAATGTCATCAAAACCCAGATAGCAGAGAGGATCCAAGAGGAGAAAGTGGTCAGCAAAGTCAGAAGCTACAGATAGGCTAAAAAGGATAAGCACTGTGGGAAAGACATTAGATTTGGCCCTTAGGAGATCACTGGTAATTACGAAAAGAATGGTATCAGTCGATGGGTGAGATAGGAAGTCAGATTGCTTAGGGTTAAGAAAAGTGTGAGAAGAGAGGAAATGGAAGCAAAGAATGTAGATGGCTTTTTCAAAGAGTTTGACTGAGAAGGCGAGGAGAGAAATGAACCAATTTTAAATGAAATCAATTACTAAATGACTCACCTAGCTAAGTTTGGAAAGATTCATCACCAAAAAGGATGGGCACCAAAGGATGAAGGATTTTTATCAAAGGAGACTCGTGAAGACTGACTACCAAGTTATGAAGAGACTGTGATCTCCTCTTGTGGAGGAAACACATATGGATGAAATCTTGGATCCTTAAAGCATTGGAGTAAATACATAGGGAGTAGTAGATTCTGACAGTAAATGATATATTCTGTATTGCTAATTTGCTAGGAAAGAATTCATGAACACGACCTTGAAACATTAATGTCTCTGAGGCTTCATGATTAAGAATAGAAACAAATTTGAAACTATAGTTTAATTACATTAGATTATACATACATATGTATTCAACATGTTTGCCATCTTTTCATTAATATGTTTATACACAAACACCTATGAATTGTATTTATATGTGTGTATTCATATACATATATATGGGTATGTATATACATGTGTGTATTATTTTAACTATATATACCTATATGTATATGTATGCATATATTATGTAAATACAAATATACTGAGAGAATGACCATATTTGAATCTGAAAAGTTCTTGACTGGCTAAATGGTGGATTAAATCTAGAAGACAAAATTCAGTAAAGATCAATGTAAGATTTTGAAATTGGTTTCAAAAAATCACCTGACCAAAAACAGATTATGGAGACTGTGACTATACAGAATTCTACGTGAAAAAAAGCCTTTGGTCTTTTAGTGGCTTGCCAGCTCAACATGAGTCAAAGATGATATAATAGTTGGGGGTGGGTGGGAAAGGGGAGGATATTGTGATTTTATTTTGCCTTTGTAGAACTATAGTACCCCAAAAGAATGAAGTAGAAGTAAGGTTATAGACTATCAGCCACATACCACATCTGGAAACTGAGTTGATCTTCTGGGCATATCATTTTAGGGAGAACATTAACAAACTCAAGTATATCTAGAAAAGGGTAACCAAAGGGCAGGATGGACCTACATTCTAATCATATAATTATAAATGCCTCTTTTCTTCTTTTTCAATATTTTTCAGTCATGTCTGACTCTTCATGACTCCGTTTGGGGTTTTCTTGGCAAAGATCCTGGAATGGTTTGCTATTTTCTGCTCCACCTCCTTTAATTTTTTTTTTTGGAGGGGGGAAGGCAGGGCAATTGGGGTTAAGTGACATTCCCAAGATCACACAGCTAGTGTGTCAAGTGTCTGAGGCCGGATTCAGACTCAGTTCCTCCTGACTCCAGGGCTGGTGCTCTACTTACTGTGCCACCTAGCTGCCCCAATTTTTATTTTTTTTTGGAAGGGCACCTCCTTTACAGATGAAGAAACTGACACAAACAGGGTTAAGTGACTCGCCCAGGGTCACACAGCTAGTAAGTGTCTGAGGCTAGATTTGAACTCAGATAAAATGAGTCTTCCTGACTGTAGACCTGGCACTCTAGCCACTGTGCCACCTAGCTGCCTCCTCGTGCCTTCAGGATATTTCTAACTGGAATGTATACACACACACACATATACATTATATATAATATGTACATACATACATATTAATTAACTTTGGGGAAACAAAGTAGCATAAGATATAACTCTGGAGATTAAGATGTTTATAATCTATTTTGGTAAAAAACTCTTTCTTTCTTATTTCTTTCTTTCTTTCTTTTTCTTTCTTTCTTTCTTTCTTTCTTTTTCTTTCTTTCTTTCTTTCTTTCTTTCTTTCTTTCTTTCTTTCTTTCTTTCTTTCTTTCTTTCTTTCTTTCTTTCTTTCTTTTTTTCTTTCTTTCTTTCTTTCTTTCTTTCTTCCTCCATTCACAAACAGCTAAAAAACAGACCTTAGAGTTGGGCATTAGGTAGTCTGGATGCTAATCCAAATTCTGTGACTACCAAGAAGTAATCATTAAGTAAGTCACTTCTCAAGCATCAGTCTTCTCCATCAAAGGGGAAAAATCATAGAGTCAAAGAGTCAGATAAAGAAACCAGAGAAGGATATTTCCGCTGATTGGGGAAAAGTGGTAAAACAGTCATAGATCAACAGGAGAGGGTGCTGTTGCCACTGCCAAAGTCAAAATTTGCAATGGAGAGTGAGCTCATCAGCTGCTTCAGGTCCAAAGTCACAAACAGTGGCCAGGGTGGGGGATAGGGGTGACTATGATTCTATGTACCCCTGAGAAACTACCGCTATACTTGATGTTGCTGATTCTTACCTCACAGAAGATAAGCCCAAACCTTCACATTTTGAAATCTATGTTGATCCTGACATTAATGAGGAGGAGGAGGAGAGAGAGGAAGGGAAGAGGGAGAAGGAGGAGGAGGAGGAGGAGGAGGAGGAGGTGGAGGAGGAGGAGGAGGAAGAGGAGGAGGAGGAGGAGGAGGAGGAGGAAGATAACTAGCATTTATATGGCAATTAAATTTTGCAAAGTGCTTTACGAACGTAGGTTTTCCCAAAAGTCCTTTCTGCTCTACTCCTCTACTCCTGATGGCCCCGACAGAGCTGAGACTTGGGAGAGTTTGCATAGCAAATGTGAACATGGGGGCCATGTGGTGGGAGGAGGATGGATGGGAAAGGAGGGCACAAGCACCTCTGTAGCCTGAATGCAAGTGAAATCAGCCTATACCTGTGAGTGGAAAATAGAACACCCTGGTACCATTCTCAATTCCCTTCTCTGCACCTTAGCTTTCTCATCATTAAAATGAGTAGGTTGGACTAGATGAGCCAGCTGAGCTGCTAGTGCTCATGTTTGTAATAAGCATAACAATTCATTCAGTCGAAAAGAGCTCTGCACTGGCAGTTCAAAGACCTGAATGTCAGCTCAGACATTAACTTGCCATGTGTAACTAACAAGTGACTTCCTTCCTCAAAGCCTTAGCTTCTTCATTTGTAAAACAGGGATAAGGACCATCCAGTTCTAATAGAAGGAACAATAATGGCAGCTTGTTAGCCCTGGACTTGGTGTTGGGAAGACCAGCCTCAATGACATGGACAAATCATTTAATATACCTGGACTTCAGACCCCTTCTTATAAAAAAAGGGATTAGATAGTTTCTAGGGTCCAACTCTGGATCTCGATTTGCTGGGTGAGCCTAGGTAAACCATTTCCTGAGCCACAGATATTTCTCTAAAACTATCTACTAACATGTCAAATTGCTTGTCTTCTCAGTGAGGGGGAGGGGAAGGAGGAAGAGATAGAATATGGAACTCAAAACTTGAAAAAAAAGTTAAAATTGTTTTTACATGTAATGGAGGAAAAATAAAAAGTTAAATTTGGAACTATCTACTACACTAAAAAAGAGTTGAATAGAGGGAGATCCCATGCCTATGAAATCACTGATCTTTAGTGGATGGATGTAATCCTATCACTTAGGGTTGTTGGGGGGGAAGCATTTTGTAAACCCTAAAATACTATTAAAATGTTAGTTATTAATTATAAGTCCCTAACACAAGGCACTACAGTGTTAGAGAGGGAATTTTGTGTTATTTTGCCATCTAGCCAGAAAACAAGTGCAAGCAAGCTTCAACAGGCTTATTCTGGGATTATTATGCAATATGGCACATTGCCAGCTTGGGGTAAAGGATGGAGACTTAGGTGTAGCCTGAGAAATGCCAGCATTTGCTATGTTCTCCACGTGGTTTCCGGTAAGAGTAAAGATTTAGAGGAGAATACCAAGCAGAACTTCCTTTTTGAGGTTGCCCAATATTCATTTATCAGTCCCATATTTTCCAAACAGAGAAGCAGCCTCCATTAGTCTATAGCCTGGAGGTATTTTCTTGTCAACGTAGCTTCAAATACAATATTGATGATACAGGCCTAGGCCTTAAGGCTATGTCTGCATAATATATGGAGAAATATAAACCTGGCCAAGTATTTGGTTAATCTGATCAGTTTTGATGACCAAACTAGATAACCTGAAACCCAACAAAACCAGTTTGGTAAGCTCATGCAATGTTAGATTCCTACCTTTTGGCTAATGGGGTTATTAGTCACTGAAAGGCAATTTCCTTTTTTGGAAAAGGAGAGGGTTAGGCAGGATCATCCATAGAGTTCCTTCCAGCTTTAAATTCTAGAGCATTGTACTAGAGATCATGAGATCTAGATTTTAAAACTGGCAATGCTGCTAATTAGTCGTATGACCTTGTGCAAGTCACTCCAAATCATAGACCTCAGAGATTAAGTCATAGTATCATAGATTTATCATAAGGTCATAGATCTCAGAAGTGTTATAGTAAAACTCCATAATTCTGATAGATGAGAAAACTGGTAGTGCCCATCAGGGTTAACATGTGAAGTTGAGTCATCTGATCCTAAATCTAATACATTTTCCTCTTCCCTAGACATAATCTCTTCATTTTACAAACTAGGGGAAGATGGGCAGAATAATGAAACAAGTAACATATACTGGGTCACATAGTTACTTTATTTCTGTGGTAATAGATGTAAATACCTTGTATTTATCTTGAATGTAGTTTGTATGTAAATATGTGTATGTAAATATATAATATGTTTATTTATGTATATGTACATGTATGTGTGTATGTATGTGTACGTTTAATGAGGGTAGACTATATATAACATAATATATAGATAGACATAATATACATATAGATTATATGATATATATGTATATTATATATAATCTGCCCTGAATAAATGTAAGCTCCTTGTGGACAGGGACAATTTCATTAATTTCATTTCTGTCTCTTTGTTGACACTTCCTAAAAAGGTACCTGGCATAGAGCAGATGCTTAATACATCTTTGTTGTTCAATCAATTAATTGGTCATGTGATATTATGACTCCAAATATAGTACTCTCTTAACCAAACAATCAATAAAGTCAAATAAAAAGAAAAAAAAACACATACCTTAAGGGGACTGCAGGCATAATGGACAGAATTCAGGGAACTTAGAACCATGCCTGAGTGTGAACCCTGACTTTGCCACTCACTATCTGTATGACCTTAGTTCTCTCATTTGTAAAACGAAGTAATTGGTTCTGATGCTTCACCTCACACTCAGCAAATTGACAAAGACTGCAAAACACGATAACAGGTAATGTTGGAGAAAGGTGTGGAAAGGTAGGCACATTAATACATTGTAGAAGCTGTGAATAAATGCAACCATTCTGGAAAGCAATTTGAAATGATGCAATTAAAGTAGCTGAAATGTCCATGCCCTTTTATCCAGAGATATTCCTTATAGGCATATGTCCTAAGGTCAATGATAAAATAAAAAAAATATATATTGTATATATGCCAAAATATTTATAGCAGTATTTGTGTGTTAGCAAAGAATTGGAAACAAAGTACATGACTATCGACTGGGGAATGGCTAAACAAATTGTTCTTTGTGAATATGATAACATATTACTATCGTATAGGAAATGGTGAACATGGTCAATATAGATAAGTATGAAAAGACTAAAATGAACTGATGCAAAGTAAACAGTCTGAAAAACAACATATGCAATGAGCAAGTCAATATAAATGGAAAGAACGGTGACCACAAAATGATAGCAAATGAGAATTATAAAGAACAAAATTGACCTCAAAGGTTGTTGTTTTTTGTCCTTTCTGGAAAAAGGCTATGACTTTGCAAGTGAATTGGATTTAAGTAAGGGAGGGCTGTGCAAAGTCACCAGCCTCACTTTCTCCTCTGGAGCCATCTGGGTCCAGTGGCAAGATATAGATCAAGATAAATAAAAATGGCTCCATGCAATGGGAGACCTTGGCCCTTTTAAGCTAAGGTCTTTAACAGATCTCAGTTTGCCTGAGGCAAAGCCCATTCAGTGATTAAGGCTAAGTAAGAAATGAGGCAAAGAATGGACTCAGTTACCTAGTAAAAAATAATCAGTCTGGGAGGGAGAGAGCCTCTAGGTTTCTGGCCCAAACGGAAACAATTTCAATTTACATTCACTTTGGGCAATCAGGGCCCAAACAATGACCCCAAGGGCTTAGGCTGGGACCTACTGCAGGCCAATCAGTGAGAGCCAGAATGATTTGGGTTTAAGGCATGGTCCTTAAGAAAGAAATCTAGCCCTTAAATCCCAACATAATCTTGCAAGATTTCAGTAATCAAAATTTACATTGCTGGCCCCAAAGGAGAGATATGAGAAGGCACCTTCACCCCTTCTTTGCAGAGAATGGAGGGTGGGGGTGGGGTGGGGTTTGATAGGTGTGGATTAGAACATAGAACATCATATAGCATGTATGTACTTATGAGACTTGCTTTTTTTTCTTTTTTACCTCTTTCACCTCAGTGATTTGTTATAAGGGGTGGCCCTCTGGGAGGAGGGTGAGGAAGTTTATATTCAGAAACCTAAATAATGTAAAAACAAAAGATATCAAGACAAAGCTATTTTAAAAGAAGCAAAAGAACATCTTTAAAACTTTTTTTTAAATGAGGGACATTGGACTAAAAGACTGCTAAGGTCACTTTCAGCTCCCTATCTGTGCTCCTATAGTAAGCAGTACCAATTAACAAAATAGTGAAAGGTAACAGCTCTTTTTTAAAAACATGTCCATACATGGGAAAATTGTGAACTAAAACAAGGTTTTGTTGATTAGATAAAGTTGCCCTCAACTCATTAGAACAGAGAAAGAAAAACTAGCTCTCACCCACATGCTTGTTTGGAAAGGTGTATTTTGATTTACCTGAGGCTACATGGATTCCTAAAGTGGAAAAAGTTGGAGTTGGAGAGTTGGAGCAGCCCAAGCCTTCTCCTAGTGGAAATGGTTCATTGGATTGCAGCAATATCTGCCACCTAGTGTTCTCTGCTGAAGCTACAGCTCAACAGACTTGGAGGAAATGGTGTCCAAATAGGAAAAGGTTTGGGGGCCATCCTTTAGTCATCCTGAAGGATCTGAATCAACAATTGAGCTCCATCAATCCTAATGAAATAGACTATCTAATTGTTTGGAAACTACTTTATCAACTCAACACATACTTTTAAAATCATTTATTTCTAATACCTTAAACAAAAGGAATGTTGTTATATACTGTTTTCACATGAAGTGGTAAAAGAAAAATGAACCTCACATCAGAATATTAGAGTTGGTCAATATAAATGGAAGGAGTAAAAAAACAAGACTGAAGCAGATACAATTATAATGAGCAAACGACCTTGAAGAAGAAATAAGAGGATGTATCTCCCTCCATCCTTGGGAGAGTTGGGAGACATTTATTGTGGAATCCCACATATATTGGTTGATGCATTGGTTAGTTTTACTAAATTGCTTTTCTTCTTTCTCTTTTTTTTTTAATTTATTTTTGACATGTTTGGTTTTCAGCATTGATTTTCACAGGCGTTTGAATTACAAATTTTCTCCCCATTTCCT
>CM053623.1:399149295-399175487 GCA_028646595.1 Phalanger gymnotis
GATGGAAGGGAGGGCAGACTGGGGAACAGGGCAACCAGAATGTACGCCATCTTGGAGTGGGGGCGGGGAGGAAATGGGGAGAAAATTTGTAATTCAAACGCCTCTGAAAATCAATGCTCAAAACCAAACATGTCAAAAATATATTTAAAAAAAAGGAAGGGAAAGGGGGATGGGAGGAGTATGGGGTGATGGAGGGGAGGGCAGACTGGGGAACAGGGCAACCAGAGTATATGCCATCTTGGCGTGGGGGGTGGAGGAAGTGGGGAGAAAATTTGTAATTCAAACACCTGTGAAAATCAATGCTCAAAACCAAACATATTAAAAATAAACTAAAAAAAAAGTTGCTGAGTAGATGTAGATGGTCTCTAAGATCCTGTCTAGCTCCTATTACCTTAGGACAGCATGCGTTTATGGTAGGAGCACTGCTGACCTGGCCCAGTGATCCAATAACATCAACTTCCTGCTCCTTTGTACAATCATTGTTATGAGAATGAATAGAGACTTTAAGTCTCCTATGTGCCTTTTTCAATCATCATCTCTTCTCATCATTAGGGTTTCAGAAGCAGAGAAGATAAGTACTCATCTTTTTTTAAAATTAAATTATTTTATTTTTAATAAAATAATAATTTCCCAACATACTCCCACCAAATGAATTCTTTATTGTTAAGAAAACATTAAGTGAAATTCAACCAACAAAGCAGTCTCATTTTATAATGTATACAGCATTTGGTACCCATGGTCCTCCACTTCTCTACTAAAACAAAGTGTAAAAAGCATTCAACTACATTCCCCTAAGATGAAGAATGTGAAGTAAGCATGGAATAGGACAGCAGTGGAATACTAATTAACGTAGGGTTACTTAGAGAAGTATTTTAAAGGCAGTACAAGGGTTAATTTTATTTAAAGTGGCTAACATTGTTCTTTAGGGATATGGTGGAAGACAATAAAATTGCAAGAGAATGAGTCAATGGATGAATGAGAGAAACAAACGCTTATTAAATGCTTACTATGTGCCAAGAGCTGTGCCAAGTTCCAAGGATACAAATTTAAAAAATTAAGACTGTCTCTACTCTCAGGAAGTTTATGTAGGTCCCTGCATACACTAAACATTATATAAATGTTAGCTGTTGTGATTACTATTATGATCATATTCCGATAGAGAAAAATGAAAACTATTAATAATGGAGTAGTGGCTAAAGGGTGTTGTTTAGGTCAGAGATGTCAAAGGGTTACGGCTACTGATTGCCACATCCCTTCTCAGAATGTCAATGTGGATGTGATTACTGTTGACAGAGCAAGAGGAAAGAGTGTGGTAGAGGAGTGCTTAGTCAGGGTGGAGGCTTGAGAATGACAAGGATCAGTAGCATGATGGGGGTGAGGTGGGCTAGGCATGATGAAGGATAACCAATCAGAGCCCAGAACTTGGGGAAGAAGACAAAGCTGGTAGGAGCATGGCATGAAGAAGACTGGGGAGCCATTGAGGAGTGTAAGTGTGCCTGGGTTGAGGCATCCCACAAAAGTGGGCCAGTGTGGTCATTGTGCTCCTTGAGATCCTGAAGACCTTACCTTCTGGGTAAGTTCTAGTGCTTTGCAAAGGATATCTGAGTATTATCTCAATGCATATCTCCAAAGGGATGGCTATGGAAACACAGTTTGTCTGTCTAGGGTCATGAAAACATCACTGTGAGGCAGTCAAGGATGCAGACTTAGCTATCTGCTATTCTGAAAGTACTTGGAGTCCAGAGAGTTGAGGCTTGATTTCCAGGCCTGATGCTACATGGCATTAGTCAAATCATTTCTCTCTAGGCCTCTGCATACATCTGTAGTAACTGGAGAGGTTACACTTTAGAATTTCTTAACCTGGGATCCATGAAGTTGCTGTTCTCTTAATATATATTTTGAAAATTACATTTCAATGTAAAAGAAGTTAAGAACTTCTCAACTAAATGATCTCTAGCTATGAATCATATGAATCATTATGTATGACCACTTTAGAGACTTAGCTAGTCCTCCGATGCAGAAGTCAGTTCCATTTGTTCATGAAGACTACTCCAGCTTTTAAAATCTTCTGTTAAAATGAAAATATTACCAACTTAAATCATATTAGGTTCACACTGTAAGAGCAGAATAGAAGTTGACAACTGGCTGGAAGACACATAAGAGCAAGGGAACAAAAGGAAAAAGAGCTAGAAATGGAAAATGAGAGGGCACAAGGGACAAACTTCACATCATGTTAGAGGGCTTTTGGAGGGCCCATCTGAATGATGCCAGTTCCTCTCTGTGTGCAACAATGGCATGTCCTATGACCCTGAACACCCATAAAAATACAGAAACATGGAATGGCAAAGGTGGAAAGTCCCTAGAGGTCATACAGATCAACTTCCTTATTTTACAGATGAGAAAACCGAGTTTTATGGACCAGATTACAAAACTCCTAAACTCATTCAGTCAGATACACAGAGATACAGTATATAGAAATAATAGAATCACAGAAATTCCAGCTGGTAAAAACCTTAGAGTCTAGCTAACCACTCCATTTTACAGATAAATAAAAATAGTAGTGGTTCATATTTATGTAAAAATTCAATGCTGGCATGGTGATATATGTGTGTGCATACACATATCTATATACTTATATATATGTACATATAGATATATATATATATTTGTGTGTGTGTTATGTAAGTGTGAATATATATACATTTTATTTATATATACAGGGTACCTCAAAAATCTTCATGCTTTAGTAGCTTAAAAACAAATTTAAAAATCTTCAAAATTGCAGCTTAGATGAGGAAGACAGGGAAACTATTATCCCTGTTTTACAAATGAGAAAGCTAAATTCCAAATAGCACCTGCCAATAACAGCACGTACCTCTCAGAGTTATTGTGAGGATCGAATGAAATAATATTTGTAAAGCTTAGCACCATCCTCATCACACACTAGGTGCTTAATAAATGTCTGTTCCTTTCTGTCTTCTCTATCTCAACTAGCCTTCCCAAAGTCCAGGAGTCTTTTTGCTCATCCCAGTTTCTCAAAGAGAATGAAAGGCCATTGTGGTGGAGTAAGAAGAGCACAGGACTTAAGAATCAGAAGGCCTGAATTTGAATCTCAGCTCCTCTATTCACTAACTTTGTGACCTTGGAGGTGACATTTAAATTCTCTGGGCCTTATTTTCTTTAGGTACAAAATGGCAGGGAGTAGAAGAGATGAGCTTAAAGATACCTTCTATCTCTAATGTGTTGTAATGCTATGAAAGATACTATTTGATACACATTTGATATGGGAAAGCCAAGAGACCTTTCTAACTTTAGCAAGTCTGCTGCTTATAAAAATAGCATGGCTGGAACAAATATGAAGTTAGAGACATCAGCTTATCCCCTGAGCCCAGAGTCTAGTCTGTAAACCATCACAAATGACAAGAAAGCTTCAAATGATTTTGATGCCATCATACATCTTCCCAGGGCTGTTAAGCAGTGGCTCATGGTCATTAACCAAAGGGCTGACAACATGTGGAGTCAGCGGTTAAGAGATGGCCATTTTAAGCTGATATTTTAAGCTACAGTCAACAAGGTTTTCTTTGAATATGAAGGAACTGATGATCAGGTTCATGGGTGGGGGAAAAATATCTCTGTTGGAAAAAAATAAAATCCAGAGTTCAACACCACCATTGATGTCCGTAACTACAGAAATGCTCGTCCTACTTAGACTGACACAGAGAGTGTTTTGTATGGTGTCGAGTCGCAGAGGAGTAAAGATCAGGGGTCTAGTCCCAGTTCTATAACTAACTAGCTTTGTGACCTTGAATGTGTCACTCTGACTCTAAGTTTTCTCCTCTGTAAAGTTAGGGAGTTGGACTACACCAGGGGTTCTTGACTTTTTTTTTTTGTCTCATAGACCCCTTTGGCAGTTTAGATGCCATTCACTTTTTAAAATTCATGATTTAAAGAAAGGATAAAATTTGATTAGAGGTTAATAAAAATAGGTGTGTTTTTTTCAAATCCAAGTTAATGAGCCCTTGATATCTAGTCTTAGAACCCTTATAAGTGGATACCAGGCTAAGAACCCCTAAATTATATTATCTTTAAGAACCTTTCAACCTTTAACACCCTAAGATTTTATGAATGACTCTCCCTGGCAAAGACTCTAGTATAGGCAAATCCATCTTGAATCTGTCAGTTAATCGAACTCTAAATGAGTTCTTGTGTATGTTTATGAGAAGGAGGCATGCATGTGTTTTCTGAGCTTCATGCAGAAATGTATTTCCACTAACTGACCTCTATAGCTTGAGCCCCTCACTTCTGCCAGATCTCAGTACTGCTCTTCTCTCCCCTAGGGCTTGCTTGTCTCTGAGAGAACCTTGGCTATAGAATATGTTTTGTCAGATGGTTGATGGCAGCAAGGCCCATTTTGCTTATGGGCTGAGAAGGCAACTGCTTACACAATGTAATTTCTGGGTCTAAGAGGATGACTTCCTTTAAATACACACACACACATACACATACAAATATATATATATATATACATATATATATATACATATATATACACACACATATACATATGAATGTGTGTATATTTATATACACACATACATATAAATAGATATAGATTATTTATATGTGTCTCACACAAATATGTAATGTATATATACATATATGTATATACATTTTCCTCACAGTTTTTCAATCTAATACTTGAAATTTTCAGATAAGTGTTTGTCCAGCCTCTTCTTCAAGACCTGCTGGAACCAGTAAGACAGATATTTTTTCTGCCCTACCTCTAACCCTTTCACATTCCTACCACAAAGAATCCCTTTGCTTTTGTAGATAGCTTTAATTGTAAGGAGATATCTCCCTGTATATAAAGCAAAGCAAAATGTTTAATTTCTCTTCTATATCACGTTCTTTCAAATATTTGAAGAAAGCTATCAGGGTGGCCCTAAGCTTTCTCCTATAAATGACTAACACTGGAGCCTTTCCTGGGAACAGATTTTGGATGGTGAATCAGAACAAGAATAGAAATCCCTGGGCACTCAAAGTTAGATGCAGAGTCTAGGTGTGCAGGAAAATGGGGTCAGGGAGGAGTGGAGACAAGCTTAGAGAAAAATATGTATCGCTGACCTAATAGTTTTAAGTCAGGCCCTAAATACCAGTGAGGTCGATTGGTTGTTTTTTCCACACATTAAACAACATTGCAGCTTATGACAGAAGAGAACAGAGTGGGAAGGAAGGATCTTATCCTTACATCTGCTGACTTGTCTAGTTTCAAATCCATAGAAACAAGATGCCCCTAGTGTCCCCTCCCCCTTCCTTCCTCCTTTTGTGTATTGTCACCCCATTTAAGATTGTAAGCTGAAGGTGTGGACTGTCTTTCTTTTTGGTAATTATATCCCCAGGGCTTAGTACCATGCCTGGTACCTCATAGTAGGTACTTAATGAATATTTATTGGATCGACTCATTATTGGATCAGATCTCATGTGTTGGTGCTCTCAAGTAAAGAGAACCAGACTGGGGGGTTAGAAGACACGATGATAGCCTAAGCTACGTACTACTTTGGACTTGGCAAAGTCATTTAACTTCTCTAGGCCTCCATTTTTCACGTATTCAAGAAGGGAGATGGACTGCATAACCACCAAAGACTTTTCTAGGCATGGAAAGGAGTCTTCTCCTGGATGAGTCTAAAATTTACCCAAAGTTCTCAGCGATGATGCTTTCACTCCTAACAGAGTCCCTCAGTGTGACCCCAAAAGATGACTCTCAATGCAAGTGCTACAATAAGTTATCATGGTAGCCTTTTTAGTGATTGTTTGTTATTACATTAAAGCTTTATTTACAATAAAGTTATTACATTATTACAGTAAAGTTTGTTATTAAATTAAAGTTATTACAGTGTTTGTTATTACATTAAAGCTGTTTTCCCATTGAGGAGGCTGAAGCATTTCAAATTGGAAATCGCAAAGAGTCATTAATTCTCAGGGCCTCTATACCCTGCCTAGTTGATATCTGTATTATGAATTCAGAAGTTTTTAGAAAGTGAATTAATACTAAGGGGAAAAATATCCTCCCTGAACCCAGAAATAAACTACAATAAAAATTAAAGAGGACAATGAAGTGTTTTGTGTTAAGTAGTTATTCCAAGCTCAACTACTGTCCTTTGGCCTTCTAGTCATACTAAAATGGGAATGGTTCCCCTTCAAAACCACTAGGACTCTGCTGTGGCTAGTATACAGGACAAAGGAGATATTTATGTGTGTCTACATGCATGCACACACGCACGGAAATATGCACACATATGTACATTCATACACAAAATATACATATATAATATAATCATATATTTGTAGCTATAGATCATATGTACATACATATATAATGTTCATGTATGTATTATATACATGTATATATGTGTGTGTGTGTGTGTATGTAATTAGAAGACTTTTAGAGCGAGGCAATGTTTTTTGTGAGGGGCAACAGGAGAGATGATAGAAAATGAGAAAATCAGGGGATTGTCTAAGACCTTGGACAACCAGAAAGTTCTCTTTTATAGTGCCTCACAGAGAACTGCTACAACTATATTTCTTCAACGTATTTTAATTACCTTAAGTAGTTATCCAATTTTATTCATTTGTTTGTTTGTTTGTGGTTTAGTCTTTTGAAAGGCAGCATAGCATTCTCAATACAATAATGGACATGAATTAAGGAAGACCTCAGTTCAAATCCTACCTCAGACATAATAGCTGTGTAAGCCTATACACTGAAATGTTTTGAGTATGCTTCCTCATCTGCAAAATGAGGGTGTGGACTCAATGATGTCTAAGGTCCTTTCTAGCTCTAAATCTGGGTTCTGTTCCCTTTATTTATTGTCTCTTGTTTGCTAAATTTCATTTGCCTTCTTTGAATTATACAAGGTCATTAAAAAATTTAATTTGTTTATTTTTACTTAATTTCCTCAGAAGTTATTACTGTTTCTATTATTTTAAAACAACTTCATAAAAGAATTTGCTCCTAATGAAAATCTATGCTGTTTCTCAATATGTCTCAAGTTCCCTGAAGCAGCTCGATTGCTTTGTTTGGGGCTCTCGTGACATATGGGAAAAGAGTGTTGGATCAGGAGTACAGAGACTGGGTTTGAATCCTGCCATTTACTAGCTGTGTGACCTTTGACAAATTGAATAATTGACTTAAGCTCCCTGGGCCTCAGTTTATTCATATGTAAAATGACGTTGAGCTAGATGAGTTTCAGACTCTAAGTCTCATGATCCTACATAGATATCATGAAAGGAAGGAAGGAAGGAAGGAAGGAAGGAAGGAAGGAAGGAAGGAAGGAAGGAAGGAAGGAAGGAAGGAAGGAAGGAAGGAAGAAAGGAAGGAAGGAAGGAAGAAAGGAAGGAATTAAGTATTTATTAACCACTTACATGTACCAGGTGCTTTGTTTTACAAATTTTATCTTATTTGATCTTCATAATGATCCTAGGTACAGGGGTGGGGAATCTGCCACCTGGAGGCCACGTGTGGCCCTCTAGGACCCCAAGTGGGGCCCTTTGACTGAGTCCAAACTTCACAGAACAAATTAAGTTTGGATTCAGTCAAAGGGTAGCACTTGAGGACCTAGAAGGCCACAGGTTCCCCATGTCTAGGAGGTAGATGTTATTGTTACCCTCATTCTGCTACAAAATTGATGCAGATTGAGGTTAAGTGACTTGCCCGGGGTCACATAGCTAGTTAGAATCTAAGACCAGATTTGAATTCAGGACTGCCAGACTCTAGGCCTATGGTTCTGTCCACTGCATTCCCTAACTGCCTTTGGCAATAAGATATCATGATTAAAGAACAAGAACAACTGGGTTCAAGTCCTGCCACTGACACACACTGACTGTGTGACCTTGGCTTGGTTAAGTCACTTAGCCTCTCTGCATTCTAGGCAAGCAAACCGCTAAGACATTAAGTGGCAGAGAAGCTGTCTGTCCACTTTGGTAGAGAAGAGTTCCCTTACCTGGCAGTTCCCTGTACCAGTCAACTCATAGGTCAACTCCATCCCTACACAAATACAAATTTTGATGGAGACATTTTAAACAGGCAAATAAATTCAACATAGAGACCCCAATGTTGACCTTTACACTTCCCCTTCGCTGTCATTTAGCAAATAGTACAGTGACAACTGCATGTAGCCACTGAAGTGGCCCAGAGCACAGCATCAGTGACAGCAGGATAAATCTAACCTTGACAATGATTCCTGGTCACTGTGGCGGAAGGCATTATGCAATAAGCCTAACAGATTGTTAAGATGGTGGCCAACATCAGGCGTGAGCAACTTGCAGCCCTTCAGTCACAGGGCTGCACTTGAGGACCTAGAGGGCCACATGCAGCCTTGAGGCCACAGAACCCACCTCTGGCCAAGGTTATTAGAATATGTCTGCTAAGGACCCTCTCATCCAGATAGGTACAGCCCTTTGATTTTACAAACTTTTAGTTCCCTATTGTGGTAGACAGCCACATTACGATGCTAAGAGAAACATGAACAATGATGTACTTTGTGACCTGAATCTGCCTGGCTTCTTAGAACCAGTTAAAGTCACCTGGCCCAGTTTGCCTTCTTACCTTATTCTTTGAAAAGAGATATCTCTAAAACTGTGATTTTTTTTTTTTGGAGAGGGAGGGCACTTCATGTTTTAAGAAATAGTTATACAAAAAAGGCCTTTGTTATCTCTCTTGGCTAAAACTAAGGTAAGAATTTCATTAACATTCAGCAATTTATTTTATTTCATTTCAATCAACATTGACTGCTGGGTAGCAAGTACTGTGCTTGACATATTTGGACCTGATGACCTTTCGAGATCTGATTCTATTTTGAGACCAGATGTGATTCTCTGATTCCATACCAGGTATTGAGGGAGATGCCAAGACATGAGAGAACAGAGTGTCGTGGAAAGAACAGAGGGCTTGGGAGAAAAGAGACCTGATTTGAAGCCCTGGGTTGGACACGTATTACCAAGAACAATACTTGCATTATATACTTCACAAGGTTGTTATAAAAACAGTACTTCTTAAGTCTTAAAGAGCTATGAAAATGTGTTATGATGATGGTGGTGGTGGTAGTGATAATGACGATGATGATACTTTAGAAGCTTACTCCTAATAGCAGAAATTACCATAAGCAATAAGGTAAGGCCTGTTTCTCCTACCTGGTAGGGCCTTCCACTCTCATGTTAACTATATGCACATATTTAAAAGGTACCTTTTTAAGTACATGTTGTCTCTTCCATTGGAATAACTGATCTTTGTGGGAAGAGATGATTTGGTGGGATTTTTTCTTTATGCTCCCAGCATTTATCACACTTAATAAAAGCTTGTTGAATGACTAATATGAAAATATGTTTTCCATGACTACACATGTATAACCTGTATTGAATTGCATGCCTTCTCAATGAGGGGGATGGGAGGAAGGGAGCAAATCTGGAACTCAAAGTTTTAAAAGCGAATGTTAAAAATTGTTTTTTACATGTAATTGGGGAAAAATAAAATATACATACATATATATATTTTAGAACTCAACAAGTAAACAAACAAATAAATAAATGCTTGTTCATTGGTTGATTTAATTTCCCAGTGGTGATAATTTCCTTCTGGGAAGATCAAAAAAAGGCCTCTTGGAGGAAGAAGCTTTTGCATTAGGTTCTTAAGACTAAGTAAAACTTCAAAAAAATAATTAATAGAGGGAAGGCACTGGAATTAAGAGATGATGGAAAAAGCTTCATGTAAAAGGTCAGATTTTAGTTGGGATTTAAAGGAAGACGGAGTTTAGTACTCAAAGAGGAAGACGGAGAGTGTTCCATGAGTGGAGGACAGCCAGAGAAAATGCCCACAGCCACGGAATGACAACCATCTAATAAAATCAATATGCAAAAGAAATTCCCACTAAAACATATGATAAATGGTAATCCAGGCTCTGTTTAAAGACCTCTAAGGAGGAGGAACTATCACTTGAATCACTCCATTCCAATTCTGAACAACTCTGTATTTTAGTAAATTATTTTCTCTCCTCTAAAATCAAACATACATTGACCTCTTGGAAATTTATAGTCACTGCTCCTGGTTCAGATGTCTGCGGCTAGACAGATTAAGTCCAAGTCCCTTCTTCATATGACCACTCTTCAAGTACTGCTACCATGTCATCCATGAGTCTTCTCTTTTCCAGGTTAAATATGCCAATTCCTTCAACTGAATTTCATGTGATATGGATCCTGACCATCTTCCTTTGAACACTCTCTGACTTATTAATGTCCTTCTTAAACCATGGTGACAAGAACTGAATATCAAATTTCACAGGAGATTTGATTTCCACCGAGCAGAGTGGAATAATCACTTCCCTAATTCTTTCAAGGTATACACCTTTCCTAATGCAGCCCAACATGTAAGATGAATAATTGTAAAATGAATTAATACAGATTTCAGTGGAGAGTAAGAAAATACTATAGAATAAGGCAATGAATAAATTGTTTGGACAGAAATTATAATCGACTTTGGTGTTGTGTGCATCTGTGTTTTCATTCTCAAGCAACAATAGATTCTACTGTGAATGCATAAATATTAACAGTAACTGACAATTTTATGGCTCTTTCAGGTTACAATCACATATGCTATCTTATTGGCCGCAACAGTCAATAGATGAGTAGTATAATGTTATCATCCCCAATTTGCAAGTAAGTTAACTAAAGCTCAATGGGGTTGTGATTTTCTTTAAGATGCAGATCTGTCTGATGGTTATGCCAGAATAAGAAATAAGGTTTTCTAAATCTAAGTCCTGAGATCTTTCCCTTACCTTATCTCTTATGTTTGCTAGCTTTGTCCTTTAGTACAATCAACAAGCCAGGGAAATGGATTTAAGTTTCTTTTTACATCTATCTGTACAACAATGCTACTTGCCACTACTGTGACTATATAAGGCCAATAACACCAGCACACAGGAGGGCTGCTAGCACAGGTTCTTTGATCTGCTTTTCTAAGGAAAGTAACTATAAGGGGTTTACAATCTCACTTTAATCAAACGTACATATATCATTCACTTAGTTCAGGGGAAAAAGTCAGCACCCTGAACTTCAGAGAAAATACAAACAGAAATTACAAGCAGAACTATATAAACAGAGCCAATAACACAAATCAACAGACAGGCTTCTGTCTGACCATAGCAATACATACATAGTTACCAAGAGAGAAGGACCAACAAATGGGGTTTTCAAAGACACAGGGCTCCAATAGCTACCAAGAATCTTCTCTGGTCAAATCACATGACACTCTTCCAGTGAGTAAGACCCCAAAACAAAACCTCTCCTCTCATAGTTCTGACAGTTCTAGTTTAAGGGCTACCGTCAGATTATATAGACCCTTTTTCAGGGCCTGAGGGCATCACACCTCACAAGGGCTTCACATCTCTGGTGACCTAATTCACAAAAGGGTGTGGACCTTCCTACAAACAAAGGCAAGATTCAATCCAAGGCACTTGATTGCCTTAGTGCTGAGAAGCACTCCAAAACAAAAGACAACAAAAAGTCCTACTTTGCTTGCCATTACACTATCTCACTTCTTCCTTAAAGCCGTTCATGATCATGACCATTGGACATAGTCTTTTCACTCATCTGAACTTCTATGACATTACCATGAAAATGATCTACACCATTCATTTACCACCTGCATGCTAACATATTATGAGGTATCTTTTCATAGACATGCTTAAATATGGTTCCCAAAGGATCACAGAATTTTGGAATTGGAAGTCAGAGCACAACTAATTTAATTCCCTCATTTTACAGATATGGAAACAGGATCAGAAGGGGAATACATGATATGTCCAAGGTCATAGAGGCTGCAAAGCCAGGACTGAATGAATAGTAGAGTCATAGAATGTTAGCACTGGGGAGAAACCTGAAATGATCTAGTTCAAGCTCCTCATTTCACAGATGAAGAAACTGAGCCCCAGAAAGTTGAAGTGATTTGCCTAAAGTCACAAAGGTAGTAAGGATAAGAATAATATAAGTTAATGCTCTTTCAAACACTGTACTATTGTTACTTCTCCCATCTTACCTTATTAAGTGAATTGTCAATTCGTTGAGGGTTCAGACTATGTCTTCTGTATCTCTGCTGCTCAGTAGCTAGCACCTAGCTAATCGTAATATGAAATATGGACTTACAAAAGTTGAGCTAAGATGTAGGAGCAGAGGAGCACTCACCCAAGTTCTCCCAACATTCTCCTCCAAGCTACTTTGAAATAAAATCTCAGAGAGAATTGTAGAGTGGCAGAGCTAACAAAAGTCAAAGTGAGATGTTCTTCTAACCAAAAACAAAATAGAAGGTGGTAAAGCAATATCTGTGATCTGGGGGAGGCTGGGCTGGGACGGGACTGGGCTGGCCCAGAGCACACTTGTGTGAAACACCAGTTGTGGGACTAGGTGGAGAAAAGCAGCAGAAGATTCAGGAGCTCCCAAGCCAGAGATGGTAAAGGGGAGCAGGCAAATGGTCAGAAAGAGATTATAGGATACCCCTGTTCTAGTACTGGATGCAGGACCAGACTCTGTTTGGCAACTTCATTACCTATATCCACTTCTGGGTCAAAGTTCAAGGGCAGAGAGTGGTACTTTGGGTCAGAAGGTAAGGAAGCCCAGAGAAGCAGTATCACTTCAGACCCCAAGGGATGAGGGACACTGAGGAAGAGTATCATTTCCTGTCCCAAGGGAGAAAGGACCATTCCTGGGAAAGGAATAGAATGCAAACCAAGACAGCAGTGAACAGATGTCTCCCCAGAACTTACCACCTTGGATGCACTGGAAATTTCCAAAACACCAGAATTGTCTCTGAAAATAGCAATTCAGAAAAGCTTCTCTCCTTCCCCATTCTGGGAACAAAGCCCAACATTAACATAAACCTCAAAATCAAGAAATAGTGTGGGAAAACAAGCAAACAACAAAAAAGAGCCTGACCATGAGAAATCTATTAAAATTTTAAAAATCTACTGGTCACCATTTAAAAGAGAATGAAAATGAAAACTCCAAGGAATATGATAGCCAAATTCCAGAGTTCCCAAGTCAAAGAGAAAATACTTCAAGCAGACAGAAAGAAACTACTCAAATACCATGGAGCCAGAGTCAGGATCACACAAAATTTAGCAGCTATCTTGTTGAAGGAGCAGAAGGGTTGGATTATTATATTCTGTAAGGCAAAAGAGCTAAAATTACAACCAAGAATAACCTACCCAGCAAAATCAGATATAATCTTTCCAGGAAAAAATGGATATTTAATGAAATAGAGTACTTTTGAGCATTCCTGATGAAATGACCAGAGTTGAATAAAAAAAAAAATTTGACTTTCAAATACAAGACTCAAAAGAAGCAAAAAAGGTAATTATGAAATGGAAATCATGAGGGACTCAATAAGGTTAAAATGTATACCTTTTATATGAGAAAATGATACATATATCTTCTAAGCACTGTATAATTATTAGGGTAATTAGCAGAATTCTACATAGAAACAAGATATCAGAATAAGTTAATTATGAGGATAAAATTTAAAAAATGGATAGGTGAGAAAGTGGGATGCACTGAGGGAAGGAAGAAGGGGGAAAGGAGAGGAAGAATGGGGAAAATTAACTCACATAAAAGAGGTACACAAGAAAGAGCTTTTATAGTGTAGGAAATAATGTGGGGGGGGAATGCTTAAACCTCACACATATAAACAGAAAATATATACTCTCTCTCTCTCTCTCTCTCTCTCTCTCTCTCTCTCTCTCTCTCTCTCTCTCTTTCTCTCTCTCCCTGTGTGTGTGTGTGTGTGTGTGTGTGTGTGTATAGATATCAGGATATGTGCATTTGTGTTTCTCTGTGTGTATGTCTGTGTGTCTCTGTGTGTGTACTCAACTGGTAATAGAAACCTATCTTACCCAACAAGGAAGTAGAAGGGCAAGATGATAAAATAGAGGACTGTTGTTGTTGCTGTTGTTGTTGTTGGTCAGTCATCTTCAGTCATGTTCCCATTCCCATCCAGGATTTTCTTCATGGCCCCATCTGGGATTTTCTTAGCCAAGATATGAAAATGATTTGCTATTTTCTTCTCTAGTTCAATTTTGTGGATGAGGAACTGAGGTAAATAGGGTTAAGTGGCTTGTCCAAGGTCACATAGCTAATAAGTGTATGAGGCCACATTTGAACTCAGGAAGATGAGTCTTCCTGACTTCAGGACTGGCACTTTAATCTATGCATGACCTAGCTGTTGAAAATAAATGGGGGTGGAGGGGGAGGAGTGATAAAAGGCAGTGGTCAGAAGCAAAATAAACTTTTTAAAAATGACAGCATAAAAAGGGAAAAGGATAAGATGAAGAAAATAAGATAGGAGGAAATGTACAGTTAGCAATTCTAACTGTGAATGTGAATGGAATGAATTCACCCATAAAATGGAAGCATATACTAGAATGGATTAGAAACCTGAAACCGACAATATGGTATTTATAAGAAATACACCTAAAAGAGAAAAACACACACACACACAGTTAAAATAAGTGGCTGGAATAGAGTCTATTATGTTTCAACTGAAGTTAAAAAGATGGAGGTAACAATCATGATTTCAGACAAAGCAAAGCAAAAAATAAACCTAATTAAATGGGATAAGCAGGTAAACTACATCCTGCCAAAAGGAATCATAGGCAATAAGGTAATATCAGTACTAAACATATATGCACTAAGTGGCAAAGCATCCACATTTTTAAAGGAAATGTTAAATGAATTATATGAGGAAATAGACATTAAAACTTTACTAGTGGGAGACCTCAACATTTTGCTATCAGAGCTAGATAAATCAAACCATAAAATAAATAAGAAAGAAGTCAAGGAGTTGAATAGGATTTTAGAAAATTTAGATAGACCTCTGTGGGGGGCGGGGGAAGAGTGAAACTGAATGGAAGAGAAATAAGTATACCTGTTTCTGAGATGCACATGGAACCTTTACAATAATTAACCATGAGCGTAAAAAAATATATCTCACAACCAAACAAAGAAAGCAAAAAATTTTAAGGGACCTTTTTCAAAACCATAATGCAATAAACTTAGTAAAGAATCACAGAAGCAAGGTTAAAAGCTAATTGGAAACTAAATAATTTGATCCTAAAGAATGAGTTGGGTAAATGAACAAATCATGAAGACAATCAACAATTTCATTAAAGGAAATTACCACAATGAAACACACTTAAAAATTTGTGGGATACAACTAAAGCAGTATTTAGGAGGAAATTAATCTTTAAATGAGTATATCAATAAAACAGAGAAAAAACAGATTAATGAACTGGGTACATAAATGAAAAAGAAAAAAGAAAAAGAAAAATTTAAAATGCCCAATTAAACACCAAAATGGAAATCCTGAAAATCAAAGGATAGATTAATTAAACTGTAAGTTAAAAAGATAAACCAGTAAATAGAACTAGGAGCTGGTTTCATGGGAAAAAAAGTAAAATAGATAAATTGTTAGTTAATTTGCTTTAAAAAAAAGAAAAAAGAAAACCAAATTATAGTCTCAAAAATTAAAAGGGTGAATGCACAACCAATGAAGATGAAGTTAGAACAATTATCAGGAGTTCTTTTGCCCAATAATATGCCAGTAAAGCTGACAATCTAAATGAAATGGAATAATATTTACAAAAATATGTAAACTGTCCATGTTAAAAGAAGAAGAAATTGAATACTTAAATAACTGTATCTTAAAAAAAGAAATTGAATATGACATCAATGACTTCCCCAAGGAAAAATCCCCAGGATTTTTCACAAATGGATTCAAAAGTGCATTCTACCAAATAGTTAAAGAACAACTAATCTCAGCACTAGATAAACGATTTGGAAAAAAAAAATAGATAAAGGAGTCCTACCAAATTCTTTCTAAACCAGCAAGAGCAAAAACCAGAGAAAGAAAACTATAGACCGATTTCCTTAATTGAATATGGATGCAAAATTTTTAAATTAAATATTAGCAAAGAGATTAAGGCAATATACCACAAAGATCATATGCTATGACCATGTGGGATTTATAAGAGGAATGCAGGACCAGTTCAATATTAGGAAAACTATCAGCATAATTAACCATATTAATAACACTGACAACAAAATCATATGATCGTATAAATAAATTGAAAAAACAGCCTTTGACAAAATAAAATACCCATTCCTATTAAAAAAACACTAGACAGCATAGGAATCAATAGAATCTTTCTTAAAATGATAAATAATATCCACCTAAATCCAAGAATAAGCATTATCTGTAACAGGGATAAATTTGAAGCCTTCCCAATAAAATCAGATCAAAAGATAAGACAAAGAAAAAGCAAAAAAAAAGATAAAGCAAAGAAAACATGAAGCAAAGACATCCATTATTACCACTATTATTCAATATTGTATTAGAAATTCTAGATATAACAATATGACAAGAAAAAGAAACTGAAGGAATTAGAATAGGCCATGAGGAAACAAAACTATCACTATTTGGGGATGATATATATCAGGGCTGTCCAACCTTAGTTTTTATTGAAACAACAGACAACATATTTTGATTTGCCATTTTGGTGAGAGCTCTGCTGTAGTTTGGCTTCATTTACTGAAGCATTTATGTAAATTTCTATGCTTGTAGGCAGGCCACATAAATCACACTGCTCGCTGCATTTTGGACAGCCCTGATATATATGATGACATACTTAGAGAACCTAGAGAATCAACTAAAAACTAGTTGAAACAATTAACAACTTCACCAAAATTGCAAGATATAAAATAAAACCCCGTAGATCATCAGCACTTCTATATACTACAAATAAAACCCAGCAGGAAAAGATAGAAATGGAAATTCTATTTAAAATAACTGTAAGCAATATAAAATACTTGGGAGTCTACCTACCAACACAAACTCAGGAACTATATGAACACAGTTACAAAGCACTTTTCATACAAACAGTAGTCAAATTCATCTGAAGAACCATAGCAGATAGAATATGAAATGACCGAGGACTGAAATTCCTTTAAAACAAAAGATCAAGAATACCAAGTGAATCAATTAAAAACAACAAAAAAAAAATATGAGAAAGGCTGCCAGCAGTTCCATATTTCAAACTATATTACAAAGCAGGAGTTATCAAAACAATTTAGTACCAGCTAAGAAATATAGAGGTTTATCGGTGGAATACATTAGGTACACAATAGATAGTAGTGAATGATCATAGTAATGCAGTGTTCAATAAACCCAGATCTAAGCCTTTCAGGTAAGAACTCAACATTTGACATAAATTTCTGGGAAAACTGAAAAGCATTTTGGATGAAACTAGGCATAAACCAACATCTCACAACATATACTAAGATAAGATCAAAATGGATTTATATATAAAGGGCGATATCATAAGTAAGCTAGGAAAGCAAGGAAAAATATACTGGTCAGATCTATGGATAAGGGAAGAGTTTATGACAAGCAAGAAATAGAAAAGATTATGGGAAGTAAAATAGATGATTCTGATTACATGAAAGTAAAAACACATCTAATGCAGTCAAAATTAGAAGAAAACAGGAATCTGGGGAAATTTTTTATAGCAAGCTTCTCTGATAAAGGCTTTATTTCTCAAATGTATAGAGGGAGGTGTGTCACATTTATAATAATAATATAAGAATATAAGAAAATTTATAAGAATATCATTCCCTAATTGATAAATGGTCAAAGGATATGAATAAACAGTTTTCACATGAAGAAATCAAAGCTATCAATAGTCATATAGAAAAAAAATGTTCTAAATCACTACTGATTAGAAAAATGCAAATTAAAACAAATCTGATACCACCTCACATCTAGCAGATTGACTAACATGACAGAAAAGGAAAATGACAAATGCTAAAGAGGATGTGGAAAAACTGGGACACTAGTGCATTGCTAGTGAAGTTGTCGACTAGGCAACCATTCTGTAGAACAATTTGGAACTATGCCCAAAAAGCTACCAAACTTGCATACGCTTTAACCTAGCAATACCGTGACTAGATTTGTATCCAAAGGAGATCAAAGAAAAGGGAAAAGGAACTATCTGTACAAAATATTTATAGCAACTCTTTTTGTGGTGGCAAAGAATTAGAAATTTGGGGAATGCTTATCAATTGGATGAGGGCTGAATAAGTTGTGGCATGTGATTTTGAAGATGTACTAATTATGCTATAAGAAATGATGAGGAGGATAGTTTCAGAAAAAAAACTACTAGGAGAATACTGTACATAGTAACAGCAATATTATAAGGATGATCAACTGTGAAAGACTTAGCTACCCTGATTAAGACAATGGTTCAAGACAGTTCCAAAGGACCTGTGATGACAAATGCTATCCACCTCGAGAGAGAGAACTGATGGACTCTGAATGCAAATTGAAGCATATTTTTTTTACTTTATTTTAATTATCTTATTTTGTTTGTGTTTTCTTTTGTACATGGCTAATATGGAAATTTATTTGGCATGACCTCACACGTGTAATCCAAATTGAAGTGTTTACCTTTAGAAGGAGGAAAGGCTGAAGTAAGGAAGAGATTTTGGAACTCACAATTTTAAAAAAAATTGTTAACATTTTTGCATGTAATTGGAAAATATTTAATGAAATAAATATTTTTTAAAAATATTAAAAAGTTACAATATTTATTGGAATTTTAAAAATGTATAGAAATGATGACAGGTTTTGCATTTTTACTTAGCTCATCCTTATATTATTCCATCCTGACAAGTGTAACTTATTTGTTATGTAACACCACATTTTAGAATTCGAGGAAGCTTTTTAACATCTTCCCAATTATGTTATTCTCATTCTTTTATGTTCTCAGCTGTCTTACTCCTCAGTGTTTCTTGAAAGAAACAATGACAAGAAATGGGGGAGTGATGAGAGAAGAGGCAATTGAACACTCTTAAGTGTTTTACCTTGAGTGGCATCTCTGAACGTGGTGCTAAAACATCCCTAGCCAGAAGGTGGAATGAGGCATTTGCCACAAAGAGAACATCTTGTTTGTTCTGGGGCAGGTTGTCCATTGTGTGGATTAACCAGATAGACACTATTTCCCTGCCCTTAGAGTGTAGTATATTGGTGAATGAGACTTGGAGTTAGGAAAAGTTGGATTCCTCTCGGCTCTGAGACACCAGCCTTGTGACTGTGGGCCACTAATACTCTCGGTGTCATCAAACAATTCCTTAAAGACCATAATTTACAAAAGGGTTGCTAATCTGCACTGATGGAGAAGGCCCCCAGACTGGATGCCCCCTACACTGATGAAATCACAGGTTGGAAGATCTCCCTTAAAATAAATAAAAATGTCATTGAATATGGATGTCAGTACGAATGAGACCAGGTACCAGGCATTTCACTATGGTTAAGTGACTTCATCTTTTGAGAATTCCAGTGTCTTCATCTGTCACATGGGCATAATAATACTTCCATTACTTTTCTCTTAGAGGTGCTACAAAAAAGCATCTTATAATCTATAAAATGTTATATAGTTAGGAGCTGTTGTTGCTGCTGCTGTTTGTCTTTCATTCCTGAAGGGGACCATGACATCAAGAAGGTGATGCCATGACATGCAAGTGAATTGGATTTAAGTGAGGGAGGGCAGTGCAAAGTCATCAGCTTCACTATTGCCTCCCAAGCCATCTGGGCCCAGTGGCCAGATAGAGATCAGGATGACTAGAGATGGCCCTGGATGCAGTGGGGATCCCTGACCTTTTCAAGATAAGGTCCTTAACAGGTCTCCATTTGGCTAAGGCAAAGCCTACTCAGTGATTAAAGCTTAATAAGAAATGAAGCATGGGATAGTTTCTTCAAAAAAATTGTTATTATTTCACTTGGCTGTGTGTCATTCCACAGTCTTATTATTTTTTGGATGGAATTCGAGAGAGTAGTTTGACACAATGGAAACAAAACTTGCTTTGGAGTCAGAGGACCAGGGTTCAAATCCTGGCTCTGTAACTTACCTCTATAATCTTTGCTAAGGTATTCAACTTTGGGTCCTCAGTTTCCTCATCACTAAAAGAAGGGGAAATAGTCTATACAACCCCTAAGTTTCTTCTAGCTATCGATCTGTGCTGTTATGATCATAATGATCATTTTGGTGTAGTAGTAGTAGTAGCAATAGCAGAAACAGTAGCAGTAGTAGCAGCAGCAGCAGTAATAGCTAACATTTGTAAAGTACCTACAATGAGCCACTCCTTGGGCTGAGGGCTTTATGGTTATTATTTCATTTGATCTTCAAAACAATTCTAGGAGGTAGATACTATTATTATCCTCATTTTACAGAGAAGGAAACAGAGGCAGACAGAGGTTAAGTGACTTTTTCAGGGTCATACAGCTGGCAAGTGTCTATAGCCAAATTTGGACTTAGGTCTTCCTGACTGCAGGCCCAGTGCTCTATCTACCGTGCCACCTAAAAACATCACCTAGTTCAACCTCCCCGCTTTACAGAAGAGGAAAATTAGTGTCAGGGAAGTAAAAAGTGAGTTTCCCAAGGCTGACCACTAAGTTTGTTGGCAGTACTTGGGGCTAGACCTTAGGTTTTCTGAGTCCTCAAACTACTGCTCCTTCTACAACACCACATTTGGCTCCCAGTTGAAACCAGTGCAGAAATGAGGTTTTTGAATTGTCAATGGATTTTCCTATTCTTGTATTTTCTCTAAGCATTCTCCTCCTGGTTCTGCTTCTGACCTTCTGGAGGTCAGCACCATGCCTCAGCTACCATCTTACCCTTGAACTTCCCTCGGTCCTTACAGCCTTTTCAGTCTTCAACTTCCCACATCTCCTGAAGCCTTCTCACTGTGGATCAACATTTGTTGGCCTCCTCCCATAGGTAAGTTTTTCCCAGGTCCTCCATTTTGAGAAAGGTCTAGACAGGCCAATTTTTATTCCCCTCCTAGCTCTGCTTCTGGCTTTCCAAACTGACATCATGCCTCTTGGACAGAGCACGTGGCCTTCCACCATTAGAGTGAAAGCTCCTTGAGGCCAGAGACTCTCTTTTAAAAAAATATTCATTTTTAGTTTTCAACATTCACTTCCATAAGTTTTAAATTTTCTCCACCTCCCTTTCCCCTCCCTCCCCAAGAAGGCATGAAATTTGATATGTGTTCTACACATACATTCCTATTAAACATATTTTCACATTAGTCATGATGCATAGAAGAATTATAACAAATGGGAGAAACCATGAGAAAGAAAAATAAAATAAAACAAAAAATAAAATAGTGTGCTTCGCTCTGCATTCTGACTCCATAGTTCTTTTTGGGGATGTGGATGGCATTTTCCATAATGAGTCCTTTGGAAATGTTTTAGGTCCTTGCATTGCTGAGATAGGCCAAGTCTATCAAAATCAGTCCTCACACACTGTGGCTGTTACTCCTGGTTCTGCTCACTTTACTCAGCATCAGTTCATATAAGTTTTTCCAAGTTTTCCTGAAGTCTACCTGCTCAATATACCACAATCCACAATTTGTTCACCCATTCCTGCAATTGATGTGCATCTCCTCAGTTTCAGTTCTTGGTCACCACAAAGAGAGCTGCTATAAATATTGTGTATATGTGGGTTCTTTTCCCATTTTTATGATCTCTTTGGGATACAGCCCTAGAAGTGGTATTGCTGGGTCAAAGGGTATGTGCATTTTTATAGCCTTTTGGGCATAGTTCCAAATTGCTCTCCAGAATGGGTGGATCAGCTCACAGTTCCACCAACAATGCATTTGTGTTCCAACTTTCCCACATCTTCTCCAACATTTATCATTTTCCTGTTTTGTCATGTTACCAACTCTGACAAGTGTGATGTGGTACCTCAGAGTTGTTTTCACTTGCATTTCTTTAATCAATAGTGATTTAGAGCATTTTATATGACTATAGATAGACTATAGACAGCTTTAATTTCTTCCTCTGAAAACTGCCTGTTCATATCCTTTGACTATTTATTGGGACTGTCTTTATTTTTGCTTGTATCCCCAGAACTTATTACAATGCCTGTCACATGGTAAATGCTTAATATATGCTTGTTGCCCTGCCTTGGCTATCTGGATATCTAAGGGTTGGCTATATAATCCAAGTAAAGAGCCTTCAAGAGTTAGAACAGAAACTTGAAGAAGCATTTCTTCAAAAGATTCATAAACAACTAGTCATTCAGGATATACTGTGAAGGCAGAGACATGTTTCCTGCTTCCTTTTAAAAAAATCTCACAGTGGATATATTGCATTTCATTTCCTTTCATCATCATCATCACTGTTGTCACCATCATCATCATCACTACAACAACATTGATAAGTGGCATTTATATAGTAGCACTTTAAGGGCTGTCTGTGATGAAAAGTCTGTAGTACATAGTTAGAGACTTAATAGAAACCCCACAAATGGCTGATTGATTGTTTGATGAGGAAGACAATGAAGCTGCCAAAGTAAGCCCTTCCTTTTCCCTTCTCCCACCTAATTTGATCATTAGCCAAGAAATTCATATTTCATAAAATTACTTTGTTGGGAAGATGAGTCATTATGAAAAAATGTATTTTAACTCAGTTCACAGGAATACTCATTCTTAGCACACCTTCTGGAAAAATCAGGGAGCTGTCATGGAAAGATTTTTGGATTCCCTGTGAAAAATACCTAGGCTGGACCTCAGTTTCCTTATGATCCCGGTTTGTAAAATAAGTAAAATAGTTGTAGTAATATTTGCTTATTATTTACCTCCTAAAATGAGGAAAAAGTATGATAAATGGTTATGAAAGGCTTTTGCCACCTTAAAAGCACCCTATGAACAAATGCTACTATTATTATATTCCTAAATACAAAGAAGACTTTGACTAGGTGGGGAAGGGAATGGGGAGAACTTATTTTTGCAGTCTCATTGTCTTCTGATAAAATAATAAACCAATCAGCTCTTTCTGGAGTCCCTACTAAGTTTCTAACTCTGTACTACAGCTTTTGGGGTATAGACAAGAGCTATAAGACAGCATTTGGCTAAAATGAGCTTTGTTCTGATCTAGTTGGGAAGATATGCTGCATAAGAAAGGATAGTATTTTTTAAATGCTTATAGTAATGTAGGTAAATGCCACAGGAATTTGGTAAAGGTGAGTGCATGTGAATCAGAGTAACTTGGGAGAGAATTAAGAGAGGAATTAGAACTGGAAAAAGGCCTTAAAATGAGCTTTTTTCTTCTTATTTTTTTTTATCAAAGACTCCTTAGGAACTCTGGTGAAGCTTATAGATCTCTTCTCAGAATAATTTTAAATATTTGAAGGAAATGCTAAATTTCAGATAGAGGTTAGTACAATAAAAGGGTTTTTCAGCCAAGTTCATAAACCCCCATGAGATCTACCCATGCACCCCAATTTTAGAACTCCTTCCTTAATGGATGGGCAGAATTTGGATAGGTGAAAAACCTCAGGAGACTTACAAGATACACTCCTTGAAACAACACTTTGAGGTAGGTAATACAAGTATTATCAGTCTCACTTTACAGATGAGGAAACTGGGGTTTGTACAGGTTAAATCATTTCCTGAAGGTTACCTAATTTTTAAGACCTAGACCAACTCCCAATCTCCTTACACCAAATTCAGTTTTCTATTCACTGAACCCAGCTGCTAAGTATGTGACAATGAGTCTTCATTAAGAGTCCTAAAACTTAGATCAATGTGGGTATGGGACAGCTTTCATTTTCAGTCTTTTGTAGCTGCAGATTATATGCAGAAAGAGAGAAAACAAAACAAAAAAAAAACAACAAAATTTGCTTTCAGGCCTTACATTTTTTCCTCAATTGACTGTACTAAATTTAATTACAAAATTAATGTGGACGTTGTAAATATTAGAGTTATATCACTTATGGACATTAAAACTACTGGAAAGTAAATACAGTTCAAGGAATGAATAGTGAAATTCTCTGATCCTCAGTCAAGTTTGTAGTAGGAAAAAACAATGGATTTGAAGGTCATAACTTAGTTCTGAATCTGTTTACACTGCCTACTAACTATATGACCTCATGTAAGTCATTACATTCCATTTGAATTTTAATTTGTCTGAAGAATGAAGATAATACTTCCACTATCAACTTCACAGATAAATTTATTGATTCAGCCACTATTTTTGAAGCATCTGTTCTTTAAAATTGTAAGTTGCAGAGAAGGTGCCAACCTTTAGCAGTGGAGGTAGCTTTCTCATCTGTGCATTCCCTATGTCAATGAAATCATAGGTCCAGTTCCTATCTCCTATGCACAAAGGAAGTGTTGTATAATAGATAGTGAGCTGGCCATAGAGTCAAGAAGAAACAGTTCAAGTCCTACCTCTGACATATACTGGAAGTGTGACCCTAATCAATTCACTTAGGGCCAGATAATGTTATGACACTTTGAGATGCTGAGCAGATACATACCTGTCTTGTTTGAAGGAATTTCCTTAAGACAAATTCTTAATGCCAATGAAATACAGGACAATTTAACAAAAAACAAAATATTTTGTTAGGCATGAGCAATACAAAGATAATTGGCATTATCCTTCCCCCCTCATGCAAATTATAATCTAGCAAAGAGAATTTAACTAAGATAAATATTCAAAACTTTACTATAACTATAATGCTGACTAGAATAAAATGAATAGAATAGAATAGAATAGAATAGAATAGAATAGAATAGAATAGAATAGAATAGAATAGAATAGAATAGAATAGAATAGAATGGAAACATAGCATGGTAAAAGGTTCTATTAGAGGAAATATCATTTTCCAACTGTGAGAATCAAAGAACTATACAAGTTTTGCAAGTATAAAGTGCTATAAAAATCTTAGATATTCAAAACAACCCTTAGGTACCATATTACACCTGTCAGATTGGCTAACATGACAAAACAGGAAAAATTATAAATGCTGGAGAAGATATGGGAAAATTGGAACACTAAGTGTATTGTTGGTGGAATTGTTAACTGATCCAACCGTTCTGGAGAGCAATTTGGAACTATGCCCAAAGGGCTATAAAAATGTACATACCCTTTGACCCAGCAATGTCACTTCTAGGGCTGTATCCCAAAGAGATCAAACCAATGGGAAAAAGACCCACATATACAAAAACATCTATAGCAGCTCTTTTTGGGGTGGCAAAGAATCAGAAATTGAAGGGATGCCCATCAATTGGAGAATGGCTGAACAAGTTGTGGTATGTGAATATAATGGAAGACTATTATGCTACAAGAAATCATGAGCAGACAGACTTCAGAAAAACCTGGAAAGACTTATATAAACTAATGCTGAGTGAGGGGAGCAGAACCAGGAGAACATTGTACACAGTTTTAGCCACATTGTGTAATGACTAACTTTGATATACTTGGCTCTTCTCAGCAATGCAAGGTTCTAAGACGACTCCAAAAGGCTCACAATGGAAAATGCTATACTCATCCAGAGAAAGAATTACAGAGTCTGAATGGAGATTGAAGCATACTATTTGTTCTCCCCCTTTTTTGTTTTGTTTTGTTTTGTTTCTTCTTTCTTGTGTTTCATTCCACTGGTTACAATTCTTTACAACAAGACTAATGTGAAAATAGGTTTAATATGAATGTATATGTAGAGGCTATGTTAGATCGCATGCCACCTTACGGAACTGAATGTTGTAAACTAAAAATAAATTAATTAATTTTTTAAAATATTAGCTATTATTACTACTATGACAGACCCTTGTGTGTCCATGGGTAAGTCACTATGTCCCTTTGACCACAGATGTAAAATAAAGGGGGTGGACTAAATGATTTTCTAGCTCTATCTAAGTTGCTGTGACCTTTGGGACAAATTCTCACCTCATTAACTCAAGTTTAAATCTAGACATAGGACAAATGGAGATGTTATCAATGTCATCCTTTAATGTCTTCCTCTAAGTCCTAGTATAATGGAAATGGTATAAGATTTGAAGTCAGAAGATTTAGTTGTGAATACTGGCTCTGCCACTCACTATGTGACTGCTGTTTTTTGTTTTTGTTTTTTTCCTCTTTTTTTGGTACTATTGTCATTTTTGTCATAATGGATCAGCTGTGTTGTTAAGCAAAATTGTCTCATTAGCATGGCTTTTGTTTCTTTTGAGTGGAAGTACTTTCAGCTGTTAAGTGCTAAGCCCCAGGGCCAGGGCCCTGTCAGGTGTGAAACCTGTGTGGGTGTGGATTGGTGACT
>CM053623.1:399175987-399222809 GCA_028646595.1 Phalanger gymnotis
TGCGGTGGGGCCTAAATAAATTCCTTGTTGTTTTCTCCTTAGAGAATCTCTCATACCTTGCGATTTCGGACCATTCAAACATATACATGATTATATTTGAGATCATAAATTCGGCCTTCCTACTACATCAGCCTATACATGAGCAAATATTTCTCCATTTACTTAAGTCTGTCTATTTCAGTGGATGGTATTCTATAATTACATTAAAATAGTTCTTGTGTAGGTAGACTACAAGTTCTTGGTAGGTAGACTACAAGTTTTTTACATAAAATGTAGAGGTTTTTTCTAATTTATTATTTTTTTTTCTTTTTAACTTTCGAGTTCCAAATTCTCTCCCTCCTTCCCACCCCTCCTACAACCACTGAGAAGGCAGGCAACATATCAATTATATATTGAAATCATGTAAAACATATTTCCATATTAACCATGCTTCCAAAAAAAGAGAATAAAAATAAAGTATTATGTGACTTTGAACATGCCACTTAATCATTCTGAGATCAATTTCCTGACCTATAAAATGAGGTAGTTTAATGTGATCATCTTTAAACTTACTTTCAGCTCTAAATCCCAAGATTTTTGGTTGAACTGGGGGAGGGAGAGAAGGCAGGGCTTCATGAAAGACGTTAGAAATGTTCCAGGGAAATATGAGTAATGGATTCATAAGGACAAAGGTATATTGTTTTCAAATATATATATATGTATATATATATATATATATATTCATGGAGTTGGACAGATTTATTTTTGGTACAAAAAAGGTACTGTGTTCCATGGTGTTGGGAAGAAGTCAATCATTTCCCCTCTAACAATGAGGCTACCAGGCTAATTAGAAAATGAAGAGATGAGTGAATTAAAACAATACTTGACCTCTAACCCCATCAAATCAGTAGATTTGTTTGCAGATACAAATATAACATTTACAGCAAAATCGTATCCCCTTTGGGGGATATTAATTTATTATAATAATTTATTATATTATATTTATACATATATATATAATTTATTATAATCATATTAACAGAAAACTTTTACAAAGGACAAATAATGATGGGCAAGTCACTTTCTCTGTGTGAGTTTCGATATCAGACTCATAGATCACAAGATTCAGAGCTGGGAAGGATCTTAATCCAACCTCCTTCTAAAAATTAGCATTTATATAAAACACTTCAAAGTTTGTGAAGTGATTTACATGTTATCCCATTTGACCCCCACAACAGTCTTACAGTGGATGGGGAGGTAGTGTCATTATTAGACCCATTTTACTGATGAGGAAACTGGGGTTGAGGTCACACAGTTAAACAAGCATGAGGCAGGATTCAAATCCAAGTCTCTCTGATTCCAAATTTGGCATTCTAGGCAGTGTGCCGCATAGCTTTCTCATTTTCCAGTTGAGGGAAACTGAGGCACAAAGGAGGAAATTTGCTTGTTCAGAGTCATATAACCAAAGGCTGTTTTTACTCCAAAGCCAGTACTGTGCCCACTATGCCTTGCTGCCTCTACTCTGTCAAATATAAGGACTGGTATGGGTGGTCCACGCGAGCATGATTGATTCCAAATGGCATGGAACACTGCAGATCTACTGTGATCTGCTTTATAAATGAGACTCTATACCTAGGCAAGAATGAGAAATATGCAATTACTCGGGGCCCATAAAGCCTCACACAAAATGAGGGCCTTTTAAAAATACATTTGATGTTTAAGGTGATTCAGCAGCAAGAGCTATTAGTGTGCCGTGTAAATCAGGGCTAGGAAACTTTATTAAAATTGGATTTTTAACCTGATCACAATTTCCCCTGCTTATAAAGAATCCTATTGGACTCCTTAATATTCACATTATTAACCTGGAGGATTCAAATAGCTATTATGAGAGTATAGCACTTGCTTAATATACACGGAACACCTACATCTTATTGATTGTGGGGTTATAGAATTCTCGCTTATGTGAGGGAGGGTACACCTAAAGTTATCTGGGTACTTTAACAAACTTCTTGAGAATTCTGTTCATACTTTTCTTTGACTTTATCTTTTCTCTACCTTGGCCCTCAAAAAGAAAAAAAAGATTCAATGAAAGTAATACTAATTAGGAGGCAGGTGTTATTAATATTCCCATTTTACAAATGGGGAAACTGAGGCAGACAGCATTTAAGTTACTTGCTTAGGGACATACAGTTAATAATGTCTGGTACTAGATTTCACTTCTTGTCTTCCTGATTCCAGGTCCAACACTCCAGCAATTGTGCCACCTAGCTGCCTAACCCCAGTACAGAGAAAAAAAGCTGGACCATATGATCAAAATAACCCAGGATTAGAAACAATGACACTTAAGCTCTAACTTGAGTCTACTGCTGACTGTGTGACACTGGTGAAGTCAGGTCACTTCTTTAGGACTCAGTTTTCCTCATCTATAAAATAAGGAGGTTGGAGTAGGTATCAATTAAGGTCCCTTCCAGGAGTTAGATTCCACAATCCTCTGACTAGAATATGAATCAGCAGCTTGGTTATTTAAAGTGGCCAAATTGCTGCAAAGCTGCTCTGTTCTTTGCTTTATTTCACCCATGAAAATGGGCAATGCAAAGGCTCGAGTTGCTATAATTGTTAAACCACTTACAAGATGCCCTCTGCCCTTTATCTCCTGATCATCACTTCTTCTCGTATTGTTCCATCATTATTGTTTATGTTTACCTTAACTCATCTTGAAATGCTCTGTCTAGTACTGAGTAGCCATGTGAACATCAGCCAAAAAAACCAGTATTTATTTAGTGCTTCTGTTATGATCCAGGTACCGTGCTGAGCACTGGGGACAGCAATTTAAAAATCAAATATTCCTTGCCTTCAAAGAGGTTATATTCTATCTAGCTTTCTAAACCTCCATTTTTTCATCTGTAAAATAGGATGAGTGTGTGGCCTACCTCTCAAGATGGTTATAAGGGAAAATAGTTTATAGATGTCTAATTGTCAAAAAACATGAACTATGACTAAGTGTGCAAATATGCGGACCTCCTCCACCAGTATAAGTGACATTGGCTCTATGACTCCATAAAGCATAAAGCAGGGGTTCTTAACCCAGGATCTGTGAATTTGTCTTTTGAAAATATTTTGATGACTGTTTTTCAATATAATTGTCATTGCACATTTAGGCATTTGAAAACACGATTCTGAAGAGTCTATTGGCTTCATGAAAGATCTCAGGGGGTCCATCCCACATACACATTAAGGACCCCTGTCAGAATTGATC
The DNA here is from genome assembly GCA_028646595.1 of Phalanger gymnotis. Classification (NCBI taxonomy): domain Eukaryota; kingdom Metazoa; phylum Chordata; class Mammalia; order Diprotodontia; family Phalangeridae; genus Phalanger; species Phalanger gymnotis. Next base: position 399,179,223 of record CM053623.1, read on the forward strand.
TTCGAGAGTTACTGTAGCTGAACATTTCATCCCCCTGCAGCCATTTGGATAATAAACCTCTTTAAACTTAGCAAGGATAAGGTTGTCAGAAGACAACATACAGTCTATCACGAGGCTTGGTCTTAAAGCCTATAAAACCTGGTAACATCTGACTTTCAAAGTTTATGTTCTACCTAGTACCATTGGCTTCAACTATCCAGGGTCATCTGCATAGCTTTTAAGTTATTAGTGATAGAACTCTGGTGGATGATGTGCAAAATGTGAGCTATCATTATAACTTCTTATTCAATTATAGACTCATTGAGGGTAGAGATCAAACCTTACATGCCTACAGTACTAATTTATGTCCTACAGTACTGTGCAAGAAATACTAAAATCCCTGAAAGATGTAAACTGAAAATGGACATTTCAGGTTTCATCTAATTCTCTAACTTTACAGTTGGGACAATCAAGGCCCAGAGAGGTCAAATAACGTATCCTAAATCACAAGGATAATGAACGATAGAGTACTGAAAGGGTTGCATCTAGTTCTCAATTCCTAGTTCAGACGTACTTGTTGATTGATTTCGGTAACTGACAAATAGTTAGTATTTTTTTTTCAAGAAATGTGCTCAGTTTAATAAATAGAACAACAGAGAATTAGGAGTGGGGATGAAGAGATGCCTAGGAACTGCAGATATGATTCTGCCCTGACTAGTATGATAGCAGGCAAGTCACTTAGCTTTGTTATAACCCTGTCAATAAAGGTAGAGGCAAAACTTATTTTTCTACATTTCACATATAAGTTGTAAGGACAAGATCACACACATATATGAAAGCACTTTGAGCTTTTTAGGACAGAGTTCCAAAAAGCCTAAAGTATTTATGGGCTCTTTTCTCCTTGAATTTGTCAAGCATGCCAGTTCAACCTTGCAGGGTAGTTCTGAGCCCAAATACCCATGGGTGGGTCACCACCGTGTTCTAGCTTTATACAACTTTCCCCACATAACCCCATGTCTTGAAACTCTGAGTTCCTCACAATGATGGGAGGAATATAATTTCTTTTTAAAGCCAATGGAGATGAAAAGCCAGAGATTTTCAAAATGGGACTTTAAAGTGATTTTCAAATTTGCATTTTCTACTTAGAATCATCTGTCAACATTTAGCCTGTAGAAAAGAATTAGCTGCGGTCATGGAAATCCCTAATAGCTTATGATGTCAAAATTCTGAAGTTTCAGCTACAGAGGTATCACATTCTCAGCCTTATCTGGCAACATGGAAATGTCTGCTTTTGCTGGCCTGGGAAGAGGATGCCTGTGTAGTCATTTGAACTAGTTAAAACTGTAAATTTTTCATTGAAATATCCTGACAAATGAAATGTTTTTAATGTCCTTTAAAAAAAAGAGAATGAAGAATTCTAAATGAAAGAGGTTTAGAAGATTTTAGGAATTGTAGTTGGAAGGGACCATGAGTCTCATCTTCATTTTTTAAGTGAGGAAACTGAGGACCAGTGAGGTGAAATTGTTTGCCCAAGAGGTGTAAATGAAGAACCCTGGTGGTCATTTTTTCCAATACAAGGAAATCTAGGCCCAAAGAATTCAAGTGACTCACCCAAAGTCACATTGATTATAAACAGCAAATGGAGAATTTGAACCCAGATCTTTGGATCCCAAAGTCTAGTGCTATACATTCTACACCAATCTGTTGGAAGTCTCCTAATAGCTATTTATATGAATGTCTGATAGATCTAGTTATGCACACGTAGAATATGTGTGTGTGGAGCTAGTTATACACACATAATATGTGCATAATACACATAATAAACAAACATGCATCTAAATATAAATTTACATATATGCATACATATACATAGACGCATGTATATAAATACGTGTATATATTTGTTCATGCATAAGATATGTTTGCATATACCTGTACATACAGATATATACATTGAACTGTTCCACTTGTGAACTATTCCTGTTCTTCCTATGAGAGTGTACTCTAAAATGATAATAATAATAATGATGCTGCTGCTGCTGCTGATGATGACTGTGCCTTGGAGACAGCTTTCTTAAGACTCAAACCTAGAGCTTTACTAAATCTTAAGTTGAACAATTTAAGTGTGGATTCCCTCAGAACCACACAAGAACACGTTCGTCAGTGGGAAAGGAGAGTTTTACACACACACACACACACACACACACACACACACACACACACACACACACACACACACACACACATACTAAAGCCGTAATTTGGATTCACACGTGAAAGCATCCCGGCTCCAATAAACCCTGAACCATAAGGCGCAAGGCGGAAGAGAGTTCTTAAATGGCGACAAGCAGGGCAGAAGCAGCGAACTCTCTCTGGGGCCCGAGAGCCCACTGGACCGGTGCTCCTTGCCACTCACAGAGGACGTTTGCAGCCTTTTCCCTTCCCTTGGGCTCGTCCGGCCTTGGGCTGTGCTTTGGACACCTTGGAAGGATCATTGGCTCAGGTCCCCAGTTACCTGGAAGGGCGGGGGAGGGGAAAGGTGCGGGGCACTGAGGCGGAATGGGGGAGGGGGAGGCTGGAATCTTGCCCCGGATCCTTTAGGTGGGTCAGCACAGGCAGGAGGCCGGCCGCGTGTGCTCCCGGGCACAAGCACGGGCTCAGGTTCCGCGGGTGGAGGAGCGCGGTCCCCAGAAAGCTTGACTTGCAGCAGCGCTTCCCTTGCGCTGATCTTCCCCTCGGAAAGGAAGCTGGGGAAGGGGAGGCAAAGACTACCTTCCTCTTCTTCCCTTTCCCACGCCCCATCGGACCGCGGCGCGCGGAGCCAGGGACAGTCTCAGTTCTGCCTTCCCCAAGGTGGAGACACGGAACCCTGGTTTTCTTTTCATGCCAGTAGGTCTGGGGAGGGTTGGGGGTGGGGGTGGGGGTGCTGAAACCAGAGCGGCCGCTTCTAGTGGGCGGGGCGGACTCGCCCATTGACGTGCACTGGGGAGGGAGGGAGAGAGGGAAAGGGAGAAGGAGGGCAGAGGAGAGTGGAGAAGAGAGGATAGTTTGCAGAACGAACTCCAGCGAGGCTGTGCAGCGAGAGCAGCCACAGAACTTGGTCGGCCGCACCTGAGCCGGCTGGGCAGCAGCGGGCGCTCGTGGTCCTCCTCCCTCTGGGGCTCTCTCCCTCTTCCTCCTCCTCCTCTTCCTCCCCCTCCTCTGTCTCCTTCTCCTCCGCCTCCCTGTGGGACCAGGAGCTGCCAGCCTCCCGCACTCGGTCTCCCACACCGTAGCAAGAGCACCCGCTGCCTCTCCAAGCCCTTCTGCCTGCGTCTCTGCGCTGGGGCCAGCGGAAGCGGCGGACCTCTGGTCTCCCCCTACCTCTATCCCCGTGCATCCCCTTCCCTTCCTTTCCCGATACCCTCCACCTTCCTCCAGCCCCAGCATCTTCCGCAGCACCCCCACCCACGCGTCCACGGACCCAACCCTCCAGTCTTGGAGGGTTTCGCGAAGATCTAGCCCCTGTCTGCCTCCCTTCCTCCGTCCACTTCTCTCCAGAGTTGTGCCGTGCCCCATGGCCCTGGCAGAGGGACGTCTGCGGGACGCCGACGGACTGCACTGTGCAAGTCAGGTGAGTGACCCCAGCAGGAGAGCAGGATCAGAAAGAAACGGTTGCTCAGGGACCGGGACCGACAGTCTCAGCAGCAGAGTTTGCAGGGGCATGGCCGTGAAAGGGTATCGAGTGCACAAGGTCCCTGAGCAGTTGATAACGGACTTCTCCCTTCTTGGAAGTAACAATCCGGGACGACAGGTGCTTTAAGGATAGGACTAGAGCCCAAACAGGAGGGGCGGGGGCGGCGGGGAGTGCAAAGAGGAAAAAAAAAAAAAAGAATGGCGAGGAGTGTGGTTTGTCCCCAGCTCCCTCACTGCTTTCTTGGCCTCTTTATGCCCCGAGGGTTAAAATCTCTACGTTGGGTGGCATCAGGACTAGGAGATGTGGTTGCTTTGATTCTTTTCAAAGGGGGTGTTGATTTGTCTACGTCTCTAGCATCTATCCCCGTGCCTTCTTCCCGGAGGACCAAGCATGTCCGCAAGAGAAGCATCTCTGAGCCAAGCTGTGATGCTTAGGGATGTGAAAGTGGGGGTTATTTTAGAAAGTCACTTGGTATGGAGAATGGGGTGGGTTGGGCAGAGAGTCCCTTTCTTCTTGAAATTCGGATGGAGAAGGGAAAGAAGACAGGACGAATTTTCATTTTAAAGGAGGTAGGTTTAGGCTTCAGTGAGGATAGCATCTTAGTGCCCTAAATGCTACGCATGAAAATATAAATTAAAGACTCTACCTCCACACCTCCAAACCTGTTTCTATGTCTGGACGATATCAATGGTGACTGCTATGGGTATTAGGCGGGACTCGAACCCAGGTTAGAGTAGTGTATACACCTCCTCAGGAAGAGCTTGAGGGTGTTCGTAGCCTTAGCTGAACCTCCTGGATGCAAACTCAGTTTAAGATATACCACTGTTACCCTTGCCTTTACGAAGGATCGGTCCCAATTTGGCTGTGCCAAAGGGAGGGGTGGCTCTGGCAACCCCTACTGCTTGCAGGTGGAGGTCTCTGCCCTTGGTACTTTACACAGCCCCGCTGCCGTGTGGCTCACATGCCATACGTACAGTGTCTGTGAAACCTGAATTGTCTGGGAAGTCGCCAGGTGGGATGGAGATGGGGAGCCCGAGGAAAAGAAAAAGAGGTGGCCATGTCTTCAACTCCCCTCCTCTTAATCCCGTCTTTTCCTATAAATCGTTCATATCCTCCCGTCTCCTGTATGAGTGCATCCCATTCTGTGGTGGTCGCTGAGCTGTCCCTTCTGCTATGGATGAGGCTTATTGATCAATTGATAGGATTTGGTCTCCAGATCCCCACACTGGACCCACGTTAACTGCAGGTTATTTTTATGCACACCTTGTGTACAGGCTTTTGGATTTGAGGGGACTCTGGGGAGATAACTGCAAATCCAGGCAATTCAGCCAGTCCTCCCTCCCGGAGCCAGTTTTTTTTTTTTGTTTGTTTGTTTGTTTTGTTTTTTGTTTTCCCCAAGCTGGAAACATTTGAGATAAGCGATTTAGAGAAAGGAGAGGAGGGTTCAGGCAGCAACACCAAGATCTTTCTCGTTGAGTTCAAAAAACGACTTAGATCGTTGCACAGCCCCAGATGGGCTGCTTGTGAGACGTATATACATTAGATCATCCTACAGTTGGTGCTGATAGAAGGAAACCTACCTTTGGGAAAAGGCAACTGCTGCTTAATTACCTTGATAGCTTGGGCAAAGCGAGGGAGTCTGCAGATGATGGTGTTGTCCAACTCCACTTTCAGGCCCTAATTGTCTTCCTTTTTCTAAATTAAGGCCTTTTGTTGTCAAGTGCAAAAGGGAGCTCTAACTCAAAGCCTTATTTTATCTTAATAAGAAAGCAAACTTTTTTTTAATATGACTGGCTTTTCTAAAGTGTACTTTTGGTATATACAGAATGTATTCTCCCTGACTAACCTTCTAGCATAGAGATAAGCTGCTTAGTTAAATTCTAGGGCACAAACTCCTCTAAGTTGTATAAATTGCCACAGAGCATTCCTACCCTACAGGCTGGACACCTCAACAGTTAATCGCCCCTGAGCCCTTTCTTTGTCCCTCCTGTTTTGGGGGGTAGCACAGGATTGCAAGAATTACATATGGAAATGAACTATTATCTTACATAAGAATTCTCTAGCACCAGGCAGTGAAAGATTGGTCTATGCACTGTATTTCCCATTGCTTGCTTAGGGGATCTGACTATTTCAACTGGGCTTGACATGGATCAATAAATTCATGACTAAGCACCTTTAGCTGAAGCAGTTAATTACAGCCAGTATTAAGAAGTGACAGTCCTTTAGGAAGATGTACTAGGGAACATTTGGCAGTGAAACATTTCTGTGAAGAGACTGAAGCATGGCATGTGGAATTTTTGCTCACAAGGCAAGGAGTTGATACCTTGAGATGGGGGTCTGCTGAGAGGAAAGAGAGATACAAGAAAGGCAGATGGCTTGCTTTTAAAATTCTCTCACTTTAGGCAACTTTATTCACTGTTGATAGAAACTTAAACTTTGAATTTTTGCTTGTTTTCAGAAGTCTTTCAAAAGGAAATCCCTTGTATTTCTGAATCTACAAAGGGAGAATAAAAGCAGAAGTCTTCCTAATTCTTGAGTTTAAAAAAAATGATGGTGATTAGAGGGGTTTGGCTATAAGCAGACTTAGGCAGTTTAATACTCTTGTGTGCCTAATACAAGGGAAGAGGAATGCATGCTTTCTCATTGTCTTTTCTCTATTCACATCCTAAAAGCATTACTTCACATTGAATAGTCTTTGCTCTGATGGAACTGGAGTTTGGAATTTTAGAGATCTAAGGAGATTGTATACATCATCTAATGGAAATCTGTACCGAGGTTACATTGTTAGGACGTTTTGCTAGGCTGTTTTTGGGGGGTGCTGGGGGTTGTCCTAATGTACTGAGCAGTAACTCAAGAAGCATGTTATTCATACTTTCTTTTCTCAGAACTACTGATTTATATGATCACAGAATTGGAAGAGTCCTTAGTACAAAAAAATTAGAGCTAGAAAAGACCTTGCAATACAGAATATATGAGTAGGAGAGGTCCTTTGAGACCAATGAACAGCAATCCCATAAAAGTAGAAAAGAATGTTTCATGTGAAGTCAAAGACCCTGGATTGAAGTCCCATTGCTGACATTTATTGTCCATGTGACCCTGGGAAGGTCACTTAGCCTCCTTAACCCTCAGTTTCCTCATCCATAAAATGAGGGGATTAGAGTAGATGACCTTTAAGGTTTTTTGGTTTGGATTTTGTTTTTTTGCTACAAATCTATGATCCTGTGAACATTCCTCATAGAGATGAAGCAACAATGGCTCACATAACGCGCTCAGCACAATATCAAAAAGTTGGTAGCAGAGCTGGGAACTTTATCTATAAAATGAACTCTGGAAGATCCTATAGACAACACCTCCTGACTTTTTCTTCTCTAGAGCTCTGTTTTTATTTTTTCTGTTGTTTTCTTCCTTCCTTTTTCCCTTCCTTCTTTCCTCCCTCCCTCCCTTCCTCCTTTCCTTTCTTCCTTCCTTCCTAGATGTGTTTCAATGGTATAAATACACAAGAGAACCAATAATGGGAATACTATTCTGATAGGCAGGGTAGAGTCAGGGAAATACACATAAAGCCAACACAGGTTGTTTATACGCATGATCTGACCTTAAAGATAGTTAATGGTATGATGCTTACACTATCCCCTTTCTCCTTACATTCTCTCCCCTTGTTCTGTAATTCCTCAAATACTCAAAATCTATGTTCCAAATTATTTATGGGGTTTTTTTTAGCTAACTCATCTATAACTCACTATATACCAAGGTACTAGGCCTGACTTAGTTAATGTGTTCTACTTCAAAGTATTATTTTTGCGTTCTGTATACTGCTTAACCCATATCATTTCAGCCATCTTAACAACTGTCTCAATGGATTAAAGTTTATATGTAATAATGTAGGATTTTATCCATCTAATATGAAATACATAGTTTGGGACTGATATATAGAAATCAGCTATCATACTTTCCCACAAAATGCTCATTCTTTATTCTTGCTTCCACTGTTAGAGGGTGAATACTGGCTTGTTGGCCCATGGGTCTGACCTAGTCTTCCATTCCTTATGACCTTGCATATTGTACATATTTTAATATTAATTTAAGAATGAGTTGAAAAGTAGTCTGGTTATGCTTTACTAGGAAGTTCACTAGACTAGTGTTCTTGATGTCTGAGCTCCAGCCTTGATCTCCATCACAAATAGTTGTGTGACCTTGGATGAACCAGCTAATTATTTGATATTTGGTGAGCACCCAGACTGTACAACAGCCTCTAAGTGGTACAATGGATGGAGCACAGGGTCTGAAGTCAGGAAGATTCATCTTCCTCAGTTAAAGTTTGGCCTGAGATGCTTACTAACTGTGTGACTCTGGGCAAGTCACTTAACCCTGTTTGCCTCAGTTCCTCATCTGTAAAAATGAGCTGGAGAAGGAAATGGCAAACCACTGTAATATATTTGCTAACAAAACCCCAGATGAGGTCACAAAGAGTTGGACATCAACAGACTATATGTGGGACTTTCCTAAGTTCCCACTCGACAGGGAAGAAAGATGAAGTTTTCTTTCCCCAATACCCAGCTTTTCCCTCTGACTTTTATAGGTCTATCGCCACAAGTCACTCAAGCTAGAAAATGCAATATGTCCCTTGAATTAAATTGACTAAGCACTTAACTGTGTGAAGTGCTGTTGTGCTAGGTGCCGGGGGAGGCAAGGCTTAGCAAAGGCCTTGCTTTGACTTTTCTTACTCCTTCACTTCCCAACTGCAATCATTGTTCAAGTCTTTTTGTTGCTATTTCCACAATCTCTCTGAAATCCATTCCCTCTTTTCCTACCATTAGAATACTAGTACAGAATCCAATGTTCACCTGCCCTGACAATTGTAATGCCCACCCCGCCACCCACTGGTATCTCTAACTCTCACTCTGATCCCTCCAGTGGACATAGCATACCATCACCAAAAACATTCAGTGCCTTCGAATTGCCTACTGAAAAAAGTTTAAAGCCTAGAAAGAAATTTAAGGGAGAGTCTGGAAACTATGCCGTGGTAAAATTAAGAATTTGGTCAGAAGAACTAGGCACAAGTCCTTACTAGGCCGTGACTTATGGACTAAAACATGAGAAGAATAACGATTATGTGATTGTTATCTCAAAGAGTTGTGGCAATAAAAAATCGTAACTCAAAGGCTCGATTAAAAAAAAATTAACCATTTTTATTGGAGGCAAACGCAGGCAATAAGACACATACAGGAAAAGCAGCTAACAATACAAGGCTGAACGGTTAGAACAGAAGATAAAGAGGGCAGGAGTTCAAAGGAAGAAGTAATTTCTGCAATGTTCAGGGAAGACTACCAGGAAGAAATGTAACTTGGGCTGAGTTTTATAAGCTTGACAGGCTTTACCTATTTTGAGAGGAGAAAGGGAAAGGACGTTCCAGAAGAGAGCAGCATGAACAAAGCCAGGTATTGGGAAAATTGAACTGTACATTCCAGGGATAATGAACCACTTACCTTGTCTGTGATTAGTGATCAAGAAATCAATCAGCTTTTATTAAGTGCCTGCTGTGTGCCGGGCACTGTGCTAAAAAATGGAGATACAAAGGCAAAAGACTATTCTCAAAAAGCTCAGTCTCTAATGGGAAAGACAACATTAAAAAAAAAACTATGTATAAACAAGCTATCTACAGGATGAATAGGAGATGATTAACAGAGGGAGCACTAGAATTAAGGGGGATCAGAAAAAGCTTCTTGGAGAAGATAGGATTTTAGATGAAACTAGAAAGAAACCAGGGAAGCCAGGAGGAAGAGATAGTTAGGAAGAATATTCTAAGCCTGGGGAACTGCTTTTTAAAATGCCCATAGTCTGAAGATGGAGAGTCTTATTCCAGGAATGGCAAGGAGGCCAGTGTCACTGGATTGGTGGAGTAGCAGGAGTGAGATGTAACATGAATGGAAAGGAAGGAGGAGGGGCAGGTTGTGAAGGGCTTTGAATGCCAAGCAGGATTTTACATTTGATCCTGGAGGTGATAAGGAGCCTCAGGAATTGACTGAAGAGGGGAATGACATGGTTATTAGGAAGAATAATTTGACAGGTGAGTAGAGAATAAACTGGATTGGAGAGAAACTCAAGGCAGGCACCCACTAGCAGACTATTGCAACAGTCTGTCCATGAGGTGATGAGGGCCTGCTCCAGGGTGATGTCATTGTCAGAAGAGAGAAGGAAGAGGGGGTATACCAGAGAAGTTCCCAAGGCAAAAATCAACATTCTACTGACAAAGTACTTCCTCTGTCACATACCTAAAGCCTGTCCTGCTGACTTCACAGGGGCTTCGGTTGAAGCTCCAGTCAGATTAGGAATTTGAAAGCACTTTGAGATATAGAAAATGCTATACAAATGTTAGGTATTTTAATTATGCATAAAATAAATGTTTGTCCTTATCCTTTACCTCTCCCCTATTCCTCTTGTGTTTATTTGTATCCACTGCTGTAGCCTGTAGATTGTTAAGTACTCAGCAAATATTCCATCTCTATTGAATATTGATTGAATTTAGAAGCAGCTTGGTTGCAGTGGATATGGTGCTGGGCTTGGTGTAAGGATAGCTTGGGTGCAACCCCAGATTCTTGCTTTTAGTAGTTAGATGACTGTCTTCTAGTCACTTAGGCTTTCTGCTCCTCGGGCAATTGGGCAGGATTCCTCTACAGTCACAGATGGGCTGGGACTCACCTCTGCTGAAGAAACCACAGTCTTTCATTTTCTTCTCTTCATTGAATTAAAGGGCAGGAGGCATCAGCTAGGACTTGGGGATTCTTTTTGTTGTACTAAGATTCTTAAATGACATTTTTAATGGCATTTGAAAAGTGTAGAAAGTTACACCGATGACATAAATGACAGATTATGAGCAGCCAAGTACAGAATCAAATAGATATTTTTTCCCCTAGTGGGGAAATCATTCTTTGCAAGTAAATGAATTTTTTATTTGTTTGTTTTTATTCTTATGCTGCCAGAGCACTATAGTTGTGCAAGGTACCACTAAAATCTCTCCTCTCCCCTGCCCTCCTTTCCCTTCCCCTCCCCTCCCCTATCCTTCCTTACTCTACCCTTCTCCTCCTCTTCTTTCTCTTCTCTCTCATCTCTTCCTTTTTTTATTGGACCTATGATTTTATTAATAAAAAAGTAAAGAACAAAGTGGAGAATTTCTTAAAGTTGCCCAGGGCAGTGAGTGGTTAAGTAAGTTGCTCAAGGTCATGCAGCATGTGTTTTGTTTTGGGATTTTTTTTTTTTAGATCAGAGACATGAACTTGAGTCTTCCTGACTTTGAGGCCAATTCTCTATCCGCTATGCCATGCTGCCTTGCGCATTGTAGGCTCTTAATATATGTTCATTTAATTTGAACTTTGACATCAAGCAAGGTATAAAACAGAGAGACACATGATCCCCTAAGGTGTTTACTATTGTAAAGTTAGCACTAGGGTTCCCTATGGATAGTGGTGTCCCTATTCACAAATGACATTGCATAAATTGCACTAAGCTCTGAAAGTTTACAAATCTTCTTCTGTGGGATCCATGGAAAGGGGGGAAATGGTCTAACCATTCTTATAAATAGAAAAACAATGGATGAAAAATGTGTACCATGCAGACAAGGACTTCACAGCTGTTCCACTGAGTTAGCCCATCAGTGTATCTGTCTTGGATGAGAACTGCTGATTGACAATGAGTTGAGCCCAGAACTCAGTAGTTGGAGGAGTTTTAGCTGGATTGCATGGCAAATGGGCTACGTTTTCAACACTCAAGCTGCTCTGTGCCATAACATCTCATCTCATAAACACCGTTCTTTTCCAAGTGTTGTTATATGGCTATAACTCTTAGAATGCCCAAATTGCAGATGAATCAAAACTTCAAGTAACCCAAAAAGCAATAGAAAGTTATGTGGATGTAAACAGCCTACAAAAAATTACCAGCGTTGATTAACAAGTGAGAATAAACCTGAAGGACATTATCAAGGACCCATATGGCCAGAAAAGGAAGTGAGCCTTTCCTTTAAAGAGGATGAGAGACAATAGATGAATAGCCACATTGGTATCCTTAGATATTAAGATATCCAGAGAAAATCTACCAATATAGTTGGAGAATCCTCTCTGAAGGATTTATAGAAAGACAAGCAGGGGAAGTCACGGAAAAATTGTAATCTGCATTGGTAGAGGGGGTAAACATAGGGATAAAATCAGCACTCTGCTAAAATACCAAAGTGCACGTTCAGGTCTGTACCTTTGAGGATAGGATACTTGCTTACAATCAGATTGGAACAGGACTAGACCTTAGACATCATATGGTCCAAATCCTTTCACTTACAGATGGGGTAACCGAGGCCCAGAGAGGCAAAAGGACTTGTCTAAAATCAATTCAATTCACCAAGTATTTATTAAATACCTAAGATGTTTCAGGAACTGTGCCAAGCACTAAGGATACAAAGACAAAAATGGAAAAAGAAAAAAAATGATACCTACTTTCAAGGCACTTACATTCTTCTGGGGGAGAAACATGTACACATCTAAATAAATAAAGAATGCTTACAAAGTAGATACAAAGTATTTTCCAATTGGGCTGAGAACTGGTCTAATGGAAGAAGTATCTCCTGAGCTGAGCCTTGCACAGAGCTGGGAATTTGAAGAAGTAGAGATAGTGCATTCCAGGCATGGGGGGAAACAGAAGGAGGTGGGAGATGGAATGCGGTGTTTGGGGAATAGTAAATAGGCCAGTTCTGCCAGCACGTGGAGTTGTAGAAGGAAAGTAATTTGAACTAAGTATGAAAAGATAGGTCACACAGCTATTCAGTAGCAAAGTCAGAGCCACAGCTAGAATTTGGACCTCCTGACTTTTGGCCCTGCGTTCTTTCACTACATTTTAAAGAATCCCTGATATCGGGCCCTCAATTCAACTAGGCCAAATAGATCAACCTGAACAGTAATTCCTCTGACAGTGGGTTGGGAAAGGAGGTTATCCTCTTGGGCCAGATCACTTATGCTCCTCTGAACTCACTCTTTCCATGTCCATGCTTAATAATATCATGACACTTTGCAGGCCAGCACTAACATCTCCAGACTCCAGCTCATAAAATCAGGCTGAGGAATAGCTTTGGGGATATCTTACCTCTCTGGTACATTGCACTCATCCAGTAAATCCAGAAAACTCATTAAATGCATTTGGTGCATTGTCACCACTCAGCCTTTTTAGGTACGAGGTTTACAAAATTCAAAGAAAAAAGTTTTATTTATAGTTCGAAGAAAAGAAATTGAGCTAATAACAGAGCTCTTGGAGAATGATGTTATCCATCCATGAGAAGCTAGCTCATCTCCAAAGACCTACATGTTCTCTCACTTAGTCTTGAGGTAGATTAGGGTGTGAGGAGACAGTACCTTACATAATTTTCCTCCTTTTGCTTGTTTGTCTGTTTTGAGGGGTTTATTTTTTGAGTATCATTGATGCATTTGGTCTTTCTATCACTGTTAGTTTTGGATTAAAAAACCCTACTCATAACATACACAACTAACTAAGCTTCCCTTGGAACAAAGCAAAAAAAATAAAGGTTAAGCAAAACCAACCAATATGGTGATCATGCTTGGCAATCTATGAAACACCCTACCCCTATAGGCTTCTACCACTGCAAGAGAAAGGTCTCTTCTAGTTTACAAAACACTGAACAAATGGTGTTAGGGCTGCTTGTTGTTGCTCCTTATGCTGTTCTGGGTAGCTACCAGGAGGTGGCATCAGTACCACTCCCTGGCATGGTTCCTGGTCATGGTTCCTCCAGCTTTTCTGCATAGTGTAGGTAGCTTTCTCATCCTCTACTGATATTCCTTTACCAGATATGGAGGGAAGGAAGAAATTTCTGAAGGTTCAACAAATTAACAGCATATTTTAACCAGTGGAGAGAATCAAATCAAATAAAATTCCAAAGTTCATTTTCTAAGACCTGATTTCCTTAGGTAAGGGAAGGGGTCTGTATTGATCTACTCACTTATACTTTCTGAACATCAGTTTTCTCAACTGTAACATGCACGTGGTATCTTCCTTATAAGACTTAAAGGAGATAATGTATGTTAAATGCTTTGCAAACCTTAAAACACTGTAAAAATGTCCATGGTTGTTATCATCAGAACATGTGAATGATCAGCCAGGCATTGAAAATCCTTCACAATCTTTCTGTACCCTACCTTTCCAGGCTTTTAAGCACTTTGTGTTCTGAACCATTTGACCTACTGGTCATCTCCTATGCATCTAGTTAATATTTAATAATAATTATAACAAGGAAGCCCGGTGGCATGGTGGATAGTGTGCTGGGCCTGGAGTCAGGAAGACTTATATTCATAAATTCAAATCTAGCCTCAGACACTTACTAGCTACATGATCCTGGACAATCACTTAAGCCTGTTTGCCTCAGTTTCCTTGTCTGTAAAATGATCCGGAGAAGGGAGTGGCAAACCACTCTAGTATCTTTGCCAAGAAAACCCCAAATGAGGTCAAGAAGAGTCAGACATGACTTAAAAAGGACTGAATAACAACAAATAATAAAATTATTATAACTCGTGTTTACAGAGCACTTTAAGATTTTCAAAATGTTATATTTTAACATGTTATGTTCTCTTAGCTTTTGCACGGTCCTATGACTGCATTGCCTCTCCAGCCTTTTGGAAGCCCTAGCTTCTTTAAACTTCAACTTAGATGCCTACAAATTTAGGGTGAAAATGATCTTAGTGGTTGGTCATCAGTCACATTCCCTCATTTTACAGATGAGAAGCTTTTCCCAGTGAGGCTGGTTGTTCATGGTCACCATCGTCTCAAATTATTATGTAGGTATAGACTTCTCAGTTGACATTTTGTATTCCTTCAGTAGAATGTAAGCTTCTTGAGGACAGGGGCTACTTTGGGGCTTATTTATCTCCCTAGATATCTGTCTCCCAAAATATAAGGGCTTGGAAACAGTGGGTACTTAATGTTGGATTGAATTAGATTTCCATTTTTCCTGGCATGGATGTAATCAGGCATAGACCACTCTGGCAGGAAAAGACTGTTGAAGGTGTGGACCCATTTGAGTAGGGAACAGGCAATAGTTTTGTTCAAAGCTACAGAACTAAGGAACTAAAATTCTCAGAAATAAATAGTTAAAAATCAAAGTATTTCCTTTCCCTTTGTCCATGAAGAACTTTCATTTCAGCACTTTTTGAGGCACATTTTTTTTCTGTCTTGTTGAGCTTCTCTTAAAATTCCTGCCCATTTAAGAGTATATATATATATATGCCCCAGTAGGTTTTCCTATGTAAATGCTTTCTCTCTTTAGTTAAAAAAAGGAGCAAATCAAAGCTCTGTATCAGCAGTTCAAATACAGGAGGAGAAATGCAATTGCAGATGTGAGGGAAATGAAAAGCACTTTAGATAGCTATGCTTAGAAAAATAAATACATGAGTGAAAAGATGCCAAAGCCTTCTGAAAGCTGCCTCCAGAAGGCTCCCTTGTACTTCATTCAGCTTAGTTCAGGAGCCCAGTTTTCCCTGGAGCCTGGGGCATGTTTCAAATCTCTGGATGCTGCCTGTTGAGTTTTGTGAACCAGAAACCAAGGGAGCTGTCCTGGTGGACAGTTTTCAGAGCTATAGATGGTACAAACTGGAACACATCATAGGGACCATTTACTACAGGGATTCTCAACCTGGGATGGCAGGTGGCGTCTGTGAACTTTTTTTTTTTAATATTCTGTTAACTGCATTTCAATATAATTGGTTTCCTTTATAATGCCAAGCATTTTATTTTAAGCATTTAAAAACATTATTCCGAGAAGAAGTTCATAGGTTTTGCCAGACTAACAAAAGGTCTATGACTTGGAAAAAAAAATATTCTAGTCCAATCTTTTCATTTTACAGAGAAGGAAACCGAGACCCACTTTGTGACCAATCCTCTTGCCTCTTTTGAGGGGGTGAGGGAGTAGGGGAAGAGGTTACAAAGTGAATTAATGGCTCAAGTTGTTTGAGAAGTCAATTGATCTTAAATTCATCCTAGAAGAGAAGGAAATGAAAAATGGAGAAAGGATTACTCAGAGTTCCTATGTTTCAGACTATATAAGAAGCTAAGATTTGCAAGTTTGGTGCCCAGTAAGATAGAACATTTTTTTTTTTATTTATTAAGCACTTACTATGTATCGGGCAGTGTGCTAAGTGCCAGACTTACTATATATCAGGCAGTTTGCTAAATACAAACTAAAGAGACAGCTACAGTCACATTCCAATGGGACAAGATAACATATAAAGGGAGATCCAAAAAAGGGTGGGGGGAGATCAAAGGTCATAAGCTTCCTAGTACTCGAATTAAGTCCTAGACCTGTTTGGCAGTTGCTTCAACTCTGAGGCCACCAGGGCAGATCTGAATTTACCAAAGCACTGTCTCTTTACATACAAATGGGGTTATGAGGTCAGCAGTGATGGGCTGTTATTGGAAAAACTAATATAGTAATCACAAAGGCACTGTTTAATACATCAAAGGAGCAACTGCAATGTTGAAAACTTACACTATGAATTCATTTAGTCTTAGAACAATTTTAAGATAATAAAACTATTTAAAAGACTCTCAGAGATGTTACTGTGGAGTAGGTGACTTCATGTTCTAAGTTTAGTAAAAAGAATTCCCATAAGCATGACCCAATGCTGTTCTTACACTGGACAGGCAAAATAGTTGTTTTCTCTTCCAGGCAATATTGTGGTTGAACATTCCAATTAATGAGACTGTTGTTACAAATAAATCTTCTAAATCATAGTTTTAGTTTTCCTACACAATACCACTGTTTTTGTTTATGACAGTGTTACATTCTTATATCCTTATTCTCTCTCTCTCTCTCTCTCTCTCTCTCTCTCTCTCTCTCTCTCTCTCTCTGTCTGTCTCTCTCATACACACACACACACACACACACACACACACACACACAAGCATTGGTCCAAATATAAGTCTTCCCTAATTGGTTCGCATTAAACCTGTGTGACATCTATAATCATGCAAGATGAGAAAAAAAAGAGAATAGCAATGAAAGTGTTGAAAAAATGTAATTGATGATAAAATAAATGAAATATTATTATTTAAATGGAAGGAAATATTTTTTTAATAAAGCCCAGCAACTCTTTTAATGAAATTATTTTACAGGGCATATCTACTTTCTCCCTTTCAGTGGTATCTCATTTTAGGGACAATTTTTTTTGAAAAATATATAATATAATATAATAATTATATAATATCTAATTACATAATAATATATGTAATCCAATGAATGTGAGTAAAAATATATACATGTAGTAGCACCGCATTTATCTGATGGCTTTATTTATCCAAAATACAGGCAATTACAGAAGGAAGCTTTTTTAAAAGTAAGTTTGCTTTCTGGATCTGAATTTCCAGAATGGATTTCATCATTTCCTATATTAATGATATCAATAAGAAGAGCAATCAGCATTTTTTTCTTGGGAGAGTCATTCAGACCAGAATTCAAGATGGACTTACTCAAATTCTATTTAAAAACAAATAAACAAGTGAGTGTATCTTCTGGTTTCCTAGCTAATAAGAGGAATTTGGGAAGGTGCACAGATAGCAGAAGGAATGAAAGCTAACAAACCTGTAGCAAAAAAAAGAGACCAAAAAAAATCATGCAAAGTATACATGAGAACTCCAAAAGACACAAGAACGTGAGGTCATTTAGAAAATAGGTGCAACAGTGAAATGAAACATTTATTAAATAAACTCATTTTGAACTGTTAACTCCACTCATTAAATCTGCTAGGGATTAGAGATACAAGAAAACCACAACAAACCTTAAGATACACACACACACATACACACACACACACACACACACACACACACACACACTTATGTATATGAGTTATTTCCCAATAGATTTTATCTTTATCCATATAGAAATACATAGTCTAATGAGAATTAAGATGTATACATATAGGTAGACACAAAGCATATGCAAAGTAAATATAAATTAAAGGTGAGGGGCGTGCAGTACTTGTAGCTCAGGGGACTATGTGAAGGTTTGGGATGGGAGAGGACATTTTAGCTGAGCTTTGAAGGAAGCTGTACAGTATAAAAATTTTGTAGGAGTGGGTATGAGGAAGGCATTCAAAGGCTCTGAGACAGGAGATGGAATGTTGTGTGTCATGATTCTTGTGCCTGAGGAATGGCAAATAGGCTAGATTGGTTGTACCATAGGTTGGTGTAAAGGAGTAAAGGAGTGGGAGTGATAGGTAATGCCTGGAAAGGAAAACTAGAGCCAGATTCTTGAGGATTTCCTCTCCCATCTGTCCCTTCCCTTCCATTTACATCACCAGCCCAGTTCAGACCTTCATGACCCCTTACCTGAACTATTGTAATGGAGTCTGACCTAGTCTGCTTGTCCCATCTTGCCCCATTTCAAAACATCCTTCACACAATGGCCAAATTAATCTTCTGAATGCCTTGCTCTAATAATATACCTCATCTTGTAACATAATCATTATCTGGCTCCATCCTAACTCTTCCATCCATATTTCCCATCCATCCTCTGAACACACTCTAAGTCAAGTAGACTCACCAGTTATTCCTTGATCTTGTCTTCCTCTCCCCTATGGCTGTACATTTTCCCAGGCTATCTTCTGTGCCTACAATGTATTTTCACCTCTCTGCCTGTTAAGCCCTCTTCTTTCACGGCCCAGTTTGGGGCTGCCTCCTTTGTGAAACTCTTCTCTCAGAACAGAAAGTGATTTCTCCCTCAAATTCCCCATCAACACTGTGTCTATATCTCACTTTGCCCTTATAATAACAGTGTTTGTACCTTCTTATTTCTTCTACTCCTCCTCAAGAAAGTTATGAGCTCTCTGTGGACAGATGTTATTATTCATCTTCATGTCCCTAGGGTCTTGTAAACAGTAGATATTTAATAAATTAATTGGAGATGTTTTGATGAGTTGGTGGAGAGGAATCCCACCTTGAAGAACATTCTTTAAAAAGAATCAAGCAATTGTCATCCAGAATACTCTCTCTCTCTCTCTCTCTCTCTCTCTCTCTCCCTCTGGTGATAGGGTCCCATTACCTATAGGTGGCACTTACCTAACATGTTACTAACATATTATCTGTTATTTAAAATAAAATTGATGTCAAAGTTCTAAGATAATGGGCCATATTTGATGAGATTTAATTGGATAAATGTAAAGTTTTCCACTTGGGATTAACAAATCAACAATATGTGATAGAGTTGGCATGGGTGAACCACAGCACTGGAAGTTCTATGAAGTAAGTGACATGGCAGTCAAAGAAGTGGGCCTAAACCCAGATTCCGCTAGAGGATCCATATTCTCCATAATGAAGGAGGTCGTAATCCCATTGGACTTTGATCTAAACAGACCAGATCTGAAGTATTATACTCACTTCTCGATTTTATTTTAAGAAAGTACAATAACAACCTAGGGGCATCCAAAGAAGAGCCACTACTATGATGAGGGTATGATTATCCTGGAGAATAAAAGACTTAGAAAAAACATGAAAGTCTTCTTAAGAATTTGAGGTAACATAGTTATAAGGCAAAGAAGGATGAGAATAGATATTTATAGCAGATCTCCTATGTGCCAGGCACCGTGCTAAGCACTTTACAAATGTTACCTCATTTGATCCTTACAACAACTCTATAATGTAAGTGCTATTATTATTATAATTTTACAGATGAAAAAACAGAGGCAAATAGAGGTTGACTTGTCAATAGCACCTTGTTTGTACCACAATTTGTACTCACTAGTTTGCTCCAAACGAGTAAATGTCCGAGGTGAACTCTGATCTTCCTCACTCTTGGCCCAGTGCTCTATCTACCATGCCAACATCTGCTTAGAAGAACACTGGTAATCGTAAAGAAGCTCTACACTCAGATTCCAACTCTGATGCTTAATGCTTTTCATCTCTTGGGTAAATGGCTTAGCCTGTCTGGGTCTCAATTTCCTCATCTGTAAAAGAAGGATAATAATTCTCATAGTATTTACTTTACGGGGTTGCTGTTGGGAAAGTGCTTTTCAAATACTGAAACACTCTATAAATTAGACTTGTTATTATTCATGGGTAAGATGTATTGGAGTTTTCCCATTTGGCCTAAGAGTCCAGATCCAGGAACAATGTGTGGAAGATTCAGAAGCATATTGGGGATCACTCCTGAATACTTGTCTTAGAAAAATCTAATAGTGGAATGGACCATGTCAGCATATCATGTACTTCCCATCACCAGAGTTCTTGAAATGAAGCTTGGGTGATAGCTTGTTTGGAATGCTGTTAAAATAATTCATATTTAGTTAGAGTGTGGACTATAGGCTCTCTAAGTGGATCAAAAGATTTTATCTTTAGATATGGAAAGGAGAACAAAAGCCATCTAATCTTACCATCTCATTTTATAGCTGAGGAAACTGACTTAGGCACAACATAGTTAAGTTACTTGCTCAAGGCCACCAAAACAGGCAATAAATTTCAGAGCTACAATGGCACAGCTATGTCTTCAGATTTCAATTATCTATGCAAATGATCTCTTCCATTAAAGTAGAGCAGAACAGAATGGATTAAAAGCAAACCTCTAAGCTCTCAAAACTCCCCCAGCTTTAAGAAATTTCTTTAGGGGGAAAATATATAAATATATACATTACGTATGCATATTGAAATGCTTCCATTAAACACACACACACACACACACACACACACATTCCAACACACACCTACACTTCAAAGTTTGAGAGAGATGAGATGCATTGAAACTTAAAATATTATTATGGGACATGGATCAAAGAATGTTGAATTGAAAATAAGAGAATCTGGCTTTGAATTCTAACTCTACTGTTTCTTCACCTATCATCTATGTGTATCAATTTTCTTTTCTGTAAGATGAGGAGTTTAGAATATATTGCCAAGGGCCTTTCCAGCTCTAAGTTCTCTGATCCTATTCTAGTAATCATTCAGGAAATATGTATTGAGTACCTCAAATGTACAAGGTACTGTGGCTGATTCAGAGATGAATACAACATGGCTACTGCCCTTAGAGAAGTTATAGCCTTGCAGACTTAGGACAATGAATTCATGTCATATAGATAATATTTCAAAAGGTTTAGGATTTATTTTTAGTTTGGGGAATCCTTCCTTTGACCATTCAACAAGCCTTTATCAAGAACCTTCATTCATACATTGTCCAAGGCACGAGAGATATACAAACAAAACTGAAAAACATCCTTGCCTTCAAGGAGCTTATATAGTTTAGAGGAAAACAACACAAGGTAAACATACAGGTAGATGCATGATATATCCAAATTATACACAAGGTGATTTTGGAGAGAATGTAACAACTAGAGCTTGTGGAAAGGAAGGAATCAGGAAAAGACTCATAGCAGCTGGTACTGAGATGACTATCTTCTGGGGCCAGTCTAGCTAAGTTTGGAAGAGTTGATCACTGGAAGTTGGCCATCTGGTAAGGATTTTTTTTTCAACCATATAAACTCATAAAACCTATGTCTAACACATAATGAGATTTGTAATGTGGGGTTACTTGAGGAGATTCAATCAAATTCCAATCATTGTGAGTGAATTATGGATCCTTGATGAAGTAAATAAATATCTTCTGTTGAAGAATATAGAAAGAACTTGAGTTTCCAAAGTTGAATCTCTGGAAATAAGATGATAAAATCAACAGCAATTTATGGAGATTAATGATAAAAGACCTGATCAGTCCCATTGTCAATCTACAAGGTTATTGAGTGACTAAGTATTACTTCTCTTCAAAAATGCAAATTTGTAAGAAGTAAATAGAATTGGTGATTGTTAGGGTACAGAATAGCCTTCCTATAGCTCACATCTATGTAACTTATAGGACCATCCAAAAGTGGAATGGACCATTTTTGAAAGATATCACTTGAGGCCTACAAATAGATACTGGACCTGTCAGAGAGATACCATTGATTAGATTGTGGCATGAGTTAGACTAGATGACCTTTGCAAGTACTTTCCAAGTCTGAGATTCTTTGATTATTACTAAGATGATGGGACTAGTCCTGTAAGTAGAAAGGAGTAGGGAAAGCATTCCAGGGAGGAAGTACTGAGTGAGCAGAGGAATGACCATAATATGTCCCAGAGACAATGAATAGCTGTAGAGTAGACCATTGGTGCTGCCTAATAATAGTTTAAAAGGCCTGAGAGTCAAAGGGATAAAATTAGAGAGGACCTTCAGTGTCAAACTGAGAACATAGTGGTTTACCCTCTAGGCAGTGGAGAGTCATCTAAGAATGGTTTTTGTTTCTTTTTGCCAGAGAATGGTCAAAGTGATGTTTTGAGAAGATTCAATCGGCTGCTACTTGAAGGATAGATCGGAAATGGAAAAAAAAATGGGAGAATGCGCTTATTCAGAGGCTAATGCGTTAGTCGAGATGAGAGATGATAGGGACATGAAGTCAAACTGGGGAAATTGAAAAAAGGTACAGCTGCTAATGATACTACAAAGGAAGAATTGCCAGGACATAGCGACTGATTAGATATAAGGAATAAAGAAAGCGAGGAGTCAGGATTATTCGAGGCCTGTCTCCTTGGCATCCCTGAGAATGGTGTTTTTATTAAATTTATATAAGAATTATATTTATATAAGAATTATATAAATTTATATAAGAAATCAGAACTAAGCCTTGAGAGCAAAGAGATTTAGGGTTTAGGAAATGCAGTTGGGTGTGCTGGGTATTAAAAATCAAAACAAAAACAATGATCTGGGATTCAGACCTAAGTTTCAGTCCTGACCCTGCCACGAACTCATTTGTGTGAGCTTGAGGAAAACACTTCCCTTTTCCTGGCCTCTGCTTTCCTATCTGTGGATTGAGTTGTTTGAACAAGATAATGGCTAAGTTCCCTTTCTTCTCTGACCCCATGAAGGACTTAATTATTACCTTAATGAGTTTCATTCTGGGGTAAGGAATCTATGGGTTTTTCCCAAGATAAAGGAATCAGACTTCCAGGTTGTGTAGATTCTACCACACCATGGTCCCTTGCAATGTCCTATTTTCACAGAAATATTCTTTATTCTCCCCACTCTTGTCTCATATTGCAAATACTATTATTTTCAGAAATATGATTTTTCTTTTTAAAAAACAAGGTGAAAGATGGTGGTTGCCCTTTCCCAATCTTCAAACACTTTCCCTTCTCTTTACATCTCCCCCCATCCAAAAAAAAAATTATAGTTAATGACTTTGTGATAGCATCAGGCAATTCATTAGGAAACCTCTGATGCATGTCATCAGCCTCCCCTGATTTAAACAAATCCATGTTTGAAAAATAATCAGCAACTGCTTCTTTTCTTATTTTAATTGCACTTTATAATCTCCCATTAAAGTCAGTGCACAAGCTAATTGTCTCATAATAGTTGTCCTTTTTTAAAAAAAAAGGAAAGACTGAGCGTTAACACACACACACACACAAATAGACATCCAATAACTGTGTCATTGTTATCCCTCTATTATTCTTTTTCCTCTCTAAGACCAGGGGAATGTTTTTCAGGTTCTTCTGTGTGACATAGAACAAAAGAGCATTTTCCTTTTCAGTTAAGGAACATTTATTAAGTACATACTATGTGCCAAGCAACGTGATAAGTGCTGGGAATACAAAAACAGGCAAAAAATATGGTTCCTGTCTTCAAAAAGCTCACAGTCTAGTGAGGAAGACAATATGCAAACAACTATGTATGTACAAGATATAGACAGTGTAAAATTCGAGGTAATCTCAGAGGGAAGGCGTTAATTAGCAGCACAGAGACTGGAAAAGGCCTGCTGCAGTAGGTGAGATTTGAGCTGAGCCTTGAAGACATCTTGTTTTGTTTCTTAAAAGATACAACTTTCTTTTTATCTTGAAAGTCAAAATATAAAATGAATAACAAAAAACAACTAGAAAATCCAGAACACAATGAACAGAAAAGGGATGAAATTATGTCCTTTTTTTTTTCTTTATCTATTTCATGATATTTCCAACGTCTTTGCTGATAAAACATACACGCTCTTGGCTGGAACTCCTGATAAGTATGATAGAGCTTCTGTTCAGTCTATTTATTTAGAAAACTATAATTATATGATTCTGTTTGATGAAAATGCTCTTTAATGAATCAACTTATTAGAAAGTTTTTCCCTACTTAAGCAGCTGTAGAAAAATCATGGAGAAAAAAAAAGTCTGATCATGTTCTTTAAATATCCATTTAACTTATGTGTCTCTATAAAACCACCCTCCTCATTTATTTTGTGGAGTCTGATGAGAAAGACACCCCTGCTCCCCTGCACACTGGTTCTTCTCTGAGGCTAGACTCAAGGACCACATGCTTATAGGGAAAATGAAGGTGATTTTTAAAGAAGTGAAACAATTTGGCATATTGGCTCTTATGAGGCTACTTTTACCAAACACACTGCAGTAAGTTTTATTCTTTTGACACCTTGGAGAACTTATTCTCAGGGAAGTCTCATTCTAACTGACAAATTGCAATACCTCATGGTGTGTGTTAGTTTCATTATTACATTAATGGCCTTGAGAAGGTAGAAGAGTAGAAGAAGGCTGCAATGAAAACTTGGCTCATTTTCAGAGTTATAACTCTGGACGTATATGTATTTTTATGTAGCATCTCCTTTCATGGGTAGCTTATATGGGACATTATATGGATGAAAGCCCCCATCCATCCCACTGTCAAATTCTTTGGATTTAAGATGAGAAATTACAGTTTAAAAATTCTTGTCAAGGACATCCAATTGCTCCTCATTTGTTTTCCCTAATAAAATTTTGCTCTTTACTTTATAACAAAAGATGAAAGGAATATAATAACAAGGAAAGAATAAATGTATAGTCAGTTTGAAGAATAAGCTGTTAAAAATGTCAACTGATGTCTCTGGAATGATCACTAAAAACTCATCTTATCTAAATTCTAGATTTCCTTTCCAAGATACACTTTGATAGGTGATAGGCCCGGGTTTACTCTCTCCCTGACCCCCACTCCTTTCAGTAGGCACTTATTATTTTTTTAATCAAATACACATGCAGCTCATTTGGAATTTTTCCTTAACTAATGATGATGATGATGATGATGATGATGACGATGACGATGACAACGACAAAGATGATGATGATGATGATAAGTAGCTAGATGGTTCTGGGGATAGAGTGCTGAGTCTGCAGCCTAAGTTTAAATCTAGGCTCAGACACTTACTAGCTGTGTGACCCTGAGCAAGTCACTGAACCCTGTTAGCCTCAGTTTCTTCATCTGTAAAATGAGTTGGAGAAGGAAATGGCAAACCACTCCAGTGTCTTTGCCAAGAAATCCCCAAATACAATCACAAAAAGTTGGTCATGACTGAAACAACTCAACAACAAAATAATAATAACAAGCATTAAAATTTTCATATATTAACCTCTTGTGAGCCTCAAAAAAAAAAAAACAACTGTCAGGTATGAACTATAAATCTTTTTAGCTCCATTTTACAAATGCAGATGTGAGGGCTCAGAGACATGAAATACCTTGTCCAGGACCATTTAGCTAGTAAGGATCAGAAAGGGGATTTGAACCAAGGTCTTCCTGACTCCAAATCCCTATACCCTACACCCTACACCAAGAGCAAGTCCATTGCTAAGCATGGCAGATCCATGAAAAGAGGCCACTTTTGACTGGAAGTTATGCTTATTTTATTTACACTTATCAAAGAACCAAAAGGAAATCTTTTCTGAAACTTTTCCTTGGCAATTGAGAACATAACCATATTATTGAGATTGTAAATGTATAGAGAAGCATCACAGTGTAGTAGAATTGGACATAAGAAGAATGAGAATCCAATGCAGGTTTTGCACCTTACTGTGTGTAGGGAGGCGGCATGGCCTTGTAGAATGGGCTTAGAACTCAGAACCAAGAAAACCCAGCTTTAAATTTGTCTCAGATACTTACCACCTTTGTGGCCCTGAAAAATTCACCTAACTGCTCTGTGCCTCAGTTTCTTCATCTGTAAAATGGGAGCATTGGACTTTGGTGGCCTCTGTGGTTTTTTGTCATTCTAAACCTATGATCTAAAAGTATGGACAAGCCACTTCACCATTCGGAGCCTTGGTATACTCAGCTGAACATGGACAGAATAATATTAGCACTAGAGCCCATGCTTTATTATCATGAGGAAAGCAATTTTAAACCCTAAAGTATGATAGAAACATGTTCTGTTGTTATTTTTGTGCCTTGTCTATGGAACTTTGAATGAAGGATGCCATGATTTGACAGGTCTTATAATTTTTTTTTCTCAGTTTGTTGAAATGATTGACTTATTTGGCAAAGATTTGAATATTTGATCTCTGCTGTGGCAGTATTCTGAGTATCTCATTGTTCTTATATAACACCTTAAGGTCTGTGAAGTGCTTTGTGAATAATAGCTCATTTTATCCTTACAACAACCCTGAAAGGTAATTGCCATTAATATCCTCATTTGACACATGGGGAAACTGAGACAAGTGATTTGCCCAGAGTCACACAGCTAATAAATGTCTGAGGTAGAATCTGAACTCAGGCCTTTCTGGCTACAGGTCCAGCAGTCTGCTCACTATACCACCTACCTGTCTATGACTGCCCAATGATTGTTAATCAATTGAAAAGAACTGAAAATTATGGAATATTAAATTTAGAAGGGACCTTAGATAATCGATTCTAAACTCTTCATTTTACAGATGAAGAAACAGATCATTGAAGTGACTTATCCAGGGACATGTGGAGAGTTACTGGCAGAGCCCAGACTAAAAGCCAGATCTCTGTCCCAAACCAGTGCTCCTTCCATTATGTTACACTTGCCTAGAAATTATAATAAGGGGAGAACACTACATAATAGTTCTACTTTATTTGGCCCAAATTAGTTAAATTCATCCTTACATTGATAAGCTTTACTGGAGATTGGCAAATATCCATTTCCCATAGGCACAACATATAGTGTGTACTTAGTAAATATTTATGGAATATATCATTGATTTTCTTCACCTTCTGTCAGATTGGTTCCAATAATTAATCAGTGGCTATAGACTTCATTAAAAAATATACTTTAAAAGTCATCTTATGTCATTAATAGAAATAACAAATGTAAGTGAAGCTGATAATTAACTTTGCTTTGTGTTCCTGTTAGATGTGATGAGAAATGATTAGAATTTCAATTAAAAAGGGGGAAAAAAGAGATTACCAAATTGAAGATTGGGTGAGGTGCAAGGAGTAGGCCTTGCTCTTCTTTCTATCAGGTCTACTAGGTGTCATCTGTAGAATTTTAAGATTAGGGAGTTCTCAAGACACGTATCTATTGCTTTAAATAAATTAATTTATATAATTTTTAAACTCAACTGACAAATTGAAGCATTACTCATTTTATAGATATTGAAGCCTTAAATTGAAGGTGTTGTCAGACAGGATTACTTCATGCTTTGTTTGCTTCCATCTGCTGGAAATATTTGTTATTACAACCCAGCTCTATTAGGTTGATGAAGGAGGAGGAGGAGGATTTTTTTAAAATCCTCCAACTGTTTCCTTGTGATGTTGCTGTTTGTGTCTGTGGCATCAACAGTCTTCCATATCCAACCTTGGGGAACCAATTCTACTTCTCAAGGCAGTCCATTATGCTTTTGGATAATTCTGACTCTTTGGAAACATTTTTCCCCGCTTACCTCTATCCCTTTACATTAAGCCTACATTTTTTTTTCTTGGCAACTTCCTCTTACTCTTTTTTCCATCCTCTGAGAAAGCAAAAAAAAAAAAAAAAAAATTCTAATCCCTCTTCTATTGACCAGGTCCCCAAATAATTGAAGATAATTATAGCTGCCTTCTATGTCTTGTGTTCTATAAGTTCGTGTTTATAAGATCATATAGCATGATCTTTCCATGATCTGGAAACTATCTAGTTCATCCATGTATTGGTTCCTGGAGATGAATATAATACTCTAGTTGTAGTGTGACTAAGTCAGAAGCCAAGAGGGATATTACCTCTCTGTTCCTATGCACTGCATCTCCCAATACAGTCTAAAATATCATTAATTTCCATAGCTGATATATCACATTACGTTTGCATTCCACTAAGACCACGAGATCTTTTCCAGACAAATTTGCCATTTGCTTTGTACTTATGAAGTTAATTTTTGGACCCAATTTTAAACTTTTGCTTTTATCCCTATTATATTTTATCTCATTAGATTCATCACAATGTTCTAGCCTAACAACTTTAATTGGGATCCTGATTCTTACCATCCTGGGCACTAACTCTCCCTCCCAGTTTTGGATCATTTGCAAATTGAATAAACACACTGTCTGAATATTAATATAATTGTTCTCGTATTAGTCGTTGCATCCGATCATGTGACAAAGTTCTGTTGCTTCTGCCTCCATATTTTCTTGCACACGTCCTATTTCATTCTATTTTTACTGCCGTGACCCTCATTATCAGCCCAACAGAACATTTCAATGGCCTTCTATTGGTCATCCTATCACTCCTCTAACAAACCTCCCCTTTGGGGATTCTTCTCCATTCTCCATGATTCACAAACATGCCTTTTGGTGAAGATCTATTCATATTAAATCTCTGCTCAAATCCTTATAATGGGTCTCTTTTTTAATTTTTATTTTATTATATTTTATTTTATGTAAATATATAAATTCAAACTTATTTCATTATGTAGCAATAGAGAGTAAGTTTGTATAATTCTTTTTCAATGTGTGTACATACATATGTAAATTTGGAGATTAATGGATAATGAATTTAGACCTTATTAGTCATTTAGTCTAAAGCTTATTTTACAGGTGAAGAAACTGAGGCTGAAAGAGGTTATGTGACTTATCCATGGTTACACAGATTGTATGTAGTAGAGCTTATATTCAAAGGCAGATCCTCACACTTCAAATACAGCATTCTTTTCACTGTACCATGTTAGTGTGTTTGTATTAGAAAGGCAGTATGAAATAGTGTATAGAGAGCTGGCCTTGAAGCTAAGAAGATCTGAATTCAAATCCCACCTCTGACACATATTGAGCTGCGGGAATCTAGGCAAGTCATTTAACCTTCAATGCCTTAGGCAACTCTCTAAGAAGACAGAAATTGTAGATAGAGATGGTGCCAGCTGACATTGACAAAGGTTGTTCTCTCATCTGGGATTCATCCATACGAGGAATTACAGACCCAGTTCCCATACTTATATTGTGTATCCATGTTCTGTATAATTTTAATATATGGACATGTATATATCTGTTTGTATATGTTATACACCAAACACAATTATGTAAAGTGCATACATAGTTATGCCATTCATTATTATACTTCTCCCTATGCTTAGACTTAAAATCAAGAATCTTTGGGTTCAAATTTAGCTCTAAAATTTACTAGCTGTCTAAGTCTGGGCAAATCTCTTGATTTTGATTTAAGTACCTCCTCAGAATTTCTCAACTAAGGCTTACAGGAGGGGGTAGTTCTGAACATGAAATGGGCATACATCCTTTATATGCTCACTCTCAGATGGATATTCTGAGGTGTCCCTAGATTTGAACCAATGTAACCAGATTCAAAAGGGAACATGAGACATCAAGTGCTGTAGGTTTCCTCAGGAGAGAGGGATCCCCCGGCAGCCAAAGCCCATGTTTGCTTTGCATATTTACCACCAATTAAGACACAGGTATAAAATTCATTGACCTTTGTCTTGTTCACAATTAGATATATTGTACAGACTCATATTCATGCTGAAATCAGATATGATCATGCATTTCAGAGGACTTTTATCTCTGAAAGTTTCCAAATTCAACCCAGCCTCCAGCATGTTCCATAACAGCACAGGCAGAAATCAGTCCTGTCTGGCAGCTGAAGCCTGCCGCCCACCAGCACATCCCCATTCTGCTAAGCAGTACAAGGTAATGAGGGCCCCAGCCCACCCTCTTCTCAGGTAACTGTGTCAGTACTTGACAATGTCAGCATGTTGGTTTCTCTGATGTAGGATTTATTTAGGTCACCACAACCCAGGTTACAAAATATCTGAGAATGAAAATGGGTAATTCAGAGCTTCTCTTTATGCATCCCTATGACCTCCCCACAGTAGAGCACCTTTGGTTAAAGCCCCCCTAGGAAAACATTTTAAAATGGTTCCTGACCTGTCATTAGCTTTAATTCTTCCAGGATGCAGACCATTGTCTACTGAGAGCATTCAATAACTCATTCAGGCCCAGAAAGATTATAGTTAAAAAGCCATTCTATGTAAAAAAAAAATACCTCAGGGTTCTTATAAAATATATTTTAGTATTTTTTTACATCACTTACATTTCCCAATATATTTCCCCACTTCCCTTCCCAAAGAGCCAACTCTCATGATACAGAATAAAATGGTTTGTTTTAAACTAATCAAAACTGAAAAACACATTGAATAAATCTGACATCTCCCACACTGGCCCTCACATTGTCCCCTACTTTTGCAGAGTGGATCAGCCTTGCTTATTTTATTTGTGCCGTTTTATTCCAAGTGTTCTCTTGTTGTTCCTTTTGTTTACATTAGTTTGGCCACTGTGTACATCCTTTTCCTGGTTCTTCTTACTTCACTATTCATCATTTCATGAAAGCGTTCCCATGCTTCACGCATTGATTATATTCATTGTTTCTTAGTGCAAAGTTACGTTCCATTCTATTTATGTGCTATAGGGATTTTTAAACTGGTGTCCGTTAACTTGTTATTTAAAAACAAAAGCTTGATTAGCATATTTCAACATAATTGGTTTCCTTTCCTTTGCAATCTCATGTATTTTTAAAATACATTTAAAAACAATATTCTAAGAAGAATTACATAGGTTTCTCCAGACAGCCAAAGGGGTCCATAGAGTGTACACACACACACACACACACACACACGCACGCATGCACATGATTAAGCCCCTGATGTTTACTGTAGTTTGTCTAGTTATGCCCCAGTTGATGGGCATCTACTATGGTTCTGCAACTTTGTTTGCTACCAGAAAAAGAAAATAATGCCACCATAAGTATTTTAGTATATATGGATCCTTTTTTTTCACATTGACTTTTGGGTGAGTATATGCCTAGTATAAAGAATGAGAAATATGGATCAAAAGGCATGGGCATTTTAAGTCACTTTCTGTTCATAATTCCAATCAGTCAGTCAGTCAACAAGCTTCAATTAAAACAATACAACATTCCAGGAACTGTGCCAAGTGCTATAATATTAAAAAAATAAGACAAAAATATGGTCTCTTCCCTCAGGGAATTCACACATCAACAGAAGAGACAATACAAATAACTATATGCATACTATATATGTGTACATATATTTTACATACATGTATATGTGTGTAATGTTCTTGGAAGGCAATACAGAGAGAAAAGAATTAGCAGTAGGAGGCCCTAGACAAACATTGTAGAGAAGGTGAGATTTGAGCTTATTCTTAAAGGAAGCCAGCAATTCCAAGAGGAAGAGGTGAGCAGGGAGAGAATGCCAGGAATGAAGGATAGTTAATGAAAAAGCTTAGAGTTCAAGATGGAGTGTTGTGTGTGTAGTATAGCTGGGTTGTAGAGTAATGATAGTGAACCTTCATACAATACACATTATTTCACATATATTATTGCATTCTTATAACAACCCTGGAAATTCTTATCACCCAATTTTACAAATGAGGAAACCGAGGCAGTATTTAACTGACTTGACAATAGCAACACACCTAGTTAGGGCCTGAGGTAGGTTTCAGGCTCCAGTCTTTTCAACTCTCAATATAGCACTCTATATATACACTGTGCCACCTAGCTAACTCTATTAATAACTAGCACTTACACACCACTTTAAAGATTGCAAAGCACTTTATATATCTCATTTGATTCTCAGTATGTCCCTGAGGTAGAAGTTATTATTACCCCATTACCCCATTTTACAGATTAGGAAACTGAGGCTAACTGGGTTTCGATGACTTTTCTACCACATTCATCCATTTAGTGACTATGCGAAACAGGATGTGAACTCAGGTCTTCCTGACTCTATCGATCACACCACCTAGCTCCCTCTAATATGTGGAGAGAAGTAAATTTTAAGCAGCCTGGGAAGGTAGGAAGGGGTCAGTTTTTGAAGGGCTTTAAGTATCAGGTAGCATTTTATATTTGATCTTGGGAAATATGGAACCATTGGAGTTTATTGGGGAAAATGGGGTGACATTGTCAGACCGGTACTTTAGGAAGATGACTTTGATATCTGAATGGACGATGGATTGGAGTTGGGAAAGGTGATCACGGACACCAACCAGAAGGCTATGTTTCGTATCTAGACATGAGGTGATAAAAGTCTTCATCATGGTGGTGGCTTTAAGTAGTATTGAATATATAGAAGGGCATATACTTGGGAGATGTTGTGAAACTTAACACCAGTTGGGATATGAGGGGTGAATGCCTGTGAGATTGGAGACTGCACCCCCTGGGAGTAAGTGTTGTCCTAAGAATGTTGGGTGGAAGAGAGAAGGGGAGTATTTGGGGGGAAATATAATGAGTCTTTTTTTATGTATGTTGAATTTAAGGTGGCTACGGAATAGCCAAATTGAGATGTCCAAAAAGAAGTTGGTAATGAGATATTGGAGGTTAATAGAGATTAAAGCTAAATATACATATGAAAATCAGCTGAATAGTGATGACAGTTGAATCCATGAGAGCTAATGTGGTTACTAAGCAAGATATTGTAGAGGGTGAAAGGAAGAGGACCCAGGACAGAGCCATGGGGAAAACCCATGGTTAATGTTCATGACTTGGGTCAATATCCAACAAAGGACACTGACAAAGTGAACAGAAAGGTAGAGGGAGAGGGCAGTCTCACAAAACCATAGGGATGAGAGGGGATCCAGCAGAAGCTCACCAGCAATGTGAAAAGCAAAGACATCAAGAAGAATCAGGAATGAGAAAAGGCCATTCCATTGACCAATAAAGAAACGGTTGATGACTTTGGAAAGATCAGTTTTAGTTGAATGATGATGTCAGAAACCAGATTATAGAGAGTCAGAAGCGATTCAGAAGAAGTCAAGGCATCTAGTATAGATGGCTCTCTCAAGCAGATTGGATAAGAAAGGGAGAAGAGATATACAATGATAGCTACTGGGGATAACAAGTGAGGGTCTTTTAAGGAAAGAATAGACATGAGCACATTTGTGGGCAGCACAAAAGCAGCCAGTAGATAGTGAAAGATTAGAGACTAAAAGGAATGTGAATGTGATAGAGGGGACAATCTACTAAAGATGACAGGAGAAGATGGGAACAAGGGTTCATGTGAAGGGGCTTGCCTTTGGGAGAATAAGTGCTACCTCTTCATGTGAGAAAGAGGTAAAGGAGTACATTGTGGAGAAAAATGAGTGATGTGAGATGAGGAGGAGCAGAGAACACTGAGCTCTTGGCTAAATGTCCTTGGTTTTTTTTTTTTTTTTAGTGCAGTATAAGGCAAGGTTCTCAGCTACAAACCTAGAGGGACGGCATGTGATGGGAGGCTTAAAGAGGCTTGTCTAGTCTGTTTCATTGATCTACTTTTATACTTTTAAACTAGTGCCAAATTGTTTTGACTATAGGCTTGAGGTCTATAAGTGATATTATTATTTTGTTTCTCCAAATGATGAAGCGTTCTTTCTACAGTGGAATTTAAACATAATAAGAAAGAGTAATATGAAATCATGGTTCCCCCAAACACAATGAAATTGATACAAAATGTCTGTAGTGAGGGAAATGCCAACCCCATTGTACTCTGCCATGGTCAGATCATAGGTTCAAGTTGGGGGAACCACATCTTAGGAAGCTGATAAGTGACCAGATGAAGGGAACTAGAATGGTGAGGGGAATATTTGCCATATCCTAAGAGGACTGACTGAAAAACCAGAAATGTTTTGCCTGAAAAAGATAAGACAAGGGAGATAGCATAGTTTCTTCATGTAACAGAAGAAAGATTAGACATATTTTGTTTAAAGCCAGAGAAAAGAAATGAGATCAACAGATATGTCTCAAAGAGATGAATTTAAGCTTAATGTTAGGACAAACCTCATACCAATTAGATTTATTCAAAAGCTATATAGGCTGCCTTGGGAAGTAGTGGGCTTTTCTCTTACTATATGCATTCAAACAAAGGATGATGGAAGAGTACTTGGCAAGGATGTTACAGACAGAATTCATGATTTGGTTGGATGTCAATCTAGATTCCATTCCCTTTAATAAACATTAAGTACGTTTTACGTGTTATGGCACTGTGGAAATCATGTTGGACTTGGGTTCAAATGGTCACCCTGGCAGTTATTTGTGTGACCTTAAGAGGTCACTTAATCTCTCTAAACTTTTGTTTCTTTTGTAGAAAGCGAGTCTTGGCCAAGGTGACCTCTAAAATCCCTTTTACCTCTAAATCCGCGATTCTCTGATCCTGTGTTAGTCATTGTCACAGGTGCTGAGGATGTGAGATGAACAAAGTCTCTGATCCGAACACAGGTCTGGCTAGTTCCTGTAAAAATCACAACAGTGATCGGCAGAGTCTCAGTGCTAGGAGTTGGCTGAGGACCTCAGTGAAGAGCACCGTCTGCTGCTCTCTGTGCTTCCGCCAGATTCAGCTTATTCACTGCTATCACCACCATCACCCTCTCCCATGTTGCTCTATGTCTCAACATAATTCCATAACTGACCAGGCTCCTGAACCTATAGGTTTTATTTGGGCACTCATTTTATTATTTACAGCAGTCATTGCCAGTTCCTGTCCTTCTTGATCAAATTATTCTGTGGCCCTTTATTTATTTTTTTCCTGCTATGCACAGGGCTTGGGTCCAGAATTGTGTGGCAGAAGATTGTCAATGTTGTAGAGGCAGAGAATCAAGGTAGCCTCATGAAGGAGGTAGCATGTCAGTTGGGTTTTGAGGGGAGGGCAAAAATTCAAGGGGGAAAAAAAACCTAAGTCCATTTCAACCATATCAACAGCATGAGCAAGCACAGAGGCAAGAGATTACAAGAGGATGTGGGGATCAGAGATGCCATTTGAATGGTGTATAGAATGATAGAGCAGAGAAGTATCTGATAAGTCTGCAAAGATAGTGATGTCCTCTATTGTAGGGGATTTTAAGGGGCTTGGACTTCATTTGGAAATGAATAGGGAGCCACCTAAGAGTTGTTTTTGTTATTGCGTTCAGCTTAAGAATGCTGTAAGGAGGTCTACCTAAAAGGAAGATTATTGTGGCATCAAGTGTAAAGGTAGGAGGGGAAGACAAAAATGAGAGCCAAGTCAAGCCAATGAACATTTGATATGAAGCTACAGTGTGCCTAGCACACAGTAGGGGATACAAAGAGAACCAAAAAATGGCCCTTCTCCAGGAGGTCACTGTTTAAAAGGAGGAGATAGACTGACAGAGGGAACTTTCATGTAATCCTTTTAGGACTGAAGAGGAAACAGCTAAATCTACCTTAGTATTTCAGACACTGAATATGATGGAAACTTATTAAAATTGTGTGGCCTGACCTTTGAGGGGGTATATATCCTGAACTGAACCTCGTCCTACCCCTAGCCCAATTACCATAAGTAAATCCAAACAAAACCTAATGTCAACATTTATTGAAGAGTGTCATATGTAGGCAATTTTGAGAAAATAAATATTTATGCAGCTCTTGAAATATCAATGTCCTTTCTGAGACTGACAGGCACCAGCTGAGGCTTTTGTTTCCTGCTTTCTGGGTTTCAGAGATGACCTGGCAAATATATCCATTTGACACCATTGCAAGAGTGATCTTAAGCAGTCATGCAAAGATGGAAAGGGAGATCCTCCTGACTCTTCTAAAGATTAATAGTATTTGCCCAGAAGGACGACTTGCTAAGAAGGGGCAGTTCTATTTTTACCCTGTCTACTTTCAAGTAGACTGCATGGCCCAGCAATTTAAAAATAGCTTTTACTCCTACGTGTTAGAAAAGAGGCCAAATTTGAATGATGATAACGGGATGAGAAAATGAAGCCAGTCATGTGGCAATAAAGCAAGATGGTAGATAAGTGAACCCCCAAAGTGAAGGGTCCCCTGACAACTTTGCAACATCAGGAGAATTCAAGAGAAGCCTCCAGCACATTGGGTGGCCCCTATAATAATCTTATGGGAGTGCATAGACACTGACAAGACCCAGGATGGGGACCCATGGGTTGGCTATAATTTTCAGGATTCAAGGAGCTTCCAAATCTGCGAGATCACAGAGCCATTTGAGTAGTTGAATATTCACATGATAGAACATTGCAAAGATGGAGGGGGCCTTGCAGGCTTTTTACTTTAACCCGTATCTCAAGTATGAGTTCCTTCTAAGAGAAATGCTATCTGTAAAGATTACTGGGCCTTGCTATCCACAGAATTTCTTGCCACAGAAATGTGCTGTATGGTTGTTGTCGCCACATTATGATGTGACTCCTTGGGGGAGGAAACTACGTGTTTCCCTTAGTATCCCCCAGTGCTTACTTAGCACAGTGCATGTGACATAATGAGTCCTAAATAAATGCCTGTGGGAAGGGGGAGGGGAAAGGAGTAGGCATTTATATAGTGCCTACTATGTGCTAGGCACTATGCTAAACAGCTTTATAGATATTGTTTCATTTAATCCTCACAAAACTCTGCAAGGTAGGTATTATTATTATCCCATTTTAGCCTTCAGGAAACTAAGGCAAATAGAGGTTGAATGACTTGCCTAGGGTCACACAGTAAATTTCTGAGGTGGTATTTGAACTCAGGTCTTCTGGACTCCATGCCCAGCATTCTATCTACTGCACCACAAACTAGCTGGTGTGAACTGACTCAGTGCATAGTTTTGCATATACTAAATAATAAATGCGCTCTCTCTTGCTTTTTTTTTTTCACTTCCTTCCATCCTTTTGTCTTTCTTCTTCCCTTCTTTCATTTCTTTCTTCCTTTTTTCCTTCTTTCCTTCTTCTCTTCCTTTTTTGTCCCCCTCCCTCCTTCACTTCTTCCTTCCTTCTCTCCCTACCTTCCCCTCTTCTCCTTTCCTTCCTTCTTTCTTTCCTTCCTTCCTTATTTCCTTTTTCCTTCCTTCTTTCTTCTCTCCCTTCCTTCCTTCTCCTTCCTCCTTTCCTTCCTTCCTTCCTATGTCCTTTATTTATAAGGAATTCAATTTGGGCTTCTGGCCCTGGTGTTCATTTTGCATTGTCATATTTACTAGAAAAACCTAGTGGTTGGAGAATTATAATAATTTTAACAATATTTCAATATTTTTATGGATCCATGATGTTGTCAATGTGGTTTCCCCTCTAAAAGGTACAGATCACAACCTGACCATCCTTTCTCTTTCTATGTAATTCCTGCTCATAACCTCCCACAGTTCTACCATAATGAGTCCACCTCACATCCTGGAGTCCATTCTCTCTATCCTTCAACATGACATGAGAGAGAACCTGACCTTTGTCCAGCACTTTAACATGTACAAAGTCCTTTCCTCACTACAGTCCTGTGAGGACAAGAGTTCTCTGAATACTCTTGTTTTCATTGCACTTATGGGGGATCTGAGGGTCAGAGAGGGGAATGATTTACTTAGTCACATCAAGTAAGATATAAGATCAGTAACCAAATCCCACTTTCCAAACATTAGGGGGTGTGTGTATGTGTGTGTATGCGCATGCACATGCGTGTGTTCTACTTTACACAGAGTGTCTTGTGCGTATTATGAAAGGGGATCAGGGGTGAAGTCAACCTAAAATTGAACTGAGGATCCTATATAAGATCCTATATAAGATATCCTAAAAGTCTTAGTTCAGTTTTTAAAAACTATACAAAATATTTAATATCAACATGTTAATATCATATAGGCTATTTAAAAACTTGACTTTAATCATTTTAAGCTATTAAAGCTTAAAGTCACACTAAGACTTTAGGGACACACTGTATAAGACACCCACCCCTTCTCCCCTATCCTCTCTTTCCTGAACACAACAGCACCACACCCAGACCTGAGACAGTGGAACATCTAACAATGTTCTGGTTTTCCCCTAAAGAGCATTTGCAGGTACTACAGTTAACTCCTGGTCTTCATAGTCTTGGTTTCATTGCACAACACCCTTCACGTTCACTCTAAGCAATTTAAAGGAGTTATAGACGCAAAATGGGGAAATGAATAGCCCAGGGTCACACAGGGAGGAGGAGCTTCCTGTTTCAGAGCCAGAATAGGAACTCTGGTTCTTAGCCTCTAAGGCCAGAACTCTTTCTGCCTTGTAAGGTATATCAGAACTGTAAAAGTTTAGGATAGATAAGCAGGCACCACAGATACCTCACACTGACTGACCCTTCTTCCCTGTCACACTAGTGAAACATTCATTTTGTTCCAGCACACATTCCTGTGCAAGGCAGATGGAAAACTGTAGACATAATTACATTTGAAACCCAGTTTCAGATTGTGAATTAGATAATAAAAGAGACACACACACACACACACAAGGTCTCTTTGTTCATGGGGGTTATTTTCATGCCTTTCTATGGTAAAATAGTCAACTGTATAGTAGGCATTTGAAGGTCCACTAGCTCTTCTCCCCCCTCTACCTTTTCATATGTATTTGGCACCTAATTAACAACTCCCCAAAGGTGCTGAACCCTGTGATAAATGTAAACCAAGTGTGACTGAAGGCAAGGAATCTTGTCTTTCGAATTATTGAAACCCAACTAGAGGCATCCCTGCAGGTCAAAGAAAATTGAGCCCCCTCCTCCTATCCCCCCTGTTCCCTATGTCTACCTTTAAAGAGAGAGATGAAGCACAATTATGGAGATTACTCATATTTGAACCCATAAACCTAGCTACCAACTTAGATTCACCTTCTCTATTGTCTTATGCCTTTGGTCTTCAAAAAAAAAATTACAACAGTAAGGATAATAGAGGCACTTATGATAAATAGGGATTGCAGAACAAATGTTCCCTAGGTCTTCTTGGATTCCTTTAAAGTTCATTTCTATGTAACCTTATTAAACTAAACTTGATAAATTCCAGTTTAGAAAGTCTGTTGTTGATGGTCCTCTGGACTACTTGGAAGGCTTCCTTTTTTTCCCCCTCACTATAGGTGTTCTAACCCTAAACAAGCCTCATTTATGTAGGGAGGAGATCAGTTTATTGTGGCTAATTCCTTCAAATTTCAGAAGGCTTGACAACACATTCTCCACAACAGCTGTTGCGAAGCGTTTCTTCTCTCCTAAAGCCCCCAACTCCTCCCACTTCCCACTCAATAAACATAAGTAGTTATTATAGAATGGTAAGGAAAGAAGTCAGATTGCAAGAGTGAGGGTTGATTGGGTGGGGAGTAAATGGGGACAATGAGTACAAGTTCCTTCAAGTTTGACAGTGAGGGGGAAGAGAGAGACAGGGTGATGGATTGAGAATACAGCAAACCCAAGGAAGGTTTTGGTTTTGTCTAGTTTTCTGGTCTGTTTATTTGCTATTGCTGTTTTTAGGATACAGAAGGACTGAGCATATTTGTAAGCTAAGCGTAAGGAGCCGACAGAGAGGAAGAATTTGTAGATAAATGAGAGGGGAGAATGATCCTTGATGGCGTGAAGTCAGGAAGGTATGTAATTGAGCACATGGGTGAAATGTTTTAGTCTTGCCGAGGAAGACAACTAGCTGAACCTCTGAAACTGGAAGGAAGGAGGACAGGGTGGGTTAGGACACTGAGAATCTTAGGTTTGTCAAAATCAGATGGTCTCTCAGTCTTTTGTGTAAAGAGGAAAGAAGGCTAGCAGCTAAGAGTTAGACAGAAGTAAAACGAGTTGGGCGTTTTTTAAGAGATCAGGGAGACTTTACAACAGCTGTTGTAGAGAAGGTGTTGCCAAAACTTCTAAAATTTGAACAAGATAGCAGCAATAAATAGATCTCTTCCCCATTTAAATGAATGGTTCTATGGGTTGTATTACAACCCTCATGGAAAAGGGAAGGGGGAAATTTCCAAGCAGTGAAGACTAGGGGACTGGGGGTGGGGCAGTGTGGACTAGATCATTAACCCTGAACAAACTGACTTTCCAAACTCAGGTTAATCAAATTTGGTTGAAGTAAGGATTATACAGAGGCAGACTTTTTAAGTAACTTGCACAGACCTAGATAACTTTCACATAATAATCCATCTTGTGACAGTATGAACCTCTACCAGCTTTGTTGCTATTTTCATCGAAGACCAAAGATATAGGAAAGTTTGAAAGCCAATCTAAGCTGGCAGTTAGGTTTTTAGGTTCCAGTGTGATTGCCACAACTGTGCTTTGTCTCTTCCCATAAGGCTGGAGAGGGAGGAGTAAGGAGGAAAGTATTTCCTTTGATTTATTGGGATGCCCCTAGTTGGGTTTTGATGATTCAAAAGAAAAATTTATCCGTTAATTTGGTTTGCAGAGCACTTTATGTACTTTATTTCATTTGAGTTTCATAACACCCAAGCAAAGTAGATGCTATTATTATCTCTCACTTTAAAGAGACGAGAACAGAGGCTGTGGAAAAGATCCATCTTTTCATCTTTAGCAGGTAACTGAGAAGCTCTGCCTCTACAGCAAGTTACCCCTCCACCACCCCTCACCCCAATTACAGTTCTCCTGGAGTCAAGATGGGAGGAAGAGGTAATAAATCAACCCCACCACCACCACCACCACCACCACCACCACCCCTCCAAGAGTGTGGCTTTTGTCCTAGTAGAAGTTGTGGAGGAAGGCAGGCAAGGTCCAAAAGAGACAGTTTAATTGGGAGTACACTCATCAGGCCACAGGGGGTGATCTATTTTCCCCAACCCCCAAGGACATAGGCCTGCCAAGGACCTGCCAAGGTGTGAACTCTGGTTTTTGGACTCTGGTTTCTTCCCTAAACCGGAAAGGTCATGCCCCTCTCCCCCCCACAACATATTGGGCCTAAGCACAAAGCCCCTGTCCCTCATTTCCTCAAGTAACTTACCACTCTAATCCTTCAGTGCCTAACCTGAGACTTAGCATTTTGTAGACTTATAATGCATGTCAATTTTTAATTAGAATTTGATTTGGCCAAATGAAGTATAGTAGGGAAACAAAGGAGCTTTAAGTGCCCAAGAAAATTTGGCCACAATAATTATTATTGTCATCATAATTATAATTGATGTTTATGTGAACATATTTATGTGAATGTTAACAGATTTCCTAACAGCCCCGTGAAGTGTATATCAAAGTTATAGAAAGGTCAAGCAATTTTCACATTTAGCACAGTTAGGATTCAAACTCATGCCTCTGGCCCTGGAGTCAGGAGGACTTGAGTTCAAATCCGGCCTCAGACACTTGACACATGTATTAGCTGTGTGACCTTGGGCAAGTCGCTTAACCCCAATTACCCTGCCAAAAAGCAAAAAAATAAAATAAATAAAAAACAAAGTCATGCCTTCTGAATACAGGTCCAGGGCTCTTTCCGCTACTACATATTAATCTTTTAAAATGCGTCCAGCTCTAAAATCTGTGGTTCATTTATTCGACATATTTTTGTTGAGCATTGGTTATGTATAATTCACTCTGCTAGGAACTGTGGATCAAAAGATAAAAGTTACACATTCCTCACAATGAAGGAGTTTGCATGAAGCAACACGAACACGGATAGGTTAATGAAGAATATATACCAGGTCATTTCTGGAGAGGAGGAAACTGGCAAATGAGAGAATCATGAAAAAGAGTCAAAGTTTCCACCTCTATCACTATCAGTAGCCCTGTCTTTGATGGAATTCTTTTCATTATCGGCCTTTCATGTTAAAGAGCATTGTTTCTTATTTATCTGTATTGGCCCTCAGTGCCTAGCACAGTGCTTTGTATATCATAAAAGCTCAGCAAATATTTGTTGAAGGAGTGACTCAAGTAGTTGGCAGTAGTTCTCAGGAAATCAGTGGAATATACTGCAAAGGATAAAGTAAGTGTTTTGGTAAGCAATGTTTTTAATTAACCCTTTTCAATAGATAGGATGAGGTTAACCATAGACTGCTCAATTCAGTCATGCAGACAATATTCAACTGTCTTCTCCTCTGTCTAACGGTAATCTCAGAGGTAGCGCTGAGAAAAAATATGAAAATGGTTATAGTGACTGCTAATTCTGAGGTCACATCAGTACAGTGCAAAAAGTAATAGGTTCATTTGGCCAACCCAGTTGACCTGAGCTTCAAAAAGGAATGGAGTTGGACTGAATGGCTCAGTTGTTCTGTTGTTTGAAGTCAGTGGTCAATTCATTTAAAATGCCTGCAAACAGAAGGCATGGCCTTATACCTACAGGAACAATGTGCCCACAGTTTTCTGGGACAATCACCATTCAAGAAAAGAAAGCAACACGGTTTTATAGAAGATGCGTCATTTGTCAGACAACAAGTCCTTATTTAGTTTCACTAAATGTGGTCATGATATTTATGCCACAGTTTTATCAGCTGTTCTGGTCTCACTGCAGTATTATTTTTTTTGTTTGTTTTAAATTTTCTAATTAGAGAATTATTCTAGATCATCTCCAAGATCTCTTCCTGCTCTAAAGGTCTGTGATTCTCAGAAGGCCAACATCTCTTTAATTGCATTACTGCTTAATATACATTCAAAAATCAGCAAACCAAATTTGTATAATAGAATATTAGCCCTGCTGGTTTGATGACAAGACAGGGCCTCCTAGGTTCCATTTTCCATTTGTGCAGTTTGAAAAATTTTCACTCTAATGAACCAAATTTCAAATCTACCTTGATTAATGATGATAATAGCTCATATTTGGGTAGTACTTTACAAAGTGATTTCACATATATTATTGCGTTTGATTCACACAATGGCTCTCTGAAGTAGACAAGTATAGAGAAAGAAATTGAAATGGAAAATGGACCTGTAATTAAATTAAAATAAAGAACTCCTGGATGAGAAAACCTCTTCTACTAATGTAGTTCAATACTTTATAGTCTTACAGAACTTCCTAGTGCCCTGAAAGCCAGCTTGTGTCAAAGGCAGGGCCTGAATCTAGGTCTTGCTGCCAATTCTAATGGCTGCCCTTTTGAGGGAGGGGATGCAGATATCAAGGAGCCACATTTTGTGTGTGAGGAACCAGGCTCAGAAAGATAAAATAAATTACTAGTAATACACCCAGAAATTGAACCTAACATCTTATTAATCTTAGGCTAATAATCTTTTTAATACACATACACATATACCTTCAAAAGGTAGTCTATTTGTAATTATATCTTTTGTCTTCTATCACCTGGATTTATGAATATACTCCTCCTTGCTTGCTCCCCTACCCATGAAGGTATCTACTACAACAAAGACTGAAAAACAAACGAGGAAAGAGTCCCTTCCCTTTTATTAAGTGCCTACTATGTTCCAGGCATCATGTAAAGCACTTTGCAAATATTTTCATTTGATATCCTGGGAGGTATATTGTTATGCTCTCCATGTTATGGTTGAAGAAACTGAGGCAAACAACAATTAAGTGATTTGCCAAGGGTCACACAGATGGTAAATATCTGAGACTGGATTGGAACGCAAGTTTTCCCCGACTCCTAGCCCAGTAATCTATCCAATGCAATGCCTTGCTTCCAGTTCAGCCAATCTATACATTGATCTCATCAGTGTTTCACATTCATACTCTCTAAGACCACAATCGCCACCACTTCCTGAAATGAGAAGATGGAGGTACTGTAGTAGGAAGGCCGAATTTATGATCTCAAAAAGGAGCATATAAATATCTGAATGGTTCGAAATCGTTGGGTATACAGAACTCTCCAAGCAGAAGGCATCAAAAAATTTATTCAGGGCCCAGAGCAACAAATTAGCAAACCAACCTCCCCATTCCAGTATTGTGAACACAAGCCTCCAGGCCCAGTAGGCCCGCCTCACAAGAGTAGCCAGGAGGCCACAGAAAAATAAGATGGCATAAATCATATTCACTGGCCTCAAGTCCTTGCT
>CM053623.1:399223309-399240183 GCA_028646595.1 Phalanger gymnotis
AGGAAGGAAAGAAGGAAGAGAGGAAGGGAGGAAGGGAGGAAAGGAGGGAGGGAGAAAGAGAGGGAGGAAAGAAGAAGGAGAAACCTAGCATGCTTCAGTGTATATTCAGACAACATCATTTCTTTCTCTGGAGGCCGATGACATTTTTCATCATGAGTCCTTTGGAATTGTCTTCCACACCTACTTTTAAATAATAAGATTGAATTTATACAGATATTCGAGGGAAACAGTCACTAATAAAAATGTTTACTAATGAAGATCATTGACAAACAATAAACACATAAGGAATGAATAATTAATAGTGTGTGACATTCATACTTAATTGCAGTGAATATTACTGATGGCGTTAGCATTGCCTCGTACAGATGTTGTTGCCAAAAATGATCTATGATATGAGTACCAACCCTAAATAGCACAATCACTGATATTATCCACTGCTTCTATTAGCTGCCAAAGCCTACGTCTGGTCATCTATAAATAAGACTCAACAGATATTGGAGTTCATTCTGGGTCCATTCAAACCCTTGTCTTATTAAGCATATAACCAATATAGTGTTTTGCAATGCTAAAGCTGGAAGGACCTGAAGGACACTGAATGTCAAAGCTGGACATACCTTTCAAGATAGAGAATCAAATCCCACTCTCTCATTTTACAGAGAATAAAAGTGAGGCCAGGAGATGGAAGTGACTTGCCCCAAAGTTAGTTATTTTGGCAAAGATGTTAATGCTTCGCTTGTGTTTCCCACACTAATCTCTGTCTTACTTTCTTTTCCAGTAATATCACTTCTTGCCAGATATATGTGACGTGAACAAGGAGGAGCTGTGTGAAGGCCTTTCTATGCAGTGGTTGCTTCATGAC
Organism: Phalanger gymnotis; assembly: GCA_028646595.1. Classification (NCBI taxonomy): domain Eukaryota; kingdom Metazoa; phylum Chordata; class Mammalia; order Diprotodontia; family Phalangeridae; genus Phalanger; species Phalanger gymnotis. The sequence continues at coordinate 399,224,169 of CM053623.1, forward strand.
CCCCCATCCAGTTGAGTGAAGCTAGACCAGTGTCCACCATGACAGTACTTGTCCTGGGAGCAGTGCTGCTAATCCTCCAACCACAGCTAGTGCCTTCTTATCCTGCCACCAGCTCTAAAGCAGAAGTCCCTTCTGAAGCTGGGCAGAAAGAGCTCTTAAGGAAAGGCTCTCTCAAGAGTGACTTCCAAGATGGTGCTCCTTTGAATGGATCTAGCCAGCGGCTCCCACAAACCATCATCATTGGTGTGAGGAAAGGTGGTACCCGAGCCCTACTAGAGATGCTTAGTCTGCACCCAGGGATAGCTGCTGCTGAAAGCGAAGTCCATTTTTTCGACTGGGAAGATCACTATGGAAATGGCCTTGAGTGGTACCTCAGCCAAATGCCCTACTCTTTCCCTCATCAGCTCACTGTGGAAAAAACCCCTGCATACTTCACATCGTCCAAAGTGCCTGAGAGAGTTTATAATATGAACCCATCCATCAGACTGCTCCTTATCCTGAGAGACCCCAGTGAGCGAGTTCTGTCTGACTATACTCAAGTGTTTTATAACCACGTACAAAAACACAAACCCTATCCATCTATTGAAGAGTTTCTCATCAAAGATGGTGAGCTCAATGTGGAATACAAGGCAATAAACCGGAGCCTCTATTATTTTCACATGCAAAACTGGCTCCAGTATTTTCCGCTAGATCACATTCACATTGTGGATGGGGATCAACTCATTAAAGACCCTTTCCCAGAAATAGAAAAAGTAGAGAGGTTCTTGAAGCTTTCTCCACAAATCAATGCTTCGAACTTCTATTTTAATAAAACAAAAGGCTTTTACTGCCTAAGGGACAGCGGCAGGGACCGGTGTTTACATGAGTCAAAAGGAAGAGCACACCCTCAAGTGGATCCCAAATTACTTAATAAACTGCATGAATATTTTCATGAGCCAAATAAGAAATTCTTTGAGCTCGTTGGCAGAACATTTGACTGGCACTAGACTACCAAGCAACGCTCTGAACCTTTCTACTCTAAGTTCTGGTGTATGTCTAGGAAAGACAAATAATAATAATAATAACAAAGGGCATTGAAGCTATAATTTATTTGTAAAATCCATAAATTACTTATGTACAGTATTAGATTCACAATTGCCATATATACTAGTTATATTTTTCTACTTGTTAAATTGAAAGCATTTTGTATTGTTTTTCATGGTTGTTAACATGGTGTATGATGTCTCTATATGAAGGAACTAAAATATTTCACTGCATAAGATTGGCTAGAGACTGTGTTGTCCTTCTCAGTATAAAATCCATTTGTCCCCAATACCTGAGGCAACCAGCGATTTGAGACTGCAGCATCCAGACCCCTTTATTACTTTCCAATGGAAAATTGCTTGTGCATTATGTTTCTCAATCTGTTTTTTTTTTTTTTTCCCCTGCAGTTCTTTTAATTTTTAATGCCTCACTGTGGTCATCAGATTTCTTTGACTTGCCTCATAAAATAATGTATCTTGCCTGACATGCCTTATTATTCGCAGAAGTAGCACTTTTTCCCAGACTGAAATGAAATTTGGCAAATATCTGAGTGTGGGTCTCAACCCTGTGTAAACTTTGTATGGATCAGAGAGCATCTCATAAAAGCTGACCTTTTGAGGTCGGTGGACAATTTTGGCAGGCTACTGAAGTCTATGGACCCTTTCTCAGAATAATGTTTTTAAACACATAAAATAAAATATGTAGGATGTCAAAGGAAACCAATTACATTGAAAAGTAGTTTTATATATTTACACATATATGTGTGTGCATATACATATATATACATGTATATATACACATATATACACATACACATATACATACACACACATATAAACCCTGGGTTAAGAACCCTGGTTCCAAGTAGTTTGTCTCTGCCCAAACATGCCATCCTGCTCATTTCTGCACCTCAAAAATTTGAGAAGTCAGCATCAGCAGTGGGAGAGAATAAAGGCCCCAGCTCTCAGGATAGTTTTTGATTTATACCAAATGCTCATACCAACCCATTTAGAGGAAGCCCTACTTTTGGTACAGTGGAGAGAATTCTGGCTGTGGATCCAACAGATCTGGGTTCGAATCTCAGCTCTGGCAAGCTATCTGTGATCCTGGGCCACTAAGATCAGACAATATTAAGTCAATGGTCCATCACTGCACCTGGGTATTTGCAGCAAACGAAAAAAAAAAGTGATTTTTCCCTGTGACCTTGGGACCACCTCTCTGGGCCTCGGTTTGTTTGTCTTTAAAATGAAGCTTAACTAGATGATTTCTAAAGACCTTTCTAAATATAATTCTTAGGATCCTGAGAAGTTTCCATCTTTTGGCAATTAGATTATGTCCATCCAAATCAGTCCCCTGTTCCTTAGAGGGAGAAAAAAACAACAACATAGAAAAGCAAGCTGTGAATTTGGTTTACTAAAGAATAACCTCACACAGTCTATACTGCACCATTGTGTAAGGAGTACTGGTTTGGGAGACTGGAGACCAGTCTTGATTCTACTAATAGCTAGCTATAAGATCTCCAGCAATCCACTTTACCTCTTTGGCTCTCAATTACTACATTGATATAAAAAGGGACTGAAATTGGTCATTTCTCAGCCCCTTTACAGATTTAAAAATTCTATGACATGCAAGGATTGAGCAGCTCGACCTCCTGATACCTAACAAACCTAATTTGTTTCCTAGGCCTGAAAGCTAGACTATACTTCTGACTTTTAGGATGCAAACAACATGCCAGGGCCCCTTCTTGTATATGAAAGTAGAGACTCCTGTATTATCCTCAACCTATTCTCTGGGTTCCTATGAAGTTGGAAGTTGATCTAGCATTAACCAGTTTGGAGACTCCCATAAGAATTGTGAGATGAGTGAATCACCACTGTATGCTTCAGCAGGTCAATTTGGAGTCTAGCCGAGACCTGACTGTGTCCCAGGAGCTGTGCAAGGGTGGAGTGAAAACTCTTCTATCATAAGGGAACACCCTTCTGAGGACCTGCCCTCTCCCTTGGATGGTGGAAAGAATTTAACCTCTTACTGCTATGCAAAGGAAAACAAAACAAAACAAAACAAATAAACAAACAACCAAAAACAATGGATTGGGAGTGACAAAGCTCAGTTCTAGTCCCAGCTCCTCAGCTCTGCCACCATCACTCTACTTCTCTGAGACTCATTCTTCTTGTCTATAAAATGAGGAGGGTGGACTAAGTAATTTTAAAGGTGACTTAGTCCTAAATCCCTTAATTCTAGATACTAAGGCCCTTCCAAGTATCATTTTTTTGACGTTGTAAGGTTTCTTCTAGTGCTAAGATTTGATATTTGTACACAGGTTGAAGAGAGTTGTTTAGAAGATTTATCCATTACCCCCAAGGACCATCCAATTTATTTGAGGCACTAAAAGGATGTATTAGCCACAAAATGGAGTTGAATGAAATGACCTCTGCTCTCTTGAAGGTTAGCTGCCAATGAATTTCACAGTAGATGCTTATAAGTGTTTATTGATTTTAATTGAATTTGCCCCTTAAAAAATGAGGGAAGTGCTAAATTGTGGGATATTGACCATACACACAAAAAGAATTCAGAGAGAAGTGAGTGATCAAAATGCACCAAAGTGGTCAGAGATGGTTTCCTGGAGAAAGTGGGACCAGAGACAAGGATGGGTAAGGATGGGTAAGATTTAGGTTGTATAAGAGGAAAGAGCAGAGCATTCAAGCAAAAGGAATAAAGGCAAGGAAGTCAGACTGTATATGGTGTATGTTGGGTCAGGGGTACTTTAGAGAAACCAATGTAACTAGAGCCCAGCATGAGTGTTGGAGTATAACTGATTCCCCTCTTTTATCTTGTAATGTTTGTACAAGATTATTTAGACTCTTAAAAACTAGGGAAAAGGAAGGACTTGATGAAACAGGCAAGAGCCATTTTTGTGGTCAACAAGAAAAGAAATCCATTGAGTATTGGCATAACTGGAACTTTTCTCCATGAAAGCATGTTTTCTGAAACATTTAATGAAAATTTTTTAATGAAAAATTTTAAAATGAAAAGTCTTCAGTTCTCCTTCTTCTTCTCCCCATCTTCCAGACTTTTCCTATCTTAGGTTCAGGGCACCATTACAAGTTGACATTAAATAAGTGTTAGGTGGTGCAAAGTAATTTCTCCTTCACCCCCATTCTGATAATAATTTGTGAATCTAGTATACTTCTTTTAAATTTGGTGTGTCAATACTTACGTACATGACCTACCTTCCCAATAGAATCGAAGAGTCTTTGAGATTAGAAAATAAACCTTGAATCTTACACAATACCTAGCACAGTCTTTTGCAAGTATGAATGTTAAATTTTGTTGAAAGCCAGGATTACACTCACCGAACTAGAGAACTAAAAGAGTAACTCCAATAATTGAAGCCAATAGAACAAATTTAGCTTAACATCATAGGCAAATACAGGTTCATCTGAGCAATAATTTGAGTTATCCAGGTTCTTCAGTCTCAGACCTGGCTTCAATCTGCCCAATTATTTAATTAAAAAAATAAATAAATGAATAAATAAAGGAGAAACCTTGACCTCTCTTACTTATGTCTATATTTCATTTCAGGGTACGCAGGCTCTTCCACACAGGAGTAGCCAGAGCATGAGTTCGCCAACATGTTCCTTGAACCAGCATGATAAATTCTGAGGAAGATGAGCTTCTACCACTTCCATTCATTAATCATGTAAACACTGCTAAGCAGACAATGGCTACAGAGAAGTGTCATTAATTCCTCCCTTAGGAGCCCCTGCTCTGATTATTCATTCAGACCTCTAGAAGGGCTGATATAAATATAAGTGAGAAAGGAAGGATAATTCTGAAAAACAATGAAGGAATCTGAAGGGTGCCATGACAGAAGGAAGAGAAGGAACAAGTCATGAGACTCCCTCATTTGACAGATGAGGCAACAGGTCCAGACAAAAAAAAAAGGTGACTTTTTCAAGGTCTTGTTATTCAAGTGCTGTGCAGATGATTATTTGATCTTTCCATCTTCACTGCCTCCACCCCCACCCACCCTCATCTATCTCCTAGGACTGCTTTAAGAGCTCATCAAACCATTTCCATCAACACTTTGATTGTTAAGATCCAGCCTCATTTCTTGTGTTTTCTCACACTGCATTTCATTATAGGCCAACTAACTAGTGTGAGAAAAAGCTATGTTTGGAGCAAATTTCCTGGTCTGCTTGGATACCTTTGCCTGATATAGACATGCACTTTTATAGCCCTTTATGAAAAGACTAGACCAAAAGTCAGGAAAATTGAATTCTTGTCCTGGCTCAATTACCCTACAAGATGTATAACCTTGGGCAAGTGGAACCACTACTCTGAGCTTATGTTTTGTCATCTGCAAAATTAATGATCTGATCTCTCAGGTCCCTTTCATGCAACAAAGTCCATGTCTTTGTGACCTTAGGATTTCAGCTGATGAAAAAGACCCAGAATGAGATTTGATGCTAAATATGGTTATCCCTTCCATTTCATGACTTTCCCCATCACAACTTCCCCCATCGTGGTTCTCATATATTGTGGGTCGGCATGAGAAATTACATGACAATTTGAGGGGAGTTTTGCAGAAGCCACAGACATGTGAATGCCAAGACAACACAGAAGTTTACACATTCAGAAATGCATAAAATATATGTATACTATTGTGTAATATTGACCCCAATTTTACATTAAGGTACTGTAAACACTCTATAAAAAAAAAAAGAAAAAAAATTCTTCTCTGGAATGAAGGGAGGGCAAAAACATTTTACATGGATTTTCCAGATTGCACCTCTAACCTTCATGATGTGGAAGGGATAACTGTATAAGAAGACCCTTATAAGGTGCTCTATAGAGAAAGCCCAATATATAGTTCTACTCTACCTCCTTTCTATAATTTGAAACACAAAGGAACGTAGATTTAGAACTGGAAGAGAACCTAGATGTCATGTAGTCCAATCCCATCATATGACATAAGGAGACTAAGAACCAAAGATTAAGTGTCTTAACCAAGGTCACCCCCATAGTAACTGGAAAGGTGAGTATTGAAACCCAGTATTTGGTTCCATCAAGCAACTTTCCAAAATCACATGCTCATATCTATATCGCCAATGCGAAACCCACAGCGGCCTCTATGAATATGCCGGTGCATTCCCAGGTTTGAATCACAAGATGTAACAGACTCTCATCATTGGAGACAAAACCAAAACATTTATTCAAATGCCAGGAAGCCAAATCCATCATAGCCACAAAGAAATCCATTCACATTATCAAAGTATGGAGCACCAACTTCTCCAAGTCTTCCCTCCACTGGTCCTCCCCACAAACAAACTCCCTTCAGCAAAATCACTCCCTCTTTCACTCATGCTAGCGGCTCTGCTTGCTCTGTCTCCTCTCCCTCTCCAAGCTCCAACTCACTCCCATTTCCTGCTCCGCCCATTCAGCAAGCTCCTCCCACCACAGGCTCATGTGACTCAGGCATCCACATGACTCAGACTCATGTGACTCAGGCTTCCATGTGACTCAAGCAGGTCACATAGGTCTATTAATGGATGGGAAAGATCTTCCCATCCCATTAACAATACTCCCATTCCATTAGCAATACAATGCTTGAGAAAATATTTCTATTTTCCATGTAATTTAAACCTCACATAGCTCTATTTTGTTTCATTTTAAGTGTCTAGTTGATATAGGATCTATATAATTCTTTTCTGCACATCTACCTCAAAGGAAAGTTTTTTTTAAATTATGTATTCATATATATATGTATATGTATATATATACATACATACATATATATATATATATATATACATACATATATATGTGTGTGTATACTGTTAGGATGTCTGCAAAGATTAGTTCTGCATTGAGCCCAGGAAAAATGATGAGAAAAAGACAGTCATAAAAAGGTCACAATAGCTTTAACTATTTGCAGAAAATGTATCGCGAATCAGTTGAACATCAGTAGACCCCTAAAAACACAATCTTACAGTTGCAAAGCAAGATGGTTTCTGTACAGAGAAAGATGGGCCATAAAGACACTCCCCTAGAAGGCTATAATGCCAAAATATTTCATTTATGCTCTCAAATCTATCTCTAGATTCCAGTTTGAGAACCTCTGTACTAAATGATCTCTCTGAGATTTCTTCCAATGTTAAAATCCTGCCCTTCTAACTACAAGAAATATTATTTTATCACACTTTGAGTTTTAAGTTACTAGCTGAGAGGCAGCATACTTTAGTGCACATAATGGTAGGTATCCTTGGAGTGAAGAAGCCCCACGTTCAAATCTTGCCTCAGACACTGTTTCAACAATGTGGCTAGCAGCTGCTGTGGGTGTGTAAAACCAACAACAACCAGCTCACAGAATCTTTTGATGTCCTTTACTAAGGAAAGCAACATTAAGAGGTTAACAATTTTACTTTAATCCAGCATTCAAATATCATTCACTTAGTTCAGGGAAAAAAGCCAACACCCTGAACTTCAGAGCAAATACAAACAAATTACAAACAGACCAAATACAATTCACAGTTAACAAGAAAACCAACAACATCTGACTTCAGCCTGAAGGCTCTTAGAGAGACTGCCCAGAGTCCCACACCTCCAGGAGTGAGAGCCTTAAGCAAATAACTCTGTTCTCTCTTTTTGTACAGTTTCAGAAGTCATCAGATATCATCTGAGCCATCAGAACTTAGGCTCTTACTATTGGCTCTGGAGTTAGCACCTCCCTTCATTGGTCCCACATGGAGTCCTACCTTAGTTACCAATTCACACCCACATAGGCTTAGCACCTAATAGATAGGGGTTTGGGGCCTGGGATTTAGCACCTGGTAAGGCTCAGTCAAAGACACCCAATTTAATTGATATTACAGACACTTACTGGCTGTGTGACCCTGGACAAGTCAACATAATTTTTTCCAAACATTAGTAAAATGGGGAAAATAATAGCCTCTACCTCCTTGTTGTAAGGACAAAAAGGAAACTATGTGAAACAATTTGCAAGCCTTAAAGCTCTATGCAAACATCACATCTGCCTGTGCCCATGCATCTTCTTGTCATCTACTGCCCTGCTTCTTACCACCTGGACTATTGGCCCTCCCCATAAGATGCTCCAGTCTTGGAGGAATTAATCTTCCCTGAGAATTGGGAGCATAAATCTTCAGAACTCCTGCCCTGGGGATGTCTTAATTGGAGGGTAAGTGCAAAGTCCCCTACCTCCTCATTTCTAGCCAGCCTCAGACCAAATCATGCTTTACAAACCTTCCAGAATGCCACTCAGGGCATCTTGCTATTTGCCCCACACCCACCCCACCTTGCCCCCAACATTTCCCTCCTTTCTCTTTCCACTTATTGCTCTGGACACGGTAATCACACCCCTACCATTTCACTTTGTGGAAAGGGCATGGCAACTGGCTGTGCAATGGAACAATTTTGAGTAATCCCTATGATCCTTGTCGACTAGAACTCCTTTTCCTATCTACCACTCCTTTATATCTGTTGTTTTCCCCCATGATAAAGCAAGCTCTTGAAGGGCAGGGACTGTCTCTCTCTTTTTTTTTTTTTTTGGTATCCTCAGTACTTAGGATACACCAGACACCTAGGAAGTATATTAATGCTTGTAAGCTAATCATGCCAGTTATAATTAATAACAATAATAGTAATAGTTACATTATTATCACATCCAATTTGAGGTTCATCTGTTTAACTCTTATTTCTCACATGTTTGACATAAGGCTCATACGATCATAAGATATCAAAGATCTAGAGTTAGGAGGGATCTAATTTTGCAAAAGAGGAACGGCCCAGAGGGTCTTTGTTATTTGCCTCAGGTCACACAAATAGTGGCAGAGCCAGAAGGCAGCAACATGGAGTTGGGGGAAAACTAGGCTCATGAGTCAGGAGACCCGAGTTCTTCCCTGTCCTGGCCCTCTCCCTTGCTGGGAAATTTTTATCCCATCTGACCATGAGTTGCCTATCTGGGAACAAGTTGAGTTAAAGGTTCTCAAGGGTCTCTTCCAACTCAGACTGTGAGGTCAACTAGTCCAATCCGCAAGGAACTAGAAGGAACTTTCAAGATCCCCATGTCCAAGCTCTCAGGATCACAGGAGCCTAAGATTTAGAGCTCAAATATAGTTATCCCTTCCACATCACAGGGGTTAGGGGTACAGCACCCCTTTCATCAGAAAAATCCACATAAAATTTTTTGGCCCTCCCTTCACATCAGAGCAAAAAGTTTGAGTTATTATGCTATTAAAAGATAAAATATGTTAATATTATACAACACTATAGGTATATTTTATGAATTTCTGAGTTTCCAAACTTTTTCTGTGTTATCTGCTGGGCTTTGTGTATCGTCTATCGCTTCTGCAAAACTCCCCCAAAATTCCTGTTTAATTTCTTATGCCAACCTGTGATCTATTGAAACTGGGACAGGGAAAGTCACAATGTGGAAGAGATAACTGTACGTACCATTCAGTACAATCTCTTGTTTTATGCCAGTGAGGTCAAGTGACTTACTTACATAGTCACATAGCTCATAATGGTGAGTCTGGGGCCAGAAAACAGGTTTCCTGACTCCTGGCTCATTGTTCTTTCTCCCTTAAACCTCCCATTGTGGCAAATGTAGTGTTGGGCTGTTATTATATTTTTAAAGTTTATGATGTTTTTCCAACTTCCTCAATTATGGAGGAGTTCTTTATTATGTTTCTATAGTCTGTAGTTGCTACCTTCCAATAAAAAGGTTAATTTTTAATTGCTCTTGCATCAATTACATAACTAGCCAGCTCCTCCCTGGGTATGAATTTCATAAATTATTGACACCATTTGTGAAATGATGACCAACTACCAAACTCATTCCAAGTCACAAAGGAAAACAAAGCCTACTGGGGCTTTGGATATATCATTTACTGACGTCAGCATTTCATCATTGATCTCTGGCTGCACACTTCAAGTTGCTTATGGTCCCGTGGCAGTTTCATAATATTTTGTTCAGAAGAATCTCTATGCAACTACTTGTCAGATGCTGAAGCCAGAGTTTCTTCCTGCCTTCCCTGAGGAGTTCTCCCATTCACAATAGCTTCCCTGGAAGCTTGCCATGTTGGTGATTCTCTGGCCAGAAGCTAATTTCTCAGGAAAGGTGATGATTGATCTACACTGCAGAAATACCTTATATTTTAGGAAATGGAAAATTTGAGTTTTATTAGTCTGACTTCGGGGGTGAAAAATACAAATCTGTACCTTTCACCTCTCCCTCTGACATTCTTGTGAAACTCAGTGAACTTGGAGGCAGTAGGATTGGGTTCAAGTCTCAGCTGAGGAACTCTACTAATTTGAGCCTCAGTCTCTTAATCTGTAAAATGAGGATAATAGCACTTGTAATACTGCCTCTGCAAGAGTTTTATGAGGAACAAATGGCATAACATATGGAAATCACTTTATATTAAATATGTAAAATCCTGATCATGATTATATTCTCCCAAAATATGAGGGATAAGAAACCTTTCTTTTGTGTCCAATCCTTTGGCCTTTGAATTAATCAAAGATAAACCAGAAACCATACTGGGGAGTTCCTGAATTGTTACATGAAGCCAGGTCTAAACAAGATTGTGCAGGAGACAGAACACCATCCTTCTCTCCTTCAAACTAATGTGTCTTCTCCCTGGCTATACCCCATACTGTACACTTTCTATACCCTGTACATTTGCCTAAGCCTTCTATGCCTACCACCTCATTCTATCTGTTGTTGTTCATTTTCAGTCATATCCAACTCTTTGGGACCCTGTTTGGGGTTTTATTGGCAAAGATATTGGAGCGGTTTGTCATTTCCTTCTCTAGCTTATTTTACAGATGAGGAAACTGAGGCAAACTGGATAAAATGACTTGCCCAGGGTCACACAGCTAGTAAGTGTCTGGGGCTGTATTTGAGCACATGTTTTCCTGATTCTGGCCTGGGGGAGTGGACTTCCTGGTCCTAGCTCTCCGTCATTCTTTCTAGGTCTGGATTATACATCCTTCCCTTGAACCAATAAAAAGGGAAGCTAGGTGGCACAGCAAATAGAGCCTGGGCCTTGAGTAAGGAGGATTCATCCAACTGAGATCAAATCTGGCCTCAGACACTTACTATTTGTGTGACCTTGAGAAAGCTGCTTAACCCTGTTCGCCTCAGTTTCCTCATCTATAAAATGATCTGGAGAAGGAAATGGCAAACCACTTCAATATCTTTGCCAATAATAACCCCAAATGGAGTTACAAAGTCAGATGCAACTAAAAAATGACTGAACAAAAGAACTAACAAATTTTAATGATTCTCTGTTGTATTATGGTGAACATTTATTTTGTGCATGGTCTAGCAGAAGGTGCTATAGCAAATACGGAAGAAGAACACAGAATCATTGAATCATCAATTTAGAGTTAGAGGGGTTATCCAATGCAACCTCCTCATTTTCTGGTTTATCCTTGTCCTGAAGAAATTTGACGTTTTTTGAGATGGGGACAAAAACCTACTTCTTGAATCAATTCTAGAACAAGATAAGTATAATAATTAGGGTCCTTGGCATGTGATCTGGACAAGCAAGACAGAGAGAATTCAAGAAGGGAGATGTCAATATAGGCTAGAGATCTTAGTACATGAGATCTGGGAGAGACTTTAGAGGTTTCTTAGTCCAACTCTGTCCATTTACACATGAGGAGGTTCAATAACAGAAGGAAACAGTCGATTGCTAGAGAGCCCACAGTAAGCCAGAAAGACATGAAAGTTGGTTCTTTAAGTCACTATTTCCAATATGACCTAAATGCTCTGTTCTCTAAACTCTGGTCATCACATCAGATACTAAATTAGAGATTTATACTGTATTTATCAGAAATGCCATATCTAACAGTTTGAGAAACCGTCCCAATTGGGAAAGTGAAGATAAACCTCTACGATCATTCACAAGTTCAAGTTGTAAAATATTGTGGCCGGAAATATCAGCATAAATGATGCAAAAATCCTTCCCGTTCTTGAGTTATTCTCTTATTTCCAATTATTTCATTTTTACTAAATCATACGGACTGTGAAAAAGTGGCCAACAATATCCGATATTACCTTTTGGTTAAACTATTTTTTTAAAACTGTTATTCTTAGCAGACTTGGTTATATTCTTTTTTTAAGTGATGCTGAATCCTGGGGTTTATAGTTAAAAGCAAACCTTAGAGCTCACCTAATCTCATCCATTAATGAGGGACCTAAGAGTTTTCAAAACTTTCAAAAAGTCACTCACTCACAGATACATGGGAAGGTGATTGAGCAGGTGTTTGAACTCAGCTCTCTTCTCCAATTTCAAATCCAAAGACTGTTCTACTATATCATGGAACTTGTCACACATCAGGCTGCCTCTCCCTTTTAGCTCAAGCACATGGGTCTGAATTGAGCTCCCAAGGTAAAATGGTTGCCACAGGCTTAGGAATTTGGATAAACAGGAAAGGATACAGAAGACTCTGATGTTTCCTTGGAAATAATGCATTTTTTATGCTGTATATCTGACTGTAGCCAAACTAGATATAATGTACCATTCTTATTGAAGATATATGCATATTCATGCCTCTTAAAAAAACTTTCCAATTGAAATGTTTGATGGTTCTGTTCCCTGGGGGGTGGAAAAAAGCCTTATGGAGCTTTTAAATACCTGGAGCTCTTGGTGGTACCAGAATGTGAGGACTAGGGTACATAGCCAGGGGGAGGGAATTGTGGAGAAAGAAGGATTTTCAAACACTGTGAAATTTTCTGTTCTTTGGCAATTTCCTAATTCAAACAGCTTCAATTTTTTAAAATGTCACACATGAGATCTACTATAGATAGATATTAATAAACATGAAAGTGTTTCTAAGTTTGGAAAAATGGTAGTGAATAAAGTTATAGGTACAGAAAATACCAGAATGCTTAGTCGGTTCACCCTGCGAGAATCATTTCCCTGACTTGACGACATTTGCATAGACTTCCGAATAGTCAGATTTGTGATGATCCCCTAGGCCAGGGAAGATCCTAGGTCCCATGGTGAAACTGAAGAAGTTTGTTTTCTGTATTCTGAAGCATCACAAACTGTAGGACTTTAGAACTAGGAGGGCATTTAGAGATCATCTGTTCATATAATTTAAAATGTGAGCATTGGAAGGGAGTTCTTTGGTCATTTATTCCATCACCTACCCCCACAGGAATCCTTTCACCAGAGTCTTCACAAGAGGTCAGTCAATCAAATATTTATTAAGCACATTAATTTATTCAATTAATCTAGTTTAATTAAGCATATCATTATGCTAATCTCATCAAACTTTTGCTTTTGATCTCATGACAAGAGTTTATTCTACTCTGGGATTAGTATTTTCATTATCCCACCTTCTGACTTTTGATCCTAACCCCTCAGGGACTAAGCAGAACATATTAGGTCAGGTAGGTAGCACAGTGGCTAGGACACTGGATAGCAAATCATCAATTAAGACCTGAATTCAGATCCTGCCTTAGATATGTACTCTCCAGGTGACCCTGGGCAAGTCCCTTCATTGCTTTCTACCTCAGTTTCCTTATCTATACAATGGGGCTAATAATAGCATCTACTTTCCACAGTTGTGGGGATGAAATGAAATGAAAGTAAAGCACTTTGTGAACCTATAAGTGTTATATAAATGCTAATGATATTACATCTCACTCCTCTTCCCTGTAACAGTTTTTAAGATGTCTAAGGAAAACTCCAATGGGCCCCCTGAGCCTTCCCTTCCTGAGGTTAAATGCCTCTGATTCCTTCATCTGATCCTCATATGGCATGTTCTCCTGGAATTTCCCTGCCTGTTTGCCTCTCCCCAATTTATCAATGTCTTTCCTCAAAAGTGTTGCCTTAGACGTGACCCCAGAGCTCCTAAGGTCCTGCAACCATTTCAGAACAAAGCCACTGGGACCCTCTGTCATCCGAGACAATAGGCTTCCCTTAATATAGCCTATGACTGCATTACCTTTTCTGACAGCCACATCATGTCAGCTCCTCACATTAAACGGAAACTAATTGCTTATTTTCAGGCAGACTGAAATTTAGTAGTCTGTCATCCAACTCTGGTCATTTTCTTACAACTCTACGCTAGAAATAGCATCACCAGAAGCCAGAGGAGCTCTAACACTAGGAAGAGCTAAGGCACTTGACTCTGGGACTTTGCAATTGCTATGATCATATTCTGTCGTGTTACTCGGCATGGACCCTCCCTTCCTCCCCTCTTCGCCTCCTCTTGCTTTGAGAATTGTAATCAAATCCCCATGAACATGCCTTATAGAAAGAGCATGTTAGTGGATTGTCTTTTTGTTCCACTCTCAGTCTTTATGAATTAGCAAAATACAACTCCATTCCCATATCCTTGCTTTCCTGGATCTGTTGTCTTTCTCTTTAAACTGTAAACACCTTGGGGGCAGGCACTGGTTCATTTTTCTATTTGTATCTCCAGTGTTTAAAATAGTGCTTAGAGCCAGTAAGCATTTAACAAATGCTTTCAATTTGTAATTGATTCATTCATTCACACACTCATCCATTAATTCATTCATTTTTTATCTTTTGAAAGCATGATTTTTAAAATGGATTTTTTTGAGAGCTTTTGCTTTTAATTACCTGCATTTCCTTACTACCTCTGTCCCTTGAACTTCTTACTCAATGCCTTCTACAATAGAGCCTTAAAGCCATCTACATTAGGTTTCCTTATCCCCTTATTTTGAGCATGGAGGAATAGTTATTTTGGGATAATTATGAGGACCACCTGTAGGATTCTCTCTTGGATCACAAAGGGGTCTTTATACCTTTAATGATGTGACCAAGGCATGAATTCTTTGGGGCTTAATCTAATGTCCTTTAGGTCCTGGGCTTGTGGGCCTAAAGTAACTACCATGTGGACTGGGGCCAACAATATAATGTACAGTGAAAAAGATAACACTGAAAAAATGAGCCCCATCTAAATTATCAAAGCTCACCTATGTAACTGAAACAAAAAAATGGAAATTTGGAAATATTAGTTTTATTATGAATTTGTAACAATGCCACTTTAATCTGGAAAGAACTATAGCATAGACATGCAAAGTATGCATACCAGCAGCTTAAGGTTAAATCATGACCTTTGACATTTATTTCTACCTGAGAAAATGATGATTTCAGAAGATTAAAACAGAAGATCGTGGCTGGAAAGCAGGGACTGGCGTGAGCTCCCCGCCAAGTCCCTCCAAAAACCTATAAAAATGGCTCTGAACCAATTCTAGAACTGCAGAACCCACAAAGTGGCAGAGGGAAGAAGGGTTCCAGCCTGGGACAGCCTGGATGGTCTCTGGGTAAGGTCTGTCCCGCACGGAGCTGGAAGCTGAGTCCAGCATGAGCGGCGCAGACCAACAAGACACAGAGCTGGGCGGAGTGTGCCTTAGCGTCCTGAATCAGTGAGCTGCAGAAGTGACTGGACCTCTCAACCCACAAACAGCAAAGACAACAGAGAAAGTTAGTGGGAAAAGCTACGGGACTGAGTTTGGGGTTCGGCCACCACCCCTGGGGCAGTGGAGGTGGGGCAGCTTTGAACTACGGCTGCAGTTGCTTCTGGCCCCAGGCCCACCTGGTGGGAGGAATTAAGTGGCTGATCGGAGCAGGAGTGCAGAGCCTGCTGAAGATCTAAGCCCAGTCTGGGTTGGGGGTTCTTGGGGAAGAAGGAGTGCTGGTGAGGCAGTGCATCTGCCCAAGCGTGGAACATAGAACTCTTTAGTCTACAAGCAGTCATATCCTGCTGAAAAACTCAAGGGTCAAGTAAGTTGGCTGGGAACATAGCCAAGCAGCGAAAACACACCCAGATTCAGTCTCAGACTCTGGAATCCTTCTTTGGTGACAAAGAAGACCAAAACATACAGTCAGAAGAAGTCAACAAAGTCATAGAGCCTGCAACAAAAACCTCCAAGAAAAACATGAACTAGTCACAGGCCATGGAAGAGCTCAAAAAGGATTTGGAA
>CM053623.1:399240683-399268889 GCA_028646595.1 Phalanger gymnotis
TTTTTTTTTTCTTTTTGGCTTTGGAAATTGTTCTCCCAGTAACTTGTGACATGTGATATGATCATAACTCAAAGTAGTTGGGTTTTACTTGTCAAATTCATCAGTTGCACAGGGAGAAAAATAATAGAACTAGGAAATCAAAACATTTTTTTTCTGGTCACCACCAACACATGGGAGGATGTCAAATATAGAAAACGATTCCAAATAAAAAAATTTCCAAAACTCTGCCTCCAAGTAGCCATTGGTACAATAGAAAAAGCTGTCATTGTCCCTTGGAGTGTACTGTTCTATTCTAGGCACCATGCTGTATAAGGGTATTAACAAGGTAGAAGGCAAGTGGAGGAGGGGAAACCAGGACAGTGGGAGTTTTTTAAAGTTGAAAATTTAAGTAGGGTGTGTCACTAGTTTTAGAATTTTTACCCCTCCCTGTTGGGTCACATTTTAAAATGATGACTCTCCTGAATAGGGCCATCTGTGTACAGAAAGCTATGTCATCAAACGAGTTTTTTTGAGGTCAACACAAATAGCTCAGGGGGAAAAAAAAGATTCAACTTGCTTTTTGCTGTTCCTGTTTTATCATCTACTCTTGGCTACCAATGAGTCATCAAACAGGACAGGTATAAAGAGATGATCTTTGGAATTTTCCAAGTCTTGGACTCATTCCTATGATGGCCTCTGGCAGGTGACCTCTCAGAGTGCCTTTCAAATCTAAGTTTAACTTGAAGATTCATTTTACATTCTTAGCATGTTCTAGGCAAGCCCCTTCCCTAGAAGTACTCCCTCTTTATCTGTACTTGATGCAATATAGTACTTGAAGATAGAAGATGTGGGTACAAAATTATGTTGGCTAAATCACTTAACTACCCTAGACTTGAATTTCTTTATAAAATGAGACATTTGTTTTAGGGACCTCCAAAACTCTTTTCTTCAAAGTCTCAGCTAAAGTACTACCTTCTACAAAAAGCCTTTTCTGGTTCTCCTTTATCTTAATGACTCCTCTCAGGGACAACCTATAATTTATCCCATACATATCTTGTTTATACATAGTTGTTTTCATGTTACTTTCCCTTGAGAGATCCTTGAGATAAAGGATTTTGTTTGTTTATTTATTTATTTAGTCTTTCTTTGTAGTGCTGTCTCAGCACAGTGCTTGATAGTAGGTGCTTAATAAATCCTTGTTGAATTATGCAATGACCAACTTTGATAGACTTAGCTCTTCTCAGCAATGAAATGATCTAAGATAATTCCAAAAGACTCGTGTTGGAAAATGCTATCTACATCCAGAGAAAGAACTATGGAGGCTGAACGCAGATCCAGGCATTTTCTTTTTTTCTTTTTTGTTGTTTTTTTTCTTTCTTGTGATTTTCCTTTTGGTTCTAATTCTTCTTCACAACATTGCTGATGTGGAAATATGTTTAATATGATTGTATATGTATGGCCTATATCGGATTGCACACTGTCTTGGGGAGGGGGAAGAGGAAGGAGGGGGAGAAAATTTAAAACTCAAAGTCTTATAAAAGTAAATATTGAAAATTAAAAATAAGTAAGCACATTAAAAAAAACAATAAATCCTTGTTGGCTTGATTTAACTTGACTTCTTGCTTTAGGTCTGTAATTTTAGCATTGTAATTCAAACTCTTGTGAAAATCTTTGGGTATGATTCAGGGGCTTCCTGTATGAAGTTTTCCCTTGTTTCTGAACCTGAAAATAATTTCTCCCTCCAAAGATTTTTTTCCCCTTGAATGCTATCACATTTCACCTAATATCATAAATATTTATATTAATATATTATTCATCCTATTTGGTTACAAGCTCTTTGAGGGTGGGGACTATATTCAGTTTTATCTTTCTTTCCCCAGCACATGCCTTCATGTAGGATCAGCTTTACACAAGCTAGCCACTTAATGAGTACTGAACTTTAGTAACGATGATTAACGTATAGACAACTGGTAGGAAAAATCCCCACATCAAAAAGAATTGAATTCTAAAGAAAAAAAGCATGAAGTGGGAGGAGGTACAAGAAAACTCAACCAGCTAGAATTTTCTCAGCTGGTCTGCTGAGCTGAACATTTTAGATAACAGATGAAACCCTCCTCTATTCACTATTTTAGAAGGAAATTTTTCTACATTTTATATTGTTTTCTTCATTTTCCATCTGGCTTCGCTACTTTTGAAAGTCTTTTTCTTCATGACCACAGAAACCTCATCATAGTGTAAGATCAAATCAGCTTTGGTACTCATGCCTCATCAGTATCATAATTTATCTATCCCAGAGATTCATGGAGGGTGGCAGACCTCCATTTAAGGAGCGAACCAAGTGAGCAATCTCTTCATTTCTCACCAGGCTATGTTTTTTGTCTTCCTTTTGTGTCTTGTTTTCTTCTCTTTGACTGTTAGCTCCTCGAGGGCAAGGGAGAGCCTTTTTCTTATTCATATCTTCATCACATGACACGTAGTAGGTTCAATAAATGTTTATTGACTGGATTCTAGCACACTTTCTTAAACAGAGCATGATGGATATTATGTAATTTCTTAATATGAATTATTGACATTTATATAGCACTAGAATGCTTACAAAGTGCTTTACAATATGTCATTTGGTATTCAAAACCATTCTGTGTTGGTGAGGGCTATTTTTAATGCCCATTTTATAAATCAGGAAATTTAAGTTATCTGAAATTAATTGACCTGCCCAAGATCATATAGCCAGTCAATGTCTAAGATGAGATTCAAATTCAGACCTACCCGATTCCAAGGCCAGCACTTTATCCATTATAGAAACCAGCTTTCTCTTTTTGGTGGCTCGGTTCATGATTGAACATCATCGTGGTGAATTATTTGAGCGAGCATAGGATTTAGAGGTGGAAGATAGGTTAGAGAAAATACAGTTAATTTCATATGGAAAAACTTAGGCTATTGGAGAAATAATTTGCCCAATAAGAAGCAAGTGAAAAGTAGTAGTCGAGATTCAAAATCCATTTGTTTGGACTGGGCTGTAACAGAATGAGGCCTGAGGGACAGAGAGAAACGTAGAGAGTTTCTTTTTTTTTCCCCATCTACTCTAAATAGTGCTAGACTCATAAGCTTTTTTTTTAAATTTTTTGAGTACGTAAATGCCTATTTTTAATAGTCTTTTTTTCTTTTTCTGGTTTTACTCTCAATGTCAGACTATCAGCTGTTTTCGCTGCTATCAACACATGTATTATCACTTCCATTCAGTTTCACTTTTAGTCAATAGTAAATAGTCAATAAACATTTATTCACTAAATGACTACTACGTACCAGGCACTATGTTAAGCACTGGGGACACAAAGAGGAAAAAGAAAGACAGTCCCTTACCTCAAGCAGCTTATAATCTAATGCGGGTTGGGGGTGGGGGGACAACATACAAAAGAAAACTGAGAAGGAGGGAAGGGGAAAGGAGTGTCAAAGAAGTCCCCGATGAGCTCAGCCTAGGTGGAAAATAAAGATGTGAGAAGAGATGCCTGTCTTGTCCCCTGTCCTTAAATGGAGGAATTTATGACTCTACCCACCAATCAAAGGGACAGAGGGTTCTTTTTTAATATGATGTTCTCAGCTAGAAAACCATAAGCAAGTTTAGAATTTGGAGTAAAAATAGAGTATATCGCTTCGGAGTACCAACTTTAAGTTTTGGTACATAGATTTTGTGACATGAGAAGAGTAAGAAGAGAAAAATCTTGTGGAGAAAGCATGGTAAAAGTCAATTATCTGAAATCTGGGGGGGATTGAATTCCTCTGCATAGCTGGGCTTTCCAGATAATAACATTAGTTTACAATGGCAACTCATAGACCTTCTTTGATTCTGTATTATGTTCACTTAAATTGGATCATATAGATATAAAGTACTTTCTAAACCTTAATGTGCTATATAATGCCAGCAAGTGCAAAAATACTTTCAACTTATTATTATTATTATTCACTTACTATGTATAAGACAGAATTCCAAATATTTCAGTCCAGGGCCTAAAAAGGAAAATAGTATCTTTGTCAGAATTTTCACAGCTCTGGCTTTTAATGAGATCAAAGTATACAGCAGGGAAGGACTGGAAGGAGTAATAGTTTGAAGCTCTTAGAATCCTCCTGATGTGAGATAGTTCTTGGGGAAGGGCTTCAAATACACAAAAATGGGAAACAGGTCTTCAAGGCCTTTTGGGACATCAAACTTTCAAGGTAACTCTGTTCTTGGGGAAAATGGACCAGAGACTTTACTAAGTAAGAATCTAAACCAGAGAGCCTGGGCTCAGTTGAGAACTAGAGTTTCTTAATACTGCCAAATTCTAGTGGAAGAAATGTCAGTTGGAGTCAGGCACATGTCAGGCACATCTGTCCCAAAATCAAGAAATATGTGATCGAACACACTGACAAAATGATTGTTCAACTGCCATAAACTGACTTCCTGTGCCTTTGGCCTTTTATAATGGTTGGAAGCTAGAAGGATCACAGATGTAGATTTCGAAGGGTCCTGGGGGGCCATCTCATCCAATGGCCTCATTTCACAAAAAAGGAAACTGTGGTGTAAATATACTGTCACCCCTCCCAACTCCTTCAGGTCACTGAGGCTTCGGATATAGACACCTGGACCCCTGCTAGTACCCTGTTCTACAACAATTTAGCAGGAAGTTTGTGTGTGTAGCACAAAAGGCTGTCCCCCTTAGGGTGTTGTCACAATTCCTGACAGTTCTTTAGTGTTTACTGGATTCTGTTAGGGAATAGGTACCCACTAGGTAGATTAAAGACAAGAAATAAACCCTGAGGCCACTGGCTCAGTTTGGACCCATAATAATTGACTAGTCAGGGATTCTACCTGCCAAAATAACTACAGACAAATGATGGTAACATTTTTAACTCCAAGATGTGCTATTGCATGCACGTACAATACCTGGGCTGAAAAGGAGGGCCTGACAGAACTCTCCCAGGGAAGTAGTCCAATGGGAATAGGGATGTAGGCCTGAATAATTGTCATAGGAACACTTATAAGTTTTTAGATGGAAATGACAGACTCTGTAAGACAACAACATCGCTCTGATAACACTCAGGATACGACAGTTGTAGGACCACTGGACCTCTAGGCGGAAGACCTGGGTGAAAGTGAATTCGGGAAAAAAACATGAGGAAAGAAGGATGAGTCTGAAGATGAAGTTGGTCCTGTGTTATTATAGGAAAAACGTGAGCCCTTGAGTCTAAAAAGCTGGATCTTTTTCCTGGATCTAACAGTTACTGGCTATATGTATTTGAATAAGTCAAGAAACTTCAGCAAGTCTCCATTTCCTTATTTACAAATGGCAGAATTTATTGAAAACTGAGAGTTGTCAGAACTCAATGGTTTCTGAGTGATTATAGCTCACACTTACACATTGTCTTGCAATTTACAAACCCATTCCTCAATGCAGTCCTATGTAGCTGGTTCAAACACTATTTTCCCCACTTAAAATATTCAAAGAGTGAGTCTTAGAGAGATAAAATGACTGACCCAAGGCTTTTAAGTGCAAGAACTGGAATTCATACCCAGGTCTCTTGACTTCTCACACTCTTTTCCATACTGCCTCCATCAAACAGATGTCCTTATGGTCCACCCAGTGAATTCCAAATTACGTTATGTGAACTTTCGAGTGGTGAGAGAAGGAGAAACAATAATTCAGAGGGAAGTAAATAATATCCAACTCTAAACAAAAGCACATCTGGAAGCATAGACTGGACACAATCAAATCTCATCATCTACCTCTTGCCTGAAGACCTTGAAACTTCAGCCAGCAAACCAACCTCAAGGACAACCAGCCTGTCTTCCTTCAATCTGTGCTTGTCAATAGACTGGAAGACTAGTCTGATTGTTTATCAATATGGCCCCAATATCATTAGCCATCCTTTCATCTGTATTCCTCTTTTGCCCCCAGCTGGAAAGCAGGAGTGGAGAATGCAGATCACCTGACTTACTGTTCTGATGACTAGAGCCAAGTCGCGCTATTCACTTGGTAACCTTAGGCATTTAAGCCTCTCAGAGTTTTCTATTTTCTCCTTTGTCAAAAAAAAAAAAAAAGAAAAGCCAGTTGTACTACCTGTCACAGGATAATTGTAATGATGTTGTGAGGTAATGGGTCTGAAAGTAGTGTGTGACTGTCAGCTGTTGTCAATACTTCTTTGTCCCCCCAGCCCAGTGGGCTGGCAGTCTTCTTACACTATACAGTAGTTAATTCTCACCCACACATTCCATGATCCAGCTACACTAACTTATCTGCTCTTCTTGACACATTATGGTCCATCTCCCACACAGTGACCCTGGAATGATCTCCACTCTCATTCCTTCCACTTAGTTCTCCTGGCTTCCTTCAAAATTCCACTCAGATCCCACCTCCTTCAGGAAACCTATGCAATCCCTAACCACTCCCTTACCCCATCCTCTACCTTCTCTTGGAGACTGCCTTTCACCTAGAAACATATTATATGCCCATATTATATATGAATAGGTATATATTTATGAATATTACATATTAATGCAAATATATGAATAGGAACATATTATCGTTGTGTATAGTCATTTGCATGTTTTCTTCCCTGTTAGAACACAAGCTTCTTGAGGACAGAGACTGTTTTTGCCTTTCTTTGTTTCCTTAGTTCTCACCACTTTTTATTGTTGTTTTTAGTCCTTTTCAGTTCTGTCTGACTCTTTGTGACCCCATTTTGGGGTTTTCTTGGCAAAGATACTGTAGTGATTTGCCATTTCCTCTTCCAGTTCATTTTACAGATGAGGAAACTGAGGCAAACAGGGATGAGTGATTTGCCCAGGGTCACACAGCTACTAAAGGCCTAAGGTCATATTTGAACTCAGGAGGATGAGTCTTTACTCATTCACTTCACCTAGTTACCCACTTAGCTTATCGCTTAGTAAACAATAAAAGCTTGTTGATTGACTAGTATAGGCCTTTGCAGGTAGTAGGTGCTTTATTGCCCCAAAAGGTGGAGCTGCTTTTACCTTAGATGACAAAACCACTTCTGAAAAAACTTTGGGGACAGTAAGGGAGGGGGACTGGGCCTATTTCCTTCAGTTGGCCCCACCCCAATACAATAGAAAACATCTTCCTGATTGATTTGGTGCCTTCTTGCTTCCGCTTTCTATTCTCTTTACTTTGGGGATCTCTTTCTCTCTCTGCTCCCCATATGCTTAGTGTCCCTGCCACATCCAGACCCCCCTACTGCAAGATCCCACCCCTTACTCCCCTAGCCAGCCATGCCCCAGCTGTGCCTTCTTCTTCCAAATTATCCTTCACCTGACTCACAGCTGAATGTTCCTGTGTATGCACCCTGGCAGGAAAGGATTCTATAATTCAATAGAAGGCTAATGTCACCCAGCTTCTGTTGCATGGAAACCCTGTCACAACATCCCCTGCCTTTCTATTATATGGCTGGGTGGGGGACAACAGAGCAAAATGGGCCTAGTCCCTTGCCTTATGGATGTTTTCAGGACCAAATGTTTTCTCAAAAATCATCCTTTGCACTAAGTTGAAAGCAGCTTCTTGTGAGGTTCCCCCCACCCCCACCCCCACCCCACCCCTCATTCTTGGGAAAGCTGTTTGTGCTTAAGTTACGGCCCACCAATATGTCATTCCTTACAGAATAAATGAGAACTGAGAGATCTTTTACTTCTGCCAAAAAACCTCAAGGAAAGGGGGTGGGGAGGGGTGAGGGAATGGGTTATTAACATCTCAATGAGATTAGAGAATCTGAGTTTAAAAATGAGATTGAGTGATAAAAAGCATATTCTTCATAAATATTTAACCTCTTTCAGCATGACAGTAATTAGAGAGTTGAGCTCCACACTCTGCTGCTAGAGGCCTGTCCTAATTTTTGAAGTGAACCCCTCCTCTCCTTGGCTCCATAATGTTACTATAAAAAATAAATCACTGGAGTCCAGGAAAGTAAAATACTATATTGGCTTCCCAAGTTTTACTTGAAATATGTGGGGGAGAAAAAAAAAAAGATGTTCCTTAAATTGTGGCAGTTTAAGTCAATATTTCCTTTAATTTGTTTTCACTTCTGAGGGGAGACAACTATGCTACATGAACAGTCAGCTGTGGAGGCTGAGCACATCCAAGCAGAGACTGCTTTGGATTGTCATCAGACGAAACATTCTAACAGTTAAGCCTACGTGTATTTAAAGGAAGTTGTCCATCTTCTCTGAGCCTCAGATTTCTCATCTGAAAAATGGGGATAATACTCTTAGCATCTAAGTTAACTGGTTGTTACCAGGATCATTAGATAATGGCTGGAACTTTTCAAACCTTATAGAATTCTATAAATCAGTCATTGTTATTATTACAGATAAGGATAAAGACTTGATTGCCTTGGCACAGGGACTTGGAGTCTCTAACATTGCAGTCTTACACCTTCTTGGCAATTTATAGTCTTAGGGAATTTCCTGGAAAGAGTTTAAGGGACTTTCCAGGGATTATACAGATTATACAGGATTATGCAATATATATCACAGGTGGGAATTTAACATAGATTTCCCTGGCTTAGAAACCAGCTATCTATCCACTCAACTACATTGCCCATTATTATGATGATGATTAAAATAATTATATTCACAAATATGGTAATGGAGATAAATTAGTATAATAAACAGTAGAATGTAAGAGGAGCAAAGAAGGTATACAAAGTGCTATAAGAAAATGTGGGGAAAGAAAATGCTAAGATCACTTTCCTCTGGAAAGGTCAGTGAAGTCTTCATGGCAGAGGTGACATGAATCAGTCATGAAGAAACAGAACAGTTACAACAGATAAGAGGTATTAAGACATTCTTTTCCAGTAATGGATGATAATCCTTGGAGACCACATGTAAGTGGAAGATTGAAGAACAAGAATAGGAAACAAGTAACGGTCTAGTTTGGGTAGAATGTATGGGCAATTAGATGGTGCAATGTAAAGAGGATTGGACTTAGAGTGGAGAAGACCTGAGTTCAAATCCCAGTCTCAGATACCTACTAGCTATGTGACCCTGGACTGGTCACTCAACCCCTGTCTGCCCCAGTTTCCTCATCTGAAAATGGGCATAATAATGCCATCTAACTCCCAGGGTAGTTTGTGAGAAAAAGATGAGATATCTTAAAACTTTAAAAATTTTAAAGCATTATCTATCTTTAAAAAAGTACTACTACTACTACTACTACTACTACTACTACTACTACTACTACTACTACTACTACTACCACCACCACTACCACTACCACTACTATAATTACTATTATGTAAAGAGAATAATTTGAGCAGGAACTTAATGTCTCCACTATCTGTGAAATAAGTTTTCTTCCCTTCTGGTTTCCTATGACTTCAATTGTATACATCTCTGCATGGTAAGGGAGCCAGCAGGGTCCAGGGACTGGATTTGGTTTAGGGCAGAGGAACTGTATTGGTGTTACCATGATTGTTATCATTCATTAGGAAGTTGAAATCAGACAGAAAGCTCTCTGGCTAGAAGATAATGGAACAGTAAGAAGGGAACTCACTGGCTTTGAAATTGGACCTGGGTTCAAATTCTTCCTCTCTTTCATTTAAGTGCTACATGACCTTGTGTAAGTTAATTAATTTCACTGAGCCTTGGTTGCCAAAATTATAAAATGAAAGTGTTAGCCTCTATGGTCCCTTTAAGCTCTAAATTTATGACATTAACTGGGTAGTAGTGGCCAAATCTTTAGTTTGAGTATGAGGGTCCTAAATAGCTTGCCTTCACCTATCCCAACATCCTGGGTCAAACTTACACTTTGAGAAAATGTGTTTTCATCAAACTCTTCCCAACATCTCCTCAAGCGACATAAAATCATATTAGTTGGAGAAAATTTATCCTAATAAGCAAATACCACTATAAAAATGGTGGGGAATAATTTCAGTTATCCATTCATTAGTGTGAATTAATTTAATATTTGTGTGCATGTGTGTTTCTTTCTTTCTTTTCTTTTTTCCTTGAAGGTCAATGTTCCCTTAGGGAATTGAAATTTTGCTAGGGGGAGGAAGAAGGAAGGAGAGGTAATTTGGAATACAGAGGTTTTATGGAAAAAAATAGGATTATATCTTGGGCTTTGGGCAGAGTGAAGCATGAAAGGACTGACTGTTAGCCTAGAGGAGAAGAGAGAAGATGCCAAGAGGTAAGAAAAAGGAGCAAAGAAAGAGAGATGAGATCAAGGACTCTCATCTCTCTTAAACTTTGGCTAGGGTGGAACCTGTCTCCTTCCTATTTCTACATAGGAATAACTCATCCCTCAAATAACTAAAGATATTATTCAACTCTTGTCAAGTCACCTAACCACTGAGATCCCTTCCATCTTTAGAGCTTGCCAGTATATGATACCACAACCTTCCTTTCCCTAATACATGCACACACCTCTATTACCTTCCCTAGGCTGTGGATGTAAGCGACAGACAGGGTGAGGTTCTGTAGTCCTGGGACATGAACTCCAACACTGTGAATAGGGGGATTAAACCTGTTTTCCTCCATCCACAAGTTCTGCTATCTGTTGTCATTTAGAAATCTTTCTATTGCTATTTCTCAGTTGTTTCATGAGCTGGTTTCAAGGCATGGGGTAGAGAAAGGAGGTTTACCCAAGGCTTTGTTTTGCTTGGCAGGCAGAAGTTGTATGAAGAATTATTTTATAGCTTGTGTGGCAGTGTATATGGACACCTTAAGGAGAATTATGGTTTCATGGTCCATGTCATTCTAGGATAGAATAGAATAAACACCTTAGAAAATCTACTTCGGTGCTTGGCACATAGTTGGTTTTTTGTCCTTCATTTTTGAAGAGGACCAATGCCACATCACAGGGTGATGTCTTGGCTTATGCATAAATTGGATTCAAGTAAGGTAGAGTTACACAGAAGTGTCACCTTCACTCTCTTTAGCAGAGTCATCAAAGTCCAGTGACAAGACAAAAGTCAAGGTGACTGATGATGGTCTAGTGGATGACCTTGGCATCTCTGATGTCTGATCAAACTTTAAGTGCTCCACAATGCCTGTTTTGGCTGCCTTTGTGGCCATTGGAACAAATTGTTCCCATCTGCCTATTATGCTGGAGGAAGTCTTCACATGCTTGGAGGAGACACATCCCTGACTCACAGAAGGGTTTTTAGCCCCATCAGTTACTCTCAACCTGGTTTAACCTGTCTGCCAAGATGGTTTACTGGGGCAAATTGGCACCTAATAGGTGCTTAATAGAGACTGGTAGATGTGAAAAGAGCCAAAAAGGTTCTTAGAGATCATGTAGTGACCTTAATAAAAGGGTTTGTTTTGTAAAACTTGAACTCAGTCAAAAGGCTACACCCAAGGACCTAGAGGGCCACATGTCGTTCACCACAGGTTCCCCACCCCTGATTCTAGTACAAGCCTTTGATTTCATAGATAAGTCCTAAGGAGGGAAATATCTTTCCCATGATGACTTCCTAGGCCAAGGTCTAGGACTAGAGCTCGGGTCAGCAGATTCTTAGAGGAGTGCTTTCTTGACTATATCATGATCCCCTTTCAGAATGTTTGTGAATTAAAACTGAGAAGACTAATTGTCATGTTAAGAGATTAGCTTTATTTCTCCTCCTCCACTTCTTCTTTCTCCTCCTCCTTCTCCTTTTTTTAAAAAGAAATTCCTCATATAGGAACATCTGTTTCTTCACCTACAAGCACACTGAATACCAGTTGGAGTTTATAGCCTTATTAGACAACAGGGTTGCTGAGGATATTGGAATTATCTGTCACACCTGGAACAGCTGTCCAGTGGTGCTAGCTAAGGGTTATAGTAAGTAGTGTCAGGGTCACCAGTCCAGATCTCAACTTAAGTTGTATGTGCAAAGTCATAGTGTGACTGGGTAGAATTGATTGGTTCCTGTAGGGTCAGGTACCAGGGACTGGGTGAAGAGGATAAAAACTTTAACCTTTTAAAGAGACAGAAAGGCATTGATGAGAAGATGTCAGCTTACTTGAGGACATATTGGAATACACCTTGAATACAGCAAATTGTCAATTGATGGTTCTGGCTTCATCTGACTTCTGTGAATTTTCCAGGCCTCCCTAAAGTGTTCATTCACTGCCACAGAAGCTATAATTATCCCAGAACTTTATTAACATCTGTAAGTCCAATTCTTCTCTATTTAGAATGAGAAAATATGAAATCTCCGAGGGACCTCAGAGGTCTGCAGGATCCCATTCTGAGGCAGCCCATTTTAAGTTGGAACAGCCTTCATTTCTTCAAAGTTCTGCCATTGTTCACTTGTTTGTTTCTGTATGTTGCACCAAAATCCTGCATGTAGCTGTTTGTTAACTGATTCATTAATTGGCTTGTAACCAGGGCTATTTACAAATTGACATTATCTCGTATCCCTTTCTCTTGAATGAGGATCCAAATACCCCAGCACCTCATATCCTAAGCCCTAGGGTCCATTGTCATCTCCAAAATATTTGGGCAGAGCCAAGGCCATCAAGACCCTGAACGTCTGCCCATCATCGGAAGATTTTGAAGAGAAGGTCAGTCCTCTGCAATCTTGGATAGTTTTGTAGCAATTCTGCCTTAAGTGAGGAATAGAACAGAAAATCTCTGTGGCTACTTCCAGTCCTTGAATCTATTATCCCTTTGGGAGAAAATAACTCTGAACTAATTAAATGGGAAATCTACCATTATGCTGCTCTACCATTGGATATATGTATCCATTTATTTGGCTTGACAAAAATTTATTAAGCACATACTATATGAACAATATTGTACTACGTACTGAGATCCAAAGACAAAATAACAATTCTCTGAGGAAACTGACACTCTAATGGAGGATGGAACAGGATGTTTTTACAAATAAATATCAGATAGAGTAAGACAAGGGAAAAGGGGAAATAAAGACAAAGTACTCTCAGAAACTTTGGGGAAGAAGAGATTATTTTTAATGGAAGACTTTATGGAGAAGATGGCATATAAGTTGATTCTGGAAGGAAAAGAAAGATCTCCACAGGAAGAAATGAGGATGAAGTTCATTCTGAAGGATGGCCAACATGAATGTGTAAAGATGAGCAATGATAGGACCCATTTAGCTGGACTATGTAGTACGTGAATGTGTCACAGCCAGGAAGCTCCATTCAAGAGTGCTTCCTGATCATGCTTGATCACCTCCTGCAAACTATCCAAGAGAATTCCTCTGCTAGAAATACGTAGGGGAGCACACAGGACTGGAAGCCAGCCCCATAGGTGCTTATTTGCCTAAACGGGTTTTATCTGAAATAGCTGCTTAATATGAGTGCACACATAGTGGGGCTGTGATCAATCTAAGACATGTCGTCTGAGACATGTTCAGGTGTGAATCGCTGGGCAATTTAAGGGTATGTGTTAGTTGTTCAGGTGTAGGTCTTTGGCGCTTTTGTGAAGATACAGAGAGTGGGTGCTGGGGCTTGCTAGAAACTGGAGCACTCTCCTGTTACTTCAAAGCATGAAATTAAATGCATGAAGCATCCAAATGTCGATCCCCATGGGTTTGATAGCATCATTTCAGAGATTGTAATCAGTACAATATTGTTCATATAGTAGGTCTTGCATATCAACTACACGATTTACACAACTCTGGGCCCTCAGTGATTTTTTAATATGAAAACATAGTTCATAAGATAGTACAAATGGACTTAGAGCCTGAATACAAGAGCACATATATGAGTAGTCCCTTGCTAATTATATGAAAGATAGCTGGAAAAGAAGATTGAAACTAAAACACAGAAGACTTTCAACTTTAGGGAATTTTCATTTCATGCTATGATCAATATAGTCATTGAAATATTATGAGCAGGGGAGTGATATGGTTTTACACCGGGTTATTTTGTTTGTTTGTTTGCTTTGGAAATTGTGAACAGGATGCAAAGGTGGAGAAACTCAAAGTAAAATAAAATAGTTAAGTTTATTATACTTATTATGATAGTCTGAGTGAGACGTGATGAAGGCCTGAACCACAGTAGTGGTTGTGGGAGTGGAAAGGTAGGGATGATTGCTAGAGGCATCATCATGGCAGAAATCACTTGTTGTAGAACTGGTCTTGGGAAAGAATGTGTCAAGTAGGAGACATTTGTTCTCTGAGTCACAAAAAATTGAAAGCCAAAGAATGTCAAGAGTTTTTCAATTCAAGGATCTTCCATTTAGCTTCAGGGAGACAGCTGATGGATCCTTCTTATAGCAATATAAACAAACTTTTCCAATCCATCAGACTCAAAGGAAAAAAAAAGAAGGAAGCTACGAAGTGATTACTGACACTGAACTAAGGTTTGCCCTGAACAGAAAAGGTAAGACGAGGCTAGATGCAGGAGTTTTATGATTCAATTTCAATATTCAACAAACATTCAATAAAGGGTTAAGCAGTTTACTGAGGTGAGATTATATACATATATATGTGTGTGTATACACACACAAATATATGCATATTTACACATGCAAAGTATACATGAAACAGTACAAAGCGATATCAAGAAGATGGAAGAGAGAAAGTCCGGGAGCATCAAGAAAGGCTTCATGTAAGGCAGAAGTTGTACTCTGAAGGAAGATGTGGCTTCTAAGAGATAGAGAGAAGAAGAAGTGTAGTACAGTTATGCAGATAGGAGACCACTTGAGCAAAGGGATGGAAGTGAGAGTTGGGACACTGCATGTGAAGAACAGACTGGTTTGGCTGGACCATAAAGTGAGTGAAGGGGATTAATATAGAATAAGCCTGGAAAGATAGGCTGGAGCTCTACTGTTTGATATATTATTAATTATAAGCATGTATATAAAGTACTTTGAAAAAATAAAGACTGTTTCAATGTGAATTATGGTCATATGGAGCGAGGCCATTTTGACTGAAATTCAGAGTGTGTGATTTTAATTGAGGCTAGAAAGGCAGGTGGGTAGGTGGTAAGTATTAATTAAAAAGAACTTTAAATGCTAAGTTGAGCATTTTATCTTTTCCCTTAAAAGCCATAGAGTCCTTGAAGATGTTTGAGGAGCATAGTGGAATTATCAAATCTATATTTTACTTATGAATCTATGATTAGAGTCAGAGAGTCTTAGAGTTAGAAGGATTCAAACCACATTTTACATATAGAGAAACAGAGGCCAAAAGAAGTGAAGGGACATATTCTTGGTTACCCAGAGCAAGACCCAAGCCTGGAACCCAAGTGTGCAACTTCCAGTTCATTTCTCTTTCTACTGCAACATCCAAGGGTGTGCTGGTAAGCGTTTAACAACCAGCTCTTCAAAAAATAAAATATACTACAGGGCAGCCTTTAAGTTTAATCTGTTTTGACATTTTTCCAGCACTTTCTTAAGTCTAGATAATCAGCAATTAAGCCCTTATTTATCCATTTGCCTATTTCTGAGGTTTACATGGCCAGGCAGAATTGGTTTGAGCTGGCTTAAGCACATCCCTGAATCTAAGCCACATTGCCCTAAAATACACATCTCCATATCTAATTTCCCTGTAGTTCATCAGCTATTGAAAGGCTAAAAAACAAATTCACACAAAAAGAAAGCAAAAGCACCTGTTTTTAAAAAGAAAAATCTTCAATTTATTTGGTTCACAGCCAAATGTGTTTGTTTTTTGCAGGGTGGGGAATCTTAGGAGCTCTATGTGTGTGCACCATATGGCCAAACGTACATGCAGCCCCGCTGCTGCTGATTATTCTGAGGAGACATTTGTGGATTGAGTCCCATTATCAGACTGCGCTTTGTCTTCCTTAGGATGTGGTCAGACTTTAATAAGATGGATTTTATGCAAACTGGCTCCCACCTCCCCCTCTACTTGTAAAGCCCTGGAATATTCAGATCATCTCCCAGGATGAACCTGCTCGTGAGGAAGCTGTCCATATTACATTCTGGTGTTGGTTTTGTTTATCCTTTTCAATTTTGTGCTTCTAGTTTCCCATTATTTTTCTGGCACTCCTGGGAGACTTTCAGAATTACTCCTCAAAGAGTTCTGTTAATAACTCGTCAGCTTTGAAATTCATGTTATTTTGATAAATCTTCATAATGATCAACACATTTGTCCTCACACCTACATGGTCACTTATATCCCCTCCAACTCTGCCTTACGAAAACGATTCTTTATTTTAAATGGTTGATGTCTGCTGGTGCAAATTCTCGCGGAGCCCTTCACATCTTAGATTCAGAAACGAGTAAAATCCTAGAGGTAGATACCCACGTGGTCTAATTGCCTGACCAATGAAAGAGCCCTTTCTATGTGATCCCCTACAAAGGGCCATTTTACTTCTACCTATTTGGTTCTCCATAAGTCACATAAGTCACTTGGGGCAGCTAGGTGGCTCAGTGGATAGAACACAGAGCCTGGAATCAGGAAGACTCGTTTTCCTGAATGGCCTCAGACACTTACTAGCTGTGTGACCCTAAGCAAGTCACTTAACCCTGCTTGCCTCACTTTCTTCATGTATAAAATGAGCTGGAGAAGGAAATGGCAAACCACTCCAATATCTCTGCCAAGAAACCCCACATGGGGTCACAAAGAGTTAGATATGACTGAAAATGATTGAACCATGACAACAAAGTCACTTAACCTCTGGGCCTCAGTTTCCTTATCTTGAAAAAGAAGGTGCTGGAATAGATGATTTCTAAAATCCACATCAGTTCTAATTTCTAGTTAATGATGATAAACAACATCAGCTTTATGCAAGGCTTTAAAGTTTGTAAAGTATAGCTATATTTATCTAACAAAGCTCATACTTATACAAATATGTGTATGTATGTATGTATATGCATGTATACATAGCATTTACAAAAGTCAGTGCAATTCTATAACAAACACACATAGTGCAATGCTATCACACACATACACATATAGTGCAATCCTATCCTATATGCACACATATGTATATACACATATACACGCACATGTACACACATATGTATGAATATTCTTCTTCTGATCCTTCTAATAACCCTATGAGGCAGATGCTATTATTGTTTCCATTTTGCAGATTAGGAAAATGAGCCTCAGAGTGGGCGAGTTGTTCATGTTTTCAGTCTACTAAGTATCTAAGGTGGGAATAAAACCCAGCTCTTACTGGTTCAGAGTCCAACATGTTTCCGCTACTCCATGCTGCTGCACGATCAGCTGAATGTCTGCAAGTGATGGGGAGCTCACCGCTTCACAAAGCAGTCTGCTCCACTGTTTATTAGTGTTACTTGCTCAGAAGTCCATCCTAGTACCGAGCTGAAATCTAGCTTTGGATTCTGAAGTGTGAAATGTTATAAATGCATTAGGATGCTGTGGACCTACTTTGAAAATAAATTTGGTGAATTCTCATCCCCAGTTATTGTCTCTTCTTAAGAACTCTGAAATCTATTGTCTGAATCACCTCATATAGATGCGTTGCATTTTGATATCAACGGCATTCAAAACCTTTTGCCCAAAGAGAACGAATACCATGGATTAGCATTTATGTTTAGCAAGGGTTTATCCCAAACAGAGACACTGCTATTGAAAGGCAAACAATTGAGAAGTGACATTGGAGCATGCCCGAGAGCCGCCATGATTAGCTCTGGTTTGTGCATGTCTCTCATCTATTCCCCATTTTCCCAATTGGAGAAGCCCATGGTGAGGCTAAGCTGCCATAATGATCCTATATCCATAATGATCATGCATTATGTAGCCAGCATTATTGAGAACAGAAGAAGAGAGATTAATGGGTCTCTCAGACCATCGAGTAGTTTGTTAGTCTTTTCAATAAGTTAACATTTTGGAAACTTCAAAACTGAATGTGTTCTTCAGCAGCTGCGCTATCTGGTCTCAACAGGAAGTCATTAATATAGCACCTGTGTGAATGAATATGCAAATAATGATGTCAATTACATGAATGGAAAAGTTGTTTTAGGAAGGACAAGAAAGATAAGGAAAAAAATACAAGTGGCTTCTAGTTCCATGAATATGGCATACGCATTTATGCCACATTGTAAAGAGTCTCTGATATGCTACCAGAAGGGTATTGTGTACTGCCATTTAAGGTATATTGATGTTATATTTTTCTCCAATAATAGAAAAAGTTCATGAATTGGAGCTTGAAGGCCTGGGTTCGAATCTCCGCTTTGCCTTTAATAATAATGCAATGAACTCACATGTATTTAGCAATTTGAGATTAACAAGTCTCCTTATACACAATGCATCAATTATCTTGCGTTGGTTAAGTGACTTCTTTAACCCAGAAATATGAAAAAGTTAAGACCAGGCAAACTCAAAGCTCAGAACCCTTCCAGATCATGCATCCACCATGTTACCCCTGTGTTTTCTTTGATAGAACTAGCGTTGATAGTATCACTTGTTTCAGGATCTAGAGCCACTCCAAAATTGCTTTTTGCTTTAAATGATTTTACCTTATGGGTATTTTTTTGGGTAGAGATCGAAATCATTCCATGCCTTGCAATTGAACCTGGGTTTTGTGAGTTGCTGTGGCCAAAATATATGATCGTCTCGTGTCCAAACTTACTCTGTTGAGCCTGTCCAAACCTAGCTAGAATAGTCTTAGAGTCTTTCCAGATGATGAGGAGCTCCTGGAACTTGATACTGTTTGGGAACCCAAATCATACCATGATGAGGCATCAGAGGAAGCCTTTTGATTACCACATGTACATTGTAGTGGGTGTGGATTTTGTCAGAGAGGGGAAATCTTGTGGGGAATTAGAAACTGTGATCCTGCATAGATAGATTACAGCCGGCCTAAAGAACTACCTAGACAGACAATGAATTTCTTGTTTTCTGAAAGGGTTCAAGTTGAAGCAACCCTTGGTCAGGGCTGTCATACGTGCAGGCATTCTTTCATTAGGTGGAATTGAACTAGATCACCAATATGTCTTCTAATACTGAAGAGAAGCTTCCGTTTCCAAACAACCCTTAGAAGGGAAGCCCCTATGGGATCAGAGGAGCTAAAGCTGAAAGGGAAGCTAGAAGAGAAAGGTTGGAGGTCTCATCATTCACTGAGAGACGGGGAGGCTAAATTACCTGCCAAATATACCTGGTCAAGGAAAGGAGAATGTTAATATCGGAAAACCATGATATCATAGAGACAGCCATGGATTCATGATATCTGACTCTGCCATTTACAAGCAGAATTATATCAGTTGGGCAGGAGATTGTGGAAGGGGTAGAAGAGTAAGATACTTTCCTTCTAGGTTATAGGATTCCAGAGAACAATCTTTCGGTTATCTCTCCTATTAAATGATTGATACCTGGCCACTGGACCCAGATGGCTCTGGAGGAGAAAGTGAGGCTGACTTTGCACAGCCCTCCCTTACTCAAATCAAAGTCAATTGCAAGTCATGTCATCATCTCCCTGATGTCATGGTCCTCTTTGAGAATGAAGGGCAAACCACACACAACCTATTAAATGACTTTGGACAGACCATCCCACATCTGTGAACCTTGGCTTTCTCATCTATAAAATAAGGATAATGCTTGCACTGTGAAAAGCAATAATACTTTCCCCATGAAGTCATTGTGAGGAAAGAGCTTTGTGAAATGCTGAATGCTATGGAAGTGTTAGCAGCTTTTACTACCAAACTTGTGATCAGAGTATCAGAGCATACAGTACAGGGTCTCTGCATGTGAGTTTTAGATCTGTTTTTTACACATAATGTAAATACTTCTTTGCACTTCTATGAATGCTTTTGACTTTTCAAAAAGCTTTCTGTATTATCAGCTCATTGAATCTTTACTATACCCTTGTGAAAGAAGGAGATATTAATATGCCAATATCTGTAGGTGGAAATATTGTGACACTGAAAAATCAAGTGAATTGTCCAAGGTCTCTTAATTGAGAGAGATGGCCTATACATCCAGCACTTGAACTTCCCTTATCTTTATAGGACTGTATCTTCCTCTTCACCCTTTTCTAATCTCTATTACATCCCAACTGCAATTCTACCCCACTCCTTGGTATATTAGGATTTTGTCATGCCTTTTCTCTGCTCCAGAGCCACAGTATTTCCTTTGTAACTATCGTTAGATTGACTTTTAAGGAATATTCATTTTTAATGTCACAGATATTTAAAATTGATCTTCCCACTACTTCTTTCCACTAAGGACATATATGTATACATGTGTGTGTGCATACATGTATATGTATGTATATATGTGTGTGCATACATGTATATGTATGTATATGCATATATGTGTGTATATGTATACACACACACATATATATATATATATATATATAAATTTAGAATGTATATTTATATAGTTCAGGAAAAAGAAACTCCCACAGTAGCCATGTCCCTGAATGTATGTTGAGTTCAGCTTTTAAGTTAGTCACCTCACTGTCAAGAGGTAAATGGCAGGCTTCTTCATTCTTCTCACTCACAGTTTATCATTCTGTTGATCAGATTTTTAAAGTCCCTCGAAGTTATTTTCTTTATAAGGTTGTTATCATTGTATAAATCTGTCTCCTAGTTTTGTTCTTTTGTCTCTAAATCGTATCATAAAAGACTTCCCAGTTTCTTCTATAAATCTCCATTTATTTTATTATTTCTTATAGTGCAATAACATTCCATTACACCCATATGCTACAATTTGTGAATATTCTAAAACCGATTATATACACTGGCACATATGTGTCCAAATGCTACCCTTCCATTTTTAAATCTCAAAATTTTAGAATCATAGGATGTTAGAGCTCAGAAGATCTTTAAAATAAAGAATATCAAAACTTGACATTCAGCTAGGTGCCATAGTGGATAGATTGTTGGACTGAAAAATAAGGAGTTGAACCTAAGTTCAAATTCTGCCTTAGACTACCAGCTTTGCTTTTTTCTTTTTGTCTGTTAGTTACATCTTACTCTTTGTGATCCCATTTGGGGTCATGAAGAGTCATACATGACTGAACGACAACAAATTGTAGGGGCAGCCGGGTGGCACAGTGAATAGAGTGTCTGGCTGGAAATCAGGTATACACATCTTATTGAGATCAAACCCAGCCTCAGACACTTACTAGCTCTGTGACCCTTGGTGAATCACTTAACCTAGTTTGCCCCAGTTTCCTCATCTATACAATAAGCTAGAGAAGGAAAAGGCAAACCACTCCAGTATCTTTGCCAAGAAAACCTCAAATGTGGTCATGAAGAGTTGGACACAATTGAACAACCAGCTGTATAACCCTGGGCAATTCACTTAACCTTTCTATAGTTATTTCCCTAATCTCTTAAATGGGGATAATAACAGCACTTACCTCAAAGGGAGGTCATGAGGATCAAGTTAGAAAGCATAATGTAAGGGGCAGCTAGGTGGTGCAGTGAGTAGAGCACTGGCCCTGGAGTCAGGAGGACCTGAGTTCAAATGCTGCCTTAGACACTTGACACATTTACTAGCTGTGTGACCTTGGGCAAGTCACTTAACCTTAACCTGCCTTCTCCCCTGCAGAAAAAAAAGAAAGAAAGCATAATGTAAAATGAACTCTGAGGTGCTATATGTATCCTAGCTATTATTATAAGATAAATAATTACAATTATTATTAATTATTGTCGCTAGGAAGGATTTTAGCACAGAGAACATCAGAGCTGGAATGAACAAAGAATGTTAGATTTGGAAGGGACCTAACAACTCAGAATGTAAGAGTTAGACATACATGACCTTAGGGTAAAGGTCAGAGCTCCCAGGGATCTTAGAGAGATTAACCTTCTCTTCATTATACAAAAGAAGAACATGAAGTGCAAAGTTTACCCAAGTTCACACAGCTGGTTAGTGGTAGATCTGGACCACCTGACTCTCAGATAGTGTTATTTCTACTATACTATATCTCACTGACTATCAATTCCCTTGCTTCCCAGTATACCCAGGCAAGGGAGAGGGATAACAGTAGAAGTAGCAGGAGGAGGAGAGTAAGGTGCTCCTCTTCCAAGTTAAGAAAAGCCTGAGATATATGTCCAGGTCATCTCCCCCCAATTAATCGACCTTGAGCTAGTCACTCAATCTTTCTTCCAGGCCTGGGGCTGAGATTTTGCCCTCTTTATCAAAGGGTTGAGAGGTAGCAATGGCCCAATTGAACATCACCTTGAAATGCTTCACTAAACGACTCTGTTGGGTGTTCCTTATTAAGTAATTTGCTTCTGAAAGTTCTGCTCCTTCCTGGGCTGCAACATTGGAACAATTTCATTATGCTCGAGGCTTTGGTGCTGTATTATGTTAGTGATTTGTCTTCCTGGCAAGGATCCTGCAGTACTTTCCTTGTTGTGCCTTGATAAGTGTCTCTGAACTGAGGGAAAACAATTTGTACAACCCTCCCCGTCAATTGGAGGCTGAACCGTGGGGCTGAACAAAGCCATGGACTCTCCCATGGTGCCAATTTGCTCTTATCAAGTGCAACAGAGAATGTCCCAAGCTGCATTGCCGGGAGAATATGAAACCGCTCATAACAAAAAGAGAAAACAGCTATTCAATCAGCATTATCCACTGTAAGCTAGGCTGGTATCGATTTCAATACAATTATGCCGTGTTATATCCACACACCCATATGGCTCTGTATCGACCATTTCTGTTATATTAATTTAGCAAGTGTGTGTAGCTTAATTAAATAAATAAAACTTTTAAACTTGCTATATCTTTCTTTATTCTAGAGCATGAAGTAATTCCCTGATTAAAATCAAAAAGAATCTCTGAGATCACTTTATAGTTTCCAAAGCACTCTCATACATAGTTTCTGATTTGATGCTTCCAATAAAATCATGGATGAGACAGGGCAAGGATAAGGCCTTCATTTGACAAATTCACAAAGAGATTAAGAGAATCAAGTGATTTGTCTTACGTTGCTAACAAGTGACAGAGGTGTAACTAGAATTCAGATCCTCTGACTCCCAGTCAAATAATCCTTCCACTACACCTCGTGGTATCCTATGGGCATATGGAGTGATTAGCAGGAACAGAATTAGGGAGTCCTTTTTGGTTTTTGGTCGAGTGCATTTGCCATGTTATGATGTCATTGGGCAGTCATGTTTGTTTTTTAACTTAAAGAGTTGGTGGAAACTGGTCAACAGCATTAGACCCAAAGGTACGTCCTTACATCTGACCATCTGTAGTTTTGAGAAAGTGTTTGATGAGTTCTCTTAACCATCAGTTCTCAATTATTTAAAGAATCTCTTTGTATAAGGGCATCTTGGAGTAGAAAACTGCATGAGATGTGCAGGGCTATGTACGAAAATCCCACTCCTTCCGGTTATATTCTTGTGGCTTATTTTTCTCTCTTTGGCAAAAGTAACAGGAACATTTATAAGATACTGAAACTTTTGAAATTAAAAACAAACACATGCATTTTCATGTTTGGCAGAGCATTTGGCAGTCAGAATTTAGAAGTTTTCACAGTCTGGTTTTAGCCTACCTTTTTGACTTTGCAAATTCTTTCTCTCTCTCTCTCTCTCTCTCTCTCTCTCTCTCTCTCTCTCTCTCTCTCTCTCTTTCTCTCTTTCTCTCCCTTCATCTCTCCCTCCCTCTCTCTCTCTTCCTTCTCCCCCTTCTCTTTCTCCTCCTCCTTTCAGTCCATCTCTCTGTCTCTCTGTCTCTATCTCTCTGTGTCTCTCTGTCCCTGTCTTTCCATCTCTCTCTTTCAGGTGTTGTTTCCCTTCAAGCACCTTTAAGGCAGGGACTATTGCTCTTTTCTTTGTATCATTTCCCAGCCTAGCCCCATGCATATAGTGTATGTTGAGTATTCTTTTTTTTCTTTTATTAAGAATTTGATTTTTATTTTGTTTTGTTTTCTTCTATATCCATTTGAATAAACAGCCCATGTCAGACTCATGTGTCCATAGTTTTAGAGCTAGAAGAGACCTCAGAGTTTATCTAGTTCAGTTTATCTACTTTATCTTACAGAAGAGTTACTTTAAGTCTAGAGAGGTTGAATGACTTTCCCAATGCAATCCAAGTAGTGTCAGAAGAATGATTTGTACCCTGATCTTCCTGCTCCAGACATGATGCCCCTTTCTAGTATAGCATGTTGCATCCACACTCCTCTCCACCCATCTATGCGTCCCAGAAAGAGGGTTCTTAAATGCATTGTATAGGAAATGCTTACATACCCTTACTCCATCCCCCAAACATGGTTTGGGGGCTCACCATTTGCTGCCTCTTGAAATGGGCTAGTGAAGCCCCAGAATGCTGATGACTCCTTCCTATAACCTAGGGAATGACTAGTTTAACAGATCCAATAAAAATCTGTTTGTAGAAAGAAAAACAAAAGAAAGAAAACAATAAAAAAAATTCTGAGCAAACATTGTCAACTCAGGTAAAAATTCATCTGCTCAGTTATGCTTAGCAAAAGCTCAGCAGGAACCTGCATTCAATGGCCTCTTTTGTTCCTTTCCTGGAAGGCAGACTCCTCTCTAAGGAAGCCCAGTTGCAGCGATTAGAGGATTGGCCAACATAATGGGTGTAAACAATGCTAGACCATGCACTTACAGAGTTTGAATAATATCTGTGACCATCCTTAGAAAGTGGTGTTGCTTAGTTGAGAAAGCCCTTGTTAAATCATAGAAGTAATACCTGATTCCTTGAGTGCTAGAGTGGGGAAGCCTTTTAATGAATATCTCCTCATTTTAGAAGGAAGGAAATTGAATCTCAGAAAGATAAAGTTAATTCAGCAAGCATTTATTAAGCACCTACTATGTGCCAAGCACTGTGCTAAGCATGGAAGATAGAAAGAAAGGCAAAGACAAAACAAACATATATGTGTGTGTGTGTGTGTGTGTGTGTGTGTGTGTGTGTGTGTGTGTGTGTGTGTGTGTGTAGGATGAACAGGAGCTAACCAACAGAAGGAAGGCATAAGTGTTAAGGGGGATCCACAAAGGCTTCTTGTAAAAGTGGGATTTTAGCTAAGATTGAAGGAAGTCAAAGAGAGAGTGAGAAGGAAGAAGAGAATTCTAGGAATGTGAGAAAGGGAAAATGGCTGAAACCGGGAGATAGAGTGTCCTATACCAGCTATAGGAAGGAGCCCAGCATTAGCAGGTCATAGAGCCTGTAGTGGTAGTAGTGGGGAGTAAGGTGTAAGAAAACTGGAAAGAAACAAAGAAGGAAAGTTATAAACAACCCTGAATGTCCAACAGTCTTTTAGGTTTGCTCTGAGAGGTGATAGGCAACCTCCGGAATTTATTGAATGAGGAGGAGACATAGTCTGATTGATGAAAGACTCGAGGCCGGAAGTGCTACCAGTAGGCTATTGCAATAGTCCGGATGTGAGGCGATGAGCTCTTTCTGGAGCTTATCCCGCTCTCCAGCTCTGGATCCAACATAGCCCGGCTTCTAAGAAGGTTGAATTTAGATGAACCCCACATTAAGCAAAACCAACATATGAAAATCCAATTAGGTGTAAGGGTCTTTAGCATCAGAGGAGAGAAAGGAGTATAGAAGAGAAATGTTACAAGTGCAGAAATGGCAGAAATTAGCACCTGATTAGATGGGGGGCGGGGCAGGGTAGAGTGTGAGAGTGAGTGAGGAACCCGAGGATGATACCTCAACGGTGAGTCCCGATATCTGGGAGGATGGCGGCCTCATCAACAGTAATAGGAAAGTTAGGAAGAGGGGAGGAAAAAATAATAAATTTTGGCAGGGAAGATAATAAATTTGGTTTTGAATATGTTGGAGCGATTTGCTCAAGGCCACAAAATAAGTTAGACAATAATTCAGGTCTTCTTGCCCCATCCCAACCCCATGCTACCTCTCCCTTACGTGTTGCCTTTCTACCATTAGATACAAACTCCCTGAGATGAGTAGGGACATTGTTTTTACTTTTTTTTTTAAATTATGCTTAGAACAGTGTCTAGCGCATAGTAAACACCATCTATCTATCTATCTATCTATCTATCTATCTATCTATCTATCTATCTATGTGATTTATTTATCCATCATTTCTCTAATGGTCATTCCAAGATACCGCACTGACAAATTATCAGGTGGTCATTAGATCTTATTATTATTATTATTAGGTCATATAAGTATTAATTTGTTTGTTGTTGTTGGGTCATGTTTTGGTCATGTCCAATTCTCTATGACCCCCTTATGGGGTTTTCTTGACAAAGATACTGGAGTGGTTTGTCATTTCCTTCTCCAGCTCATTTTACAGATGAGAAACTGAGGCAAACAAGGTTAAGTGACTTGCCTGGGGTCGCACAGCTAGTAAGTATCTGAGGCCAGATTTGAACTCAGCAAGCTGAGTCTTCCTGACTCCAGGCCCAGTGCTCTATCCGCCGCACCACGTAGCTGCCCTAAAGAATAATAGCATGGATGATTTCATCAGATATTCATGGTGGATCCAATTGTTATATAGAATATGAAGTAGGGTGGGAGCATGAGTGTTCTAGGGGGAATAAGAGTTTCTGTATTTGGTGATACCGTCACCACAAGCAGAGGTGGTACATTTTAAAGACAACCCTGCAATAGTGGGAAAGTATTATCATATCATGTCTTGTCATTCCCATTTTATACACGAAGGAAACTAGTCTCAAAGAAGCTGACACACATTTAGTAAGTGTCAGAGTAAGGAAATTAACTCCACATCTTCTGACTTCAAGGCCCATATTCTTTCATTATACAATAACTCTGCTAGGGTCAAACAAGAGAAGATGTTCAGAAATATTTATGCTACATGTGGTACATTAATAACATAGGTAAATAAAAATATAGAAAGGAGCTAGATAGTTCGGTCATTAGAGCGGTGGGCTTGGAGTCAGGAAGAACTGAATTCAAATCCAGCTTCAGATACTGACTAGCTGTGTGACCCTGGGCAAGTCATTTAACCTCTGTTTGCCTTAATCCACTAGACAAGGAAATGGCAAACTACTCTAATATCTTCTCCAAGAAAACCACACAGCCAGTATGGTCCATGGGGTCAGGGAGATTCAGACAATGCTGGACAACAACAAACATGAATATGCCTTCAAGATATGTGATTACATGTAATCAGTATGGCAGAAGTCCTGATGTGGTACCTCCCTCTACCAATGGAGATAACAACCCACTATAATCTGTCTATGATTTTGTAGATAAACCATAGGGTCCTCAGAGATTGTCCAGTTTCATACAGCTAATGAGTGGTAGAGGTAGAATTTGAACCCAGCTCTTTTTTGCTCTAAGCTCTGAATCCAGTATAGCACACTGCTTCTAAGGAGGTTAAATTTAGATGGACCCCACATTAAGCAAAACTAACATATGAAAATTCAACTTGACATAAGAGATTTGTTTAGTCATGTCCAACTCCTCATGACCCCATTTGAGGTTTTCTTGGCAAAGATATTGGAGTGGTTTGCCATTTTCTTCTCCAGCTCAATTTTACAGAGGAGGAAACTGAGGTGAACAGGGTTAAGTGACTTATCCAGGGTCACACAGCTAGTAAGGCTGGATGGGAACTCAGAAAGGTAAGTCTTTCTGACTCTAGCTCTGGCCCTCTGTTCACTGTGCCACCTAGATGCCCGAAGAAATTAAGGGTTGATTGTTGAATTTGCAAAGGAATAGATCCCTTTATAAATTGATTTATCTTAGAATTGAATTGTAAATAGACTCTGCTAGTATTTTTTAAAATGTGAATTTGGGCAGAACTT
The DNA here is from genome assembly GCA_028646595.1 of Phalanger gymnotis. Lineage (NCBI taxonomy): Eukaryota > Metazoa > Chordata > Mammalia > Diprotodontia > Phalangeridae > Phalanger > Phalanger gymnotis. The sequence goes on from CM053623.1 coordinate 399,268,253, forward strand.
TCCTGCCATCCATATATCACACAAACCAAGGTACAAATCAGTGATACTCAAATAACATGTGTCTTCTGATGATGCTGACAATGGAGGCTATAATCACTAAGGACAGCTTGACATTTCTCCAATAATAGATGTCTCGGCCATGGAGCACTAATCACATTCAAATTTGTGTAATGACAGTCTACCATTCTATGCTATTAGGCATTGCCTCCTTTTATCATATAATGAATTCTTGGACAGTTTCTTAGTCACCTCTTCCTCACCAGCTTTAAACTAGAGAATTTTTGGTGCAGTTTTAGATCGAATTCCAATTGAACTGAAAACATTCACTTGCCTTTTGTACAATTTATCTAATGTGTAAGCGGTTAATACTTTTTTTTTAAATTTATTTTTTAATATGTTTAGTTTTGAGCATTGATTTTCACAGGCGTTTGAATTACAAATTTTCTCCCCATTTCCACCTCCCCCCCAACTCCAAGATGGTGTACACTCTGGTTGCCCTGTTCCCCAGTCTGCCCTCCCCTCCGTCACCCCATTCCCCTCCCATCCCCCTTTCCCGTCCTTTTTTGTAGGGCAAGATAAATCTCTACACGCCATTGCCTGTGCATCTTATTTTCTAGTTGCATGAGAGAAAAAAAAA
>CM053623.1:399269389-399286835 GCA_028646595.1 Phalanger gymnotis
TTCCTCTACTTCTCTAACTTGCTTTTCTAAATCCTTTTTGAGTTCTTCCACAGCCTGAGACCAGATCATGTTTTTCTTGGAGGTTTTTGTCATAGGCTCTATGACTTTGTTAACTTCTTCTGACTGTATGTTTTGGTCTTCTTTGTCACCAAAGAAGGATTCTAGAGTCTGAGACTGAATCTAGGTATGTTTTTACCACCTGGCCATGTTCCCAGACAACTTACTTAACCCTTGAGTTTTTCAGTGGGGTATGACTGCTTGTAGACTAAAGAGTTCTATGTTCCACACTTGGGCAGATGCGCTGCCTCACCAGCGCTCTTCCTTCCCCAAGAACCCCCAACCAGGACTGGGCTTAGATCTTCAGCAGGCTCTTCGCTCCTGCTCTGATCTGACACTTAATTCCTCCCACCAGGTGGGCCTGCGGCCAGAAGCTACTGCAGCTGTAGTTCTAAAGCTGCCCCACCTCCGCTGCCCCGGGGGGGGGGTGGCCGAACAGCAAACTCAGTCCTGCAGCTTTTCCCACTAACCTTCTCTGTTGTCTTTGCTGTTTGTGCGTTGTTAGGTCTGGTAGATGCCACAGCTCACTAATTCAGGATGCTAGGGCACTTTCCACTTGGCTCCTGGTCTGGTCGGTCGGGGCCACGCATACTGGGAGGAGACTCCGTGCAGCTCCGCTCCCCTCAGCTCCCAATTCCGTGCGGGATAGACCTTACCCAGAGACCATCCAGGCTGTCCTGGGCTGGAGCCCTGCTTCCCTCTGCCACTTTGTGGGTTCTGCAGTTCTAGAATTGGTTCAGAGCCATTTTTAATAGGTTTTTGGAGGGACTTGGTGGGGAGCTCAGGCCAGTCCCTGCTTTCCAGCCGCCATCTTGGCTCTGCCCCCCGTGGTTAATACTTTTTGTTAAGTTGTTTCAACCAGCTAAAAGAATGCATTCCTGTTAGGGATTCCTTTAAGAAAAAATTCCTTGACTTAAAATCCTATACATCTTTATTTTCAGTGTTTTCACTTCCATAATCTGGGCACAGGGACAGAACTCCTGGTGTAACTGAAATAGCTCTGGAAAACCCCAGAAACAAAGTGGATGCCCAATGAGGAGTACATGACCGGACGCGGTTTGTTATAAAGATGGAGTGAAACAGATGGACCCTACATTAAGCAAAACTAATACATAAAAATCCAGTTTGACACAGGAGATTAGCGGTTGATTATTTAATTTGCAAAAAGTTATCTAACTTTGCAAGCTGATGATAAATAGGAGGAACACAGAGATTTGGGAGAAGTTCTTTATGATTTAATACCAATACAAGTAAGTGAGCAGAAGCAAGAGAGCAATAGACACAACAGGACAAGGAAGGAAACAGTACTAAAATGCATCAGAATTATGATCGATGCAATGACCAGTCTGGAAGATAGTGGGCTGATGATAGTGCATTCTTGTCTCCTCTTGGTAGAATGGTCGTGGAACACAGATGTGAAATAAATAATAAATATACTCTCAGATCTCTTCAATGTTCTGGTTTGTTTTGTTGGCCTATATTTCTTTGTTACATGGGAGAGTTCCGTTTTTTATTTATTTTTGGTGGGAAGAAGGTTTGGGGGAGTCAGAAAGGAATAATTGGGAGAGAGAGAAAGAAAGAAGAAAACAAAGACAGAAGAGAGACAGAGAGAGAGAGAGAGAGAGAGGTGTTTACCATACGATTGGCCCTTATCCACTGTGTGACATTGGGAAAGCCACTCCCAATCTTGGTCTCCTCTCATATCTAAACTAGCTTCTCAGTAAGTGTTGGAGTAAATGATTTCAATGGTCCCTTTCAGCTTTAAATCTCATCATCTTGCAGCTTCTTGCAGTGACTAGTGAAATTTCTATGGCAACTTAACAGCACCAGTGACTTGAGTGATAAATTCTCTTGCCTTCAATCTATTCATCGGGGAGTAGTCAACTAGACCAGAACATCAAGGCCTAAGTGGAGAGGAGAAACCTAGTACAGAACCAGCCTTGTATCCCAGGATACTTGGTAATATAGTTTCTCTGGAGAGTTCTCTGATTGCAAATTAAAACAGTGTTTCCAAGTCATTTCTCTTCCATAGACTAAAGGCTAACTGATGGACAACAATCATTTAAAAACGGAAGTGTCCGGAAGTACTCAAATTGGTAGGTTCACATTCAATCTTGAAATATCACATTAGGTCAATTGGTGCTGCTTAAACTAATGGTAAAATCTATTCCTTCACTTTCCTAATTAACTAGATACAATGAGGTCTTTACCTTGATCAGAACTGAGCCTTGTTGTATTGAATTAATTATAAAATGAAGGGAGGGGACACAGTCATTAATTTAAACTATATGACTCCCCTGAGAACTGCCTTATGGTAGTGTAGAAGGGACTGCCAAAACAAACAAAAACCCAATTTAAAATAAAAGGACAAAACCAAAACAACTCATGCAATTTCCCTTGAGAAGCTAATTTAGAAAATTATCCCTGTGCTACTCACTTTCTTGGGGAGAAAATAGAAATACAGTTGATCCCCCTCGTTCTTGGATTCCATATTTGCACATTCATTTACTCACTAAAATTTATTTGTAAACTCCAAATCATTTGGGGTCATTTTCATTATCATTCCTTGATACGAATAGAGTGGTGTATAATTTGTCACCCAATGCACATGCTTCCAGATGAGGTTGAACATGGGGATGCTGTGCCTTCTTGTTTTAGCTCTCATACTGTAAACAAGTGTGCTTTTGAGGGACTTATTTACTGGCATATTTTTTTCCATTTTGTACTTCTTGTTAATGATTTTTCTGTTCAAAATGGCCCCAAAGTACAGTGCTAAAGTGCTTTCTAGTGTTCCTAAGTGCAAGAAGGCTGGAACGTGCTATATGGAAAATATATGTATGTTAGTTAAGCTTCACTCAGGCATGTGACATAGTGCTGCTGAATTCAATGTTAATAAACCAACGATATGGTAGATTCAGGAGAGGAAATTCACTGGGAAAGTGCTAAAGTAAATATTGTGACCAGGAGCTTATAGGAAATCCCTGTATTTTTCCTAGGAATGAATGGTTCAGTATTTGGTTATTCAGTATTCACAGCAACTTGAGAACAAAACTACCATAATTGACCAGAATCAAATTACAAATAGTAAAAATGAGACAATCTCTCCTACCAATGAATTTGTACTTTAATTAGAGGAGACAACACATAAGAGAATTGTTGCAGGGATGATAGAAAGACTCAGATGTTCAAATAGTCCAGTGGTGGGGTAGACAGCAACGTCCAGATCCCATCTGAGGCAGCCATTTGGAAAGAGTTGCTACCAGCAGTCCTCTTTCACCATCTCTTTCCCTTTGTTCCTCTCCTGACTCCTAGGTTGCCCAGATTTCACAGTATGGCCAGACAGAAAAAGTAATGATTGCTTAAATAATTTTAATTAAATGGCAGTCACCAGCTAAAGAATCACAAGGTCATTCCATCTTCCTTGCCACCTGATGTTCTAAAAAAAACCCCTGGCACTGCCATTTGACTTGCTGATATACCCTAAGGACCTCTGGGTCTTGCCATATGTGTAACATCAAAGAGAGCAAGTCTAATCTCTTTTCAACAGAACAGACTTTTAAATATCTTAATACAAGTATCATGCACTGTCCCCCTCCCCGAGAGAGTTTTCTTTTCTACAAGCTAAACTTTCCTAATTCTTTCAACTGGTCCTTATATGATATGGATTCATTCTACATCATGGTCCAAGTTCACCTTCTAGTTTTATGATATAATGTCTATAACTGGACTATTTCATTTATGCTATTTTGTCTTGTACTTTATTCCATGGAAGATGAGAGACCAATGGGGAGAAAAAGTTCAATTATTTTTTTAAAACTACATTAATAAGTTTAATATAACAGCAATGGTAGACTTAAGGTATACCATGATAGCAGTCTTCAAATAATGTGAGGGACTGTCAAATGTACAAAAGACTAGATTTGCTCTGTTTGGCTCCAGAGGATAAAACAGAGAGCCACGAATGGAAATTATCAAATTTAGACTTGACTTAAGCAAAACTTGCTAACAATTAGAGCTATTCCTTACAAGTGGAGTCCTTAAAAGTGGACTGTCCAGAAGTCATGCATTTCTTCTCATTAAAGTCTTTAAGAAGAGAAATGATGACCACTAGTGTTTACCTCTCCCCATTCCCCAACCTGGAATGCCTCCCTTTCCCCATTATTCAAAGGAACTATTTAGACTCCCTAGCTTACTTCAAAGTTCACCTCAAGCCCCAGCTCCTCCCTACATAAGCTATGGTATAGTGGGAATTCTTTTCAGGTACAAGTCAGGCAAATTCTATGGATGCTATAGTTGTATGGTACCATGGAGTCATAGATTAGAACATAAAATATCAGCACTGGGGAGGACCTTAAATACCCCTCATTCCAACTCTCTCATTTTTCAGATAAATAAATTGAGATCCAGGGAAAAGAAATGACTTTCTCAGTGTCACAATAAGCAGTCGTGAGATTAATTGCCTTTGTCTACTTAAGTGGTGAAGCTATAAAATCTTAGGAGAGACTCTAGAGGTCACCTAGTCCAGCTATGTTGCTTTCTCTCCTAATGTCTCTACCAAAGTAGTTCACTAAGTTCATGGCAGAATCCACAAATGCAAAGTGAAAGTAGAAATGAGACAATTGCCTTAGTCCAACAGCTAAAAGAGCAGTGGGTTTTATTTTTAGTTAAACCCTGAATTACCTTGATAGTTGTCCTAACACCAAGACTTCATTTCATGCATGTTAATAATTTAATTCAGAATTATCAGGCCTAGTGAACATTGACTGGCTATCACCCTTATCCAAGGCTGTGGGTTTTCTTTCACTCTGAAAAGGTAGTGTATGCATGGGACCCATGTGACCTCGAGTTCTGTTACTATGAAATCTTTCTGACCCCAACAGGAACTCTCAAGATGGGCTCCCCTAAAGAAGTCCAGACTCTGTGCCCAGCATCTGAGGCTTTCCACAAGCTGGCTCCAATTTACTGGTCTGTACTTATTCTCAATATCCTCATTCCCAAATGTTATGCCCCAGACAAATAGGATTATTTTTCATTTTTCAAATATGCCTTATGGTCTTTTCTATTTGAGGAAGCTGAGAGGGATAGTGGAAAGAGCCCTAGATATGAAGTGAAAATAGACCCGAGTTTGAATCCTATCTCAGACACTTATTAGATGCATGACCTTGCCATCTATTAAAATATCTCAGGCTCAGTATCCTCATACATAAAATAAGGATAATAATAATATTACCTACTTCACAGAGTTGTTTTGAGGATGACAACAGGTAATATACAGTCAAAGTGTATTTCAAATCTCAAAGGACTATGCAAATGTCATTATTGTTATCATTACCTATGTTTTTGTTTATATTAATTCTCATGCATACGAACTTTGCATACCTCCTTCTCCTCATCTCTACCTGTCCTCTAAGTGTGTCTTAGAATCCCTGGCTTCCTTCAAAGTTGATTCGGAGGGCTACCTTCTACATGGATCTTCTCCACTAACTGGAAGAATTAGATCACTGATCTCTTCCTCTCTCCAATTCAGCACCTAAGGCCTAGTCCCCACATTACCTTCTCTCTCTCTCTCTCTCCCTCTCCTCTCTCTCCCCATATGTGTACATGTATATATGTGTGTGTATACATGTATATTTATATATGCATATATACACGTACATATATTTACAATTTGTTGGGGGAGACTATATATATGCGTGTATGTATATGTGTGTATATATACATACATATATACATACACACATATGTATATATATATGTATATTTTTTATGCATACGCTATGTATACACACTTTTTTACATTTTATTGGGGGAGACTATATATGTGTATGTGTGTGTGTATACGTGTATTATATATATATTCTATGTGGACTACACACACACACACACACACACACACACACTCACACACGTATAGTCTACCCCCAATAAAATGTAAATTCCTGAAGGACAGGAAGTATTTCCTTTTTTCTCCTTGTATGCCAAACACTTTGCACAATGCCTGGCCCCTAGTAGGTGATTAATGCTTGTTATCGACTTGCTGATTAATCATTCAAGAAGTGGTTCAAATATTACCTCCTCTATGAATCCATTTCATATTCTCTCAATTGGAAAGTGCTCTCTTTCTCTCTCTCCCCCATTGTCTCTCATCTGACCTCCTATGACCTTGTACATATCTTGTTCTCTTGTCATATTCACAATTATATTATATTAGTGTGCCCAATAACTCAAATGTACTCTTATGAGGTGACTCTAGGATCTCAACAAAGTCCATGCCAGGACAGAGTAAGATTTGTCCAGTTTTGGCAAGCCGGAAAGGCTTTTCAGGAGACCATTTCTACTAGAAGGCTGGTCATTGATTGACAATTTTTTTTCGGCCTCAGTAACAACCAAGACTGTTCTTTAAAATATGAGGAGGCTGAAATCCAAATCTCTAGCAAGAGGGGGTTGGGATGGTGGTGGTAACCACCCTGAATAAATCATACTCCTTTGAATTATCTATTTGTTATATGTCTTGTCCCCTTTACCAAATTATACATTTCTCATGATTAAGACTGTATGTTATTCGTCTTCATTACCCTCTTTGTGACCTATCATAGGAATTTCCCCATAGCAGGTACTTCATTAATGTGCATGTATTTAAATGATTAAAACCATAAATCCAAAGAATAGAGGCAGAGTCTCACGAGAATGACTGACTTTGTGAGGCATTCTGAGGGAAGAATCTCTCTCTTCTTGAAGGTGAACTCAAAGAGGCTGTCTTTGTCTCAAGCATTCTATTCTCTTCTGTCTCTGTCTCTGTCTCTGTCTGTCTCTCTGTCTCTGTCTCTTCCCCCGCCCCTTCTTCTCCCTCTCCCTCTCTTTCTCCTTTTTCTCTCTACTGAACTGGAATTTCTAATATGTCTCAACTTGGTCCAAATAAACGCTGGGAAAGGTATCTTTCCTGTCCTAGCCTATCTTCCTAGAGGTACTATCCCTGTGAAGTTGGCAGCCTTCATTTCCTTCCCCTCTTTCCTTCTATGGGTGTGCCCTCTCATCTACCTCTCATCCTTTCCTGATGGTGGGACTATGGCGGATATATAAGTTACTATTAAAAGTTGTCAAAGCCTAGTTCTTCATGCAAAGTAGTATCTGATTGAAATAATTTGTCATTTTGATGAACAATGATTTGCATATGTATATTTGAGCTGAAATTTCTTCAATGTGATCAATGTATATTTTAATTCTGTATGCTTAATAAATGTGCATTTTTGTTTTCAAAGAAGGCTTGTATGAATATGAGTTTGGGGTTACAATCTGCTACTACTCACTGTTGTTGAAGTGGATCTCTGTTTCTTTTAGGATAGAATACATAATCCAAAGCATGGCATTTAAAGTTATGGTAGGAGCAACATCACAACTCCTTCTCCTGGTTAAGTTAATTAGTTTTTCCTTAAAGGATATTGAGGCTTTTCTGAAGACTTAGTTGGCTCAGCTTGTTGACATCACTTCTTGGTTTCCTGAGCAGCCAAGGGCAGCTACAGGTGCTCTCTCTCTTGCTTGGCTAGTGTATCATGATTGGCAAGTGAAGCAAGGAAACTTTGATCAGCTGAATCAACTGCAGGTGTCCTTGATGTCTATCTTTGTAGAATAGACTTCTCGTGCTGTGGCTAAGTAATCCCATTTTTAAACTATCGAATGACATCTGAGTGCCTCGTTTTGTTCCAATATCGAATTAAAACTACCAGGGAACTGGCTTGAGACAAGTCCATCCAAGAGTAAAGATCTGCTACAATCTGGACAAACCGGGGCCAATTGACCATTCCAACTTCATTTCAGGTGCAACCAAGTGGTGACAAAGTCAAACAAAAACAGGGCCATTAAATTGTACATTCAGATCACCACAGCCCCATATTGATATGATTTTAGATTGTAATATTTTCCATATTCTGTTGTATTTTGATTTACCTAGTTAAATTATTTCCCAATTGCATTTGAATCTGGTCTGCTGTATCTGGGGGCACTGTGGGTGGCATGCAGTGCACACCTTTGGCATAATGGATAGAATGCTGGACTTGGAGACACTAAGAACTGAGTTTGAACTGTACTTTAAACACTTATTAGCTTTAGGACCCTAGGCACAATATTTAAACTCTATCAACCTCAGTTCCCTAATCTGTTTAAAAAAGGGAGTGGGGGTGGGGAATAATAATAGCTTCCACTTCACAAGGTTGTAATGAGGATCAAATGAGATAATGAAAGTCCTTTGCAAACCTTAAAGCACCATATAGATATCAAGTATGATCGCTTTTCTTTTACATTATTCTATTTTGCATACTCTACATTCCAGTCACACTGGATTACTAATTGTTTGCCTCTCCCATTCTTTCTCTCCTACCTCCATGAATTTTCACAGGTCAACAGAATATGCTCCCCCTCATTTAGGGCTGTTGAAACCTTTCTGTTTCTAACTCAGATGCCACCTATTCCATTAAGCCTTTCCTGTTGCCCTTCCTCTCTGTCCCCCATAACGCCAACCAGGTGACATTGATCCTTCCTACCTCAAATTTTCCTAGAACACTTTGCTTGGATCTCTATTTTGTCCAGCTCCCTCACAGTCTATCTTTTATCATACATTTGCTTGTATATATAACATCTCCTGGCTTAGACTGTGAGCCCTGTGAAGGAAGGGATTGTGACATTTTCTGCTTTTTATTTCACATATCTACAGTGCCTCAAGCACAGGAGGTGCCTAGTAAATGTTTGTCAAATTGGTTCATGAATTCTATCAATTTTGATAATCTCATTACGAATAAAACTGGAGAACAAAGGAAATTGTAGCTATGTGAAAGAATGGCTTACTGTTTTGTCTTTTAGAGGAAAATAAAGAATTTGGTGGAGAGAGTTAATCAAAGCAATAAGAAATTATTTCATAGGATATTTGATCATTTCACATTTCAATGAACTTTTGGAAAGACCATCATGAAGGTAATCACAACTTATATGCCAATGTACTCTGAAGATCATCCTCTTCAGAGATAGAAAAATTCTATGTAGAACACAATGATTCTCTCCATATTAAAACAACATATATTTTGTTGTAGGTGAGGCTGCATGGTGTATTAGATAGAAGGCTGGCCCTGCAGCCATAAAACCAGGGGTTAAAGCCCCATTTCTGATACATACTGACTGTATGACTCTGGGCAAGTCCAGTCATCTTACTATCTATCATCTGCCTGTCCTTAAGTATGGATTCCCTTCTTCCCCCACCCCCTTAGCTTCCCACTTCTATAGATAAGGCTCTATTTCCTGATCACAGCCCCCATGTCTTATTCTGAATAATTTTGTCTTTTGTTTTTATTTTTTAATATATTTTCATTCCCACCACTTAGCATAATAGTATTACTTAATAAAGATGTTTTATTTTTTCATTCGTCTATCCTGTAGACTTTCTTTGAGAAGCAATTCAGGAATGTTGGCTACAGTGAACATCAAATATTACAAATGAAAAGATGAAAATGATTATATTCTACTCTTGGAGTGGTAGGTTAAAGACAGTGATAGATATTCAAATAAAGGATACCAATAAGATAATTTAATGCATAGAAGGAAAAAAAAGGTACTCCCTACCTTGTTAAATTTATATATTTAGATATGTGTATATATATATATATATGCATATAGATTTCTTTAAAAAGAAGTTGCTCACAGACCATTATACAAGATTCTTTCATCATGTTCTTCATATTTTGATACTTTTGTTTTTATTGACCATTGTTAATTAACAATATAAAGAAATTTTAATTTAAAAATAATTAGAGGGAATTTCCTGGTTCCTAATGTAGGAATCATTTCCAAGATTTGTGTAAAGTAACAAAAAATAATTTTATCACCAAAAAGATCAAAATCAAGACCAAACTAGAGGAAAGAAAAAAGCAAGAAAACATGACATAAAATTTAAAAAAATCCTACTCTGACCTACTTAAATAAGCTATCAATGCCAAAAAAATGGGATATGGATAAAAGAAGAGACATCAACATAGGCTATGATCATGGCCAAAAGAAGTTTAACCCTTATCCATCTTTAGACATATGAGCCAACCAAAGGAACCTAAAAACTGTCTCAGCCAACAAACACTGGATTGCATAGAGGAGAGCTCTAACCCTCCAAAGGCTATACCAGTTTAGCATGTAATGTGTAAAATCTTACATAGGAGAATGATGGAGGATGGTGAGCAATATTACTTAAAATACTGAGAATCAGTGGCCAGAAAAGCAAATTTGTGAAAACTTGATACACCAGATGATACTTAGTGCATTTAAGGATGGAATTAAAAGGACATCCATTTAGGATGAAAAATATGAAAATTTCTTTCAAGATTTCCATGATAAATTCAATCCTTAATCAATTTCATGGGGGCCACCATATTAGCTCACTATTAATCAATCAATTAACAAGTATTTACTAAACTTCTAATATGTTCCAGGCACTTTGCTAGGTGCTAGAGATATCAATAATGGATGTACCATCCTCTACTTTCAAGGAGTTTTCATTCTATTGGGGGAGTTAATAAGCATATATCATATTGCATTGTATCATATCACATCATATCATATAATGTACATACACATAATACATAAATACACATATATCATAAATGTATATATTTAAGAAATGAAAGAAAAATAAATACAAATGAAAGCAAAGTAAATAAATATAAGATAATTTCTGAGTAGGGTACTATTACAATGATCAAGAAAGTCTTTATAAAGAAAAAAGTATGGTCTTATAGAGAAAAAAAGAAATGTTATTAAGCTAAGGTGGAAAGAACAGTTATACTGCAAGTGTTATGCAGAGAGGAAGTCAGTGCTAGAGGTGACACAATTTTGAGGGCATTTAGAGATCTATTTTTACAAAAGCTGAAAAGAAAGGATTCAGGATGCGTGGGAAAAGTCAGGATATTATTACTGGAAAAAAAGGTAATTGAGAAAGTATTATAACTATAAAACCTTATTTCTATTTTCCCATTTCTTTAATTTTATGAGAATAGTTAAATCAGCAAATCATATTATATAACACACCATATCTTTGGAGGTATATAACTGACTAAAAGGTACATGGAAGGCAAGAAAGTACTGTGCCTTATATTTCCTGAGTTAAAAGAGCTTTTATGTCAATAGAGCAAAATACCTCCTTAATGACTGCCCTCCCTATAGGTATCTTCTACATATAATTTAAAATCATTAATGATTTCTTGAAAAAATATATATACATATGTATATGCATATACATATGTGTGTATATATATATATTTATACACACATATATATTTGATGGCACTCTGGTTGGAAATATCAGAGAAGGCAAAAAGCAGGAGCACACATATATAAAAGGTGTTTGCAACTTTCATGGATAATGACCAGCAAGACTCTACATTGGAGAAACTGTGTTTATAGATATAAGGGTCTCCAGATGCTACTATTTGTAGATGAATGTGCTGATTGCATTAAGTCCTAGAACATGTAGAACCTCCAAAAGGAGAGATCCATAATAATGGAAAAGAGTTAACTATATTATTTACAAAAGAAAACCCCAGTAGATGAAGTATGTCTATTGCCCAGAATCAGATATACAATTGGATGGCAATAGACAGAAGTGGTCCATCAAAGACTTGATTTTGGACAGATGCTGTAAATGGATGATGAGCTCAGCTTGGAATTAAGTACAAGGAAGAGAACTGTCTAGTTAAATTTGGGAAATTGTTCAGTGATTTCAGTAATCCCTAACTTCTTCCTGAAACAGTCTCATCTTTCTAAATATTAACATCCTTTAAGTGAGATATTATGAAATATCAGTTTCCAAAGAATTAAAGTAAGGGTTAGCCAAAGCACAAACATGCTTATTCCATGGAATTTCCCCCATCATAGACTTACATGGTATTGGTTAGCTAATTTCTACCTTAAGGTGCAGTCGGGGTCCTCTTACTCATCCCAAATTTCCACCCAATGTGATGTCAGCACTTCCTGCTGAGTTTTTTTTTTTCTAAAAGTGGAGATAAAACTTTTTTTCACTCTCTTTTTATACATTCCTTTTCATTTGTTATGTCATTTACTCTCATGTGCCAACAACAGGCACTATCCATGCAAGTAGCTCTAAAGTCAGTCATTCAGGTAGTAAGCATTTGTTAAGCGTGTACTATGTGTTAAGTATTGGGCTAAGTTCTCGGGATACAAAGAAATACAGAAAAGAGCCCTCACTCTCAAACAGCTCACAGATTGAGAGAGGAAATAATACATGAAAAGCTATGTGCAAATATTATGTATGAGTGTGTATGAGTGTATGTGTGTGTGTGTGTGTGTGTGTGTGTGTGTGTGTGTGTGTGTATTTGTGATAAATTGGAGAGGATCGATAGAAAGCGCTAGCATTAAAGGGGGATCAGGAAAGGCATTATATAGAATATGTGATTTTAGCTGGAACTTGAAGCAATCCAGGGATGCCAGGAGGTAGAGATGAGGAGAGAGAATATTCTGGATATGTGATATAGTGGAGTGGGGAAAGAATTAAGATAGGGAGACAAAACTATCAGGCTATTAGAATAGTCTTAGACATGAGGAGATAACGATTTAGGAATACTCAAAGGAAATAGGTCAAGCTGGCAACCTCGACTGGTAGTATCATAGCAAAACCCCTGCCCTACTTCTCTCTGTAATGGGGCTCTCTCACATGTCCAGGCACCATCCGTTTGTTAAAATAGCATCTAAGTGGTATGCTCCAGTCTTCACAATTCTCCCAGAAGCTGCCCCCTAGTGTTCTCCATGTGGATAACACCATCTCAGTGACTTCTGGTACCTGCACATGCTCCAGACTCTAAATGCTTATGTTCTATAGTGTATAGGGAATAGCATTTAGAAGTTTCAAGCAGTTAGTATTCTATACATAAAAGTATGTCAGGAGGCTCAGGTTCTAGTCTCAAATGTGTTATTCATTTATTGTGTAACCTGAAGAAAGTTGTTTTATATCCTACTTTTCTCCTTTTTCTTATTGGGAAAATACTAGTCCTCACAAGTGGAGCATATAAAAATGGAAAAAGCTATCTCAGGAGATAGTGCTCCCTATCACTGAGTACGTTCCTATAGAGGCTGGATATTTGATTACTTTTCTCCTGGATTACGCAGAAGAAATTCATGGAATGGGAATTGGGGTTTTAGATTAGCTGACCCATCTCTAAGCTCCCTTACAACTCTTGATATGCTATGGCAACTGTCCTATTTTCTTGAATGCGTTGTTCCCACTCCATCACTCCCCTACTCAAGAGATTTCAGTTACTCCCCATTCTCTCTAGGATTGAATACAAACTCCTCTGTTTTGCCATTAAAGATCTTCACAGCCTGTCTTTAGTCTATCTTTCCAGCTTAATTACAGATTGTTCTCCCTGACAAACTCTATGTGCCAGCCAAATTGGCCAACTTGCTGCTCCCGTGGCCCAATATTACCTCGCTTATCCTTCTGTCCTTGAATAGACTGGGATGCTCTCCCTTCTTACTTCTATTTCTTTTCAGTTGTTAGCTAGTGCCTCACCATTTCGCAAGGCCGTTCCAGAGGCCCCAAGTTCTTAGAGGTCACTATGATCCCTGCTCACTTAATTTGTATTTATTTTTATGTACCTTTGTATTTTCTTTTTTTTATTAGGATTTTTTTTATTCTTTGTATTTTCTCACTGGATATATACTAGAATATAGCAATATCACACCTGTAGAATGTAATCTCCTTGAAGGAGGGAACTAGGTCGATTTTGTTTTTATCTTCATGCCGAGCACAGTGCCTCACACATTATACAGGCTTATTAAATTCTTGATTGATTATTCTGATGATCAAATTAGATGATAAATGTGGGATCCTTTGAATACATATAAATACTAATGATTGTGATGATTATAATTAATTCTCTATTGATCCAAATATAACCTACCCCTAAATTAAGATCACTACCCTAAAATGAGATCTTCCTGAAAGGAAAAAATGCAGATATGAATTAAAAAGTAACATTAATTACAGCTCTAATTGAAGTTTTAGACAAGCCAGATTGGAGAGACACATGTCCTGTCATCAGTGCCATTACAAGTGTGTGTACTCTTGTATAGTGTGCACAACTAAGTGGCACAGACTGTTAAATAAAATGAGTACCCACTGTCCCAAATAAAGCACAATATTAAGATGGGTGGGCATCATTTTGTATTTTTGCCTCAGATCCAAAATGATGTAGTGAGTAGAGTTGCCTGCCTTCAAGGAGTTTACAGTCTAATAAGTGTGACAAAAGTTTTATCTCAATGACTTGTCCCCTTTAGGTCAGGGACTATTATCATGCGTATCTTTAATGTCTTTCTCATCTTTATAGTATGAGAATATAAAAGGTACTCACTAAACATAAGTGGCATTTTACTGAAGAAAGGTAATGGTATAGCTGTAGTGTAATTTCTGAGGCATCCGTTTCAATGGTTTTGTAGTATATTTGTATCTTAATGGTGGTAATATCATTTTATTGTTTATTCATTTTTTGTTGCTTTTGTTTTTAATAAATGGGTAATGAATCAATGGTTTGGCTGTTGAGACAGCTGAATTAATTATACTGACAAATTTCTTCTTTGGTTTGTGTACTCCATATTAAGAGACACTTTCCTTTAGAGAAATCTCCTCATCCATAAATTGCAGTGATTGGATACATATTCTAGTATTTTTTCTATTTCTGCAACTCTAAATTCTGTACTTCAAGGTTCCTTCTGGCTCTAAAATTGTAAGTTCTAAGCTTTCTTACAACTCTAACATTCTATGTTCGAAAGTTCCTTCCAGTTCCAACACTCTCTATACTAAGATCTCTTGCAAAGCTAACGTTCCATGTTCGAAGGCCCCTTCTCCTTCTAACAACTGCTTGGGTTTGAAGTGGTCCAGAAATAACTGTTTTCCTGTCATTGTTATTTTCAAGGGAATGGTGGAAGGGAAGGTGAGGCGGATGTGGTGAACACATTTTGACTTATAGTTCATCAACTTTCACCTCTGAGAGGAAGAATAACATGAACTGCAATGAAAAAGGATGTGTCACACCAAGGGAACAGGTGGCTTCCAAACCATGATGCAGCCTCTCTGAACTGACTACAGCCGATTTCCTTGATGCCAAATGAGAATCATGTCCTAGGTTTTCTTTCTTCCTGGTGGATGTCACATTGGGCCACCACAGGGAGCAGGTGTCAGTAACATATTGTGTTTCCTCACACCCTCAGCAATATTTGTAAAAGCTGTTGCCTCTGGAGTCCCACCAAATAAATCATCCTTCTGGCACCATGATTTATAATCAAAGGATCCAAGTTTTTAGTACTGGAATGGACTTTAGGGGCCATCTAGCCTCACCTCTTCATTTTTCAAGGAAATCAAAGCCCATGGAGGTTAACTGTCCTAAGTGGGATTAGAACACAAGTCCCCTAACGTCAGAACCATCCATTTTCCAATGATACCACATAGCTTCCTTTCAAAGTGAAAGTCAGACAGTCATGAGGCAGGCTTAGGTGGTTCCCAGCAGCACAGAACACCTTTCCCCCATGCTGTCAGACTGAATGAACATTTGAATCAACTTACATTAAATATAAATAATAAATTTAAATATTAATTCTATCAAATCAATTTACATTAAATTTTAGTTCAATTTAGTAGAATTTTTGACTTCCAATTTTAGTAGAATTACTAAATTTAATTTGACTAATTTACTAATTCTACTAATTTTAGTAGAATTCCAAATTTAGAGAATATCCTACTTCCAATTTTAATTCACCTCCCTTGTATCTCCTTTCTCTCCCAACTTTGAAGCTAAATATTTAAGAAAAGAAAGAAAACATAACATCTTTCCATCAGTACAGTGGAAAGCTCACGTGACTAGGAGTCAGGACACTTGAGTTCTAGTCCCAGATCTTCCTGCTGACTGGCTGTGTAATACCAAGCTATTCACTTCATCTATCTAATCCTTATTTTGAAGTGTAAAACAGGGGCATTAAAATTAGAAAGTCTTAAAGGCTTTAAGATCCTACATCTCTCACATGTTATAGATTCTACATGTCAATGTTATAAAAATTTACATTTAGAGTTGAAAGTAACTGTGAAAGGTATTGAGTCCAGTCCCTCGTTTTACCTATGGGGAAGTAATATTGAGAGACCAGAGCAATTTGCAGTCCAACAGCTGATAAATTTTAGAGATGGCATTGATACCAGTACTCCATCCAATCTGCCATGTTGCCTTTTTTAATAAATGGACACTGAACTGCTAGTTTAACTTTCACAGCAGTTAAAATGATTAGACTGGAGATTATTTTTTAATGTGTTATATATAATTAGTAGTATTTCACATTTATATTTGTACTAATTACGTGTCAGGTGCTGAGCTAAGCACTTTCCAATTATTATCTCTTGTGATCCTCGAAAAAACCCCGAGAGGTAGATTCTATTATTGTTCCCATTTTACACATGATGCAGCCAGGAAGTATCTGAAGTCAGATTTCAGCTCAGATCTTCCTGACTCTGGGTCATTACACTTTGCCATCAGTTATTTTTTGTTGTTGTTGTCTTATATATTGGATATTATCAGTCATCTTCCTTAGCAGAAGGTTCCTTGTCCAATGAAGACAAGGACTCTTTAATATAGAATAGAATAATTATATAATATACTTTACTATATAACATAACATGATATAATATATGACATGATATGATGATATGTTGTGCCATGACATGCCATGACATAACATAACATAACATAATATAATTAATATAATATAACATAACATAATATAGGCAGGTAGATGGCTCAGTTGATAGAATGCTGGATCTGGAGTCAAGAAATCCAGAGTTCAAATCCAGTTCCAAACACTTAACATCCTTGTAACCTCAGGCAAGTCACTTAAAACTATTTGCCTCAGTTTCCTCATCTGTAAAATGGAAATAACAATGAGATAATAATTGTAAAATGCTTATCATTAGTTAATTAATGAAGGATTAGCACAAAGCCTCCTACTTCACTGGTATCCTCTACAGAACTGGCCAAAATGTATATATTCAAAAACATGAATAGTTCTTTATCTTATCCAACTTTTTGATAGATTTAATTAAATGTTTGGCACTAGTAAGAGCTATATAAATGTTTATTATTATTGCTCTTTCCACTTTTGCAGTTCGATGCCCTGTCCTACAAAATGCTTTTCAGCTCTTATAATTGCTTTCTAAGATCCCTTCCTGTGTTGTTAAGCAAAATTGTCTCATTAGCATGGCTTTTGTTTCTTTTGAGTGGAAGTACTTTCAGCTGTTAAGTGCTAAGCCCCAGGCCCAGGGCCCTGTCAGGTGTGAAACCTGTGTGGGTGTGGATTGGTGACTTAG
>CM053623.1:399287335-399319006 GCA_028646595.1 Phalanger gymnotis
GAAGCTGCGGAGGCAGGAAGCTGCGGAAGCGGGGCTTACCCGAGTGCGAGCAGGAACGTGAGGCCAGTGAACATGACTTGGCTAAATACTCTCTTGCTTTTCTGTGGCCTCCTAGTTGCCCTTGTGAAATGGGCTTTCTGGGCCTGGAGTCTTTTTGTCAAGATGTTGGAATGGGGAGGCTGGTTCAAGTTTTTGCTGCAGTGGGGCCTAAATAAATTTCTTCTTGTTTTCTCCTTAGAGAATCTCTCATACCTTGCGATTTCGGACCATTCAAACATATACATGATTATATTTGAGATCATAAATTCGGCCTTCCTACTACACTTCCAAAGCTAACATTCGATATTATAATGTTCCTTCTAGCTCTAACATTCTGTGTTCTAAGGAACCCAATGGCTAACAATCTATGTTCGGATGCTATACAGTTATTATTTTGATTGGACAAGATATAGTGGAGTTTTGCATTGTAAAATCATAGTATTTTCTCCATTTTATTTCTCCTTTCTAATTTTGGCATTGCACATACAAGAGGTAGCCTGCTGCTCTGGTGATAAGTTCAAGATTCAAGAAATCTGGGTTCCAGTTCCAGATCTGATGATTAGTTATGAAACCTTCACAGCTGTTGACTTCTGTTTCTTCATCTATAAAATGAAGAGTTAGGCGTAGATGGTCTCTTTTAGTCTTTTCTAGTTTTGACACATATCCAGAAACACAGAAATAGAGACAGAGACAGAGAGACCAAAGTCAGGGGGTGGGGGAAAGAGAGAGACAGAGACAGAGAGACAGGAAGAGACAGACAGACAGAGACTGACAGAGAAAGAGAGACAGAGACTGGCAGAGAGAGAGAGAAATGGAGACAAGCAGAGAGAGAAAGAGAGAGAGAGAGAGAGAGAGAGAGAGAGAGAGAGAGAGAGAGAGAGACAGAGAGAGAGACAGAGAGAGAGACAGAGAGAGAGAGAGGAAGAGACACAGAAAGACATGGACATGGACACAGAGAGACAGAGACAGACAGAGAGACAGAGAAACAGAGAGACAAAGAGAGATCAAGACAGACACAGAGAGACAGAGACAAAAAGCAGAGAGACAGAGATAGAGACAGAGATAGAGAGAGAAGACAGAGACAGAGAGAGGAAAGACAGAGGGGGTGGAGCTTGGCTTTTTGATAAGAACACAACAAAATAGACCTTTTTTGTGGACCTTATTACAATAGAGGCCCTTCTAGCCTCATACATCCATTGTTCTTTGATGCCCAAAATTTGAAAAAAAAATGAAGAGAAAACTAGGAAGTGCAGAACATTTATAAGCTGCTTCATCAGAGGTTAAATAAATGTTTAATTTCCTGTTTTCACTTAACATGAAGTCACGTCAATAACTAAAGATAAATTAGTTAGTCTCTGAGGAGAATTTAGATATGAGATTAGGTTTCAGAGCATTATTTGAACCCAATAGTCTGAAGCAAAAGTTGACTCTAAGGAGACAGTTTGAACACCTGTCACATATGGATCTTCTGAGTTACTGAACTAATATCTTTCTTAAACCTGCGTGAGTTATGTAGAATAGATAGAAGAATTTTTTTTTTAATTTTATTGTGAGGCAATTGGGGTTAAGGGATTTGCCCAGGGTCACACAACTAATAAGTGTCAAGTGTCTGTGGCTGGATTTGAACTCAGGTCCTCTTGATTTCAGGGCTGGTGCTCTATCTATTTCACCATCTACCTGACCAGAGAACTTTTTTTTTAAACAGGGGTAAATTGAGACTTAGAGAGTTAAAGTAATTTAAACCATATCACACTGGATAATAGATTATAGAATTACATCTCCGAATCAGATCTTCTGACATGAAGTCCACTATTTTTTTCAACTTTAGCATTTCCATTGAATGTTTGCTATAAACAGAGTATGCAGAACAGGGATTGGAATGAGAATTTAAAGTCAATTCAGTTCATAACAACATAAAAGAGCCATTGGTCTAGAGCTAAAGGAGACATAGAGGGCATCTAATCCAATCCCTCATTTTACAGATGAGAAAATTGAGGCCCAGAGAAGTAAAATTATTTGCCCAAGGCCACAGATTGTAAGTGACTGAAGTGGGATATAAATCTGGGTCTGCTGATTCCAAATCCAGGGCCTTTTTTCTGTGCAATGCTGACTCTGTGAAGAGAGAGGTTTGTGGAGAGTGTCTCCCTACTATGCTTTTTCTTGTAAAATTCCCATTGTGAGGACCACTTTCTTCAAACTGGTGGTGAGATGGCAATTCCAGATGTTGAGAAGAGGGAGCTCTATCATAAGCTGGCCAAGTTAAATTTCATTTATATTATTGAATATATCCCTTTGGTCAGTTCTGTGGAGGGTACCAGTGAAATAGGAGTCCTGGTTCTAATCCTTAAGAGGTTTATAATCTATTTGGGGATGCAAGACAAACACGCAGCAGAGGATAAGACAATAACGGGGAATTTTGAGAAGAAACCAAGCATCGTGCATGTAATTGTTCTCTGTAAGGTTTGCTCCAATTCATTGATGGATTTTTGCTTTTGCTGAACAACATAGATCCAAATAATTTCAACTGAAGTGGCATTCATAGGATCACAAAATATTGGAGCTGGAAGGGATCTTGGGCCTATCTAGTCTATTACGCCCATTTTGCAAATGAAGAAACTAAGGCACCAAAAGAGAAAGCAATTTGCCAAAGATCACACATAGTTATAATGGAACGCATGTTTCTCGATACCAAATCTAAGTTTCTTCCCATATCACCCTACTGCTTTATCTCCTCTGGCAAAACATTGAATCTGATGTTGACTTTTAAAATCATAAAATATCATCTAAAACTCTCCAGAAGCCTAAGAATTTCTAGCAACTAAATACCTTGAAGATTCAACTTTTTCTTGGCAAGGGAAATCTAATTTCTATCTAGGATAGGCAGTTTCTCCCTTTCGCTGATTAACTCCTGGGGTGAGACACCCACGTCTGAATGAAGTAAACAACGAAGGGAATATCTACTTAAACCTCAGCTGGACAGCTCCTAACCACTCATTTCCAGCTGCTGCTTAGCTTTCCCAATTAACTTCAAGACATCAGCTCCATTTGTGGCTGTCCTTGACATCCTCTCAGTGGGTCTTGACAATGATGCCATAGGTGCAGGGCCACTCTTCTTTATTTAGTAAGTCTTTCCTTCCTTTCCTTCTCTACCTTCTGTCCTTTTTAGTCTTGCACTGTCTTCCCCTTCTTCATTCTTCTCCCTTCTCTAATTTTTCCTTGCTCCCCTTTTTGCCTTCTTTCCCCTCACATTCTCTCTCCTTTTCCTTCATCTCTTTCTGTGTCTCTCGCTTTCCAAATTCCTCATTTTTTCTCTTTTTATTCCCCCTCTTATGCTCATCCTCCCTTTATTTTCCTTCTTCCTTGATCTCATCTAGTTCATTTTCCTTCCTTCCCCTAACTCAGTCCATCATAATATAAACAAAGAACATTGGCCCTGAAGTTTGATGACCTGGATTTGAGTTCTGGCTCTGTTCTTTGTTAGCTCTGTTATTTTTGGCAAATAACACTTTCCTCCTCTGTGAAATGAAGGGGTCGAACTCAACGGTCTCTAAGTACCTTTCCACACTCAATATGATGATTCTTTCTCTATCTTTATCACCATTCTTTTCTTTCTTCCTTCTTATTTCATTCTTTTTTTATTCCTCATTTTCTCCTTCTCCCTTCCACCTTTGCTCTCCTGTCTTTATGTTCTTTTCTCTCCCCTTCCCCCTCTTCAGATTTCCCCCCTTCCATCATTCCCCATCTTCCTCTTCCTCTACGTTCATTCTGGGATAGATCAGTGGTGCAAATGATAGAGCATTGGGCTTTGAGTCAGGAAGACTTGAATTTGAATACAACTCATGTACTTCCTATTTGTGTGACCCTGGGCAATTCAAATAATACCTATCAATCTTAATTTTCTCATCTGTAAAATAGCAATAATAGCACCTACTGAATTGGGTTGTCAGATGACAACATGTAAAATGCTTTTCAAACCTTACAACACTACATAATTGCTAGCCATTATTCCCCTCACCTTCTAATCTTTTCTTTCCTTTCTTCCTTATTTCCTCCCAGCTTCTCTCCCTCTTTCCCCTCTCTTTATTCCATATATCCCTTCCTCCTTCCTCCTTTTGTTTTTCCTTTGCTCATCTTTTATCTCTTCTTTCTCCTCCACTCCTTGCTCTTTATCTTTTCTTCCTTTTTTTTCTTTCAGTTGCCATTCCCCTACCATTCCCTCCCTCCCTCTTGTTGCCTATATAACTCCTCCTTTCATCTCCCCCTTTCTCTCTCCCAGTCTTTCCTACTGCCTTCCCACCCCAGTTTTCATTAGTGTTGTTTACCTCAGCATAACCGTGACACCCATTTGCTTCCCCATACTAATTATTTTGTGTATTGCATCTCATTCTGATTCTCTTAGGCCTTCCCCTCCAGGAATGCCTGCCTCAATGATGAGGGACTCAGCACTGTTATCATCTAGCAGAACTTGGCGAAAATCCTGTGTGTTACATAAGATGAAGCAAATGCTGACGTATCCTGCCAATGCTCCATGCTGTGCCCTTCCAGTCATCAGGCCAAGTGCATCTGCTGCCCAGGGCTTTCTCTGCTGCCCTCCTTCTCTGGTGGCTATGTCATCATCTCTCTGTCAGCTCTGCTCCCTTCCTGGGCTCCTTTGGTCTGGGTTAGAGTGGTAACTTTGGGGTTTTAAAATAGAACACACAAATGCAGTCCCAGAATATCCTATGTCACCCCCTAGGATGCATGAAAGGAGGTCATTTGGCAAAGCTAAGAATGAACAGGACTTATCTGCATGACAAAATTCCTAGACTAAAGCCTTTCACTTAATGGAGGAAGTCCTGAAGGTGACATTCTAGGCATTAGCCTAGAGGAAACTGTGAGGGGCCAGAGGAGGTTTCCTGGCCTTTTGACAAGACATCACGACAGAGAGCAGGGCACAGTGCAAAGTGTAATACATTTGAAGTCAGAAGACTATGATGCTAATTCCAGTTTTGACATCTACTTAGGCATAACCTTGGGCAACTTTGGATCAAACAGGGATATATTTGACATGATTTTTTAGAACTTAAAGAAAAATCTTCTACCATTACCACCCCTTAAATTCCCTTCTTTCCTATTAAATTTTCATTCACCACTGGTAGGTATTTTGTATCTTGTTCTCTTCTCCAAAGTCCTCAGTTTAGAAGAAATAATTCTGTATCAGTGATTTAAGAATTGCTTAAAGGAGGGGCTTGGGAGTGATGAGAAGCAGAAGGAAAGAATGGGATAAGGATTGAACTGATCAGTTAAGACGGCAAAAGAGAGGATATGCCAAAAAGAGAAATTGTTTTCCGAAAAATTGTTGTAATTCACCTGCTGAATGTTCCCACATTTGCTGGTTTGAAAGTTACTTGAAAATACTCTCTCTTTGTATGAAATCTCCTGCTCATTCATCTGCCAGAATGCATTAAATGGAGGCAGGTAGGTGGCTCAGTGGATAGAGCTCTGGGCTTGGAGTCAGGAAGACCTGAGTTCAAATGCAGCCTCAGACACTCACTAGCTGTGTGGCCCTGGGCAAATCACTTAATCTCTGTTTGCCTTACTCTTCTGGAGAAGGAAAGGGCAAACCACTTCAGGATGTTTGCCAAGAAAATCCCATATGGGGTCATAAAGAACCAAACATGACTGAATGACTGAACAACAAATACAATAAATGTCACTATTAGTGTTTCTCCTCCTCAAGGAACTGAATGATTGAATGCTTCAGTTCAAATGGAAAGGTCATTTAAGTGTGTAAAAGCCTTAAAGTAAGGGGGCATCATAATGGACTGGGGTGACCCCACAGGACTGTTGTGAGACCTGGGAAATATTATAGAATGGTCAGCTGTTGATATTGTTAAGATTTGGGAGATTCAGGAAATGATTGAATGGTCAAAGCCAAATGTGGTGATGTCACTTGGAGGGAGGGTCCTGGGAACTGAACTACCTTTGTACTCCACATTTTCAAGAATGATTTGGAAGACTTAGTGGGTGTGCTCAAAATGATAATAGATGAAAGAAGCTACAAGGAATACCTACTATGTTAAATAACCTAACTGCAATAAAAAGATGGCAACAATTAGGAATGATGAGTGTACAGTAATTTTATTAAATTAGGCTCTTGGGATCAGTTGGAGATATATTTGTTGGCTCAGACTCAGATTGTTGGGGAAAACAATGATAATGGGTCATTGCTTATATGTGTATGTTTACACGCATACATTTGGGGTTTTTTTGCTTTGTTTTTTTCAGTTTTTTTCACTTGTATCTGACTCTTTGTCACCCTATTTGGGGTTTTCTTGGCAAAGATACTGGAGTAGTTTGCCATTGCCTTCTCATTTTACAAATGAGAAAACTAAAACAAACAATGTTAAGTGACTTGATCAGGGTCACACAACTAGCGAGTGTCTGAGGCCAGAGTTGAACTCAGGAAGATGAGTCTTCCTGACTCCAGGCCCAGCATTCTATCCACTGTGCCACTTAGCAGTCCTATCATTGCTACACATGTATCGTAATAATAATTCAGATTTCTATAGTGCTTTTTAAATTAAATGTACTTTTCTCGCCACAATTCTATGAGATATATAGTACAAGCATTTCCACAACTATTCTATAGATCAGAAAAATTAGACACATGGAGGAGAAATATCTCCCCTGTGGTTATATCACTAACAAGTGGTAAAGCTTGGATTCAAATCAGGTCTTCTGAATTCAGGTCTGGTGCTTTTCCCACCATACTGTGGCACGTCTTTATGTAGATCTTTCTTTCCTTCCTTCCCTCCTTCCCTCTTTCCTTCTTCTTTCTTCTTTCCTTCCCTCCCTCTCTCCCTCTCTCTCCCTCCTTTCCTTCCTTCCTTCCTTCCTTCCTTCCTTCCTTCCTTCCTTCCTTCCTTCCTTCCTTCCTTCCTTCCTTCCTTCCCTCTTTCCTTCCATCCCTCCCTCCCTTCCTTCCTCCCTTCTTTCCTTGCTTCCTCCCTTCCTTCCTTCCTCCCTCCCAACCTTCCCTCCTTCCTTTCCCTCCCTCTTTCCTTCCTCCCTCCCTCGCTTCCCTCCTTCCTTCCCTCCCTCCTTCCTTCCGTTATTTCCTTCCTTCTTTCCTTCCTTCCTTCCTTCCTTCCTTCCTTCCTTCCTTCCTTCCTTCCTTCCTTCCTTCCTTCCTTCCTTCCTTCCTTCCTTCATCAAAGCTTTATTAAGCACTTACTCTATGCCAGGATCTGTGCTAACCACTGTAGATACAAAGACACAAAAACAAACCAGTACCAGGCCTCAAGGACCTTACATTCTATTTTGAAGGGAGGGGCATGGGGCAAGAAGGTAACATTGTAAACGCAGATAAGTAAACACAATCATATACAAAATAAATGCAAAGTAATTTCATAGGCACTAGAAACGTGTGTGAATAGGTCTAATGTTATAGGCAGAACTTGAAGAAATGGATAAGTGAAAAAGAATTTATTAAGCTTTTACTATGTGTCAAGCCCTGGGCTAAGTGCTAGAAATGAAAATACAAAATCACAGGTCCCTGCCCTCAAGAAGCTCACATTCTAATAGAAGAAGATGACATAAAGAGAAAGGATGGCCAGAGAAGAATGTTTTATGCTAGGAAATCAAAAGAATAGTTATTAGAGCCACATACCCTTTCTAGTAGCAACGGGTATTCATTTGACTACAGGTCCAGAGCTGGAAAAAGACGTGTATGGGGGAGGGAGTACATTTATACTACGACCAAGCAGATAACAAGAAGATGACCAGTGTAGAATTTGAAGGAATAATACTGAACTTACTTCAACTTTGAAGGAAACTAGAGATTCTAAGAAACATAAAGTACATACGTATTTGAATGTTTATAGGCAAATAGATATATATGAATACATGTGGATATGTACATACATGTATATACATATGTATATATTTGGAATATATGTTCGGTTGTATGTTTAGATTTTGGTTTGGAGAGAGCTGGATGTGGATGCACATATTTGCTTTTATAAATGTATGTGTACATGCATATTACATATATGTATGTATATAAGCATATGTGTGTATATATATGTATATAAGCGTATGTGTATGTATATATATATGTGTGTATATATATGTATATATGTATAGCAACGTAGCATGGCAACATGGTGATCATGGATGGAGATTTTTTTTGATGTCTCAGAGCCTCCATTTCCATCAATAAAGCGAGACTTTCCCTACTTTTGCCACAGGGTTGTTGTGAAGAAAGTACTTTGCCAGACTAATGAAGACACACAAAAATGTGAGGCATCTGTAATTTCCTCTGCACAGGATGCTTCCTCTATTAATGGAGATCAAATTAGTTCTAGAGAGTTGCTAGTGACAAAAAGGGGAAATGAGATGCCCATGAATGCTAGTGGCAAAGGTAGTAGTAAAGTCAGGTCATCCTGATTCCAAGCCCAGCGTCTAATCGCTCTACCACATTGCCTTCCTACACACATGTAACCCCCTGAAGTACTTTGTCAGTGTGATTTCTTATTATTATCTTATATAGGTATACAAATGCAAATGTCTCTGGATACCCTGCAAATTGATTTACATATGTATGGTTAATCAGTGCAAATGATGTACCATAGAAATACTATATTATTTTGAATCTAGGTCACACTTTTTCCTCCAAATATGCTTTCATGCTTTAAGAGTGCATGATTTCATCAATATGGACATTCCTTCCACCGGCACCCTTCACAACCGCTCAAAGCCTGGGCAAATGGTCCTCTGAATTTGCAGTGGTCCCTCCACATTGATCATTTAGTAGTAACCCTTATGATGAGGGGACTTTCTTCGCTTTACAGAAGCCTTCT
The DNA here is from genome assembly GCA_028646595.1 of Phalanger gymnotis. Classification (NCBI taxonomy): domain Eukaryota; kingdom Metazoa; phylum Chordata; class Mammalia; order Diprotodontia; family Phalangeridae; genus Phalanger; species Phalanger gymnotis. Next base: position 399,296,218 of record CM053623.1, read on the forward strand.
GGGAAGGATCTATCAGAGTCTGACCATCATTGGCATAGGCTTTTGGATCTAGGGTCACTCCGTGCCATAGTGACGAATCAGAAGTGGACTTTAATGGAGGTTCAGTACTTCAAGGGTGTCGGCAGGAAAGTCTGGGGGAAGCCTGTAGTATAGTTATTTTCCATTGTTGTATACCTACAGAGCACAGGGAAAATAGCACTGGCTCTGCAGTCAAAGGGCCAAGGTTCAAGTAGCTACTCTGATGCTCGCTGCTGGCGTAACCTCGGACAAGTCACTTCATCTTTGGGGGATGCACATTCCTCATCTGTAAAATGAGGTGTTGGTTGGATTAGGTGATGTCTGAGGTTCTATGATCTTAGCTCTAGATCTATGACCTCCTCTATCCTCCTTATTTTGTAATTATTCAAAATTATCTTACGGGATGTGGGGAGTATGTTATAGCACAGCACATTCCTCTGGGACACGGCTTGGACAAGATGATCGATAATTAGTCTCTTCCAGCTCTCCAATTATGGGACGCTGAGACTTCGAGGGTGTGTCTATATTATCAGCTCACACATGTGTAATGTTTTAAGTGTTGCAGAGTGCTCTACACATGTTTTCTTGTTTGATTCTGACAACGACCTTTCATGGTAGGAGTTATTATTATCACTTTGTTAAAGGGGGCTGTAAAGAAGAAACTACATGATGCAATGGAAAGAGATTTCTCCTTGAAATTTGGCTTCAAGTTTTGCTTCTGACATACACTGGCTGTGTGACCTTGGGCAAGTCATTTAATTTATCAGTGCCCTAGACAGTTTTCTAAGATAGACAGTTGGAAAGGAAGGGAGGGAGTTTCCTCACAAAAAGCTCCTTATACCAATAGAACTGCAGGTCCAATCCCAATCTCTCCCTTTGATATCAGGAAATTTAGTCCCCAGGTGGTGATTTCCCAAGGGTCATACAGGGAGTGAACATATGAGACAATATTTGAACTTCCAGAACTATATAGTTCTCCATGCACTATTCTATGCTGCCTCTTACTCTGAGGTGACCTTTGTTTTATCCAATATAATTGTTGGGGTGTTTTGTCTTTTGGGAGATCAAATTCTTTACTGTTTGGAACCCTCAGAAACAACTGTGCTCTGCAAATAAGCATTTCTTTTTACAGTGGATAGTCTGTGCAGAAATATCATTATTGCTAAGACCTTGTGTAATTTATCTACTGATTCCTGGGTCATTCTTCCTGGTTTCTTAAGGAGTTCAATACCTGGCTCCCAATTTTTCTTCATCTTCTTTCTTCCCTCTCATACTATCCTAATTTCTTCCTCCATATATCTTGCTTATGCATAATGTCTCCCCTGTGAGACTGAGATACTCTAGAACAGGTAGGTTTGTTTTTTTTTTATTTTTTATTTTTTATTTTTTTGGTATCTGCAGTGCTCAACGGTGCCTAGTACATACTAGGTGTTTAATAAATGCTAATTTACTAATTAATTGGATCACAGCCTTCTTCTCTATCCAGTGGCTGCCCTCATACTAGGGACTTCAATGCCCATGTTGATGTTTCTTAAAACTCCCCTGTCTCTCAGTTAATAGATATCCTTAACCCCTATGATCTATATATTAATTTTACCTTAGTCGCACAAAAGGAAAGGCATGCCACTGATTTCAGCATCACCCAGAAGCATTCCATGCCCTTCTTCAAGGACTTCTTTTCTCATCCCATCTCTCCTTATGCCTTACTCTTGATAAACCTATTCCTCATCCTCACCATAAGCTCCAGGTCTTTCACTCTCCACATTCACCAAAGCTATCTTCCTTGTTCTGGCTTCACTTTGCTCACTTCCCAATAGTTGGCCTACTTAATATTACTCTGCTCCCCTTCTAGATCCCTGTCTACCCTTCTCTTATCATTCCTTGTCAAGCCTCAAGTCCCGTGGCTCATACCTCTTCTAGTCCTTTTCTAGTGTTATTGAACAAAGGTGAAGGAAGTCATGCAACTGTGCTGACTTGGTCCACTACAATTTTGTAATTTCTAATCTCACCTAGTCCCTTAACACTGAAAAACATTGTTGTTCCCCTCTTTTCTAATTGACATACTATTGCATTTCCCACAGAAACTGTTCAATTTTGCTCTCTGATCAAGCCATCTCAACTAAGAAAATTTACATCAATGAACTCTCTCTACCCTCTAATTGTACATTTAAAATTCCTTGATATCATCTCATTATCTCCTCCTTTATTCCATTCTCTGGTAAGGAAATTACCCTTCTTGCCAAGACCAAGCACTCTACTATCTCCTCTGATCTGTATTGGCAAATTGCCCCCATAATCATCTTCCCCTCTATTCTACAATCTTTCCATATGTACTAGCCCCTTTCTTTGATCTACAAATATGTTCAGTCATTCTCCAACTCCCTTAGAAAACTGTAACTTGACTCTATCCTCCAGCTCATAGTGCTGTCCTACTACAAACAATAGCTAAATGTAGCCATTTTAGCCAAAGTCCTCAATCAAAACTGTTAACATTTCTTTCCTCTACTTCTCTTCCTACGTATTTATCAACCACACATATTCTGGCTTTTTACCTGATCCCTCAGCTAAAACTACTCTCTCAAAATTACCAATGATCTCTTAGTTTATAACTTCCACGACATTTTCTCAGTCTTCATCTTCCTGACCTCTATGCAGCATTTAATAGTATTGTCCACTCTCTCCTCCTTGCATTTTTTGCCATTACTTTTTATTTACTATCTTCCAACTTACATGACTGCTCTTTCCTAATCTTTTCTAAATTATCATCCACATATCACCCTCTAAACACTGGTGTACCCCAAGTCAATGTCCTCGTCTCTTCTCTTTTTATATGCTTTCTTCATCTTAGCAGCTACTGTATTCAATGATCATTTCTATAACTATCCATATATTCATTTCTAATCTCTATGTGTAGCTGAATTATATGATATATTATATTACATCCTGAATTATATGTCTCATAGACATCTCAAATTCTAAAGAGAATTCATTAACTTTTTTCCTTCTCAAAATGCACCCTTATTACTTCTATTGAGACTACTACTAATCTTCCAGTTACCCTGGTTTGTGACCTCAGAGCCCTCTTTAACTTCACCATTTCTCTCACTCTCCATATCTATTCAATTGCAGATCTTGTAAATTCTACCTTGGAACTTATTGCATTCATCCCTGTCTTTCCACTTCCATGGACATCACTGCAGTTTAGACACTCATCACCTTTCAGCTGGACTATTTTGACTCTCTCCTAATTGGGTTCCCTGTCTAAAGACTCTTTTCTCTTCAGCCCATCTTCCACCCGACTGTCAAACTGATTTTCCTAAAACATCGGTCTAACCATATCACTTCTTTCCTTAAGAAGTTCTAGTGACTTCCTAACTACATACAGGATCAAATTCAAATTGCTATCTTTGGCCCTTAAAAACATTCACTGTATTTCTCTGGCTTAGTTTTCTAGCCTTACTATATATTACTTCCTGCCAGAGGAAGTTGGTGGTACAGTGGAGAGAACACTGGGCACAGAGTTGGGAAGATCTTAGTTCAGATCTGATGCAGGCACTTGTCAAGTGACCTATTTTTTTTCTCTCTTGGCTCCTCAACAGTAAGATAGAGTAATAAAAGCATCTATTCAAGATTGTTATGAGGATCAAATGAAATAATATTTATAAAAATTTCTTAGCATAATGCCTGTTAGATATCAGGCACTATGTAATTGCTCATTCCCTTCCTCTATCCCTCCCTCCATGTTGTTTATGATCTGAAAGAATGCAAACTCCTTGAGAACAGGGATTGGCTTTTTCTTTGTTTTTATCTTTGTATGCCAGGTACCCAGCACAATGTCTGACACATACTACTGTCACACATAATTGTTTGTTTAACGATTAATTTATTTTTTATCAGATAATCTAAATGATTTTCCTTTTAAAATAATTAAGAAATTTGAAAAAAAAAACTAAAATTGAATTGGCTTCTCTTAGGGTACGAAGGGCATGCTGGAAGAATTGTCCCAGCTTGATCTATTTCTAGAGAAGTGATTTGTTTGGTCTGACACAATCCTATTTTTGTTTTTAAGCTGTGGAAACACTGTGGCAGGTGCTCTTTCTGAGAATTCTTGGCTATGAGATTCACTTTATGTGACTGTCTTTAGAAAGACAGGGTATCTTTTCTAGCATGATAACAGTTTTTAGATTTTTTTTAAACCTAGGATGATGGAGGTAGAACAAATGTATAATAATTCAAATATATATTTATATAATCCAAATATTAATAATGTAATATATAGAATATAAAGATACCATTATTTATGCAATTATAATATTATATATAATATTACTATATAAGTATAATATTACATATTACATATATAATTGAAAGACCTCCTCAACATCTTTCTCATCTGTCTCCTTCCTCCACCCCCCACACCCCCATCCTGCCCAGCACAGCCATCATGGTAATTCAAGCTTTCATCACCTCTAACCTGGCCTGTTGTAATAGCCTCCCAATCAGTCTCACTGACTCAAGTCTTTTATCTTTCCAACCCATTCTTCACATAACTGCCAAATTTATATTCCTAAAGCATAGGTTTGACCCATGTTCATAAAGTTCCAGTGGCCCCCTCTCTTCCAGGCTTGAATACTTCACAATTTAATTCCAGTTTACCTGTCCAGACTTATTAGTCATTGCTCCCCTTCATTTACTTTTCATTGTAGCCCCTATTGCTGTTCAACACAGATGACATTATACCTCCCATCCCTGTGCCTTTACTACCAATGCTTAGAGTGCACCCTCTCCCAACCTCCACCTAGAATCCTTAGTTTCCTCCAAAATTCAGCTAAAAGCCCATCTTTTAAATGAGGCCTCTCTTCATTCTCATAGCTTCTAGCTAGCTCCTCCCACACACACACTCCTTACTCTTTATTACTTTGCACATAGTTTGTCTTCACTAATATACATGTGGGTTATTTTCTCAGGAGAATTAAACCTCTTTGAGGGCAGGCACTATTTTCTTATGTCTTCCTATCACCCTCACACAATACTGCATCTGGAACATAAAATATCAATAAATGTTTTGTTGATTACTCAGAGATTTATTCATTTGGAGCTATTGACACAAAGCCCAAATAAGAGGATCACTGACTTTAGAGCTGTAAAGACCATCTACTCTAGTCCCATCATTTTAAAGAGGAAGAAACACATGAAAGGAATGGAAAGTGTTTGTTTAAGGTCATAAAGGCACCAAATGCAAAAACCAGAAAAGATAACGGAATTCAAGGCAAGTTTATGAAACATATGCTTAGTGGTGAGTAATATGCTTGATGCCTGATCCAGCTTGATAATGACATAGTCCATGATTTCAGGGATTAATCAACCTACTACTAAACTGCATGGGACATATGCCTAAATAATTCTGACATAAAGGGTAAAAGAGTTTCGTGTAAGATTTTCTAGGAAAATTTGATAACATAAAATAGTACTTTTAAGCTGAATGCTAAAAACTAAAATTAAATTAACAAATAGATAGATGAATGGATCAATGAATGAACAAAGAGATAAATGAATGAGTGAATAAATAAATGAAAACAAAGAGCGGTAGCTGTAGCTTCTCATTATAGGATATGGCAGTGGAACTCTTCAATGATCAAGTTGGCCTCACGGCGGAATCATCTTGATCCAGGCCAGGAGGCTTTGTTTATTATTAGAACAGATCAGAGAGTGAGCCTAGAGTCTTACAGTAAGGATTATACAATAATCATCAGTGAAGTTTAGTGCTCTGCCACATACATTAAGCACCTACTATAAGCCATCTCTGCATGTTCTAGATGTAGGTTAGACAAAGGCAAGAACTAAAGTCTCTGCCCTCAAGGAACTTTCTTTCTACTCAGTGTTTTAATAACTTGATGTGGAGGCTGTGACCATTGGAAATATTTTCTGACCTTGATTGACTCCCAGGACCCAAATCAAGATCAAGGATGTTGCTGAAGGTGGAGGGCTTTTATTCATTTTCTAATAACACGAGTTCTCAAAGGTCACAGTCCTAAACCAATTTGTAGCCTTTAGACTCACAAAAAGAGATAGTATTTACATAGCACTTAAAGGTTTGCAAAATGCTTTATAATTATCTCATTTCTACCTCACAATGACCTTGGTACATAGGTGCTATTATTATTATCCCCTTTCGATGAAAGAGATTAAAAAATAAACTGAGGCAAAGAGGTAAAGTGACTTGGCCAAGGTCATACAGGTAGTACCTGAAGTGGAATTTGAAGTAAGGTCTTTATGACTCTAAGTGCAGGACTCTATCCATTTTGACATAAAATCCTAAGGGAAACATTCCAGTGTTTTAATTGCAGGAAATCATAATAGAATTCTCTAATGGGGTCTCTCTAATAAGGGCATATTAGAAACTAGCCAGCCAGAATATAAAGCACATGTGCACAGAGTATGAAGCACATAAAATAGTAGGCTTCTCATCAAGTCCCACTTCAGGGTGGAGTTTTGCTGGACTAAATGCATGACATACCCACAAGTAAAAAAAACGATTTAAGAAATTATCAGGCTGGGTGCCCTTAAGCGATGAAGTGCGGAGTGAAGAAATAAAGACAGTAGCAGCTTTGTTGAGGTAACCTAAAATGTGAAAGCTTGGGGGATGTCCAAGAATTGGGGAATGGCTGGGTGAGTTTTGGTATATGAATGTGATGGGGACACTATTGAGTTGTAAAGAAATAGATGATGTCAAAGAGATGAGCAAAGATGTATATGAACTGAATCAGAGTGATGTGAGCAGACCCAGAAGAATAATTTCTATAATAAGGTCGACATAGTAAAAATGAATAATGGAGCATGTGTTTGGGGTGAGAGGGAATGATCTTTGTTTTGCCTAACCAAATTAAACTCCCTGCAGGGAGTTACCTTGAATGCTTTCCCTATGACTAGCCTTGCCAAGCTCTCTAATGGTAGTGACAGCAGTGACCAGCCCTTCCTCTTTCCTATCAGCCAAGGCAGCCTTAGCAGAGGACAACGGTCCCTCTATTTGTGTCCTCTCATGGATCTCTAAGCATCTATTTTTCCCTATCTCTTAATGGGGGTTTTTAGAAGTCCCCAGCTTGCACACTGGGGGCCATACTCTGTCATGTTGCTTGGAACTCAACCTTGGTCTTAAAATGACTATTTTTGATGTTCTGTCTGCAACTGATACCACATTTCACCTCAAAGGTGACCCGATTTTAGTAGAAGATGAAATGAACCTTGAAGAGTTGATGTATCAAGTTGAGTTTTGAAAGTATTTTTGGATGAAAGGTGCTATAAAAATGTAAGCTGTTATTTGTGTAAGATTTTAGTTCGTGGCAGGAGTAAAGCCAAACTGTACACAAACATGCTAGCAACCTGGATATTTCAACTTTGCCAGGAGGGGTGGGGGAAGAGGGAAAGGGGAGGAGGAAGGATGAGGGAAGAGAGGAGAAAAGGTGAGAGGATAGGCAAGGGGAGGAGAGGGGAAATGAGGAGACAAGAGGAAAAGAGAGAAGAGGGAAGGAGAGGATACAGATTTCCAAAAAGAAGCATTTATTTTCCCTTATTTCCTGTTGTTATTGTTAGCATATTGTGCCATTGTTGGTATATCTCTTAAACAGTTTGAATGGGGTTAATGGATACTAACCCAGGAAAGGAAACTATGGCATCCGGCATGGAGCATCCTACATATCAGGCACAGGACTCATGCTGCTCCCCTGGTCTGTTCAGCACTCCACATAAACAGGATCGTTTTCATTTCCCCAAACATCCACTGATTCCCCACCTCTGTTTTTGTGTTCTCCCTATTTCCCACACTTAAAATGTCCTCCCTCCATACCACCACTGATTGAAATTTTACCCAGGAAACAGATCTAGAGGATGCACCAAAACAAATACAGGGGAAAATCAAGAGAAAAATACACCAAGACAAATACAGGGGTAAATTCAAGGGAAAAAATCACAGTGAGTCATTTTTTTTCCATATAAGTTGGCATAGTGAGAAAAACTGAGACGTTTGCAAAAAAACAGACACAGTATTTAGTGAGGAAAAGCTAAATGGGGTAACTGTGCAGCTAAATAAGAAAACTCAGATCAGCCAGAGAACAGATCAAACTTGTGTAGGGAACAAGAAGGGTTGACAACTGGAAGCTCTGGTCCAGGGAGTATTAAGGAGGCAACCCACACCTAGAATGTCTGTTCCAGTGTAAGGGATGATTTGGGGTCCTTGACCGTATACTAAATGAAGAGCAAGTTCAGTAGCAAGGGTAGTTGTATGGCTCAGACTCCAAGAGCAGTGTGGGGTCTCAGGTGCAGCTTCTAGCCCAGTCAAGCCTTCAGAGAAACAAGCAGGGCAGAAATCCCAGAATAAAGGGAAACCTACAGTTCTATCACTTGGAACCAGCAGCCATCTCCAGTTGGCTGAAAGTGGCTGATTTCAGCAGCAATGCTCTGGAATTCCAAAAGGGGCAATCCCAGGGGTGTGTTGCCCAGATTTAGAGGAAGCAAAGATTTTGCCCTAGATCAGACCACTTTGATAGCCTCAAATTATATTGTAATTTCCTTAGAAGTCCCTGTGCATGTTGCGAATTGTCATTTTTTGCTTTCTCTGACATGATTGCACTTCTATTGTTTTGTACTCATCTATTGCATAGTAAATTTTATTCTCTCTCTCTCTCTCTCTCTCTCTCTCTCTCTCTCTCTCTCTCTCTTTCTCCCTACAACATACACACATACATTCACACTCATACACACATATACACATACCCAATAAGTATCTTGTTCTGTTGTTTTGTTTTGTTTTTCAACTAAGGACGAGATATTTTATTTCATAGTTTTTCAATTTCCTTGGTAGTTGTATTTTTTTAGTCTTCTCATGTTACTATCTGGTGTGTTTACACATCAAATAATCTGATCGGATGTTTTGTGTTGTTGTTTTTATCCTCAAGGAAATTTTAAATGTTTCTCTTTTATTAAAGTCTGTACTCAGGTTTATAGGGAATGCCATTTTGGATTTCAGAAATTTCTTATTGATCCAGCATAGTCATGCTATTTTTATTTCATTTCTCTTATATTTAAAGGGCTTTCCTTTGGTTACTTGGATAATTTGTTGTTTATTACTGGAATTGTCAAATTTAGTCACTATTTTTATTGGCTATGTTCCCTGGCTTGACTGAATCAGTATATGTTCTTTTAATGTTACTGACTTTAATTTCTCTTCTAAAGCATTCTTCACTCCAAGTATTTGTATTTCAAATCTACATTTCTCTTTTTCCTTATTTTTTTTTAAAGAATTGCCACCACAGATTTTAGGGTTTTGTTTTGTCCTTTTTCTATGCTACTAATTTTTTTCTTCTGTGTGGCACATGAATTCTTTCCTTTCATCCCTTTTAACTGCCCTTAAGATTATTTATCTTTGTGTCATTCTGGAAAATGCTGCCATGGATCTAGCCTCCCTTGCAAATCAAAAGAGTTTTCTGTTTCATCAACTATTAGTTTGATTTCATTTTGCAATACTTGTTTAGGGAGTTTCACAATCTTTTGTAGATTTTTGTTACTCACTCTCCCTTCTAATTTTAGTATATTCTCTCTTGATTTATCTGCTTGTACTCTACGTTTTCACCTGAATTTTCTTCTTTAAAGTTTTGGTGATTTTAATCTTTCCCCTCTTTTTTTATTACCCTACCACTCACTTTTTTTTACTCCCTGATAGAGAACAACTGCCTTAGTTTCTTACCACATTGGGGGAATTTTCTTTTAATCAGTTTTAGTCCCTACCCCAAATACCCTTTGGGGTAACAGGACTTACTGCAACTGGATTCCAGTCCCCTTTGTTTTCACTGACACAGTGACTGACACAATAACTTTGCTTGAAAGGAGTAAGGTATTTCCTCATCTCCCTTTTAGGGCCATTATAGGGCATCATAATTATTCAGTCTTTAGCTCCATTTGGGTGTTCTTGGGATAACCTATTCTAAAAGAGAATTCTCATGTAATCATCATAAAATTATTCATATAATTCGACTTCAACTGGGCCCTCACCTCCCTAATTGATTCCCTATCTCACACTCTGCTGAGGCTTTCTCATAACTTTTCTATACTTTTCCTTCTCCCCTCAAGTCTCACATACCTTTCCACATCTCTCTGAGGTGAGGACCTCATACCTTCCTGAGGAAACTGGTCTTGAGCTCTCTCTTCTCCCTTTATTCTTCTCAAAACCCCTTGACATCATCCCTACCCCCACTCTTTCCTCCTTCCCCCAATCTCTGAGTTTTTATGATATTACTTTCTCCTTGTTCTCCTCTTACTTGTCTCAGGCTCTTTTCCTCATACCCCAAGTTTGATGATCCACATGTGGATCTATATATCTAAGCTCAGTTTCTCCTCTGAACTTCACCAATATGGTACCAGTAATTGCTTATTGGACATTTTAAAATAGATGTTCCAGAGACATCTCAAATTCAGCTCATGTACCGCCTTCTAGATGAAGTTCATATGTACATTATCTTTCTAGTTACTTTTTTGAGATGTAACTTTTATACTAATTATACTTTCCACTCCCTCCAGCTTCAGAATTCCTCTATGAGCCTCTAGCTGAATGAATTTGCCGAACTCCCTTTTTCTAAAGTTCTGTGTCACCAGGTCCAAGATAAAAATAAGGTGAGAAAAATGACTTATTTCTGTAGAGGCTATATGTCAAAGAACTTGGGGTGGACAGGGAAGGGAATCGAAAAAAAGACAATAGAAGTCTAAGGACAGGAAACTCAGGGTAGGTGGAGAGGAAAAGGGTGAGGCTGTTCTAAATTGGCACAAGAGTAACCAGGAAGAGGGAGAGACGCAGGGAGGATGCAAAGCAAGCCTCAAGAGATAGCACAAATAGCTCACCCAAGTGGGTGATAGAGATTGGAATGGGAGAGGAATGAAGGGAAGTTTAATTGTTGGTATGGGGAGTGGTCAAAGTAAAACACCCTTCCCTACCTACCTACCTCTCCCCTCCACAGTCACTATCCCTGTTTGAATTCAGGCTGGCCTCTTCTAGCACTCATCTCTCCATTTGCAAGACGATAGTGGATAATTCCAGGCCCTACATGGCAGAAGTGGGAGCTGTTGTGGCAGCTTGACAGTGAGTGGGCAGATCTGTGGTCTCATCACATCTTTTCCCATTTTTGTACATCTGAGAGGGAGTAGAAGACGGGAGCTTATTACTACAGCCTGTGTTACTGTATGTCTCAGTGTATGTACCAGTCCAAATACCCATCTCCTTCTTCATTTGCTCTTTGGGATACTTACGCACAAGGAAGAAACAGTCAGTCAAGCATAGGGAAGCCAAGATCTTTAATTCCTAAATCCCATCTTATCCAAACCTTTCATAAAGGGTTGTGAGATGGAGATAAGGGGAAGTGGATAGTGCAGCCATAATGGTGGTTTAAACTGGAAGGGTGATGTAATGCAAAGGACCCACCAAAGCCTACCACTGGAAGGTGGTCAGACTCATGCTTCCTCATCCCCATTTCCTCTATCCCAGGTACCCAATTCTATCCTAGCTGGGAGTTTTAAATATTGGGGGGCATTCCATACTTCCAGTCCAATCTCCATCACTATGCTGCTTCTTCCTCCTGTTCAGCACTGCCTTGGATTGAGTGGGAGATACCTAGAGAGTTCTAAGGCATTTTAGTTAAAGCTGCCAAGGAAGAAGAAGAGTCTCTGGCTCTCAGACCAGGGAATCACAGAATCACATATTTTAGCTATCAGCATTTTAGATATTAACTAGCCCAATCTCTTCATTTTACAGATGAGAAAACTGAAGCTCGCTGAAGTTATTTGACCTAGCCAAGGTCACACATGTAAGTGGCAGGGCCAGTATTCAAATCTATATAAGTCAATCAATTCTAAATAAAACACTCCACGTTGGACAGTGTCTCTATTTGATGATCATAACCATCCTGCCACCTTCTTGAATGTGGGTCTTTGGAACTGCAGCAATTTCTCCAGTGGAGAACCCTGAGAAACAGTAAAGATGCTTCCTTCTCCAACAAAAGCTCATTCCCTCCTGCCCCCACTCGCAGCATATAGTCATCCTTTCTTCCCAACCATGATTCTTACCCTACATAGGCAGGTTCTACCCTTGGCTTCTTCCTTAAAAGAACTTGAGCTTTATAGTTATCAATGACCTTTTAAATTCCCTGCCTTGGGGCAAGTTTCACATTCTTGGACAAATACTATATTGGGACAAATTCTTGAGTGCCCCACTCTAGGGCTATAGGTAGGTAGGTTGTTTAAGTCAAGTTCTCATGATAAGATCCTGGGTTTGTTCTCTATTGGTGAAAACTCTAGCTTTTAAGAATTGCTGGGTGATAGGGAATTCTTTTTAGAATTTATCATTGTTTGCCTCGGTTTTCTCATCTGTACCAATGGGTGTCTGTTGTGTGGCACCCAGAATGATAGCCAGATTTAAGGGCAGGGGAATATAGTTTGGGTTTGATCTCTGCCAGTCACTGACTGTATGACCCTGGGCTAGTCACTTAGGCTCTGTGAGCCTGTTTCCTCATTGGGAAATGGAGATTTTTACACTTATACTGACTAAGTCTTAGGATTGTCGTGAGGAATAAATATCATAAAAATGGATGCAAAAATATTTTGTAAGCTGGAAAGCATTTTTTTAAATAAAGTTAATAATACTCACTAACAATTTCAACATTTTAACCATCCAGGCTTTCAAACAGGCTTTCCTTGAACTTGTAATTGCTTGTCATTGCTCTGTGTCAATGGATCAACTTTCAGTAGGTATGGATGAAAAATTAATCGTTCTGTGTCTAACCTGGTAGAGAGCATTTCTGCTTTTTACTGTGTTGGCTTTCACACCAAAGACACATGAGCCATCACTGAACCTGTACTTGAAGCTATCCCAGCTTGGCAAGACTTGCTTGAACTTCTACTTAAATAGAACAATATTTGGGACTATAACTGACTTAATGTCACCTCCAAGCCACAATGAGAAATTACAGAAGGACTTTGAAAGTGAAAAATTAATTATTAATAATAGTTTGAATTTGTAAAATACTTTACAGTTATTATTAATATTAACATTTGTGTTAATATTAATAATAGAAATTCCAGGAAGCTCAGAGACTTCTGGGCAGCCTGTGAATTGAAGGAAAAGAACCCATTATTTTCTGGCAAGCACTTTCTAGTTGCATGTTTGCTGAGGTTCTGGGGCTATCCCCTTGAGGGCCAAGGAGAATCGATCAAGTCTCTGACTCCTCCCTCAGAGCCCTCATTTGGTGCCCTGAACTTCTGCCAACCCTCTTTCTGTCTTTTCTCCCACAGGAGCACATGGCTATTTTGTTTTGTTTTGTTTTGTTTTCTTGGCTATTTTCCTTTCTCCATGGCCCTTGATATTGAGCCAAACTAGCCGGCTTTCCGGAGATGGCTTTCCCCATTTGCGGTACAGTCTGTAAGGCTCACTCGATTAAGAAAGTACATCACCATGATTTTAACACTTGCTACTGTTGCCTGTGGGGCCCTGTTACTCCTGTTCATTTCTTCGTTATTCTTACATTCTGTACATCTGAACGGCTGACGTCTTTTGATGTAGACCTAGATTTTCCATTTTGCCTCCCGTGCATCTCAAGTTCTTTGCTTTATTGTAGTGGAGCTAATCTGAAGTGACTATTTAGGCCACTTTTTGATGGAAGACAAGTTTGTGAAACAACTTACCTCCATTCAGGCTTCACGGATCTTAGACTCATGGCAATGTGTCTGAAAAAGAGAAGACTTAAGAAAATGCACGATGCCATCTTCATGCATAAAAAGTTGGCAAGTGAAATATGACAGAGACTTGTTTAGCTCAATCTTGGAGGGTAGAATTACAAGTAATGGGTGAAAATTGCAAAGAAGACAAGTTAGGTTCAATGTGAGGGGAAAAATCCACAAAGTCAAGGCTATCTAAAAAGGCCTGCTATGAATGCAGTAACTTGTTATTAATGATAGGTCTGGTAAAAGATCAACGGTCACTTGCTAGTTTTGTTATAGAGAGGCTTCTGATTTGGGTTAAGATTTGACTTAATAAGAAGGGAAATTAGACATGGAAAAGAGGTGGCTAGGTCATAGATTGTTTATTATATGGAGAAAGACTATAATAAACAATCTATGACCTAGTCACCTCTTTTGGTGGACCAATATATGGTCAAACACGGATGAGATACATAGATGAAGAAAACATAGATAGGTTGTGAAATGTACCACTGGAATGAGTCCACATCAATGAGATCGTGTCCTCATTACTGAAATATTGAACTGTACAAAATGAAGAGTGAGTCTGATTGTAGGTCTATAGTATTATCATGTGGAACAGACCTGAGAGTTTCAGCGGGGCTACAAGTTTAAAAAAAATTAGCAGCACGATGAGCAAGCTAAAATTTGCTGTGATCTTGGGCTGTTTGTGTAGGATCTTCAGAGGGGCTGGGACCAGGGAGGCTATTGTACTGTGTGTGGCCTGTGCCAGTGCGTTAAGTTCTGGATAAAAATATCACAGCAAATACAATAAAGAAATGATACCATATTAATTTATTCTAAATAATAGGATATCTGTTCGTCAATGTACAGTGATATGGTATGGACACAACTGAAAGTTCTGGGTCCATGCTCTTCCTCTAGCCTAAAGAGTAACCTTGGATGTTTCTTCTGGGTTTTCATTCCCTCATCTGTAAGATGTGTGGATTGTCTTAGATAATCTCAAGTTTTTCTTTCAAAGAATATTTATTTATTTCCCAAGAGATAGAAGAATAAAATACTACTAGATGCAGAGTCAGAAGAGGCCTGGGTGAAAATACAGGCATTTAAAACCTGAGTGACCTGGAGAAAATCATAGTACTTTCTGAGCCTCAGTTTACCCATCGGTGAAATGGAGATAACACTGGCCCCACCAGCTGCAGATGGCTGCTGTGAGGAATGTGCTTTGCAAGTTTTAAAACGTTATATAGATACGATCTGTTTTCTTTCTTTATTGATCACAGATTTAGAGCTTAGAAGGAAGGGCATTTAGGGGTCAGTAAACCTGTTCATTTTACAAACGACAGGACAAGAACACAAATAACTTGGCCAAATTCACATAGGTCAGTAACAGGCCGGATTTGAACTCAAATGATCTGGGTTCAAATCCAATATTCTTCTCCTTACATCAGATGGCCTCCCTTGAATATTCTTCGTCAGTAAGCATCTAGGCTGTCTCTTAGATTATAAGCAATACCAGGACAGGGAACTGTTGACATGTAATTCAATCTGAATGGTTTCTAAAATGGGACTAGATGAAGATAGAACCTTAATAAATCTTCTGTAAATGACTGACTCAGGTTTGGCACTTACCTATGACACTAATCAGAGGATATGGAGTCAGGATGAGGGTAGGTGACGGGGGCATGTCTTTCTCCACAGTGTAGGTATCCCCAGCCGGGCTTCACCCTGATGAACCTCTTCCACCTGGAAGATCGTTTCATCCCTGATACTCACACATGGGAAATACCTTGTGCCCTTGGGGCCCTGCTTCTGATTGGAAGCCTCTTCCATTTAAGGAGGGAGTACAGCACAGCTATGCCTTCATTTCTCACCATTGTTCATTCTTCTGCACTTCATTATCCCCTGGCTTTGACTGGGCACCTTCTGCACCCCTAATCTTTCAGATTTCTTTTATTTCTTGTCTTCTTAACAACAAATAGACAAAATCTGGAATTACATTTTGATCTCAGTACTAGCCTCTTTGCGTGTCAGTATGTGATCTTGCTTGATAAAAACAATTATTCACTGCTATCGTTTTAGCGAAATGATTTGAAAAATTAAAAAAAAGAATGTAAGCTCCTTGAGGGTGGATATTTCTATGCCCCCACCCCTCTAACCCCTCACTAGGGCCAGCTAGGTGATGCAGTGGATAGGGTGTCACATGTGGACTTAGGAAGACTCATCTTCCTGAGTTTAAATCTGGTCTCAGACACTTAATTAGGGTTAGATATGCGATCCTGGGGAAGCCATTTAAGCCTGTTTGCCTGTTTCCTCATCTGTAAAATGAGCTGGAGAAGGGAATGGCAAACTACTCCAGTATCTTTGCCAAGAAAATCCCAAATGGGGTCACGGAGAGTCAGATACAACTGAAAAATTAAACAACAATCTCTAGGGGCAGGTAAGTGGTGCAGTGGATAGACTGATTGTAATCTGGAAGAAGTGAGTTCAAATCCAAACTCAGACACTTAACTAGTCATGTGACTTGAGGTCAGCCACTTAAAAGAGAGTTTTCAAAAGTGGGATAAACTGTCATCCTTGATGGCGTGCAATCTGAGGCTGAATGACCCCTTGCTCGGGATATTGCGGACAGTATTTTCTCTGGCTCCAGGCTAACTGTACCTAGCTAATAATAATAATAGCTAACCTGTTTGCCTCAACTATAAAGTGGGGATGATAATAGCACCTACCTTACAGGACTTGGGAGTATCAAATGAGGTCATATTTGTAAAGCTTTTAGCACAGTGCCAGGTACATTTTAGGTGCTTAATAAATGTTTGTCAGCTGTACAGGATATCCAAATAACTGCCAGATGGCACGTATCCTTCTGCCCATGACATTCTATTGCCTCTTTTTTCTTTTGTTTCCTATTATTTCTAACCCCTGAGGCTCCATTGACTTTCTTTTCTATTATTCTAATAATAATATCGGTGGTATAGGGGAAACAGAACTGGATTCAGAGACAGAGGAACTGGGTTGGAATTCTTGCTATTATTCAGTCATTTCAGTTGTGTCTGACTCTTCATGACCACATTTGACATTTTCTTGGCAAAGATCCTAGAGCAGTTTGCCATTTCCTTCTCCAGCTCATTTTATAGATGAGGAAACTGAGGCAAAAAGGGTGAAGTAACTTGCCCACAGTCTTACAGATAGTATGTGTTTGAGGCTGGATTTGAACTTAGCTCTTCCTGACTCCAGGTGTCTTACTCTATTTACTGCACTTCCTAGCTTCTTTCAAGCAAATCATTTAACTTTGGGTGTCTCAGTTTCCCCATCTGTAAAAGACAGAGTTGGAACAGATAACTTCCAACATCCTTTCCACCTCAAAATCTGATTCTCTCATCTCAGTGTTTCAAATCTATTCCAATTCCCTCCCATGCATCAAATTTACTTACTATGTGCCCTTTTGCTTTGAAGGCATGTTCCTTGCTAGGGTCAATTTTTGAATATGAAATGAGAGAGTTTGAAAAATTATGTTGAAGGCCCCTTCCAGCTCTTACTTTATGACAATTAGAACCTTTAGAGTTAGAAAAGATTTCAGAGGTCATCTAATCCAACACTCCTTTTGCAAACGAAGAAGTCAGCTGAGGCTGAATTAAGAGAAGTAGCTTGCCCATGATCATGTAGGTGGTACATAGTGGAGCTCCAACTTTGTGCTTGAATATTAGCTGTTATTATTAGCTAGGTAAAGTTATCGAGGAGCAAGAGAGAAAACTCTCTATAATATCCCCAGTAAGGGGTCATTCAGCCTCAGATTGTACACCTTCAGGGATGGCAGCTTATTCCACTTTTAAAAAGCTCTCTTTAATTTTTTTTTTCCCTACATTGAGTTGAATTGTTCCATCCTGAAATTTTATATTGCTTCTAGCTTACTAATTAGAACTAAGCAGAATAGCTCTCTAAAAAGTGTTTTACTGATGTTTTAGTCATCATATTACAGTCATTTCAACATTCCCTCCTCCACACTGCAGAATGAACACAGTTCTGTGGTTGAAAAAGGATTCAACAAAAATACCTGATATGATGACCTCATCTATGGATATAAAAGGAACAGGCATTTTTCTTGATTTATATATTTTAATTAATGATTATTAAATAAGGAGCTAAACCCTTACATTAAGATAATCCTAAAGTTTTTCAATTTGACAGTCTTTTTAGTACTTGAAGATACCATGTTCCTCTTAAGCCTTCTCTTCTCCAGGTTACATATCATTAGTTGCTTCAAATGATGTCAATATGGTCTGAACCAAAATGAACATTTGTTGGAGACCACATTACTGAGACAGCAGAAAGAACACTGAATAGGGAACTGGGAAATCAGGGCCTACTCTCATGGCTATCCATTCATGGCTGGGGTCTGGGAAACTTTTCCTAGCTTCCTTCAGAAAGATCCGCTCAAATACCACCTCCTGCACAAAGTCCTCTTGAACCCTCTAGCTTCATCCTACCGCAAATTTACCTTAATTAGATAATATTTGCAAAGTGCTTAGCATAATGTGTGGCATATAATAGGCACTTAATAAATGCTTGTTCCCTTCCTTCCTCAAATATATATACACATATCTGATTAAATATATATTAAATATAAAATTAAATATATACCAATATACACATATAAATACACTATATATAAATGTGTAAATATATGTGTGATATGTAAGAATGTTTATATATATACATATATATATATATGTATATATTTAAAAATGTTGTTTACCCTAATAGAATTTGAGCTCCTAGAAGTCAGGGTTTGTTTCATTTTGGAGTTTGTACTCTCAATTACTAGAATAATGTCTGGCACATGGTAGATATTTCATAAATATTGACTGAGAAAATGGATACTTTTGCCTTGTTACCCCTAAGAGATGATGATGATGATGATGATGATGATGATGATGATGATGATGATGACGACTTTGCATTAAAGGTTAACAATGTGACATGAAAAGGTGATGCAATTCTGGATTACGTTGAAAAAGGCATCACATAAAGACTGAGGTATGTTGCAGTCTGCCTTAAACAGATAATATCTGGGTTATTGTCTTCAGTCCTGGGGGCCATAGTTAAGGAGCCTATTGAACAGCTGGTGAATGTCTAGAGGGGAGTAACCAGCAGGGTGGAAGATCCTCGACTATCTTATAGAGAGGCTTATTGTTAAGAGATGATTCAAACCGGCTGGTCTCAAAAGTCCTCTTGCAACTCTGCGATTTGTGAATGTGAAAAGAATCAAACGGGCATTGAATTTTGAATTGGAAGACATGGGTTTGAGCCTCAACTGTGAGAATATGACCCATGGGCAAGGAGCTTCATCTTTCTGACACCTCATCTGTATGATAGGAATAGGTCCCTAAAGGGAAGATTTGGAGGAAAATTAACAGTTACACAACCCTTGATCATAACACCTTTTCCAGGAAGTCTTGTCTGATTTTCCAGGTTGATAACCACTTTTCCTTTCAAACCACACATAATACTTATTTTGCACCTTTCTGAAGCCCTTATCATATAATGTGTGTTATATCGATGTATGAATGTGCCTTATCCCCCACTAAATTATGAGGTACAGCTTTTTTTTCTCTTTGTACTCCCAAAACCCAGCGCTGTGCTTTGCACATAGTGAGCACTTAATAAGTGACTTCTCATTTATTCACTCATTCATTAAAGCTGAGTGGAAAGAACATTCGATTGAGAGTCAGGGGACTTTGATTCAGATGCCTGTTCTGCTATTTAATATCTACATGACTTTGGGCAAGCTACTTAGCTTCTCTGGGCCTCATTTTCTTCCTCTGGAAAAATGAAGAGTTTGGACTTAGAGACCTCTAAATTTCTATTCCCTAAATCCACGACCCAATGATCCATGAGTTCTCATTTTAATTATATCCATATATCTATATTCTGTCTCTATCTATCTATCTATCTATCTATCTATCTATCTATCTATCTATCCATCTATCTACCTATTTATCTACCTATCAATCTAAATGTCATCTATGTGTCTATCATATATCTATATCTATCTATAATCTATGTATCTATCATCCATCTACTATCTATCTGTCCATCCGTCTATCTATCTATCTATCTATCTATCTATCTATCTATCTATCTATCTATCTATCTATCTAATATTCCAGTATGTTGCTCAGTGCTCTGCACAAAGGAAGAACTTAATAAATGTTTAAGGTATGTATAAATGAATGAATAAGTTCAAAAGTGCTATAAAACATCAGCTGGTCCTACTATCTTGCAGGACTTAGTCTACATTTCCTCATTTCACTGAAGTAGGGCCAATCTTTTTTTAAAGAGATTCCCGAGAGATGAACTGATTTGTCCTGGACCAAGGGCAATGGAGACATGTGCTTACCTCTTCCTTTCAATCAAATCAGTAAACAATCATTTAATCAATACCATTGATTAAACAGCTCCCTTGCCCCAAATCCTGAGCTAGGTGCTGTAGCAGTATTGGAAAAACAGGAGACCCAGTTCTCTGAAATGAGGACCTTGGCAGAAGATCACTGAACAAGATGATGGGATGAGACCTAGAAAGGACTCCATTAGTTATCTAGTCCAACCCTCTGATTTACATACAAGTAAAATGAGGCCCAGAGAAGTTAGGTGACTTGACATTTGTCACACGGGCAGTAGAGGGCAGAGCAGGCATTTGAGGTTTTGTACCCTAAAATCCATCTTTTTTTCAGGGTACTACAGTTTTCCCTCGAGAAAGAAATTCTGAGGTTTAGACTACTGTGCCCATAGGAGATTTGGTCAATGTCAATGTTAGGGCAGCAGATTGGGGAGGGATGCACCATGTCTATAAAAGTCAATGTCTTGTCTACAAAGGTCATGTGAGACAATCCATTATCTTTCTGGGGCCTACTCTTACCCTTTACAATGTGTTTTCTCTGTTTAATTCTTCATGGTCAGCCTAAGGCAGCTTTACAATCTAATGATTAGGATAAGCACTGGACTGGGGGAGGATTCCAAATTGGAATCCAAATGTGCATAAATCAAAAAGTTGTTTTGGATTGATATAGCAATGTTTCCTTAGAAAACCAAATTTTTAGATGGAATGAGGAAAAGGCCAGGGAGATTCAGGACAGAATGTCGGAAATGGATAAGAAGAAAAGATTTAGGGAGTGTGAGTAAGCTGTTTATTTAACTCAACCTTTCTCTTCTCAGGTTTAGCCTTCAGAATAGTTGCATATATCCCCCAGCCTAGCCAGTCTAGCATGTGAGAGTGGTCATGAACCAAATTGTGGTATCCCTACTGCCTTAACAATGCCCAATAATAATATGGACTCAGAAAGCCTTCTGTGTTAATCTCTCTTATTTGGGGCCATTGTTACAAATCCCTTCTCTCTCATACCCCACCTTTAGATTTGGTTATCTCATAAGCCTTACCTGAACCTGGTTTAACCCTCTGGATACCTGGCTTCAACAACTCCCTGATGACCCTTAGTGATCCCCAGTTACTCTAGGGATGAGGCTTCAACAAAGGTTAGAATAGTAGAGAGGCTTCATTGTAAGAAGCAAGACTTGAGCTGGACCTTGCAAGAGATACCATATTTGTCTCAGTAGAGGGGGGAAGATGTGGGGGAGGGGGTGTTGCATGGAAGATATTCAACAGCAGGAGACTACCTCACCTCAATTAATTGCTTTTTGGAATATAAAAAGAATTAAATAACAACAGCTTCAATTAAAGAATAACAGCTAGTACTTCCCATGGTAATTGGGTAGATAGATTGCATGTAATTAAATCACAGCCATGAAAAGCGACTTTAACCCTTTGAAAAATCAGCAAAGAGTCTCCTTCTCTAAAATGCTTTGACAATACCTGGTTTCATCTTTTCTTTAATTATTGCATGATATACCCTAGTGTAAAACATTAATTGTCTGCCTGCTGGCAAATACCTAAGTCCCAATACTTGGGTTATTCAATGGAAATTCATCATTTCTGCTTTGTTGGATCACTGAGTTCTCCCATCCATATATAATGGAATCCTTGATAAAGTTGCTATACATTTTTTCATTGCCCCTGAGATGTTCATCAATTGACTCATTTTCCTCAAACATAATCTAATTAAACAAATATTTGTTAATCACCCTTATGTGTCAATCACTGTATTTACCAATAGAGATACAAAAACAAAAATGAAAGAAAGCACACCCTGTCCTCAAGGAGTTTGCATTCTATAGGAACACCATTAATTATAATGTAGAATAGAGTAAGTCCTGCCAAGGAGTGATCAGACAAAAGCTCTAGGAGTATTTGAAGAGAGGAAGAGCAACAGCAACTAAAGGGATCAGGGAAAGCACCCGTGATGATTTGGCCCCTGATTTCAGTCTTGAAAAAGAAAAGGATTCTGTCAGGCAGAGTGTATTCCAGGCATGGAGGATGGCTTCTGTGATTCATGGAGGCTAGAGATAGAATGCCAGTCACAGCGGGTTGCTATTATTCTACTTTGTTTGGAACACAGAGTGAATTTTTTTTTGATAAATTTTTTTATTTATTTTTTATGTATTTTTAATATGTTTGGTTTTCAGCATTGATTTTCACAGCCATTTGAATTACAAATTTTCTCCCCATTTCCTCCCCCTCCCCCGACTCCAAGATGGCATACACTCTGGTTGCCCTGTTCCCCAGTCTGTCGTCCCCTCCATCACCCCATTCCCCTCCCATCCCCCCTTCCCTTCCTTTCTTGTAGGGCAAGATAAATCTCTATGTCCTATTGCCTGTGCATCTTATTTTCTAGTTGCATGAAAAAAAAATTTTACTTTTGAACATCTATTTTTTTAAAACTTTAAGTTCCAAATTCTCTCCGCTCTTCCCTTCCCATCCACCCTCCGTAAGAAGTCAAGCAATTTAACATGGGCCACATGCGTATCATTATGTATAACCCTTCCACAATACTCATGTTGTGAAACACTAACTATATTTTGCTTCTTCCCAACCTATCCCCCTTTATTGAATTTTCTCCCTTGACCCCATCCCTTTTTGAAA
>CM053623.1:399319506-399351304 GCA_028646595.1 Phalanger gymnotis
AGAGAGAGAGAGAGAGAGAGAGAGAGAGAGAGAGAGAGAGAGAGAGAGAGAGAGAGAGGAATGTGGTAGAGGGAAAGATCTGTTCATTAGAATTTCCCAAAGTCAAATGTAGGTCCATATGGGTCCTGGTTTCTGAGAAATTATGTCATTCAATGTGAAGCAACTTTCTAGTGGAAGTTCAGTTCTCAATTGGGGAAAATCTGTGGTTTGTTTTCAACATTTTCAAAAGAAAACTGTTCATTTTGAATATTAGATCCTTATGTTCTTTGTAAACACTTCAAAAATTGAGTAATAAAAGGCCTGCCTGGTCATTTTCCCTAAATTCAAGTATTCCTACTTAACTCAGCTTTGTCTTCTTAATTCCAGAAAAAAAAATGAAGAAAACTGATGAGAAATTTTAGGTATGAAAGCAATGAAACCCACCCTCCCACATGGCTACTTCTGCAAAGGATTTCTGTCTTTTTATGTCTCTGTTTCTCACCACTTTCCATCTCTCTTTGTGTCTTTGTCTTTCTGTCGTTCTCTCTCTGACCCTGTCTCTCTGAATGTCTTTCTCTGTCTCTCTGTCTCTCTCTCTCTGTCACTGTCTCTGTCTCTATTTCTGCCTCTGTCTCTCTCAGTCTCTCTGTTTCTCTGTCATTTTCTCTTTCTGTCTCTTTCTCTGCCTCTGTCTCTGTCTCTGTCTCTGCCTATCTCTGTTTCTCTCATTCAGAATTTGGACCATCTAGTACACCCATATCCCCCAGTTCAGCCTCCTTTTCACACAATTGAGACTTTTGCTTTAGTGTTTCTGGTCTTGGGAAAGGAAGCCATCTGCTCACTCTAGAATTATGCAAGGATCACTTTGCCTTTCCAGGTCTCTCACTGGGGCCTTTAGATTTGAACTGTCCATTCCCACCTTTGTGATTTTGTCCCAGCTCCTCCCTCTGCTTTGTTGAAGCCTGAGGCACTACTTTTCCAGGAAATGGGAGCAGGGGATTACTTCACATAATCTCTGTAATCTTTCCTAATGACACTGGATTATATGAGGCTCAGACTGCTGGGGTTTTGCTCACCTAGAATCCAGATTGCTGGGCAGCTCATCTTCCACACATACCCAGGCTGTGGAATAGAGTCTGATTGGTTGAATATTAACCCGGTTTCTCAATTTATTTCACAAATGACAAAAGAAATAGGTAAAAGTAACGATTCCCACTTAGAGTGAGCTTGAGTTACTAAAAATGTACTAAGCAGGCTCATTATTTTTTTGCCCAAATTAATTTTCCCATAGACCACTAATGCCAGGTTTGTTAGCAGTAGAAATGAATGCAACCTATCTGGCCTCAATTCAGCTTTTCCTGATTAAAAAAGAAACATAAAATAACCACAAATCTACTAATGCCTCCAATTTGCATCTAAATATTGAAACATTTCAGATTTACAATTTTTCTAAATACTAGATAAGTACACGTGAAGATATATACGTATGTGAATGTAGATGTAGATACAGATATATAGTGGTGTGTGGGGGGGAGTTGGAGGTGAGGACACCTGTGTAAGAATGTCAGACCATCCATTTACTAGCATTGGTAATTGCTTATGTCCTTTTAGCCAATGGGGAATCATCTTCTCCTCCTTTAGAGTGTGAATAATATTCATACTAGCTAACATACTCTACATATTTCCTAAAGAAAGCTTCTGCTGGCTCCTATACCTGTGAGAGCCCTTCCTTCCAGAATTCACTTTGCACAGGTTTTAAACTGAATTTTCCATCTTGCTGTTATTCTTGCGATAAAACATAAACTCCTCAAAGAAAGGGACAATTTCATTTTTGTCTTTGTATATCCCCAGTGCTTAGCCCATGCCTGGTATATAACAGGCGCTTAATAAATACTTGCTGAATTGAATTGGGAAGAAAGTTCTTTATGAACGTTAAAGGTTTATTGAAATGTGATATTTTATATACAATTCAGAACTTTAATAGTCTCTTCTAGAACGAACGTTGGTGGTTCAGTGGATGGAGTGCCAGGCCAGGAATCAGGAAGATCAGAGTTCAAATCTTGCCTTAGACCCTCACTAGCTGGGTGACCCTGGGCAAGTTGCTTAACTTCTGTTTGCCTCAGTTTTCTCGCTGTTGAATATGTATTAAAAAACAGCATCTTACTTTCAGGGTTGTTATGAAGATGAAGGGAGATAAAGATGGTAAAATGTTAAACACAGCACCTGGCACATAGTGCTATATCAATTTTACTATTTTTACTATTATTATTAGTTGATTATACAAAGGATGGAAATGTGGAAATATGTATAGACATGTGCATTATGTATGTATGCATGTATATATACACACATTCACCTGAGCACATGGACATTTGTGGATATATTTTGTGATGTAATATGACAATCTTACAGACTCAAAAGCCAGCCTTCTATCTACTGTGCCAAGCTTCTCCTAGAGGCATTAATACAAAGCTGTGTGTTTCTAATGATTGCATCTCAATACCAACTGGTAGAGGAAGTGTTTTTTAATAGGGGGCTTTTTTGTTGTGGCTATTGAGTCATTTCAGTTGTGTCTGACTCTCTCTGTGACTCCATCTGAAGTTTTCTTGGCAAAGATACTGAAGTGATTTGCCATTTCCTTTTCCAGCTCATTTTACAGATCAGGAAATTGAGGCAAATAGGGTTAAGTGACTTACCCAGGGTCACAAAGCTAGTGAGTGTCTAAGGCTGGATTTGAACTCAAGTCCTCCTAATTCCAGCACCAGCTAGCTGCCCCGAGGGCTTTTTTGAGGACCTCAAATCACATTGTGCCTACTCTAACCTGCATAAGGCCAACTTTAGAGATAATATTTTGGGGGCTGATTTTACTATGGGCCCATTCAAACTCAAGATTTATTATGCGACTTCCTCCTAAAGACTTTACAACATAGATGCTTCTCCCTTGTTCTGGATTTCAGGCTTGTGGGTTTTTTTTTTATTTGCAGCAAATTCCACAGAGGCCTGATCATCACCTAAATTATAACTGAGTAGACAGCATAGCCTAGATTTAGAACACCTGGGTTTGAGTCCCAGCTTCATCAATTGCCAACTGCATGACCTCTGTAAGGTCACCAGCTTCTTCTTCTCTTCATAATCTAACTCTTGGGGTTGCCATGAGGACCAAATGACATAAAGCACAGCACAGGCCTTTGTAAGTACAAAGTGCTATACATTAGCATTAGGGCTATTATTGTGACTTGACCCTTGATGGCGTTACTTGGTACACCCGACATGCCCTAGACATAGTCCCAGAAGCCTTCCCTTCATGTAGGTAACACCTTAGCTCTGAATCTATGGCTCATTCTGTTTCTTTTTCAGGCTTTGGGGTTACTGAATCTCTGTTTGTTGTTCCCAGGAACAATACTGACATCTTCCTTTAAAGGTACCCATGGTATCATGTTGCTTGCCCTCTCAATGGGAGGGGGGAGGAAGTAGAGGAAGGAAGAGAATTTGGAATTTAAAGTTCTAAAAATAAATGGACGAGGTGAGGAGGAGAGGAAAAAGGAAAAAAAAATAGAAATTTACACGATAACTTCAATATATGTTTAAAAGGAATAGCAAGTTTATATAGGTTGGCAGTTTCATATACAATCATTTGTCTTATTATACTGTTATGTAAATGCTTCTTTTATTCCATAAATTAAAAAGAAAATAAAAAAGAAAATTAACAAAAGAAAAAAAATGAGAAAAAATAAAAAGACAGATATTCACGTACAATTTATTTTTATGACATTTTAGTTGGTAAATCACCCTATGAGAATGACACACATGTGTTAGCTTTCTTCTTCTTTTTACTTTGTCATTCTGTTGGGTTGCTGTCTCCTGGAACTAATAATTAGCATAAAATTAAATACAAAAGCAATCAACTCAGTGAGATGTTTCCTATAATTTTCTGCAATCTAGCAGGTTCTTAGCATCCCTTTAGCTACCGGTTGATTCAGAGCTTTTTATAATGTGGGCTTTGGATTGCAAAACATTCAATTACACACAGTCTCAATATTTAAGTAGAGCCTGAGTGCCATGCAAAGCAAAGGAGACCAGGGCCAGGGTGTCTTATTCGCTGCCTCCTGAGCATCTGAGGTTTACTGTGGCACGTGAGCCTATATTGTCCTGGATCTTGTGGAAACTGAACAAGTATTGTGTCTGATGGCTCAATAGCCTCAGGGATAATGAGGAGAACTCATTTTCCCCACTGTCTGTCCTAAGCCTAGCTTTAAAAATGAAACACTCACCAGTGTACATGAGATTTCATTATTAGCTTGGGGAAGCATTGGAGCTGTAATAGTTTTCACAGTAATAGTTTGTTTGTTTTCCTGAAAGTCAGCCATGTTTAACTGGAGGTTTTAAACTTTCTGCTTTTCTAATGCAACTTCTCAATCAAGAAATACAGCAGCAGCAACTTAGAATCATAGCATTTTGGGGTTGGAAGGGACCTCAGAGGTCACCTTGGCCATGCCCTACCAGGATCTCTTCTGTGGTATCCTCAATAAGTGTGCATCCAGCCTCCAATATGCCACAATCCAGCAACACTGGATTCTCTGCTGTTCCTTGCACATGATCCTCTATCTCTTGAACACTCTTTCTTCTCCCCTCCACCTGCTGGCTTTTTTAGTTTCCTTTCAGCTTTGAGTCAAATCCCATTTTCTGCAGGAAGCCTTTTCTGGTTCTCCCCTTCTTTACTGCAACCCTCTTCTCTCTCCCTAATCCTTTACCTGCAAGATGACCTCCCATTTGCACTGTACATAGCTTAGATGTGAATAGCTGTACAGAGAATGTCTCCTACATTAGAATGTGAGCTTTTTGAGGTCAGGGGTTATGCTTTTATCTTTCTTTCTTATCTCCAGACTTTAGCAGGATATTTAAAAAATGCTTATTGCCTGCCTAGGACACTTCTAGCAAAAGGAACTCATTATCTTAAGAAGCTATCGGTTCCATTGTTGGACTGATTTGATTGTTAGGATGTTCTTTATAATGAGTTGGAATCTACTTTATTGCTGTAACTAAGGTGGGCCATTAGAGATTTGCCAGAGCACGGAGATTTGGAACAGACTAACAACATTCATACTCTAGCTAGCAGTGGAGTTTACAATTACAAACAGCTGAGTTAAGTAACTAGTAGGCTGAAATAACCTAATGTTTTCTAGTGGTCAAACAAAAGGTGACTTGCACATTATTCCAGCCCTCTTCTTCTCCACATCAGCTCCCCCTTCCTGCCAGGTGTGTCCCTAACAATGACCTTGACTTGATTCTGTAATTTATGTCTAATAAATGCTGATATGAGAAAGGTGCAGTTGTCTTTGGTCTTACACGCTCAACCGAATTTGTCTTACAAAGTGGATTTGAGAGGGTGTTTTGTAAAGTTTGCTCTTGGCACCAAAATTGCTAGTTAAAAAAACTCCAATCTACTTCATTGCTCCTGGTCTTGTCTTCAGCAGACAAATGGAACAAATCTCCTCTCTTATCTACATGATGACCCTTTAAACATTTGAAGGCAGCTAGCATGACCTCCTAAAATCTCTCTTCTGTAGTTCCTTCAGCTGATCCTTGTATATAATGCTTTTGAGTATTAAGCTATACATTAAAACTAAATGGTTTTGTTATTCACAGGCAAGTCTGCAACATGCCAGTATTTAAACTATCAGGTCAAATGTTTACATACATGGATGAAACCACTGAGGTGCCATCTAGAGAGCAAATAAAAGGCTTAGTTGTACTGAAACTTAGGAACTATTACTATTTGGAAATCAATTATGCTCTTGGGAAAAGTAAGCCTAATGGTTCTAGAACTTCTCTAACAAGCTTGGTGCAGGGAGAAGTAAAGTGAAGCTTGGAAGTAGGGGCACATAAAGTCCAAATAGTCAGAGAAATACAGGGATTCCTTCCTTCAGTCAGTCAACAAACATTTACTGAGCTTCAACTATATACAAGGTGCAGTCACAGCCTTTGGGGATGTAAAGGTAAATGAAATACCGTCTATGTCCTAGATGAGCTTAGAGTCAGGGACAGCAACACAAGTAAATATATGTCCAATTAGAATAAGAGCCTTCACGTTGATATCCGAGTGACATTATTGAAGTGCGGTTCTGATAATGTCACTCCCTTGATGAAAAGCTTCTAGCTGCTCACTATGATCCCTGGGGTGAAATGCAATTTCTTCTGCTCAGAATTTGAAGCCTTTCGCAATCTGACTCTATCCTACTCTTCTGGACTTATACACACTTAACACATCCTATGTTCTGATCAACTTGTCCCACACGCTACACATTTCAACTCCTCTCTCCATGCCTTGGTACAGGTGGTCTCCTTTCCTAGATTGTATTCCTTCCTCACTTTCTCCTAAGCTCAAGTATCCCCTTCTACATGGATGCCTCTTGATCTATTACTTATTATGATCTTACCCCTTGAAATGTGCTTATATTTCCTTTTCTTTAGTTTGTATTTTATCATATGTGTATGTGGTTTTTTTCATAGATGGAATGTAAGGTCCTTGGGAGCAAGGACTGTTCCATCTTTTTTTTCTTTGTATTCCAAGCACCTAACACAGTATCTGGTACATAGTAGGTGGTCAATAGATCCTGTTGGCTTCGCAAGGCACTAGGAAATATCTTGAGAAGAGAGAGATTACTTCCAGCTGGTGAGTTCTGTGTAAATATTAGTGCTCACTCCCTTTTCCTCAAACTAACATGTCTAGTACACACATACATACACACACACACACATATATATACATATGTATATATATGTATATATACATATATATATATATATGTAGAATATAAGCTCTTTGAGGGCAGAAGCTATTTCCATTTTTATTTCTTTGCTTCTCCAGAAACTAGAGCAATGTCTTATGCACAGTAGGCATTTGATAAATGTTTCTTGGATTGGATTGATTCAGAGATTTCCTGGAAAAAGTAGACCTTAACCCAATCCTTAAAGAGTAAGGATTTCATCAGTAGTGAATGGAGGTTAGAAAAGAGAATATAATCTAAGCATATGGGATGATGTGAACAAAGGAACAGAGGCAAGAGAAGATGGGATGAGTTAAAGGAACAGTAAGCAATCTGATTTGGCTATGACACAATGTTTTTGAGTAATGTCTGATGAACCTACAGGGCCAGCTTGAGCCAGATTATGAAGGGACCTGAATGCCAGGCTAGGGAACATAGGATTGTCATTTTATACCATTAGAACTGGAAGATACAGTGGAGATCATTATTTTATAGACTGGGGAACAAGTATCCCAGGGAAATAAATTTCCTTGTCCAAGGTCACACAGATAGTAAGTGGCAGATCTAGGATTTGAGACGAAGTCTTCTGACTCCATATACAACACTCTCTCGACAGCACACCGTATCAGACCAGGCTTTTGAGAGCTACATATTTTTGAAGCATGAGGCTCTGTGTAACCATCCAAGGGATTCCATGAAAAAGAATGTTGGATGAGCATAGAGTAAACCTGTTTGCTTTGCTATCTGTGTCAATTGTACAAAAAAAAGATGCATATTCTGCCAAATGCAGGAAATGATCAGAGAATAGTTTAAATCAAACAAATAAAAGTTGGCTTCTTATTTATCAAGGATAAATATACTGGGTGCTCTCAATAATACAGTGCATTCAATTAGTTTAGTGTCAGTCTATTTTGGCAATATGTGTTTGAATTTAAATACCCCTTATATTTTTATTATAAATACGTTGGTACATGCATTCCTTATTATTTTGATTATAAGGAAAAAGTCAGAAAGACAAGAGAGCAAAAGTTTTGATGATGAATACACTGATAAGGAAAAGGAATCCACAATGTTAGATAAAGTACCAAATACCAAAGACAAAAGAACCCAAAAATAACATTTACCCTCTCCAATTTGGATTCACTTCTAGGGATTCTCAGCATGTGGTATGTCACTAAACTTTAAAAAATAGTTCCACGGCTCTGGCAATATTACAAAGACATTTGCAAATGAAATTCAGGGAACTTAAAAACAAGACTTTCACACATTTTAAGTGAAAATACAATCAACTGAAACAATTCTTTTAAAAGTGAGCTGATTTAAGCAAAGGAGAGAATGGAAATTTCTGGGAAGCATCTTATAAGATGAACTCATATCCAGTACTCAGCTAGAACAATGCATCTGTGATATCAGCTCTTTGGATAGTGCCTCCAACAGATTGCCACCTGTCCACACCTTCCCATCCTGTGCTTTTCCATACATTTTTATAAATATAACACAGAGGATCCACCTTGGAGTCTTCTTCAGTTTCTCCTGAAGTTATGAAGATCTCAATGGCATCTATCACCCATCTCTTGGCCTTACCACGTGACCAGCCTTTTTCCTAGCTCCTAATCTTAATCCTTTTCTCGATTACAAGTACATTCTTCTCCTTGAATATTTTGTAATAAGTTTTAATTCTAAATGCTACTTATATACATGTATAGAGATATATAATATAATAAGATTAATATATCTATTTAAAGCAATCTTACGTTATTTAGTACTGTTAGTAATTGGCTATTACAAATTATTTTCAAATATTTCCTGGAACAGTTCCATGCAAGTTTTGTTTATGGTTCAATACGAATCAATTTAACTTTTTATCACTTTAATTCAATTCAATATATTTCATTTCAATTCAAAAGCAAGCATTTATTAAATAACTGCTGTGTACAAGGCAGAGGGGCAGCATGATGCAGTGGATAGAGAGCTGGCCAGGGAGTCAGAATGACCTGGGTTCAAATCCCACCTCTGACTTATACTGGATGTGTCCCTGAGCAAGCTACTTAGGACTTATTCAGGGTAACTCAAACTGTGAAGTTGAAAAGGAGTTTCTGAAAGAGTTTGCTCATCTAAAGCTTCTTATCCTAATGAAATCACATACCCAGATTACAAAAAAATTGGCAGGCCTAAGGCAGAAAAAAGATGAAAGGAGACACAGCCTTTGCATAAAAGGAAGTTGTAAATCTAATGAGGGGCAGAGCAGGGCAAAGCAAAAATAGATTTATTTACTAATATTTATTAAATTATTTTATTTATTTATTAAATATTTATATAGCACTTAAGGTTTCAAAAATGCCTTGCAAATATTATCTCACTTCCTCTTCATAAGTCTGTGAAGTAGACGGTATTTTTATCCTCATTTTTCAGACAAGGAAATTGAGGGTGAGAGAGGCTAAAGGACTTTTCCAGGGTCACATAGCCAGGAAGAAACTTTCTGAGGCTGGATTCAAACTCAGGTTTTGCTGACTCCAAGTCCAGCTCTCTATAACTGCTCCACCTAATCAACTTCACAAATAAGCACTAATTATATGATGGATACTGAATGCCGATGTAAATGAAGGGTTTGGAGGAATTTGAAAAATAAAAGCTCACTTTTAGCCAGGGTAAATCTGAGAAAGATTCATAAGGGAGTCTTCCCCCTCAGTTTCTTCATGCTTTGAAGGTAAAATAATATATACCTTATGGGCTT
Source organism: Phalanger gymnotis (assembly GCA_028646595.1). Classification (NCBI taxonomy): domain Eukaryota; kingdom Metazoa; phylum Chordata; class Mammalia; order Diprotodontia; family Phalangeridae; genus Phalanger; species Phalanger gymnotis. Next base: position 399,328,987 of record CM053623.1, read on the forward strand.
TGCCATTTCAAAGGATTAAATAAATTAGGCATTTCTCCCTACATACAAACCTTCTCCTTTTCCTGAACTTGGCTCCAACACAAGTGATCTCATCATGTGATGGAGTATAGCCAAGATGCCTACCACTGTTGCTGAGAGTCTTGCCAATGGAAATTATTTTGATGTAGTGACTTTGCTCCCTTTCTTCTTTCCCTTCTTCTATCCCCTCTCCTTCCCTTTCCTCCTGCCCCTTCTCCTCCTGCCCCTTCTTCCTTTCCTCTTCTTCCTTCTTACACCTTATTCCCTGACACATATTCCTCAATCCAGTGAAGCTGGCCTCCTAGCTCTTCTTCAAAAGGAGACTCCATATGTAGACTCTGGGAATTTTCTGTACCTGTCCATCATGCTTGGTATGCGCTCTCTCCTCTACTCTGATTACTGACCTCCTTGGCTTCCTTTTAGTGACAACTAAAAGAGTACAGGCTGAAACACGGATGAACACTCCCAACATCTGCTTCCAAACAACTTTACGATAAAGCCTCAAATCAAATTTTGGTGTGGCAGAGCCAACAAAAGGTCAAAGCGAGACTTTTTTTTCCAGCCTAAGGCAACTCAGCAGCTCTGTATGTTGTCTGTAAGAACATGAAGGGCACAGGGAACAACAGGAACACCAGTGGTGGGCCTTAGAGGTAAACAACAGCAGCAGCTTCAGGAGTTCTCAGCCAAGAGTTGGTAAGGGGATCAGACAACTTAGCAGAGATTGCAGGGGGCCCTTTGGGGTCATTAGGTGTGTTTGGCACTGTTTGGCAACTCTCTTGGTCATAAGCAGTTCTGGGTCATGGTTCCAGGATGAAAATTAACATTTGTGATCAGTCACAAGAGAGCAAGGGTCCTGGTCATAGTTCCAGACCCAAGAAGAAAGCTAGCATTTGCAGCTGGCAGCTGTATGGGAGCCAGGGCTCTTCCAGGACAAAGAGAGCAGACCGAGAGAATAGTTATCACACCTCTACCAGGATAATACCACCTTAGAAGCACCAAAAATTTTCAGACACCCAGAATTAGTTCTGAAAACAGCAGCATGAAAAAAATTAAAAAACTCAAAGCTTGGGACAATGCCCATCCTCCACCAGGTGAACAGAGCCCAACTGTAACATAAAATTCAAAGACAAGAAAAAGGCTGGAAAATGAGCAAACAACAAAGAAAACTTAATCATAAAAAGCTACTACATTGGCAGGGAAGAACAAGACATAAACTTAGAAGATAACAATGTGAAAACAGTTACAAGCAAAGCCTCAAAGAAAAATGATAAGGACCCAAGGTCAGCAAAAATTCCTGGAAGAGTTAAAGAAAGAAATGAGTAATGCAGAGAAATTTGGAAAATAAATGAGAGTGACTTCAAAAAAGAAAAAGAAAAGAGTGATGCAAGAAAATTATGAAGAGAATTAACAGCTTGGTAAAAGAGGCACAAAAATACTGAAGAAAATAACACCTTAAAAATAGAATTGGACAAATGGTAAAAGAGGTACAAAAATCATTGAAGAAAAGAACTCTATAAGAAAGCAGAATTGGTCAAAAGTGGGGGGTAGATACAAAAGCTCACTGAAAAAAACAAAAATTTGAATTGGGAAAGCAGAAGCTAATGATTCCATGAGACATCAAAAAACAAAATAAAGTCAAAAGATCTAAAAATTAGATGAAAATGTGAAATATCTCACCAGACAAACAACTGACCTGGAAAATAGATAGAGGAAAGGTAATTTAAGAATTATTGGAGTATAATAACAACCACAACCCTGAACAAATATTTATTAAGTGCCTAAAAAAAATCATTGGATTATCTGAAAGCCATGATCAAAATAAAGAGCCTAGACATCAAATTTCAAGAAATGATCAAGGGAAACTGCCCTAATGTCTTAGATTGAGAGGGTAAAATAGAAATTGAAAGAATCCACCGATCATCTTCTCAAAGAGATCCCAAAATGAAAAATCCTAGGAATATTATAGCCAAATTCCAGAACTTCCAGGTCAAAGAGAAAATACTTCAAATGTCCAGAAAGAAATAATTCAAACATGGCAGAGCCACAAAAATCAGATCACATAAGATTTAGCAGCTTCTACATGAAAGGAAAGGAGGGCTTAGAATATGTTATACCAAAAGGCAAAGAAGCTAGGATTACAAACTGAGTGTAGTCCTTCAGGGGAAATAGATATTTAATGAAATAGAGGATTTTCAAGCATTCCTGATGAAAAGACAAGAGCTGAATAGAAAATCTGACATTCAAACAGAAAAGTTGAGAGAAGCATAAGAAGGTAAACATGAAAGAGTATTCATAAGGGACTCAATAAAGTTAATGTATTTACATTCCTATATGGGAAGAGGACACTAATAACTTCTAAGAACTTCGTCATTATTAGGGTAGTTAAAAAGAGTTTACATAGAGGGCATAGATGTTAGTTGATTATATTGGAACCCCTTGACTTAGCAATACTACTACTAGGTCTGTATCCCAAAGAGATCAAAGAAAAATGAAAAAGATCTATATGTACAAAAATATTTATAGCAGCTCCTTTTGTGGTGTGAAAGAATTGGAATTCAAGGTGATGCTCATCGGTTGGGGAATGGTTGAACAAATTGTGGCATGTGATTGTGATGGAGTTCAATTGGGCTATCGGAAACAACCAGATGGGTGATTTCAGAGAAACATTGAAAGACCTATGTAAAGTTGATGCAAAGACAAGTTAGCAGAACTGGGAGATCATTGTGCACAGTAACAGCAGTGTTATAAGGGTGAGCAACTGTGAAAACTTGGCTACTCTGATCAATACAATGATCTGAGACAATTCCAAAGGATTCATGATGACAAAAATTCTATCCACCTCCAGAGAGAGAACTGATGACATCCGAGTGAAAATTTAAGTATAATTTTCTTGCATTCTTTCTTTTCTTTTCCTTTTTTTTTTGCTTTTTTTTTGCAATGTGGCTAATATGGAAATATGTTTTGCATGATTTTACATGTATAGTGGATATTCTGTTGCTTGCCTTCTCAGTAGGTGAGGGAGGGTTGGAAGGGACAGAGAGAGTCTGGAACTGGAATTTAAAAAAAAAGAAAGTTAAAAATAAACAAATGATAAATATATTTTAAGTGCCAACTAAAATTCCACCTTCTTTAAGAAGCCTTCCCCAACTCTTCTTAATCCCAGTGCCTTCCCTCTGTTAATTATCTCCTATTTATCCTGTAAATAGCTTGCTTTATATCTGTTTGAATGCTGTCTCCTCTCTTAGATTGTAAAATCCTTGGAGGCAGTGACTGTCTTTTGCCTCTTTTTGTATCCCCAGCACTTAGCACAGTAGCTGGAACATAGTAGGTACTTAACATGTGCTTATCAATTGATCCTTCTCTCTTTTTTTCTCCTCCCCTCTTCTCCTGCTCCTCCTCCTAGTGGCAGGCATCCTGGAAAGAGCCCTGGTCTTGAAAACTTAAGGTTTGAATTCATGCCCTTTCATTTGCCATTTACTGGCCTTATCATCTTGGGCAAATCACTTTACCTTTATAAGGCTTAGTTTCTTTATTTATAATATCATCAGTTTAGAGTAGTTGATACCTAAGGTGACTTCCAGGTCTGATATTCTGTGATCCTTCCTTTTATCTTTTTACTCTGTCTTTTTTCTGTCTGCCTCCATCCCTTTCTCCTTCTTCAACACAGGAATATCATCGCTGGTTATATTTATAGCTATATGTGAATTTTGATTTTTGAAAAGAAAACTCTCATAAACATACTTCTTATCTCCTTATGGTGATTTCATGGTTTGCCTGAGACTGATGCATTGTGTCAATTTCTCAACCAGAGCTGGCCCTATGTCCTCTAAAACCATTAGCTTTCTTCCCTATTTTGTCTTCTCATAATATATAACTTTGAATATGGTCTAGCCTCCAACTTCTAAGAGAGTTAAAACTATCTGCCAAATCCTTTATATAGTTCTTCCCTCATCAACCCTTCCAAAGGGTTTAGGACTTGAACCAATTGCCAGGATGTGGAATCTTTATGCTACTTCCTATATAGAGCCTTCTATGACATGTCCTTCCTCCTCCTCCCCCCATTTCACTTAGTAACAAAAAACCCCTCTATGCTGCAATATCATATTGAATTTTGTTTGAACCTTTTAAATGCATTGATCATGTATTATTGAGTATTATAGTTACTCGCCTTTGTACCTTATGCTTCTTTTGTATGATATTAAACTCCATGTGGAAGGAATCCACTACTTTCTACCAATGTGACCTTGAGCATGTCACTTTGGGTCTCATGGTCTCATTTTTCGCATCTATTAAATAAAAGGTTTGAAATGGAAAATCTCTTAGGTCACTTCTAGATAGGAATCAGCATGCAAGTGATGAGGAGGAAAAGCATAAACTAAAAAATCAAGGAAGATACATTGTTATGCAATGATTCAGATCCAGGGAAGTTAATAAAAGTTTAGGAAATCAAAAGGTAGAGATGCCATGGATTTGAGCATGTGTCTGATTCCATAGGATTTCTCATGGCTTTGATCTTTTTTTTATACTGCCTGCCAATATGCCCCAAAGGTCATGAGTACCTATGTCAAACATCCTTCTAGCTCAGTTACCTTCAATGAGCTTTGAGTAAATCCAGGGAGATTGGAATCAATACAACTTCTGTCCCTTCTTCCAACTTTCAGTCAAGCAGAAGCTCTTAAAGCCATTTGTCAAAGATCTAGCCTCCCAGGGGATCAAGAGCTAAGACCAACACACCAGTACAAATATCTTCATCAGCTCTTAATTAATCGGTTTGCTCAGAAGCCTTCCCTTGATGCCTGACACAGAAGAAGCCTATTTCTGACCAGGGTTCACCTCTAAAAATGACTCTCTAATTCTGATAATCACAGTGTAAAGAGATGACCTTAGGCAGGAAGAGAGACAACACTTATCAAACCCTACTGCATTTTTCCTTATGATTTTCCTTCCATGACTTTAAAGGGGAGGACTTGCTCTCTGCTTTGCTTCAACACCCTAATGATCATGGTAGCTTTCCATCTGACTTGAAGTTGTTGCCCCCATTACAATGTGAGTTTCTGGAGAGCAGGGACCATTTGACTTGTTGTATCCCCAAGGCTTATCACAACGCTTTGCATATATGAAGTGCTTAATGAATGCTTCATTCATCCATTCGGTCTTACCTCCCTGACTATTCTATATCTGTTGCTATATCTACATCATTGGCTGGAATCATTTCTCCACAACTGGTGATAATGTTATAAAGCCTTTAGCTCTTTAGAGAAGTGAGAACTGCGAGATTATTGTGCACAATAACAGCAACGTTGTAATGACGATCATTTGTGAAAGACTCAGCTACTCCGATCAATACAACGATCCAAGACAATTCCAAAGGACTCAATATGACAAAATTCTAACCACCTCCAGAGAGAGAACTCTGAAGACTTTGAGGATCAAATGATATGTATGTTATGTACTTTGTCATTTCAAAGGATTAAACTATTACCGTAGTAACGTTCTTTTCATGTACAGATTTCTTCTCAAATTATTTCCCGGTCCTTGTGAACACTTCCTCATCTCCCATCACAGTCCTCTTTTGGTGCCTTATTATTGGGTAGTGGTGACCCTGGGTGCTTGAAGGCTATGTCAGAATAGCAAACTCTACCAAGAGTATTTGTATTCCTAATGCTTAGCAGAGAGTTTTGTTTGTAGGAAGTGCTTAACAAATGATTTGATTATTCATTCATTCCCTCATTCCTACCGTCCTGACTATCCTTATTTGTTGTCTTCACTGGCTGGAGTAATTTTCTTACAAGTAGGGACTCAATAGTGAACTGGTTGTCTATTGCCTAAAAACCAGCTAACATAAATTTTAAGAGGATTATCATTACCAGTGGGAAACCAGGGAATTGTTTTTGTCCATTAACTCACACAAATTTTCCAACAAGGTATAGGAGGTTGCTGTCTATGACAGTAGAGAGACCACCCCTCCTGAGCGAATCATGGATCTTTTAAGTATTAAAAGTAAGTTGGTACAAGTTAAATATGCTATTTGGGCCTCAGTGGTTTTTTTCATCTATAAAATGAGGAGGTTGTACTCTAAGATTCAGTTCTTCAGAGTTTCTATTATCCATATAAGTGAGTGCATAGTCTAGAGACCTAAGCAAAGCAGCCTGAAAAGCCAAAAGAATAGCAAATTCAGTAATTCACTTGCACCTTAATGGGATTTCAGCAGCAGGGTTTTTAGGAACCTTCCTCCCTGGTGTCAATTCTAGAGTAGTTAAAATAGAATAATATCAGGTTCATTTGTGTGGCAACCCATTTAGGTCTCACACGAGGGGCGGCTAAAAAGGATGGTGTGGTCGGTACCCTTTCAGAGGCAGCATACCACTAATTGTAGGTGTGAGCCACTCTAAAAGACCCCCAGAGCACAGAATAAAGGTCTCAGGAGTGAAGAACCTGGTCATTTCCCATCTAGACACCAACAGTTTTCTAATAACCAGTACGTATATACCTGTCACTTAAAGCTGGTTTCACACTTGAAGCTACGATTTACTCAGCAGGACTTGGAATCTGGGGGTTAGGGTGGTTACACGCACAATGGCGTATAGTGGAGCACAAACCAGATCTTTGCTTTCAAAGATGGCTTTTATCAGTTCTCTCTCTCTCTCTCTCTTTCTTTCTCTCTCTCCCTCCCTCCCTTTGTGTATATACACAAAGACATGGACACTTTTACATGCACATACTACACATACACACAGGTATCTATAGTTACATATAGATATAGGTATATAGCCTATAGAGATAGATAGATATTAATGTGTGTCTAACTATATATCTATATTGAAGGAAGGAAGGAAAGAGGGAAATAAGAAAGGAAAAGGAAGGTAGGAATAAAGAAAAAAGGAAGAAAAAGAAAAGAAAGAAAAAGAACGAAAGAAAGAAAAAGGAAAGAAAGAAGGAAAGAAAGAAAGAAAGAAAGAAAGAAAGAAAGAAAGAAAGAAAGAAAGAAAGAAAGAAAGAAAAAAAGAAAGAAAGAAAGGAAAAGAAAAAGGAGGGATGGATGAGAGAGGGAAGAAGAAAGGAAGAAAGAAAGAAAGAAAGGGAGGGAGGGAGGGAAGGAGGAAGGGAGGATAGTTTTCCTCCCATTTTTAGCACCCTATTACATTAAGAGATTGACAGAATGTAATGACATTTAAAAAAAAAACACACTGATTTAGAATCAGAGGACTTGGACTTTGTATTCTGGCTCTGCTTACATGATTTGAGGTCCATCACATAACTTCCCCAGTTCTCACTTTCTTCATCTGAAAAATAAGAGTGTTTGCTACATGATCTCCACAGTCCAGACCAGTTCTAAACCCTAAAACTCTAAGCTTACAATACTGCCTTATTTTCAGTCATGGCCTAGGGGAAGTCAGATAGACTCACTATTTCTAATTCTTGGAAGCTTTGCCAAAATATTTCAGAGGAAATGATAATTCCCATAGTTTGTTTAAGTTTGGTTTTCAATAACAATTTAAGTTACCCATTGAATATGCAAGAGAACAGGTTTTGTGAAAGTCTAAAGTGCCTCTCTGAGCTCCATGAAGCTCCTCTGTGTCAGGCTGTTTTTGCCCTAAGCATTCCCCTTTTCCTACCTTTTTCTGAAAACTTCTGTATCAGAGACGTCCACGCCAGGATTATCTGTGTCTCATATTTGTACAATGATATCTTTCCATGGTCAATCCTTGCAACATCTCCTCCTGTGACATCATGGATGGGAAATTAATCTGACAGGCGGTTGTGTGCTGCTAAATAAATATTTATCAACTGCCTGAGAAGAAAAAATAATGGTATGTGCAATGCACTTTTGAGTTTAATCTGCATTGATAAAATTTTCTCCATCACTTTCTTAAGTCTATATAATCAACAAAACAATATATTAAGCCTTCCTTTGTAGGATTTACCAATTTCTGAAGTGAAAACAGTCAACTAGAAAATTTAACAATTAGCTCTTGTAAGGAAGTTTGAGCTGGCTCCAGCTTACTCCTGTATGTATTCATGAGACCTGGCCCCCCTTTCCTATAAAACTCCAGAACCTCACTTGTTGATGTAGCTTGCCAGTTACGTCCCTTCCTTTCTCGAAGCAGAGTACTGGCTGCCCTGGTTGGATCCTGCATCATTGCCCCTGTTTTCTTCCCCACCACCTCAGGTGTTACTTTAAACTTTCACTTGTGTGAGTTAAGAAGCACTAAGGCCTACTCCTCTCATTAGTTACTGGCCACTGTGATTCTTCTCTAAAATCTCACTTAAGTCTCCAAACTACTGCAGCAGACTGGGACATGCTTAAAGAATTCACTGATTTAGACTTATTTGTCCTCTCCTTCCTGAAATACCGTCTCCAACAACGTTGAGACTGTTCTATTGTTTTTATTTTGCTTTTCTGCCCCTCTAATCATTCCTTTGCTATCTTCTTCCCTCTCTTCTTTCTTCTCTCAGCCTCTAAATGTGGGTTTTCTTAAATCCACTGTTCTCAATCTTCTCTTCCATCAGAGAAACTCAATTCCCATGGAGATCTTATCTACTCTCATGGCTCCCACCACTGCTCCTATCACATTTCTAAACTACTTTAAGGTTTACAAAGAAAGGGTCTTCTCACAACACTGGGAGGAATATATTTCAAGCATTATTATCCCCATTTTCTCTAGGCAATGAAACTGGGGCTCAGAGAGGAATTTGACATGTCTGGAATCACACAGCTGGTGATAGTGAAACCCAGGACTTGAATGCAGATCTTTGAACTCCAAGACCAGAAGTCTAATCACTACATCACAACTGTAAGATCTGCATTACCAGCCCTAACCTTTTTAGGATACTACAATCCTGCATTTAGACACTGAGATAGATACATAAACAGATAACTAAAATACACAATCCATTCCCTCAATCACCTTATTATTCCTTCCTTTTCATTCCCACTACCACCTTGCTTGCTATTTCTAATAGTGTCCTAACTAGTCTTTGACTCCAGTCTCCTCATTCCATCCAACACACACTGCCAATGTGTTAAATATGAGTTTCATTATGTCACATCTAGATCAAAAACGTTTGATGACTTCCTGACTTTCCCAAATCCCCGCCTCTCCCACAGACTGATTGAAATTCCTTAGGCAGATGACATCTTTCATCCTGCTAGGAGAGAACCTATTTAAATACAAATAAATAATCTCAGGAGAGTTAACCTTGGGACCCATTGAAACTCACACTAAAGTTTAAATGCCCAGTTAGATTCTGTTTGGAAAACAAAGTCATGATAGGAAGAATTAAAGTAGAAAGATTATGCTATCCCTAGATGGAAGACTGAAGTGATGAGGTGGAAAGAAGAGGGGAAGAAAGGTTGAGGGCAAACCACACTGTTTTTGTTACCACATCTCTCACTCAAAAGATGTTTATTTAAGTCAAATCAAGTTAATGTTGGCACCATGACCAACTTTGAAATAGAAAAAGTCTTCAAAAGGTAGCCAAGCTAAGAGGTGTTAAGGGAGGGAATGGTAAGAGGCAGACACCATTCTGTCCTTTTAACTTAGTGATGGTTTTATTGGGCGAGGGGCAGAATCACTCCTTGAGTTTCTGGAAAAAAATCACCCTTCCCTTAACATAGAAATTATATGTAACTTTATCTGCATTATATGAAGGGTATCACATGTTTGTGAGAGGAATGTGAACATTTTTTCTAGGGTGAGAGAAGGAGAGAAGTTAAGACAGGTCAGTTTGGATAAAGTTTATAACTTATAACTCACATTTACAAAGCAGGTTATAAGTCCCCAAATGCTTTCCTCTTAAAACCTCTGTGAGATAGGAAATGGAAGCTTTGGAGTCAGGAAAACCGAAGTTCAAATAAATTCTGCTTCAATTACATTTCTGAAATTATTAGCTGTGTGACCTTAAGCAAGTTACTTCAGCTGAAGCATAATAGATTTTGTTTCATCCCTTTATTTAAACTCTGTGTATGTGTCTTTCTGTTTTGTCCATCCCCTATAAATAACATATTATTGTATTCTAGTTTCTAATCCATTCTAATCTGCTTCCATTTTATGGGTGAGCTCATCCCATTGACACTCACAGTTATAATTACTGTGTATTTCCCTCCATTCCATTTTCTTCTGTTAATCCTTCTCTCTTATTTTATCCTCCCCCTCCACAAAAGTCAGTTTTGCTTCTAACCACTGCCTCTTTTAATTTGCCCTCACTTTTATCCTTTTCCCTTTCTCTTATCCCTTTCTCCTCCTATATCCCTATTTGGTAAGATAGATTTCTCTACCCAACTTAGTGTGTGTGTATATCTGTTTGTATGTGTGTGTGTGTGTGTGTGTGAATGTGTGTATTTTTCCCTCTTTAAATTAATTCTACTGAGTGTGAGGTTCAAGCACTGTCCACCACTTCCCTCACTTTGCCCTTTACTATAAAAGTTCTTCCTTCTGCACCTCTTTATGTGAGAAAATTTTCCCCATTCTACTATCTCCCCTCCTCTTTTTCCCAATGCATCCCTTTTCCTCACCACATTTTTTTAGATCATCCCAACATAAATAACACTTATAGCCTCTGTCTATGCAGACTCCTTCTAACTGCCTTAACAATGATAAAAGTCTTAGGAGTTATACATGTCATCTCCCCATATAGGAATGTAAACAGTTATTTATTTATTTCATTTATTAAATCTCTTACGAATTCTTTTTCATGTTTACCTTCTTATGCTTCTCTTGAATCTTCTGTTTGAATGTCAAATTTTCTATTCAGCTCTGGTCTTTTCATCAGGAATACTTAAAAGTCCTCTATTTCATTAAACACCCATTTCTACCTGAAGATTATTCTCAGTTTTTCTGAGTAGGTCATTCTTGGTTATAATACTAGCCCCTTTCCAAAGCCCTCACCTCCTTTAATGTGAAAACCGTAAAATCTTTTTGTGATTCTGTCTGTGGCTCCATAGTATTTGATTTTTTTTTTCTTTCTGGATGTTTGCAATATCTTCTCCTTGGCCTGGGAGCTCTGGAATTTAGCTATAATATTCCTGGGAGTTTTTATTTTGTGATCTCTTTCAGTAAATGATCACTGGATTTTTTCAATTTCTATTTTAACCTCTGGATCTAAGATATCAGGACAGTTTTCCTCAATAATCTCTTGAAATATGATATCTAGGCTCTTTTTTAAATTATGTCTTTCAAGTCGTCCAATAATTCTTAAATTATCTCTCCTCAATCTATTTTCCAGGTCAGCTTTTTTTGTCTGTTTGCTTTAGTTTGGTTTTTGTTTCTTGGGTTTTTTTTCCTTAAGTTATTTCACATTTTCTTACTTTTTTTCAGTCTTCTGACTGTTTCATTGTTTCCTTTTTTTGTTTTGTTTTGTTTTTGTTTTTGTTTATTTTGCAGGGGGGAAGGCAGGGCAACTGGAGTTAAATGACTTGCCCAAGGTCACACAGCTATTAAGTGTCTCAAGTGTCTGAGACCACATTCGAACTCAATCCTCCTGACTCCAGGGCCAGTACTCTACTCACTGCGCCACCTAGCTGCCCCTGTTTTTTTTTTTTTGTTTGTTTCTTGATGTCTCATGGAGTCATTAGCTTCCAGCTGTCCAATTCTAAGTTTAAAGAAATTATTTTCCTCAGTGAGTTTTTATATTTCTTTTTCCATTTGGCCAATTCGACTATATAAGGTATTTTTTGTCAGTTTTTTGTGCTTTTCTTTTTACCAAGGTGTTAATTCTCTTTCCAAGATTTTCTTGCATCACTCATTTCCCAATTTTTCCTCTACTACTCTTATCTCTTTCTTTAACTCTACTAGGAATTTTTGCAGGGCTTGTGTCCAATTAGCATTTTTTCCTTTGGTCATAGTTCTTCTCACATTGTTGTCTTCTTCTGAGTGTGTGTCTTGGTCTTCCTTGCCACTGAGGTAGATTTTTGTGGTCAAGTCCTTTTTCTGTCCTTTGGTCTTTTTCCAGTCTATTTCTTGACTTTGAATTTTATGTTAAAGTTTGGCTATTCTCACCTATGTGTAGGGAGGCACCATCCTAACCTTCAGGCTTTTTCATGTTGCTTTTGTTCAGAGCTAGTTCTGGGGGTGTGAAAGTTTTTGGAGCTTCCAAAGTGGTGTGATCTGAGAAGAGGTATGGTCACTACTCTCAGGGTCTGCACTCTGATCTTTACCCATGAAGTGCCTTTGCTCCCCTGCAGCCACAAATTCTAGCACTCCTCTTGGCCCTAGAACTGTGAACAAGTTCCCTGTTTCCCTGTAGCAACATGCAATAACACTCCTCTCTGCCTTGGCACTACGACCAGGGCTCCTACTCCCTTGTGACCAACCACAACCACTCCTCTCTGCCCTGGAACTGGGACATAGAATTGTATATGGGCAACAGAATTGCCAATCAGTACCAGCTACAGTGCCAGCAAAGGGTCCTCTGTAATCTCTTTCTGACAAATTGCCTGATCCCCTTGCCATATCTGGGCTGAGAGCTCCCAAAGCTGCTACTGCCTCTCTCCCAACTGCCTCCAAGGCCCATCACTGGTGCTGCTTCTGCATGTACTCTGGCTGGCCTCCACACGGGTGCCACAAACCTTTCCTGCCAACCTCCTAAGTTGTCTTAGGAGGGAAAAACATCTCACCCTGACTTGTTGTTGGCTCTTCATTATTTTAAAGTTGTTTGGATAAGAATGTTGGGAAAGTTCAGCTGGGTTGTTGCCTTTAATGTGCTATCTTGACTCTACTGTGGCTGATTTTTTTTAAGCCCAATTTAAGCCCAATTTAGAATTTCTCATATATCTTTATTAAACTGTATCTTATTAGAATCAAATCACCATTCAAGCTTTTCAACTTTAAAAATAATTTGACTCTTCGATCCAACATGTCTAATTTTTATGAAGAGCTGTATCTCCCCTAGCGTCATATCATCTGCCAAAGCTAGGTTTTAAGGGTCAATGGTCTTCCTGCCCTGGAAGATCTTCACCACAAGACAATTACTTTCATGTCAGATTTAGCTTTTTTCCCCCTTAATATCAGCTGCTGGAGCTAGCTCTATTCTCCACTAGATGTTTCTCTAAGTTACTAATAAAGCAACAGCTAATACTATAAAAGTATAGGGTCTGAGACAATCCCAGACTCCTTCTTCCCTCAAAGTCCAGTGTAGACACTACATAATGCATGAAGACCTCACAAATTCTAGCAACTTCTCCAGATAAAAATAATCTTTCCATCCTCAAATTTTCCTGCCATGTTTTTCTGAATCTGTTTTTGCTCCAGCACATTCTACAGGGTGTCCCTAAAGTCTGGACAACATAGGCAAAATGCATATTTTGAAATATTTGGAACATTAACAGACCTTAGCCCCCTTGACTTCTTTTTCTTGGAAATGCTAAAGGAGAAGCTGAACTCAATGAAAATCACAGATTCAACACACTTGATTGAATGCATACAGAGTGAATGTGCTAAAATTGATGGCAATATGGAGCTATTGCATTGAGTTCATGTGAATCTTGGAAAGCGCATCAACCTTTGCATCACAAATGATGGAAATCATGTTGAAGATGTTATTTGTTAATATTCCAGTTAAATAAAACATTGTTGAAAATTTCATTCATTTCTTAAAAATAAGCATTTTTGCCTATGTGCTAGACTTTAGGAACACCCTGTATTTTGCCTCATACTTATTTTTATATTTGTCATGTTAACCCTTTCCATCTCATTGAAGGCAGTGAATTTTAATTGTCATCTCTGTATCCCCCAATACCCAGTAAGGTACTTTACTTAAATATTTGTAAAACTGAATATGATTTAATTCTCTAATTGGTTGTTAGTGCCCATGAGAGGTAATGTATAATAGTGGGAGGATTCTTGGTCAGGAGACACCTGGGTATTATTTCCAGCTTTGACAGTCTAGTTATGTGATTTTAAATAAACCATTTAACTCTGAACCTCAGAGACATAATCAATTGTAGAATGACCACAGGTTCATAGAATTAGCAATAGAAAGTACTTGAGAAAGTATCTTCCCTCTCATCTCATAGATGAAGAAATTGAAACCAAGACAGGTCATGACTTGCCTGAGGTTAACTAGGAGGTAAATGGCAGAGCTAGGATTTGAACTCAAATTCTCCAAACCCAGTTTTCTTTCCACCTCACCAGCATAATGACTATGATGACATTGATGAAAATATCACTATTTACATGATGTATACATTATGAGAACTCAGCTGCTGAATCTGTTGTGACCTACATATTTTAATAGGTGGAGTCCTCTGCAGAGAAGAGTCTAAGCAGTCTTAGAGGAGACTATTTTGTCCACGGGTGGGGTCTAGACACTCAGGTACAAGACAGAGTATCTCTTTAAGCCAAGAATTATCTGTGTTGCTTTTATTTTCTAAGATATTCTTTCTATACAATAGGTCAATAGAAAGCTCCAAAGCAATCTTAATGTGGACACAGTCTTATTGTTAAGCATTCCATATGCCTTGAAGTGCTATAAAACTCTTGCCAGTAAGACCAACTTCAGTTTTGCCTAGAGGTGGCCCAGTCAGTTCAACTTCTAAATCACCTAGCAAGGGAAGGGAAGGAAAAAGAAGGGAAGAAAAGACCAAGCCTCAGAGGGGAAGGAAATACGCATTTATATAGCACTTACTGTCTGCCATCCACTAAGCTTATGTGCTTTTACAAACATTTCATTTGAGCCTCACAACAACCTCCTGAATTATGCTATTGGGTGCTGTTGTGATCCCCATTTCACAGTTCGTTTTACACATGGGGTGAAAAGAGGTTAAGTGACTTGCTGAGGGTCACGGGGCTGGTAAGTGGCTGAGGCCAAATTTGAACTGACATCTTCCTGACTCTATGCTTAGTGCTTACAAGGCAAAGAACCTTAAGCCCAAGTTTCATGTTGAGAGTTTTGAATTAGATCTAAGAACTAGGAATCAAATCACGGGCATGCCTTTTGACCAGTAAACTAATCAGTCAAACACCAATTGGGTTTACTGCATGTTGGTAAGCTCTAGTATCCTGTTCTGGTAGGCAGCGAAGTAACACAGTGGAGAGAGTGCTGAGTCTGGAGTTAGGAAGACTGGAGTTCAAATGTGACACCAGACACTTACTAGCTGTGTGAACCTGGATAAGTCACTTAACCATTGTTTGCCTCAGTTTCTTCAACTGGTAAATGATGATAATAATAGCAGCTACCTCTCAGAATTTTATAAAATGTACTTAGCACAGTACCTGGCATACCATAAGTGCTTAATAAATGTGTTTTCTTCCTTCCTTACCTACTATCACAGGTGCTATGAGAATGATCAGACAAAGGTCCTATGGTTGTTTTCTCATAAAATAGTCAAAGTCCAGGCACACACTGCCCTTCACTGAAGACATCTGATAATGTTTCACATGGAGAAACAGGCATTTCCCAATAAACACAGGAAAAGAATTTAGTTCCAGGAGAAACTCCCTGGCAGCCCCTGCAATTAAACTGATTATACATTGATATCTTTGTGAGTCCACTTAGAAACCAAACAAACTGCCAGATGTAGGGTTGAGATGTTTATGATGGAGAGGTAATTGATTAAATGGGGACATTCATTTTCATGGCAAGGAGAAGATAATATTTGTATTGGTACAAGATCAAAAGACAGCCTGGCCTCAATCCAATTACTGCTATTGAAAGGCCATCAGAAAGACCTTACTTATTCTGTGGTCCTTTCTAATACTACTGGGCAACTTATCTAACCTTTTGGAGCTCTAGGTGATTTTCTAAGACCATCAGTTACAGAGAAGGTGCTGGCTGAACTGCAATGGTAGAGAGTTTCTCACTGGAAATTCCTTGATCAATGCAATAAGTTTACTTCCTATTTATTTCATTTATATTCTCATGGTTATTTTGTATATCGTTCTCCTAGTTCTTTCTTTTTGCAATAAGAAGGAAAATTTAATTAGGCAAAAAAAAATCTTTGTATCAAATATCTCTGACAAAGTCTAATATGCAAGCTCCAGAAACCGATACAAAGAGCCATTTCTCAATTGATAAATGATCAAAGGCTTGAAAGACTAGGAAGAATTTTCAAAATAAGAATTGCAAACTATTATCAAGTATATGAAAAACTATTTCCAAAGCAACTCTGATGTTTCACCTCACATCCAGAAAATGGGCAAAAATGAGAAAAAAAGATAGATGTTCAAGGCTTTGGGGAGATAGACACCCTAATACACTGTTGTTTTGTCAGTCAATAAGCATTTATTAAGTACCTATTGTGAGCTATGTGCTAGACAACATACTGAGCACTGGGAATAAAAAAGAGGCAAAAGACAGTCTCTGCCCTCAAGAAGCTCACAATTTAATGGGTGAGACAATTAGCAAACGCATAAGTACAAACAAATTGTACATAGCATAAATAGGAAGTAATGGAGGGAAGGCACAAATATTAAGAGGTATTGGGAGAGACTTCCTGTAGAAGATGAGATTTATGCTGGGACTTGAAGAAAGACAAGAGGCAGAGATGAGGACAGAGAGTATTCTAGCATGGTTCACAGCCAGAGAAAATGCCCAGAGCCAAGTGATGGAGTATCATATTTTGTGACAACCAGGAGGCCAGTACCACTGGAATAAAGAATTCTTGATCAATGTTCCCATTAGCATTGATAGCAATGATCTTAGAACAGAAGCACTGGCTGATGGCAGCATCTTTTTATGCTTCTCTTGAGTTTTCTATGTGAATGTCAGATTTTTCTATTCAACTCTGGTCTTTTCATCAGGAATGCTTGAATTTCATTAAATATCCATTTTTTCCATTGAAGGATTATACAGTTTTTCTGGGTATTTAAAAAAAAAATTCTTCCTAGTCTTTCAAGCCTTTGACCATTTATCAATTGGCATTTTTGTTGTAATCCCATATTTTTGCCTTCTGGAATATTATACTCCAAGTGCTCTGCTCCTTATGATAGTTGCTATTAAATCTTATGTGATCCTGACTGTGGGGGGTTCCATGGTATATGAATGGTTTTGTTCAGGCTGCTTGACGCATTTTCTCTTTGACCTGGGATCTCTGGAATTTGGCTACAATATTCTTGGGAATTTTTATTTTTGAGATCTCTTTCAGGTGATGATTGGTGCATTGCTTCAATGTCTATTTTTACTGTCAGATAAGAGAATATCAGGGCAGCTTTCCTTGATAATTTCTTGGAATATGATCTAAGTTCTTCCTTTGATCGTGGCTTTTGCATTATCCAATAATTCTTAAATTATCTCTCCTCTATCTATTTTCCTGGTCAGTTGTTTTTCCATGAGATAGTTCACATTTTCTGCTATTTTTCATTCTTTTGATTTTGTTTTGTTGCTTCTTGATGTTTTATGGAGTCATTAGCTTCTAGTTGTCCAATTCTAATTTTTTAAGTGATTATTTTCTTGAGTGAACTTTTGCATCTTTTTTCCATTTCATCACTTTTACTTTTTAAGGAGTTATTTTTATCAGTGATTTTTTTGTACCTCCTTTTTCCATTTGGCTAATTCTGATTTTTAATGTGCTATTTTCTTCAGTATTTTTTGTGCTCTTTTACCAAGCTCTTAATTAACCTTTCAAAACTTTCTTTCTTTGGTTTCATTTATTTCCTAATTTTCCCTCTACCACTCTTGTTTGATTTTGAAAATCATTTTTAGCTCTTCCAAGAATTCCTATTGGACTTGTGTCCAATTCACATGTTTCTTTGTGCTGTTTGGAGTTCATTGTCTTCTGAGTTTATATCTTGATCTTCCTTGCTAGCACTGTAACATGGTCACGTTCTTTTTCTGCTTTGTTTTTTTTTTGGGGGGGGGGGGGTTGCTCATTTTTCTATCCTCTTACTTGATTTTGAACTTTATATTAAAGTTGGGCTCTGTTCCCTGCATAGGGAGAAGGGGCACTGTTTCAAGCATTAAGTTTTGTTGTTGTTGTTGTTGTTGTTTTTCACTACTGTTTCCAGAGCTACTTCTGGGAGTTTGGGAAGTTTCCAGTGTTTTCAAGGTGGTATGATCTGGGGATAAGTGTGGTCCCTGGTTTCCTGGTCTCCACTTTGGTTCTTACTCAGGAAGGGCCTTTGATCCATTGGATTGCAATTGATACTACTTCTCCTCCCTTGGAACTGGAATGATACTGTTCCTCAGGGTCCCTGGTCCCTTGTGACCAAAAGTGATACTGTTCCTTAGGGCTCCCACTCTTTCTTGATTGAAAGTGCTCCTCTCAGCCCTTGAACTATGACCTAGTGGGTACACATAAAGAATCTGGTCTTGCATCCAGTGCTAGTACAGGTGTCTCTTATAGTCTCTTTTCAACCTGTTGCTAGATCCCCTTACCTGAGTTTCTGGCTTGAGAATTGCCAAAGCTGATGCTGCTGCTAACACTACCACCTACTCCCATATCTGGTGTTTCGTCTACATGGGCTCTGGGCCAGTCTCCTCCCCTCCCCCAGGTCAACTATCTCTCTTTCCGACCTTCTAAGTTATCTTGGGTTGGAAGAATGTCTCACTCTGGTCTTTTGTTGGCTCTGCCACTCCAGAATGACTTGAGGAATTATTTTAAAGTAATTTGGAAGTATCAAAGTTATTTGAAACAGAAGAGGAATCTCAGTTCTTACTTTACTTCATCATTTTGTACAAATCTTCCCATATTACCCTTAATTCTTTATTTTCATTACTTCTTATGACACATTGGTATTTTATGATATTCATGTACTAATATTTACTTAGCTCTCCCAATCAATAGGCACCCATTTTGTTTCCTTTTTTTTTTCTTTTTCTGTCTTGCTACTACAAAGAAAATATACCTATTAATATCATGGTATATAGGGGGTATTGCTTCTATTTTTCTTTTCCTTCCTTGGGGCATTGTGCCCAGCTATAGGATCTTTGAATGGAAAGATATAAAGAGTTTAGTAACTTCTCTCACATAATTTCAAATTGTTCTGCAGAATGGTTAAGCCAATTTGCAACTTCATCAAGAATGTAATGGTGTGACCATTTCCTTATAGCTCCTTTGCCATTGATTACCTTGATATTTTACTAGGCTGGGAATTTGATAAGTGTAAGATGAGCAAGTCAACAAACTTTTTACTTGACTTGGGGGAAATTTCAGAGGTATTTGGATTTGTACGTCTCTTATACTTCACAAATTAGATCATTTTTCATAAAGTTGTCATGCTGCTTTTGAAAATTATTTATCTCATTTAATCATTGATCTATTGGGAACAGCATTTAGTTTTCCAAATGTGTCAGTTACCCACATATCACAAATATCATTTTTTTTGTCAGAGAAAATGAATACAAAGATTATTTTTTCTACTCAATCCTTTCTCTCATTCAGATTAGATCTCTCTAGATGTAACAAATTTCAATTTTATTCATGCATTTTTTTAAAAAAATTGATGTTGGGAAAACAATCCCCAATTATTAAACAAGTCCAAAAGTGAAATGAAATCCATTAAGAGGTGTGGCTTCATCCTCAATGTAGAACTTCAAGTGGTGGCTGGATGACCCCTTCTCAGGTACATCATATTGAGAATGTTTTTCAGGTATGAGTTAGGCTAAATAGCAAATGAGGTCGCTTCTAATTCTCAAATGCTACAATGCAGTGATATTTCATGACTATATTTGGAGCTTAATTGATGAAAAATTCTCCATTCCTCTAAGTTGGAGTTGTGAAAGATACCTCCTTCTGATCCCTTTTAGCTGTTTTGTAACATGACCTTTTACATGTGGTTTCTCAATCCATCTGGAGCATACTGTGGTATTGTGTAAGAGCAAGCACTTCCCAATATTTGCAGCTATCCTTGTATGACAGAGAAGGCTGCCGCATCAATTCCCTCTTCTTCTTGGGTACCCCCTGCTCCTTTGTCCTTCTAAGAACTAAGTCTATCTAGTTCTCCCTCTGCCTATATGATTGCTTCGTTTCCTTCTTTTTCTCCTTTGTTAAATCATCATACCCTTGCCACTCACTAACACTGAACAGAGAGCTAGGTAGTACATTAGAGAAAGAGCTAGGCTTGGAGTCAGGGAGACTCATGTTCATGAGTTCAAATCTCTTCTCAGACACTTACTAGCTCTGTGATCCTGGGCAAGTCACTTAGCCCTGTTTGCCTCAGTTTCTTCATCTGTAAAATGACTTGGAGAAGGAAATGGCAAACCTCTCTGTTATCTTTGCCAAGAAAATCCTAAATGGAGTAACAGTCAGACACTACTGAAATGACTGAACGACAACAACAAATACTAAGTGTCTGTTCCCCCAAGGTTCTGTCCTAGGCATGTTTCCTTTTTTCTTGGTGATATCATCAACTCCTTTTGGTTCAATTTTCATCGCTTTTCAGTGACTCCCCAATCCATCTACCTAACCCTTACTTGTATTATATTTCTGTATTTCCAACTCTCTGATATCTCCATACAAATGATCTCTCAATACCTCAAACATGGTCAGGCACATAGTCAGTGTTCAATTAAATTGAATTGAGATGAGTTAAATTTTGGTATGCTTAGCATTATTAATGCAGAATCATGCTTTCTGAGAGAACAATTTTGAGAGGATATACTTTAAAAACAGTAGAATATATGCCTGCAAAGAGGTCTATAAAAAACTTTCTTGAGCAAGGAGCCATCCTGATTGGACTCTAGAATGTCAGGCAGTGGTATGTATATGTGTGGTGGTGGGATGAGAGGTTAAACTATCTATATAATAGCCTCAGCACCATGGAGATTGTAGCAAGCTTGGTGTATTTTGGGCTACAGCTGTTCCAGAAATCTCACTGAAAGAGGGACATCTCGGCTTTAGCCAGACCACCTGCACATACTTCATAAGCCAGGAAGCAGTTGCTGAACCAGCTTTTGGTTCGGTTCATTGTTGGCAAATCAAGATATAAAGGATTACCCTATGGCTTACTTCGACAATATGTAGAAATCATGAATCACCCCCATCCTTCCCTATAATACTACATGCATGGTACTTTGGTAACTTTACATCTGTATAAAGTTACTGTGATCATCTATCTAACTGACTGACTGAATTTCCATAGGATCATGGGTCTAGAACAGGAAAGGACCTTGGAAATAGTCTAGTACAAGGCTCTCATTTAACAGATCAGGAAACTAAGGCATAGAGATATTAAGTGATCTGCCCAAGGTGACAGAAGTAATTCTACTACAACATGCTTCTTGATATTGACAACATGTTTGTAATATAGGTTGATAGGGTGAGGCACCAAGAAATGGAGTGAGTATTCTGGACCTGTAATTTTTTTAGGCTTCGATACTCCCAATGTCAAAACTTCTGTCTTCAACTCAGATCCTTAGCTCATCTGTAACTTAGAATCTTAGAGAGTTTCCTAGAGCCATGAGAGTGATGTGGCCATGATCACACACCTAGCATGTACCAGAGGCAAGGATTAGCATGCAACTTCAAGGCCTGTCTTCTATCCGCTATGCTATACTGCTTCTTAGGGTAAGTATTATTCTTCCAATGTTAAAGGTGAATAGGTTGAAAGACTTGGAGAAATTAAGTAACTTGTTTGTAGACTCAAAATGAAAAAAAGATAGCATGACCAGAAGATACCATGGCTCTATTTGATTGTAAACTCGTAAAGTACAGGGACTATGGCTTACTTATCTTTATGATTCCCAGTTCCAAGGACAAGGCATTACACATACGAAGCTCTTAAAAAATAAACATGTCAAATTTTCCGCTTCATTGGAGTGGGATAACATGGCGCCAGCCCCTATATTCACAATAGGGAAGTGTTTTACCAGGGCCCTGGGTGAACTACTGACACGATTTGCTGCAACTTATTTGGGCAACTAAGACTGCTCAGAAAAATGCATCTTCGCTCTCACCTAGGCGTCATTTTTCAATTTACTTTCATTCTTTAGGTTTTTTTTTCTTCCTTTCTTTTGTTCTTTCTTCTTTGTATCATTCCTTTCTTCTACCCTTCCTTTTTTCCTTTCTATCTTTCTTCATTTCGTTTTTTTCCTGTTCTTCACTGGTTTATTTATTTTTGTTTATATATTTGTTTACTTATGCATTTAGCTAGCTAATTAGCTAGATATCTTTCTTTTTTTTTAATTTTTTTTATTAACATCTTTAGTTTTCAGCATTAATTTTCACATGCATTTGAATTACAGATTTTTCTCCCCATTTCCCCCCCCCCCCACTCCAAGATGGCGTACACTCTGGTTGCCCCATTCCCCAGTCTGCCCTCCTCTCTGTCCCCCCATTCCCCTTCCATCTCCCCCTCCCCCACTTTCTTGTAGGGCAAGATAAATCTCTATGCCCCATTGCCTGTGCATCTTATTTTCTAGGTAC
>CM053623.1:399359950-399371435 GCA_028646595.1 Phalanger gymnotis
TCTTAGGGAAGGAATGTTCACATTTAATAGATACGATCTGAATAAAAAATCCATCAAAGGAGAAAAAAGGAGCAAAGGAATGGTCAAACAGGTAGAAGGAGAACCAGGAAAGAGCAGTATCATATAAATCTAGATGGAAGAGAGTATCAAAAAGAAGAGACTGATCAACGGTGCCAGAGGATGAAGAGAGATCCAGAAGGATGAGGATTCACAAAAGATCATTAGATTTGGCAATTGAGATCATTGGTAACCCTGAAAAGAATAGTTTTAATGACTCTCTAAATGATAAGGTCAGAAACCAGATGGCGGAGAGTTGAGCAGGAAGTGGGAGGAAAAGGACTTATTGGTGACAACGATCTCAAGAAAAGGGAGTAGAGATATGGGATGTTAGCTAGCAGAGATACGTCAAAAAAGGGGTTTTTGAGGATGAGGGAAGTGCTTTTTTTGGTAGGTGGTAGGGAATCAGCCAGTAGATAGGAAGTGATTTAAAATAAGAGAGAGGGTGAGGAAAACAGAGAAGCAATCTGATGAAGAAGATATATGGAATGAAGCTTCCTGGAGGATGCAGGAGTTGAATTAGGATAATTAGACATTTTTAGGTTGAAATTCAAGATCATAAATTTAGAGCTAGAAGGGATCTTAGAGATCATCTAATGGAATCCCCTCCTTTTGCAAATGAAGAACCTCAAACCCAGAGATATTAAGTGGCTTGTCCAAGGTGAGGGATAAAATATCATAGATGAAAGGGACAACACAAACAAAGCTATGAAGGCTAGGTACTTCGGGACATGTTCAGGGATCTATGAGTTTGACTCAAGTATGGGATGGGTGAAGGGAATTAGTGTTAAATGATAAGGGGAAAGTTGCTTGGGGCAAGTATGCAAAAGGTCTTGAATACCAGACAAATGAATAATGTGAACATAATTTTACCTGGAAAGAACTTTTCTTCCATTCCTGCTAAGGCATTTTGCATTTTAAAGGAAGAAGTCTGGATTGGAGATTTTCAGAGCAAATTGGTGGTAAGAGAGGTTGAGTTCATTAAATCACAGTATCAAAGGAAGACAGAATCATAAAACATCATAGAAATCATTTACAACCTCCCACCCCTTGCTGAAATGAATTTTATGCATCCCAGAAATAGGGTCATTCAGTATCTGCTTGAAGCTATCCTTTAACTGAAATTTCACTCGGTCACAAAGTAACCCAATCCATTGTAGAGCTCTAGTGGATAGAAAGTTCTGTCTAACATTAAGATGAAATCTCTGTCTATTATAACTTCCATTCATTGGTTACAGATCCCCCATGAAGTCATGCAGCTCAAACTAATCTCTCTTCCCCATGACACTTAAAATATCTGAAGACTCTCATGATGAATTTGTTAAATCTTCTCTTCTCTAGACAAACTATCCTTAGCTCCTCCTCTTGAATCTTTTTGACATGGATTGAGTCCTGTTGCCACTATAATCACCCTCCTCTAAATGCTATTGGGCACTTTATTTTCAAGACCCAACTTCCACAATAATATTACCTAATTTTTGTCAGGAGTAGCACTCACCCTATTATCCAGTTGACTCCACAATCATTTTTCTAATATATGCACTTGTGCTTAAATTACATGCTGATCTGCATTCCAACCCAAAGAAATGAAAACCATTAGAGTCCTCAAGCATGGAAATATCCTTATTACTCTGTAAGTGCTCATACACCCATGAAAACCTGCAATATCATCCATGGTACTTTGGCAACTCAATCTGTATTTCTATATTTTCTCAGGAAATTGGAAGATAAATTTCAACTTCTCTTTGAAACTAAAGTGGAACTTTTTCTCTTCAATTTATTAAAAAATCTTATGGATATGCTTTGTTTTGACACAACAGACACTTTCAGACAGGAAAATTTATGCCCTTTAATCAACTGCAAGGCAGATAGTCTTAGTTGATGCTAAGGGGGAGTCTGCTCAGAATATTCAGTACTCAGCTGCTACAATGATTCTAGAACTCTGTGTATGTGTATGCACACATACATACATATTTCAGGACTAGATATATGTGACTACATATGACTGTGTGTAACACATATTACACAAATATGTATATGTGTATATGTATATATGC
This sequence comes from Phalanger gymnotis, assembly GCA_028646595.1. NCBI lineage: Eukaryota > Metazoa > Chordata > Mammalia > Diprotodontia > Phalangeridae > Phalanger > Phalanger gymnotis. The sequence continues at coordinate 399,362,065 of CM053623.1, forward strand.
ATGTGTGTATGTATATAACTATAACTATATATGCATATATACGGATGAGTGTGTATGTGTGTGTGTATGTGTGTATGTGTGTGTGAATACCCATCCACCCACATATATATGGCTTTTAGGCCCAATCCCACTATAGATTGGCAAGGAATTTTCTATCCTGGGCACATTTGCCCTTCCTTAGGCAGCCTGGTACTCTACCCCACCACCAGACACACACACCCTGGGGGGCTCACCATGTTGGTGACAGATTTAATGAGCATGCCAGATTTTTTTTAGCATACTGCAGCTGAGAAATCCTGAGCTCAAGCCATCAGCCAGCCTCAGCCTCCACAGAAAAGGGGATTTCACGGGTGAAACTTGTGTTTCTCTAAGTTGACACGCCTTCATTGTTTCTTTCCAAAGTTCCCCTCCATCTCTTCCTAACTCCAACTATTTTTGAATATTTAAGTATTTCTATCAAAGAGGAGTTTGCTTTAGAATAGCATTTGCAGCTGAGGGTCTCCAAGGAAGGCATAGTGGCATCCTCTACTGGAGCTCATAAAAAAAATACTCTCAATAACAAAGGCCTTCACTTTTTAGCTTCCATTTTATCTTAGGCCACTTTGTGAAGGAAGATGCTTTGTTCTCTTTGTTATATGCTAATTCGTTTGTAGATTCAGAAACATGTCCATTAGCAGTGGTCAGAGGAACTGAAATGGAATTGAGTTGTAAATGGGTTCTAACTTTCTGCCTATAATTGAGTTGTCGATGAGGTCTAACTTTCTACCTATAAACATGCCTCAGGTGTTCCCTTGCCTATCATTTTTTTTCTACCTTGTTATCCTCCTTCAACAATTATGTCTTTCGTTCTCATATTTCTTGAAAGAGCACTTTTTATGTGCTAACTACCTTCGGGTTGCTCCCTCTTTAACCATTTGGAATCTGATTTCTCCCTCCAGAATTCTACTGACAGAACCACTGAAAGTTATGAACCACCTCCTAATTTTCAAACCTTTAGGCCTAAAGTCCAAAGTGGCCTTTGGTCTGACTTTATGCTAGGATCACAAATTTCAGAACTAAATGAGGATGTTAGAGAGAAAAGAGTTCAATAAAACCCTCCAATTTGCAGATGAGGAAGGAACAAAGGGCCAAGGTTAGATGATTTTTCCATAATCAGAAGCAGCAAATTACTCAGTGAAAATATTAACCGAGGTCCTTCAGCTCCAAAACTAAGCTTTCTATAGCATTCCACAGTGACCGTCTCTTCTTTGCCAAGCTCAGCTTGAAAAGTTTCAGCAATGTTCTTTCCTAAATCTCTTCTTATCTTTCTGACTGTACTTTCTCTATTGCCTTTTCTGGTCTCTTTATCTTCCCACCACTCAAACATGGTTTTGCCCCAGTGCCATGTTCTTGATTCCTATGAAACCCTCATTTAATCTCCACAGGTTCAACCTCTATAAAATGATTCCCAAATTCCTGTCTCCTTAGTCTACCTTGATCTCTCGCCAGATCTTTAGGCCTCTGTTTCTAGCTACTGAACACCCGGATGTCTCACTAGCATATCATAACAAACTTACCACAAACCAAAATGATGAACTTTCTCCCTACCATATCAATTACTTCTGATTTTCCTAAGAATCACAGGCATTTGGGCAATAGTAGATACAAATAGAGACAGGAGAAATAATCTAACAATTCTTCAGTAGAATAGTTTATAAAGTGCTTTATAAATATTATCTCCTTTGATGCTCCTATCCCAAGAGGAAGGTTTTGTAATTATGCTCAATTTTTACAAATGAGGAAAGTGAGATTAAGTGACTCATAAGTCACTTAATAATTAATTAATTAAATAAATGATCAAATAAACAAGGGACTAATAAGTGTCTGAGGCAGGATGTGAACACATATCTTTCTCACTCCAAGTCCTGTGCTCAATCCATTGTACCACCTAGCTGACCAGTTATTCTTTTGCCACAATTAGCCCTCATGCTTTTATGGAATTGAGTACAATAATTAAATTAATTTATAGTTGAAAGTGGTCTTTATTATTTGGCCCAATCATTTCATTTCTTAAACTAGGAAAATTATGCTCAGAGTAGTTGACTTACACGAGGTTACAGTTAGTAAGAGGGGAGTTGAAGTTCAAACTGGTCTGACTCCATTTTCAGTATTATTTACCCAGCACTTCAGTAAATATTACCAGAAGGATGCTAGGTATAGAATTATAGTTTTTAGGGAGAGAAGAAACCTTGGAGGCCATTTCACCTAAAATACTCATATTACAAAAGTAGAAATTAGGATTCTAATCCAATTCTTCCCCTAATTAGTTTTATAACCATAGGTGAGTCACTTTGTCCTATTAGGCCTGTGTCCCTTCATCTATAAAATGAAGGAGTTGGGATAGATTAGTGATGTGAAAACCAAAATGGGGCAGGGTGGTAGGGGAAAGGACAGGAAAGGGAACTAATCTGCACACAAGGATCACTACAGGCTGCATATTGACTTAGTTTGAAAATGTAATGTCTATATTTTCTAATATTCCTATTTATTTTGTTAAATATTTCCCAATTACATTTTAATCTGGTCCCCATGCATTTGGGAGGGTTGCTGGCAGCATGCAGCCAGGGGTTACATATTTGACACCTCTGGGATGGATGATTTCAAATGCCTCCTTCCTCTCTAAAGTTCTATGACTGGCAACAGTTTGACTAGAACCCAAGTTTCTTAATTCCCAATCCATCATTCTTTGCCTCACTGCCACAAAGCCTACTGCCGCCTTTCCCCACAGTTATCATTTCCCATGTAGTTCCTAGGTAATTCTCAGCTGTAACTGGAGCTCAGATCTATAGTCATAGATGTCCTAAAAAATATAAATTCATAGAATTGGATGGAAAAGGTCCACCATCTGAGCTGAGATAGTCTCTCTCATTAGCTATGAGTTTTAGTGCAAAGAGAACTCAATTTAGAATCTTGAGACTTGGAGTCAAAACATGGTTCTGAAATGTACTGCCCATCTAACTTAGGGGAGGTTTTCTCGTCTGTAAAATGACAGGGTTGACATAGATGACCTCTAAAGTCCCTAACTCTAAATCCAAAGGATTCTACATACCTCAAGAGCACAGAACATTTATCTAATGCGAAAGGGATGCTATAAGCTGGGAGTGCACCCACAAAATAAACTCAAGGCTCTTGCTCAGGGAGAATGGCCATGATTATGAAATCAGAGATGAACATAGTATACGAAGGTGAAAGGGAAAGACTGGATGAAATGGAGTCTAACCTATATCAGATTCCCTTGCCTTGGTGGAAAACAGATTTATTATTATTAGCCTGAAGCCATAATTGGGAAGCAAATGGAATATATGGATTATGTCTAAGTCATATGTTGAATAATATTTCTGCTCTTATTACTATTTACTTAACATCAATAAATGTTTATTCTAATATGGGATCATTATTATCTGAGAAGTAAATCCACTTTAAAAAGGAATAATATGTCATAGTAAAGAGTATAGATAAAAAAGATCTTACTGTAATTTCATCTTGAAAAAATAAAGTTGTGAAAATAATTTTATTTTATCACATTTTAAACAAAATTTCAATTATAAATAGAAATAACCACTAATTCATAGAATTTTCAGAATGAATCATGTTGAATTTGGAAGGGGAATATTTTTTTCTTCATCAAATTACCTAATATTTATTCTGTATATACTTATATGTGTCAGTGTTATCTCTCTGGTAACATGCAAGATTTTTGAAGGCAGTCTCTTTCTTTTTTTTTTGAATTCATATGTTTAATAAATTCTTGTTGATTGATAAGAAAGAATACTAGGGATTTACAGCAGATCATATTTCAGAGTGGCATTTGAGGTTGTCTCTATTCTAAACTCCTTATAGAAGGAAGCTGGAAGGAACCTTAAAAGTCACCTATTCAAACCTCCTCATTTTATATATGAAGTAATGGAGACTCATGGAAGTTGTGACGTGCCCAAGATTACATGACTAAGAAATGTCAGAAGGAGGATCTGGAGCCAGATTCTTTGCACTGGCATTGTTTCTGCTTTACCTCTAAGGTGTCCACCAACATAGAGAGTGGTAGGGTCTGCATCATCACCTTAGTTTTAGCTTTCTTTCTGATATCAGATCATAAGATCATATATCCAGAGGTAGAAGGAGCCCCAAAGGCCATTCAGTCCCACACCCTCATTTAACAGGTAAAGAACATCCGACTCGTAGAAGTTAAGTCATGCGTGAAAAGGTCATATGCCAGAGATGGGATTTGGAATCAGATCCTTTGACCTTAAAGCTAGTATTTTTTTTCACTACACCCTACACTCTCATGTTCAAGGTCATCAAAATTGTGATGAAACTAAGGTAATATGAGAGGTAGAGAGAAGGCTGGCTTTGGAGTTGGGAAGACCTGAAGATTTATAATTTTTAAGTGCATTTTCAGTCTTGCTCCCAAAACTCTAGCTGAGAAAGCAGAACCATTATGGAATCCCCAGGTTAGAAGGCACCTCATTATTTTTTGGATGGATGGATGGATCAATGAATGTTGTAAGAGGATTTCATCTCAGGTATGTGTTGGACTTGATAACTTCTGAGGTCTTTAAAAAATGAAAATCTTTGTGGTGTTATTTATAGAGCTTTCCTAGAGAGCTGAACAGTGTTTTCATTTCTGAGTCTGTGCTTTGAGAGATCAAGTCTCTTCCAATAGCACATTCTTTTCAAGATCCTGGAGCTGAGTGAGGCAATCATTCATCTCTACACAATCCAGCTCAGGCAAAAAGCTACTTTTCTCTGAATAATATTTGTATCTCTCTGGATCCTATAACGGTGGGTTTATATCCTACAAGCTAGTATTCTGACAAAAGGCTGATTTTTACAGCACAAAATCAAGTGGAGATTTGACGATAATATCCTAACTTTCACAATCCCTCACTGCAATCCACCCTCCACATAACTGCCAAATTATTTTTTTTTCTTGCGTGTGGAGCTAATCATGTCACTCCCCTACTCAATAAGCTCCAGTGACTCCCTATTACCTCTATGCCTTTTCAAGTCCTTCAAAACCTGCCCCAATCTATTTTTCCAGCCTAGTTACTGTAGTAAGAAGGCAGAATTTGTGATTTCAAAGAGAATTATATATATGTCTGAATGGTTCAAAACCGCAGGATATAAGGAATTCTCTGAGTAGAAGGCAGAAGAATTAAAGCATTTATTCAGGCTCCAAAGTAACAGACCCATGAACCAGCTTCCCCATTTTGATATTTTGATCAAAAGCTTCCAGGCCCAATGAGTCCAACTCACAAGAGTAACCAGGAGGCCACAGAAAAACATGATGGTATTAAACCAAATCATATTCATGCTTCCCCTCTCCAGTAAGAAGATTACCCACTGCCCTCAAGTCCTTGCTCAGCACTCCTTGGTCCACACACAAGTCGGCTCTACTTCCGGGTCTGCTCTGGAGTCAACACCTCCCCTTAGCCAGCCCCACCTTGGGCCCCACCTCAGTCATCAATCCACATCCGCATAGGTTTTACATCTAATAGGACTTTGGGCCTGGGGCTTAGCACTTTGCAAGATTCAATGAAATAGCTGAATCACTCAAAGCAAACAAAAGCCAAACTCCTCAAAGGCACCTGTTGAACTAAGTGCCAAGGAGCCCATTTTGCTTACCAACACACGTTACTTCCTTTTGAACACTCTGTGTCCAAACAAATTGGCATTCTCTCTGTTCTTCACACATGACCCTCCATTTATAATCTCTGTATGTTCACATTAGCAGTTCTCTATCCCTGGAATGCTTTTCCACTACACTTCCCCCGATACAATTCTGCTTCTTTCAAGAAGGTGATCATATACTTCCTTGAATGTGAAGTTTTTCTTGGTCTTCGCAGTTGCTACTGTCCTCTCAAAAAGAGACATTTTCATTCTTTGTACTAGTGTTCCCAGCTCCTGGTACATAGTAGGTTCTTAATAGATATGTGTTGATTTATTGACCCCTAACTACTTATATCTAGTGATCTTATATTTATATTGCATTTATTCTGAATATATCTATTCTGCATATGCTTTAATACTACATGTTGTGACTCTCAAGAAACAATGAGTCCTGTGAGAGAAAGAGTAGTTTCTTACCTTTTACAGTCTTTGTATTCTCAGATCCTAGAACAGAACTTAGCGCATAACAGATACTTAATACTGATTAACTGAACAGATATTTCAATCAGATAATTCATAGTGACATCTCTTTTGTTTATCAGACTTTGAACCTTGGCTCTCAAATACCTTTGTCCATAAAATACATTTATTGTCAACTACTGATATTATATATGAACAAATGTTTAAAAGGAGATTCCTACTCAGATATAGGTTGGACTGAATGACTTCCAAGTCTTAAAAATATCAATCTTTAAAAAAAAATACATTGGACATGCAAGAAAGTACACTAGAATCTGAGGAGGGTCCAGACAAGGGTGATGAAGACATTGAAAAGCCTTGACATCATACCATTACTGTAGAAAGAACTAAGGTTATTTATTGCATAAGAAAACTTAGTTCTGGCTACTGATATTTACTAACTGAATGACCTTGACTAATTTTAGCTCTGTTGGTACAAGGTTCTTCATCCACCAAATTAAGGGTGTGTAGTAGACAGTCCCTAAATATCACTTCCAGCTCTATATCCAAGGAATTTAATGAGAATCAATGAGGGAGGGACCTTTGAGATCATCTTATCTACCTCCCATCATTCTAGTGATGAGGGACATAAGGATCAATGATGTTAAGGGAGCTTACCAAGATCATGCAAGTAAGAAGTATAACTTAGATTCAAACTCGGGTTCTCTCACTCCTAATCCTAATCAACTATATATATTATGTCTAATTTAATCCCTTCATTTTGTATGTGAGTAATCTGAAACCCAAAGAAAGAATGTGACAGAATATGGGGAATAATGAAGGGACTCAACCCCCATGAGTCCTAGGTTAGTACCCTAATTTTTCCATTATACCATATTCATACTGTCAAGGACTACGTGGTCTAATTGTAAGACGATGCATATGCACTTGAATAATAGAAGGCAGTGTATTCTAGGTTTTGAATAAATAGTTCACCTGTTAAGTTTTGTGGAAGGCCAAAAGAAAGTGAGAGACCTAGAGAGACTTTCTTAGATGAGATGGCTTTTGAAATAGGTTTTAATGGATTGGTTAGACTCAGGAAAGAATCATATAGAGGAATGAACACTGGATATCAAGTGAGAAGACCTGGGCTTAAAATGCTACCTTTGCTCCTTATTTTGTTACCTTGGGCAAGTCAGTTCCCCATTCTTGGCCTCAGTTTACTCATGCATAAAATAAGGGTGGTTGATCTACCTGGTCACTCAGATACCTCTAAATTTTTGAATCCTATGACCCTTGTTCTGACTTGGCTATTAGAGAATAGTGTAACTTTAGAAAAGCGACTTCTTTTCTCAGGTTCCTCCTCAATGAAATTGTTCAAAGCTCTGTGCTAGCCAGTCAGGGAATACAAAGAGAAATGAGATAGGCCTCTGCCTCCAGGAGCTGATAAGACCTACTAGGGGAAGTAATATAATGTGATGCATCCATGAAAAAAGTACCACTATTACAGATCAAAGGTTGTTGCAATCCTTTCTTGCTGGCAGAATCAGGGAAAACTTCTCGGAGAAGGCAGAATGAGAAATGCCTTCAGGACCTTTCTAGCTTTATATCCTGTGATGCAATCATATTCAACTGAGCCCGTCCTATTTGGGAAGAATAATAGGTCCTCCCTAAAATGGGTTCCAGAAGAAAAATAAGATTAGAGGATTTAATAGGCCTTGAATTTGAAGACTCAAATTTGACAAAGTAAGGAAATAAGTTAGGTTTGGGAAGCTGTGGGTCAAATTATCTTAAATTTCTTTGGAGAGGCCTTGAGAACTTGTCAGAATTATTTATCCAAGAAGAAATTTGTTTTGTAAGACCAAAAGTAATTGTATCCACAACATTCTACATCCATATATTCTGAGGTCTCATTCATGGGATTTGATCAATTTGGTTATCCACAACATTGCTGTATTTTGGCCTATTTAACTGAGTTTGAAATTAATTAAAACCAAAAAAAGCCCTCAAAAAACAAAACCAAAACTATATTTATGATCTTACCATCTGAAAAGTTGAATGTACAAAAACCCCATCAGTTTACCAAACCAAATAAACCCCACTCAACAGGATGAAATGACCAAATGAGATAATGTATATGAAGAACTTTTGAAATGTAAAAGTCTTATTTAAATTTTAGTTATGATTATGATGGTGGGCCAACCACTTCCTAATTATTATGGCTCATCCACTCTCTGTTCCATGGGCACGGGATTCCCTGCCAGAGTGAAATAGATAAATTCTTTAAATAAAAAACTATACAGGCTTCTCCTGAGGACTCTGTGTGTGTGTGTACATATATATATATATATATATATATATATATGCATATACTGTTTTCTAGAAGTTTCTATATAACCTATATAAGTATATATACATATACATATAGGCATATGTACATATGTGCATATATAAATATATTTCTAGATATTTCCCAAGAAACAGCTTTTTTGAAAATACTTTTGAAAATAAAATAACAACAATGATAACTAGTTGTTATATAATACTTTAATTGAGTCTTATTAGGTGCTAAACCCCAGGCCCAAACCCCTGTCTACTAGGTGCTAAGCCTATGTGAGTGTGAAGCCCTCAGGGTCCTAAGGGGAGTTGCTAGGACCAGAGCCAGTAGTATGTGCCTAAGCTCCAGTCACTCACGTGACCTTTGATGAAGTACAAAGACTGTATAAAAAGAGAGGACAGAGCTATTTGCTTGAGGCTCTCACTCCTGGAGGAGTATTGGCATGGGACTCTGGGCATCCTCTGTAAGAGCCTCCCAGCTCACCCAGATGTTGATGGTTTCTTGGTAACTATGAATTGCATTTGGTCCTTCTATAATGTATGTTTGTAATTTGTATTTGCTCTGAAGTTCAGGGTGCTGGCTTTTTCCCCTGAACTAAGTGAATGATATTTATATGTTGGATGGAAATAAGATTGTGTAATAGGAAGGCCAAATTTATGATCTCAAAAAGGATCATATAAATATCTGAATGGTTCGAAATCGTTGGGTATACAGAATTCTCCAAGCAGAAGGCACCAAAAAATTTATTCAGGGCCCAGAGCAACAAATTAGCAAACCAACCTCCCCATTCCAGTATTGTGAACACAAGCCTCCAGGCCCAGTAGGCCCGCCTCACAAGAGTAGCCAGGAGGCCACAGAAAAATAAGATGGCATAAATCATATTCACCGGCCTCAAGACCTCGCTCGAACTCCTGGGTCCACACAGGGG
>CM053623.1:399371935-399395574 GCA_028646595.1 Phalanger gymnotis
TCGTCAGAGGTAGAATTTAATCCCGGAGTTTCCAGATTCCAATACTCTATCCAATGAAATAGGAAATTTCATCCATGGCCAAGGATAACTAAAAAACCTGATAATTACATAATAGAGCCTGTGGATTTAAAAAAAAATAGTATACCATGCTGTAAGGGTTTTTCCCTTGTGGATCATATAAAGAAAGGAGGCGAGAAGTGGGGGGAAAATAAATGTACAATATATACCAAAATATTCATAAAGCAGCACTTTTTGTGACAGCAAAAAACAAAAAAAGTAAATATTTATCTATTGGGGATGACAGGGGAAAATGCAATGTATAAATATATGAAACAATGAATATAAAAATTCAGATGAAGATAGAGAGATATGAATTAATGCAGAGTAAATTCAATAGAACCAGTAGAACACTGACAAAGACTAAAATAGTGTAAATGGAAAGAAAAATCACTAAGAACCAATCCAGATCTTATGAAATATAATGACCAATTTCTCTTCCAGAGAACTGATGATGAAACGCAAATTTCTCCTCTCAAAAAAATAATAGGGGAGGAGTGACCAATGTGGAATTGTGATACTTGGTCTGGAATCAGATGTATTCTCTGTTCCTGTAGGTGTTAACTAAATGTTATTGGATGTTCTTGTTAGTCGTATTGTCACAATGGTAGGGGGATGAGGGAGTGGCAAGGAAAAGTGAATTAATTCAGTAATTAACAACAAAATTTTAAAGAAGATGACTTTGAAAGATTTAGCAATTAGGTTCTGTGAAATGACCAACTAACACATACATAGATAAAAATATAAATATAAATATGGTCAATGGAGTAGTTTGGTTTGTTTGACTGCATATTTATTATAATCATTTTGCTTATTTTTGAATGGGTGGGGAGGTAGGAAAGAAAAAAAATTTATTTGTGTTCACTAAACCTGAAATTTAAAAAAATAATTGCAGTATAAAAACCCTTAGGCATCGAAAAAACAAAAAATCATACACATTGATTTTATGTGTAAATCTGGTGCTTTCTCTTAAAATTTGTATAATCTTATTTAGTGAGTTAAAAATAACATTTTGTTACTGGCTTAACCCAGGGAGCTTTGTGGTGATCTCTCTCAAATCCTTGCAAGTTAGATGATAACCCTTATAATCAACCATTAACATAAGAGCATTATGTGGGAGTAGCTCATTTCCTGAGCATTTCTTTTTCCTGTTCTACCAACAGATTTCCTCAGCAGGAAAACAAGAAGATAGCAGATCTCTTTAAGAAAATCCCAGTTGGTAGCAGTCCCAAGCTGTCTTTCTGCCTGGCTGGACGCTACTGAGTTTTCTTGGATTTTTATACCATAAAGTTCCTTGTACTTTTCCCAGAGGATGATTGATCTCTCTGTTGTCACATGTTTTCACATTAACCACTCCCCAGGACTCTTTCGAGAGTGACACATAGCACTATCTCTGCCTATTGCAAACTGACAAACCTGGTTATTCCATATGTGAAGAAGCCAGGGCTACCTTGGTTTCCTTGCAAAGAACCTCATTAATTGTCCAATGGGATGACTGATGCCTACTGTTTATTGTTCCCACTTGGCATACAGCTTCCATTGCATACCCCACCCCCGCTGGCAAAGAAAGTGAAAAACAGCATTAAAAAGCAGAGCCCAAGTACCATAGCTCTAATGGAACAGCATATAAATAGGCCACTTAATTACTTTTTGCTTTCCTCTAGAACCAGACAAGGATGCCTTTGATTTCTGGTGTTTAACTACCCATGGGCTGTGAGTAATGGCTATACCTTGAGAAACAAAGTCTCTTTCTGAAGATGTTTCTGAAGTCAGAGTAATGACATTTGTCATTTGCGGACTCCCTTGAATTCACAACTCTAACCAATGCCAATGACATTGCATAGAATTACGAACTGACAGAACTGGAATGATCCTTGAAATTGGGCCATTTATTAGCTATCTGAACTCGGAGCAAGTCACTCCATTTCTCTGGGCTTCGGTCTCTTCATTTCTAAAATTAGAGAGTTGGATTAGTTATCTATAAGGATCCTTCAAACTTTAAAATCCCCAAATATTAAGAAGTCAGGTCATCTAGCCAAGTCCCCATATTTGCAGCTAAAGAAAAACAAAGGATCTAAGAGCTGCCGGTAAGTTGTAGAGTTAATACTCAAGGCTAGCCCTTCTCTCTTCAAGTCTTCTGACAATGTCTCAGAGAAAACAGAGTGCCATCTCCATTTTACAGATGGAAAAAAAATGAGACTCTGACATTATGGGATAACCATAGGCAAACTAACTCTATTCGATGCAGCTTTTTGTTCACAAGGTTCCTGCAGTTCCAAATATGTTATTCGATGGGAGAAAGCGTACAAATGCTTACCACACTCAAACTTTAAGGGATCTTAGGTGCACATTTAGACTGCTTTTATGGATGACAGCATTGAAAGGCAAATAGAGGAAGTGACTTGTCCAAAGTTAGAGAGCTAAGTACATGTTCTATCAGGATGTTTGTTATCCTTACCTTTGCTCTCAATAGCGGTTTTATTATTTCTGTTTATACTCTGGGCCTCTTTAGTATAATTCCAGAAGGGGCCGTATTACCATTTGTCAATTATAACATGAGTTCTTTTTTAGTGAACTTCATTCTTGGGCCAAGGATTTGTCACTGCTCATTCCTCTCCTACTCCAGCCCTATTGTTCATTCTCCCCCCCCCCCCAATGGCAGATATTCTGGTTATATTTAGACAAATTTAAGTGGACATAAATATGAAAAATGATTCTATAATGGCTGACAAAAGAAAAACAGGAAATCCATGTTCTTATTTTCACCCTCTGATGGAATGGATGTGCAAAGTGACAACAATTTCCCCTAAATCTAATGGACAAAACATGATATATTTCGATCTAAACATAAAGTAATATATCACTTAGCTAGATCTCAGATTTCTTACAATTCTAACCATTGAGAATAATAAAATTGATAATCTTATTAATAATAATGATGGCCAGCATTTCTACAATGCTTCAGTTTTTCAAAGAACTTTGCATGTAGTTTGTCATGATCCTCTCACCACAACCCTGTAAGTTAGGTGATAGGATTATCTCTATTTTACAGTTAAAGAAACTGAGGCTGATATAAATTAAGTGACTTGCTCAGGGTCACTTAACTAATGTTTAAGGCAGGATTTGAATTTAACACTTCCTATCTCTAAGTCCAGTACACTATCTACTTATGCCACATGTCGGAGTTTATTATATCATAATCATCATCGTCAGTAATTCTAATAATAATTATAAAGATGGTAACAACTCACATGTATACAGTAGGTAGGAAATAGCACATGTAAAGTACTTTGTCAGTCTTAAAACACTATAGAAATGTTATCATCATCATTATTAATATTATTTTTCAGTTTACAAAAAGCATATTCCCAAAGGGAAGGGAAGGGAGGGAAAAAGTCTTCTGAGAACCTAAAACTATTGCTACAAAATCCATGCTTTTTCTTCATGATGCACATTCAAAAAAAAGATTTTGTATAACAATTTCAATTATTTGTATAACAAACACATGATCACTCTCCTCTCCAGAAATCTAATAGAGAGAAATAGAAGAGACAGTGAGCCTTACAGAAAATTGTATGCGGGTCTGAAGTGTCCCAAATCCCCAGAGTTTTCTGTTCTTTTTTTCTTTTTCTTTTTCTTTTCCTTTTTCTTTTAGAATGACTTTGGGTTCATTATTTCTTAGGTTTGCTTACCAGAGAAGGGGAGAAAGAGAAATAGTTGGGCACTCTCTTCAGTCAAGCACTGTATAGGCTATGTTGGTGACAGAAAGTCGTTGGTTGCTATCCTGAGGCTTACATATCCAGATGTACTTTCTATGGGAGCAAAGACACAAGCTTGTGATGGCAGTGAAGGCACAGCAGTGAGACAAGGGTGGCAAAGCATTGCAGAAGAGAGTACTAAAATGGTACCTTCAGAAAGCAGAAAGCTGGGAAAGAATTTTTACTGCCATTAAAAATGTATTTCTAAAATAGAACTGATTTATAAGAATAGAAGTCATTCCCCAATTGATAAATGGTCAAAGGGTATGAACAGGCAGTTTCCAGATGAAGAAATTAAAATTATTTATAGTCATATGAAAAATGCTCTAAATCACTATTGATTACAGAGATGCAAATTAAAACAACTCTGAGGTACAACCTCATATGTACCAAATTGGCTAATATGACAGAAAAGGAAAATGATAAATGTTGGAGAAGATGTGGGAAAATTGAAACACTAATGTATTGTTGGTGGAGTTGTGAACTGATGCAGCTATTCTGGAGATCAATTTGGAACTATGCTCAAAGGGCTATGAAACTGTGCATACCCTTTGATCCAGCAATATCATGTAGGTCTATATCCCACAAAGATCATAAGAAACGGAAAAGGACCCACATGTATAAAAATATTTATAATAGCTCTTTTTGTGGTGGTTAAGAATTGGAAACTGAAGGAATGTCCATCAGTTGGGGAATAGCTGAACAAGTTGTGGTATATGAATGTAATGGAATACTATTGTGCTCTAAGAAATGATGAGCAGGAGAATTTCAGAAAAAAAAAAACCTGGAAAGACTTATGTGAACTGATGCTGAGTGAAATGAGCAGAACCAAGAGAACATTGTACACAGCAAGAGCAACATTGTCTGATGATTACCTTTAATATTCTTGGCTCTTTACAGCAATACAATGATCTAAGATAATTCCAAAAGACTCATGATGGAAAATGCTATTCACATCCAGATAAAGAATCATGGAGTCTGAATACAGATTGAAGCATCCTATTTTCATTTCGTTTTTGTTTTGTTTTTTTCTTTCTCATGGTTTTTCCCTTTTGTTCTCATTCTTTTTTCACAACGTGACTAATGTGGAAATATAATATGATTGTACATGTAGAGCCTATATAAGATTGCTTGCCATCTTGGAGAGGGGGGAGGCGAGTGAGGGAGAAAAAAATTTGGAACTCATAATCTTATTAAAGTGAAATATTGAAAACTAAAAATAAGTAATTAACTTTTGAAAAATTAAAATAAAATGCATATATTGCATTAAAAAATAAAAATAAACAAAATGGCAATTTCCTTTAAAAGTCTTATTTTCAAGAGGAACTTGTTGTTGCAAAATAGATTCAATTATTCTCTTCTTCTATCCCCTTGCCCTTGAGGGAAATCACAGGCAGCAGAAGCACAATCCCTTCTTTTAATGCTTCTAAGATCATAAGTTAATCAGTGGTGGGGATGAGGACCAGGGAGGAATAGACCAATTTGGATGGTTGGGAGGACTCATGGGAGATGATTTGGTTGAATGCTCACCAGAATAGCTCTTAACATATTTCTCTTCATTTTCCTTGTATGTGGCCACAATGTGGATTGCCTCTTTCATTTATACATGTATAGAAGGCTGGTAGAATTGAATGGAAATATTGATTGCCTACAAGTCACAGATTTGAGGTGAGGCAATCAATATTTCCATAATTTTACTATTTCAGCACAATATTTCATTTTCTTTTCATATCACTACAACAGAATTACATCAGGTTTAGCCTTCAATGAAGCATTAGCTTTGCAAGCTTGGGACAGTGATAACAGAAAGCATGATAAGACTTTTGGGATGATTAAAACCCGTTGGGCTATAAGGATACTGAAGCCTTTGAGGGGGTTCATGGATACATAGTGATTAAACATTGATATGGTCATTTCAGTGGCAGGAGGGGCTTTAGCATACCTGGTGGATATATTTTATGTTATGCTGCTACTTTACTTGATCAGCTGAATGATAGCATACTTTACTACAGGTTTGCAAAAAGTAGGATATGAGCTGGGTGTGGGTTGCTCTTGTTGCTACAATATGTAGATCCCTACTGTTTGCAATGAATCACACAATGATAATGGATATGGGCGAAAAGGCTGAACTACTCAGACTCTTCACATGATCTCTTGTCAGAGAAAGATAGAATAAAAAAAGGAATTAGCAGGGACTCTATGGTCAAGATAAACAAGGATACAAGATGGTGCTTGACTGCCATCAATGAAGTAAAATCACCAAGCCTAGATTAACTTCATCTTCACGAACTTAAAGAACCAAGAGGTGTGATTTGTGAGCCTCAGTAAAGTCATCTTTTAAAGATTTGGAAAATAGAAGTATTATAGGAGCAGAAATAGGCAAAATTTCTAACTTTCAGAAAAGGGAAGAAAGTAGATTGAGCAAACTGGAGGCGAATTGTCCTTCTAAGTAGACACGAGAATAGGCTTTAAGTATCTGGAAGTCTGTCATGTGGAAGACTAGATTTGTTCTACTTCACTCAGGAAGGAAGAGCTAGGTGAATGGGTGAGTTTTGCAAAGAACCAGGCTCCAGCTCATATATAGAGAAAAAAAAAATCTTCCTAGCAATTTGATCCATCCAAAAGTGGAATTAGGTTCCAAAAAAGTAATAGATGTCTAGATGTTTTTAAAAGAACTTTAAATGATAGCTTTGTTAAGGATATGGTGAAAGTAAGGTCTAGTTTGATTTGTTAGACCATAGGTTCCTTTCCTCTTCTGACATTGACTTATCCTGTGAAGGATAATGTGGCTGGTAGCACAAATACAAACACTTTGACCCTCCAGGTCTCACTATTGTTATCTGTAAATGGTTGGGTTAATTCCTTCTCATGGAGAAAAAGAGAGATAGTAGAGTTGGGGAAGGACAAATAAGATCCTAATTTTTTTAAAAAAGAAATCTTCAAATGTTTGACTGGAGGGCTTGACATTATTTTATGGTTAAAAAAGGCATGGAACTGGAAGGCCTGATGCTTGCCTAAAGTGTTTACCATAGAGGTAATAGAGATCCAACACAGAGACTAAGTTGAAAAGGGGTTCTCTGAGAGTGGTAACATCCTCTAGATGGTCCTGTTTGTAGATAACATGCTGATTGCGTCAAGCCCTAGAATACTGTAAAGACTGATGGAAAAGATCTATATAACTACTAAAAAGTGATTGGCTTTATTATTCACGCAAGAAAAATCATTTATATGACATGCAGTCATATAAATAAACTAGGGAACCTTCCAAATGTGTGTGTATTTAGGACAGACAGCATAACAAGTTCATGCCAGAAGAGAATACGGGGTTGGATTGGCTTCAGAAAATTGCAAAGCTATTCTTATGGATCCAAACTTCTCCCAGAAACAAAGGACTCTCTCTTTGTCTACCAACAATATATCAGAGTTGTTTTATGACTATGAGACATGGAATATGAGAATATCTATGAATTCAAAATTAATAGCATGCAAAGGGCAATAAAGTTTCAAAAACATAAAAGGTGCCAAAAAATTAAAAGCAGGTTGCAAAGTATAACAAAGCAAAAACTTTGAAAAACTAGAGTAATGGATGTCATTAACGTATGAAAAAAACAAGATGTGCAGGTCATGTGACCAAAGTGTGTGACAGATAGATAGGAGAACACAAGATCCACAAGATTTGAGTATTTAATTTACTTACCAAATTCAGTGTCTCATGTTTTTGTTTTTCCAAAAAAGTCATTTGTGATATGTAGGCATACTTAGTTTGCAAGTCTCTTGTTCTCATTTATTTTTTCCTGAGCCGTTTTTTCCCAAAATATTCTTTGCCATATATTTTTCCCTCTAGGTCTTCATTTGCATTGAACTAACCTAGTATGTATAGATTTAATTTGGAGGATCTTAATGAGTTCTTAGTAAAAATAATCTACCTTATCATCCTTTGCAACAGATCCTATATATAAACTGTAATTATTTTCCTGGTGGTTTTGCAAATACTTATTAGCACTGCAATAGGAGAAAACCAAGTGTTTCATGAAACCATGTTCCTTGTTGCCTTTGGTCATATGATAAAAACTGACTCTGCCAAATCTTTTATCTGCTTCTCCAGGGAGCACTTGTGAACCATCCTTCCATTTAACTTCAAGAGTGATAGATTTTGAATCCTTCAGGGGTGTATACGCTTATTTGTTATTTGAAAAGGAACACATAAAGTATCAACATATAAGTTAATAATAATAATAAGTTTATAAATAGTCTAAATATTCTATAATTCTTAGTATTTTCTGCCCTGCTTTCTGCTACCCTGACATAGCTACTAGAGAAGTAGAAAGGGGCCAGATAGGACTGAACACCTTCTTTGAGCTATAAAAAACCAAAACCTGGTAATGCACTTCTTCCTGCTTAGCTAGGCTGGTCCTCATAAGATATATTTTCTTATATATGATGTGTTGTCTTGTCTATTGCCAAGCCTAGGGGTGCCAAGCCTTTGACTGAATCCAAACTTCACAGAACAAATCCCCTTTGGAAAAGGATTTGTCCTGTGAAGTTTAGATTCAGTCGAAGTACCACACTTGAGGACATAGAGGACCACACGTGGCCTCGAGGCCGCAGGTTCCCCACCCCTGGGCCCAAGCCCAGAGCTGAGTATTTTCCAGAACATAGAACACGTCAGAGAAAGGAAATGTTGATCCATCTCTTGCCTGCCTGTTTTTACCGGCCGTCCCAAACACCTGCAATGTTTTCCTTTCTCATCTCCGTCTCCTGGCTTTCTTGGAGTCCCAGCTAAAATCTCAGCTTCAACAAGAAGCCCTCCCTAATGCTAGCACTTTCCCTTGGGGATTACTTCAAATTTATCCTGTACATAGCTTGTTTGTCAATACTCATTTGAACAGTCTCTTCCATTAAACTGTGAGCTTCTTGAAGGCAGGGACTGTTTTATTATTTTGTTTCTTTATTTTTGTAGTAAACTTAGCACAATTCCTGACATGTAGTAGGATATTTGATAAATGCTTGTTGACTGGCCAGTGGACTCCACGGGCCTAACAATCTTGAAATCGTAGTCACCTTCACATTGTCATGAGGCATGGAAGCAGAAGTGTGGAAGAATTTGCTCAGGGTTACTGAATCATAGAGTCAATGTCAGTGTGGAATAAAAAGCAAAGATCATCTAAGCCAGTGATTCTTAAACTGAGCCCCAAGGAGTCCATGGGTAGATTTCAGGCAGGTCATTTCCTTCATTAATACGGGGACAACAAATATTAGTCTGAGAGGGGTCAAAGAGGTCCAGGACGTATAATAATTTAAGAACCCCTGATCCAGGGCAACACCCACATTTTCATTATAACTTTGTAAGCCTTAGATCACTCTATAAATGGGTTAATATTTTTCTAACTAACACTTACATAGCACTGTAGGGTTTCTAAAGTGTTTTCCTCATAATATCCAACTTAATGATGTTGTGAATAGAACAGTAGCCCTGGAGTCAGGAGGACCTGAGTTCAAATCTGGCCTTGACACTTACTAGCTGTGTCACCTTGGGCAAGTCACTTAACCCCGATTGCTTTGCTTTCCCCCTTCCAAAAAAATAAAAATAGAAATAAAAAAATATACAACTTAATATGGATGTTAATTATTCTCATGCTCATTTTAAAGATAGGGAAGCCACTATTCTTAGAGTTGAAATTTGGAACTGGAACCCGGAACTTCTGGCTCCAAACTCAGAATTATTTCTCTGTGAGTATAAAATATTATACCAATCAAAATAAAATATAAAATTAAATGTCAATTCCATCAGTTGAAATGTCTTATCTCTTCTTTAATCATTTGTTCCTGACTCCTTTTGTATCAATAAGAACAATAGCTATATAGGTAGGATTTATAAAGTTCCTGTTATGTACCAGGCACTGGCTAAAAGCTCTAGGAATATCCTCTCATCTGATTCTCACAACAGTCTCTGTAGGTAAGAGCTCTTATTATCATCCTCATTTTCCAGGTAAACAGAGACATACAGAGTTTAAGTGACTTACCCACACAGCTAGTTTCTGAGGCTGAATTTGAACTCAGGTCTTCCTGAATTCACCCAACCCAACCCTTGTGTTACCTAGCTGTTTACTGATATTCATCTACATGACAAAATGCAAAGAGAAGTGGGTTAAAAAGAAAAAAAAATCAATATTGAATTTAGAGCCAGAAAACCTGTATTCAAATCCCAATCTTTCCCCTTGCTAACTATAAGACATTATACAAGACCTGGTCTCTCTTTCCTCGTCTGTGAAATTAGGATGTTGGCCTAGAAGGCCTCTAGATTCCCTTCCGGCACTAATTCCATGATCTTATGATCCATTATCTCATTTGGGTCTCACCGCTGAGGGAACTGAGGCAGGGAAAGGTTAAGTGACTTCCTCCTGGCCAGTGTCAGAGGCCAGAATCAAACCTGGTCTACACCACTACTATCTTAATAAGCTTCATTGTTGCTTATATAATCACTAATAGTTATGCAGCCCAACCGCCTTTGCAAAGACAAAAAACAAAACATTATGACAGAAGAGCAAAGCAAACCTCATAAAGAATTCTTTGTCCTCCTGGTGTTTGTGGGATAATGGGCAATTGCCCCTCATTTATTGTTCACATAAAGAATCTGATGTGGCCGATGTCTTCTCTGAGGCTAAACGCTGGTTCCTGTGGAGCCCCATCCATTGGGAGCTCAGGGCCAGGCATTGTAATTGCTGCTAGTGGGGAGGCAGAGAAGAGAGCTAAGACAAGGGGACAGAAGTAGCAAGCACAGCTGCTGCTCCAAATTAATTTTGAGCTGACTTTTTTATGTACAACAATATTATTCAAAGCAACTGGGGAGGCAGATCATATTCTTAAAATTGTATTAACATGTCAAAGAATAAGGGAGCTCAAGGGGGAGTTTGGAGAGTATCAAATCCAACCATTCCATACCTGAATAGAAATCCCCTCTAAGATATCCATGACAAATGACCATCTACCTTCTGTTCAAAGACCTCCAGTGATAGAGAACTAGGTACACCATGAGGCATCCTATTCCATCGTGTGACTTCTCTAATTATTAGGAAGTTCTTCCTTGTATTGAGTTAAAACTTGCCTCCTTGCAGTTTTTATCCAGTTCTGCGCTCTTGAGGCCAGGTTGAGTAAGGCTAACCCTATAACAACCTTTAAAATATTTGGACACAACCATCATTCCTTTATGCTACCCCTCCATCCCATCCCACTTTCTTCAGGCTAAAAATCTCCAGCTCCTTGAATTAAAATCATGTGGTATGTTTTTGAGACTTACCATCTTGGTTCGCCTTCTTGGAATATGATCCAAT
Organism: Phalanger gymnotis; assembly: GCA_028646595.1. Classification (NCBI taxonomy): domain Eukaryota; kingdom Metazoa; phylum Chordata; class Mammalia; order Diprotodontia; family Phalangeridae; genus Phalanger; species Phalanger gymnotis. Next base: position 399,383,082 of record CM053623.1, read on the forward strand.
TTGGCATCGTTCAACGTGTTTTCTTTGATATGTTTTCTTAGACATTTTAAAATTAGGACATTGCATAAATCTCCATTATTATTCTTAGTTTACAGATGAGGAACTGAGTCATAAAGAGGTGAGGTGACTTGCTTGGGGTGATAAGGGTAATTAAACATATAGCCAGGACTAAAACAAAGGTTTCTTAACTCCCCAGAGGGTATATAAGGAACAAATCCAAACGGGAAACTTCTGTGTTCAAAATATTATTTTTTCCTACCAGAACTTCTTACTCCTGGTAGATCTCTCTCCAACATAAACACTAGTGTTTCACTCTAAGAGGCCATAAGTGTTGGTAGATCAGGAAATCGTTTCTTAATGACAGAACCAAATGTGTCCCCACCACACAATGTTTCTTCGAAATATGCATTTTACTTCTGATCCCTCAATGAAGGGATTCCTCAATGAAGGGGAGACTTCCAATCATCAAACATAATTGAACCACTCCCGCTTCTGTGTTGCTTCACCAACATTGGTCATTGAGTTATATGGAGATAATAAAAATAAATGGAACTATGGACTCTCATCGATGGAGAAGACCTCAGAGGTTACCTAGTCTCCCCTGGACAACCTACCTTACAAGTGACTGTTTATTTTTATTTGAAAACCTCTAAGAGTCTACCACCTGAAGTAGTCCATCTCACTAATGGGTAGCCCTAATTATTATTAATTATGATTGTGTTAGGCATTTATTTCCCTCACTGTAATTCCTAGTTCTGCTCCCTGGGGCCACGCAGAAGAAATATAATTCCTCTTCCACATGATAGCTCTTCAAAGATTGAAAGATGGATGTCATATCCTACTCACCCAAATCTTCTCTTCATTAAATTCAATTATCCCCCATTCATTCATCTATTCTTGCTACATCACACTTTGGGAGCCTTTCAAAATTTGCCACTTACTATGGGCAGAGCATTGTGTTAGATACCAAGGGAGAGATTCAACTAGATAAGACACTGTCCCTGGCCTCCTTGACCTTATGGTCTGTTATGGGGAGAGGGGTGGAAAGGGGACACAAAAATACCAGTACTGAGTATTACATGTAAATGCACCAGGGAGGTTCAAAACAAAGTACTTTGTAAGGTTCTGTCAAGAAGGTAGTAATCAGCCAGGAACATCAGGGAAGTCTTCCTAGAGGTGATGTCATTTAAACTAGACATGAAACAATGGGTCAAAATTCAAGAAGTCATAAGAAGGAGGGAAGAAATTCTAGGCATAAGTCTGAGCAAAGGCACCAAGGCAAAAAAATCACATAGCATGTTTGAGACGTAGATCTGTCCAGTTGGGCTAGATCTCAGGGCATGCAAGAAAGGGTGAAATACGATAGGGTGAAACAGCAGTGCCTGGAGTGCCGGGCATTTGACTTTTCTTTGACCCTTTCTTCCTCGTTACTCGACTACCATCTTAGTTCATCATTACCCAAAAGTCCAGACTGTTGTAATAACCTCCTAATTTTTCTTCCTTCCTCTAGTCTCAATCCTCTCCTTTCCATCATCAACACAGCGAACAAATTGACATCCCTAAAGCATAGTTCTGACTATATCATTCCTCTGCTCAAGAAACTTCAGTGGCACACAATGGTGACTTTGATAACGTATAAATGCTTGTGTTTGTCATGTAAAGCCTTCAGCAATCCATCTTCAGCCTATCACTGTAGTCTCATTTCACATTATTCTCCCTCATACTATGTTCTTCACAGACAGGTGCCACGAGGGATAGAGCAAAGTGCAAGAAGGGCCTAAATTAGAATTCGGCCTCAGACACTTACTAGCTATTTCACTCTGGATGATTCACTAAACCTCTCATAGTCTATTTCCTCAGCTGTAAAATGAAGGTAATATCAGCACCCACCGCACAGGGCTGTTTTAAGAATCAAATGAGTTACATGTGTGAAGTGCTTTTCAAACCTTAAAGCACCATATTAATGCTAGCCATTTAGTCGGAGTCAGAGTCGGAGTCATTGTAGTAGTAAGAATAGCTGCTGTTAAGGGCAGCTAGGTGGTGCAGTGAGTAGAGCACCAGCCCTGAAGTCAAGAGGACCTGAGTTCAAATCCGGCCTCAGACACTCGACACACTTACTAGATGTGTGACCTTGGGTGAATCACTTAACCACATTTGCCTTGCTTCCCCCCCTCCCCTTCCAAAAAAGAATACTTGTCGCTACCACCACTACTGCTACTTACCACTACTATTACATTCTAGTGAAAGTGGACAACATAGTGTTCCTGAATGCCGTATTCCATCTCCTGCTGCCGTATTCCATCTCCTGCCTGCTGACCTCCATTCCTTTTCACCTTTGCCTGGTAGAATCCCAAATCATTTCCAAGACTTAGTTCAGTTGCCACTTCTTACTTGATCCCTGTTTTGGTCAAACACTGTTTTGATTTTTTTTGTTGGTTTGGTTTAATTTTTGTATCCCCAGATCCCCAGTGCAATGCCTGGGAAACATCTGCCTCTCAGAGCTTCTAACTCAATTATTGAATCATTCTGGCTCCTTCCCTGTTCCTGCATCCCTACCCTGCCTAGAAAAGGGTCTGACTTTCATCAGTGTCTTAGAGAATCTTTTTCTCTTATTAAAATTAACAGCTGGTATCTTCAGGATATGTGGGGAGGAAGTACTCTATCTAGAATGTCTGTTAGCATTTCACTATGGTAGTCTCGGCAGAAGCAGTCAGAAGAGGCATTCATTGTTTTTCTATTAGAAATCTTGGTTATGAAAGGCATTACATCAAAATGAAATGGTATTTTTCGCTGTACTAGGCCCCGTCCTCATTAATCACAATTCAACAGTTTTTGGAGGTTCATAATATTTTCTGAAGCTTTGAAATTCCTCCAGACCCTCTGAGATTTCTCATTAATTTTCCCCGTGTTCTCTGCCACTTTTCATTTTCAGGAGGGAAGTGCTTGGCCAACTGCAACAGGGAAGTATAATCCCCCTCTCCCCTTTAATTTGATGAAACACCCACATTCCCTGTACTTCTTTCAGTACAACATTTTTCCCTGGTCCTGGTAAATAATTATGAAGATAGAACCTACTTCCTTTTGCTTAAAATAATCACTCTGCCATCCTTCCTCTCACTTAATCTGTTTGCTGGCACTGCTGATGATTTTGTGCAAATCAGAAGTAGTTTATCCACCTGTCAAAAGTGTTTCCAGAGGTGTCATACTCCAGAAAATGTCATGTCAGCCAAGTACACCATGTATATAATTTGTAGATAAACAGAATAAGGCTGACAGGTGGTTATGATTAACCAGATGACAATGAAAATGCTCCCAATGTGAATGTCGGTCTCTTTATTCTCTTACAAGCCAGTGCTATGGGGCCAGGAGCATGGGGAAGAGAGAAGGAAGCTCCCTGGTTTGTTAGTGTGCCAACAGAAAATCACAAACATCAATATTTAGCAGGTGAAAAATATCCTGAACATGTAAATCTGTCTTTGAAATACATTCAGAATGACTTGGAGAGTGTTTCATTTAGAAATAATTTGTTTGTTCCTGCCACCTTCCAGCTCTGTTATTATGAGACATGCTGTAAAGAGGAGGCTTCGGAGGGACAGATTTGTGTCATAAACAAATATAAAATAAATGTACTTGAACTCAAAACTCCCTGTGAGGCCTTAGAAAACCACTTAGAGGCCAGGAGGAAAGAATGCTTTGCACTTATTTCATAAGTGAAGGCATGTGGGTTTGTGGGCGGGAACACACACAGACATATACAGGCACAGAGTGAATAGGGCTCCATGCCAGGAAATAGGCCAGCGAAAATGGAAAAATTCAGGCAAATGGCTGAATGTTCATAAGCAAGCAGGCTTCTCATCTTCTGTAGCTAAAATACTGAGATGACTGAACTGGTTTTGCATCCGGTTACGATAACGATGACTATTATGACAATAACAATTGCATTTACACAATGCTTTAAGGTTGGCAAAACATTTAACATATTTTAACATAGTTCTCAAAACAACCTTGTGAGTTAGGAGCTCTTATTGTGATTTTACAGATAAAGAAACCGAGGCTGAGAAAAGTTAGATAACTATCCCAACACCCCATAGCTAGCAAATGTCTGAGATAGGATTTGAATTCAGGTCTTCCTGACTCCAACACTCTGCCCATTATCCTACCTAGATGTCTGACGTTGGAATGTTGAGAACAGAAGGCATTTGTATGTGATACATTTGTTAGGGACACTCTAATACAAGCATTTATAACCTGGGGTCTATGAGCTTATTTTTGTATAGGTATAGGTGTAGGAATAGGTATATGTATATGCATATATGCACACACAAATACACATACATGTGTATATGGGCAGCTAGGTAACACAGTGGCTAGAGCTCTGGGCCTGGAGTCAAGGAGATTCATTTTCCTAAATTCAATTTAGGCCTCAAACACTTACAGGCTGGGTGAATCTAAGAAAATCACTTAACCCTGTCCATCTCAGTTTCGTTATCTGTAAAATGAGCTAGAGAAGGAAAGGCAAACCACTCCAGTATCTCTGCCAAGAAAACTCCGAATATGCTCACAAAGAGTCAGATACAACTAAAACAACTAAACAAACAAGTATGTATGTGTACGCGTACACATATATGCACATATATATGTGTGTATGTATGTGTATATATACATATATGTATGTATGTACACGTAGACCTATGTGAATGCGTATTTGTGTGTATGAAAACAAACTCATACACCTGTGTATATATGCTTGTATTTCAAAATAATTACTCTTATTTGTAATTTTGCTTTTTTTTTCACTTTATGCATTCATAAATAGTCTGAGTAGGGGTCCACAGCTTTGCCAGACTGACAAAGGAGTCCCCACAGACACACACACACACACACACACACACACACACACACACACACACACACAGCATGTAAGGAGTCCTACTCCAATGCAATATCGTTCTACGATCCTTTCTGAGTTTCCTAGTGGATCTTGTTTTTTGATTTTCATCAGTTAATGCTTCAGTGCTTTCCAGAGCGGCTTTGCACTGATGAACTTGAGTCTCTTTAGAGGCTTTCTTGTGCCTTACCAGTTTTCTAATATCCAACATTTATCCATTCTGGTTAGGAGAATGGGATCCTGTCCAAGCTGCACAAGCATTAGCAGTATAACTCCACTCTCAGTATCAATAAGTTGCACAAGAATCACAGTCACAGGTCTCAGATTTGGAAGGGACCTCAGTGATGGTCTTGTTTAATTCTTACTGCTAACCAACTGAATGTAGCCTTATCCTGAAACTGAGGAAATGTTGAAGAATTTTAAGTAACCCAATTTGCTTCCTTTTATTGTAACGTAAAGTGGCTGTCCTGCTTTAAAATGAACAAAATTAAGGGCCCTGAACTTCTAGATATTGGGCCTGCCAGTTTGCTTGGCTCGAATTTGTGTCGTACTCATACTCTTCTGAGGTCTTACTTCACCAAGGACTAAGACAAACTGGGAGAATCTGATAAACTGGGAGAATCATTGAAAGTGGCTGTTCTCCTATGCCCAAAGGGCTATAAAAATGTGCATACCCTTTGACCCAGCAATACCACTGCTAGGGCTGTATCCCAAAGAGATCATAAAAAAAGGGAAAAGAACCCACATGTACAAAAATATTTATAGCAGCTCTTTCTGTGGTGGCAATGAATTGGAAATCAAGGCTATGCCCATCAATTATGTAATGGCTTAACAAGTCGTGGTATATAAATGAACTAGAATACTATTGTGCTATAAGAAATGAGGAGCAGACTTCATAATAACCTGGAAAGACTTTTATATGAATTGATGCTGAGTGAGGGGAACAGAACCAGGAGAACATTGTACACAATTACAAACACATTGTATCTGTGATGACTAACTCAGATAGACTTGGCTGTTCTCAGCAATGTCAGGTTCTAAGACAACTCCAAAAGACTCATGATGGAAAAAGCTATCCACATCCAGAGAAAGAATTATGGGGTCTGAATGCAGATTGAAGAAAACTCTTTGCTCCCTCTTTTCTGTTTTTTTTTTGTTTTGTTTCTTCTTTCTCATTTTTCATTCCAGTGATTATAATTCTTCTTTACAATGTGACAATTGTGAAAATATGTTTGATGTGAAGGCATATGTAGAATCTGTATCAGATTACATGCTGTCTTGGGTGGGGAGGGGGAGGAGAGGGAGGGAGAGAAAATATGGAACTCAAAAACTTGTGGAATTGAGTGGAACTGATAAATTTAAAAGAAAAAAAAAGAAAGTGGCTGCTCTCCTATATGAACGGATACAAAGTGAAGTGAGCAGAACCAGAACAACCTATATGGTAACAGGAATATTGTAAGGACAATCAACTTTGAAAAACTCTGATCTACCCCAACTCCAAAGACTCATAACATAACATGCTACCCATCTCTAGATAAAGAGTACAGATTGTTTTTTTTTTTTTGCTCTTCTATTTGGAACATGGCTAATGCAGAAATATTTTTGCATGACTGTATATGTAAAATGAATACTGTATTTTTTGCCTTCTCAACAGGTAGGAAAATGGGTAGAGGGGAAGAGAGAATGTGGAACTGAAAATAAAAATTAAATTTTAAAAAAGAAAAGAAAATTACTGTTCTCATGTATCCAACAAAGCAGGTAAATAAGAATCCCAGAATCCCAGTTGGCATGCTGGCAGATACAATTTTATTTTGGAGGGAGAGATGGATAATGTGCACCACCATGATAAGAGGACTTGCTTTTCAGGAGGTAGAATGAGTCAGCTGAGCATTTTTGCTAACACAGTTGGGAGCATATATTATGATATTTGAGCAGGTCTCCCAGGATTGAAATGTTACTACAGTTCCCACTTTCTTGAACACAATCCAGCAATCTGAATTTTTATATTCTTAAGAAACTGTCACCTGAGTTTGAGAGTTCCAGGTTTTCTTGCAAGGAATTTGATCCTGTCAGTGATTGTCCTAATTACCTGCACATATCGTGTTTTCATCATCACCCAATCTTCTCCCCACCGTTTCTGAAAGCATGATCTCATGAGCATCAACCGTCCTCATTCATAGATTTATATTTCACAAATGGGATCAACAGTTTGTTGAGAGCATTGCTCCTTATATTTTAGAACTGTGCAATCAGTCTGTTGGCCTTGAAATTTTTTTTCTATGCTTCACTCCCTCAGTTTTCTTCCTAGAATTCCAGGTCTACTTACATATTTGGAAGAATGACATAGGGAATTAAAAAATGGACTTACAAAGTCATCAGTAAGTCTAACAGCATTTCAAGATAGGTATTATAGAGAAAAACTCAAAATTAAAACATTTAATCTTACCTTTTAATGCTTAGGCTTAAATGTTTAGATAAAGGCACAGATGGTATGCTCATGAAATTTACAGATGAAACAAATCTTGTATATTTTCCCTCATCTCCACTTCCTGACTTTTCTGGTTTCCTTCAAGTCGCAGCTGAAATTCCACTTCCATAGGAAGCATTTCCCGATCCCCCTTAATTCTAGTGTCTTCCCCTTGTCGAGTATTTCCAATTTCTCCTGTATGTAGGTAGTTTGAACATAGTTGTTCTCGTGTTGTCTCCCCTGCTGGATAGCGAATTTCTTAAGAACATGGACTGTCTTTTACCTTTCTTCATATCTTACAAGATGAAATTGAAGAGGGATGAATGTCAAATCTTACATTTGGATACAAATAAATTAAACACCATATATGTAACATCAAGGAAGCAAAGATATATGGAAATTGCTTGAAAAGGATCTGGCCATTTAAGTGGACTACATTATCAATATGAATCATCGGCGTGATGTGATAGTCAAAGTAATGTAATGTTGAGTTGCATTAAGAGAACCATAACTTCCAGGGACAGGAAAGTGAAAGTCTCCCAATATTCTGCCCTTATCGGATCTCACATGAAGTATTGTCTTCAGTTCTGGGCACTGTGGTTTAAGAAACACATTGATAAACTAAAAAGCTTCCAGAGGAGGCAACTAGAATGAAATGATAAAAGACCTTGAGTTCATATGAAGAGAAGTTGAAGACACTAAGCATGTTTAGCCTGGTGAAGAGAAGACTCACAAGAGTTATAATAACTATGTTCAAGTGTCTAAAGGTTGTCATATGAAATAGAGTCTGGATTTGCCATACGTGACCTGAGGGCAGAATTAGGAGCTAAGGAAAAAAATGCAAAGAGCCATATTTAACTTTAATCTCTGGAAAAAAAAATCTTCCTAACAATTAAGGCTGTCGAATAGTGAAACAGCTTGCCATAAATGGTAGAGAGATCTCCCTTCTTGGAAGTATTCCAGCAGAGGCTGAGTGAAAATAGGGCATATTATGGATATGACACGTTATATGGCTTATATGGCATAAGATGTCAGATCCCGAGCACCAGACAAAGTGCATTATTCTGATGTTTACAAAGTCAATTTGGTAGCTGACCAATCTTGGGCTTGAAATAGTTTAACAAAAAAAAATCCTAGTCCGGAAGTTTCCTGGAGTCGTAATATTCTCCTGAGATAAAAGGGGACTGGATACATTTTGAAATAAAAAATACTTAGGGTAGGGGTGGAGGAGGAGAAAAAAGGGAAAAAATTTATAACTTTATTATATGTTTAAAAGGAATAGCAATAGCAAGTTATACTTGATAGATTTGTAGTTTCACAGGTAATCATCTTTCTTTTAGTATAAATGTTATAGAAATGCTTGTTGCATTCCATAAACTAAAAATAAAATAAATATTCTTTAAAATAAGGAGAAAATTAAACCTGTTTCCTACAGCAAAATTGCCACATACATATTGAACAAAAATAATTTCAATATAATATTTAGAAGAGAAGATATAACTAACAGAAGTTTTCTCCAAAACCATGACACGTCCATAGGATACATTTTCTAGGAAAGTCATACAGGAGATATTGCTAGTATTTGTAGCTAGGCCTCATTAAATCTGATCTACAAAATGTTTCATAGGATCATGGAATTTAAAAGTAGAAGGGACCATAGAGATAACATAATCCAAGCACACTATTTTATAGAGGTCCAGAGAGGCCATAGTCAGAAAAAACCAAGGTCAAGCAGGTAGTAAATGACAGAGACAAGATTATAACTTTGGTTGTCTGACTTGAAACCCTTTGCAGTTTGCTGCCTCCATACACAAAGAGACAGAGACTTGATCAAATACCTGATATGTCTCTACTGCCATGTTGAATTTTATTTTGTGGCTTTAGGTTACCACTTTCCCTTTTTCTGTCATGAACTAAAACACTTACTTGATCGACATACTTTATGGTCTTCAGAAATCCCTTTATGGTTTTTATAGTAATTGGTTCCTAAAATAATAGATGTTTACTTTCTTTAGACTTCCAATAGGCATCATGTTAGAAGGGGTGGGAGAGGAGAGGAGAATATGTTAATAGACAGACAGTTAGATAGACAGATAGATAGATAGATAGATAGATAGATAGATAGATAGATAGATAGATAGATAGACAGATAGAATATTTATTAATCACTTACTATGTACCACGTACTGTACTAAGTACTAGAGATATAAATTCAAGCAAGCAAGGCAGCCTGTCTCTACCCTTGAGGAATCTACATTCTTATGAGAGAAAATAAGATATAAAAGGTAACTGAAAGGAGGGGTGAAGCGTGGTGCAGAAATGAATGAGAGGTGTCATGGAGGCCTGGTTCTGGATAAGGTAGGATGGAAGCTCACCTATCAAGGACCCAAGGGCAGAATCTCAAGTTGTGGGGGATGGATATGATGGGTGGAACAGAGGCAGTATGGTGTGGAGAGAAGGCCACTGTGGATAAGGAAGGGTGATCTGAAGCATAGTGGTTCTGGCCTACTTTTTAATTTCATCCAATGTTCAGAAGAAATATCATAAACATTTTGGCTGTATCTTGGTGTAGTCAGAAATATCAATTTTAGAAATGTAAGAACTGTATTTTTTTAATTCTTTCACAAGTCAGGGATTGAATTACTGATGTGTCAATTCCTATGGCATTAACTTTTCATTGTTTAAATTTTTTTTTGGATTTTATTTTTTAACAGCGCTATCACTTGTCAAGTTTCCACGATTCTTCATTCCCTAATCCTTAAAGGACTCTTTCTTGTAACAAATAACTAAACTTAAACAAAGTCTATCTATACGGGCAGCCAGGCGGCACAGTGGATAGTGGATAGAAGTGGACAGAAGATTCATCTTCTGGCTTCAAATCTGTTCTCAGACATTTACTAGCTGTGTGACCCATGGCAAGTCACTCAACCCTGTTTACCTCAGTTTCCTCATCTGTAAAATGAACTGGAGAAGGAAATGGCCAATCACTCCAGCATCTCTGCCAAGACTCATGAAGAGTCAAACATGACAGAAAGGACTGAACAACAAAATCAGCATGGGGGGAGGTCTGCCCATATATGCCTTATTCTGAACCTTTAGTCCATCTCTAAGTAGAGAGGCAGGAGATGTTGCTTTACCAGAGAGTCCTCTGAATCCACGATTGGGCCTCTGAACTTATTAGTGTTGAAGTCTTTTAATGTTGTTTTTCCTTTACATTTTTGCAGTCACTGTACAGATTATTCTACAGTTCTGCATATTTTGCTGCAGGCCAGTTCATATCAGTTTTCCCAACTTTCTCTGAATTCTTCATATTCATTATTTCTTAATGCTCAATGACATCCATAAGAGATGACTTATTTCCAACTAATGGGTACCCACTTTCCTTCAATCTTTGCTTCCTCAAAAAAGTACATACATACACAAACACACATATACCCAGCATTTAGCACAATGCCTGGTAAATAGTAAGCACTCAATATGTGTTTAGTGACTAATTGACACATTTGTATGTGTATACGGAACCTTCCAACTTTTTTTTAAACTTTCCTCTCTGTGGGGAGAAAACATATACCCAATTCATCTGTAACTCTAATCAGACAATACCCTACTTTGTACCAGGCACTGTGCTAAGTGCTGGAGATGCAAAGAAAGGCCAAAGACAGCAATTCTTTCTCTGGTCTTGTGGTCTAATGGAGGAAAACTGATAGTTTAGTCATAGTATCAGATAGTTTTATGATCTAACTTAAAGCAATGAGAGGCTCCATCATGCATTTGTGTCAGAGGTAAGATTAGAACACAGTTCTTCTTGACTTCAAGACTAGCCCTTTCACTATGATTTCAAGTTGCCTCTCATAGATATACACATTGAAGTTGCATAATAATACAAAATATTGGATCTAAACTCAGTCTAAGTGCATGAAGAGGGCATGCCACAGTCAAATAGTGGTATCAGTGTGTCGAAGGCTTTATACATTTTAGTGACTTCTCTAGTATAATTTTCAATTATTTTTTTTCCAGAATGGTTATTTGAAATTATTCCTTTGAAGTCTCATATAAGGATCAAAAAAGAAAAATCATCTAGTCCAACTTCTCCATTTTATAGATGTGGAAACCAAGATGCAAAGAGCAGAAATGAATTATCCAAGGTCAGACAAGCGTAGCCTAGGTGCCAATTCAGGCTTTCAAATCAAAATGGCAGGTGGGGCAATGGATTGACTACTGGACCTCAAGTCAAGAAGACCCAAGTTTGAATCCTACCTCATAAGCGACCAGTGGAACTCTTACAACAATCTGCTAGTGGCTGCTGAAGGCATGTAAGACCTACCAACAACCAGCACACAGAAAGTTGCCAACAGAGTATCTTTTGATCTGCTTTAATAAAGAAAGCAACGTTAAGGGGTTAACAACCTTACTTTAATCCAGCATACAAATATCATTCGCTTAGTTCAGGGGGAAAAGCCAGCACCCTGCACTTCAGAGCAAACACAAATTTCAAACATCAAGAGACAGATCTGGTCTGATTCAAATCTCGATTCATAGATACCAGAGTTTGACAAAGTCTGAACATCTGGGTTTACAAGCTGGAGGGCTTTTAACTGCAGCTGCCCAGAGTCTCCACATCAGCACTCTGCCAAGAGTGAGAGTCCCTAGCAAATAGCTCTGTTCTCTCTTTTATACTCTTTAGCCATCATCAAACATCATCTGCATCACCAGAATTGAGGCTCCTACTATTGGCTTTGGTCTTAGAAACTCGCCTTAGGACCCTGAGGGCTTGACGCCCACGTAGGCTTAGCACCTAGTAGACAGGAGTTTGAGCCTGGGGTTTAGCACCTAATAAGACTCAAAGACATCCAACTTAATTGATATTACAGGAGCTTAACCTATCTCACATTCAGTTTTCTCATTTGTAAAATGGGCCTGATAGAAGCACCGACCTCAGAGCTGCCCTGAGGATCAAATGAGATAACATGTGTAATGTGCTTCATAAACCCTAAAGCACTTTATTAATGTTATTGTTATCATCATATCACACTCCCTTCATCATTCAGCCAGATCATAAATAACTTAAACAAAGGAGAGTCCACTACCTTCCAGAGCATTCCAATATACCTTAGTACATCTCTCACAGTGCCTGGCAA
>CM053623.1:399396074-399403574 GCA_028646595.1 Phalanger gymnotis
GGTCTTTAGGACCTCCTTTTCCATTTGGCTAATTCTGCCTTTCAAGGCATTCTTCTCCTCATTGGCTTTTTGGAGCTCTTTTGCCATTTGAGTTAGTCTATTTTTTAAGGTGCTGTTTTCTTCAGTATATTTTTCAATATTTTTTGGGTCTCCTTTAGCAAGTCATTGACTTGTTTTTCATGGTTTTCTCTCATCCTTCTCATTTCTCTTCCTACTTTTTCCTCTACTTCTCTAACTTGCTTTTCCAAATCTTTTTTGAGCTCTTCCATGACCTGAGACCAGTTCATGTTTTACTTGGAGCCTTTTGTTGTAGGCTCTTTGACTTTGTTGACTTCTTTTGGCTGTATGTTTTGGTCTTCTTTGTCACCAAAGGTCTCCAAAGTCTGAGACTGAATCTGGATGTGTTTTCACTGCCTGGTCATGTTCCCAGACAACTTATTTGACCCTTGAGTTTTTCAGCAGGGTATGACTGCTTATAGAGTAAAGAGTACTATGTTCCAAGCTTGGGGGGGTGCACAGCTCTGCCACACCAGCACTCCTCTTTCCCCAAGAACCCCCAACCTGGACTGGACTTAGATCTTCAGCAGGCTCTGCACTCCTGGTCTGATCAGCCACTTAATTCCTCCCACCTGGTGGGCCTGGGGCCTGAAGCAACTGCAGCTGTAGTTCTATAGTTGCCCCACCTCCACTGCCCTGGGATGGTGGCTGAACCGCAAACTCCTTCCACTCCCCTCAGCTTTTCCCACTAACCTTCTCTGTTGTCTTTGGTGTTTGTGGGTTAAGAAGTCTGGTAACTGCTGCAGCTCACTGATTCAGGGCATTAGGGCATGCTCTTCCCCGCTCATGGTCTGGGTGGTCCACACCGCCCACGCTGGGCTCTGCTCTGCTCCCAGCTCTGTGCAGGATAGACCTTACCCAGAGATCATCCAGGCTGTCCTTGGCTAGAGCCCTGCTTCCTTCCACTATTTTGTGGGTTCTACAGTTCTTCTCTGTTATCTTTGGTGTTTGTGGGTTGAGTAGTGTGGTAACTGCCACAGCTCACTGATTCAGGGCATTAGGGCATGCTCTGCCAGGCTCCTGGTCTGGTTGGTCCCTGCCGCCCACACTGGGCTCTGCTCCACTCCCCTCTGCTCTGCCCCCAGCTCTATGCATGATAGACCTTACCCAGAGACCATCTAGGCTATCCTGGGGTGGAGCCCTGCTTCCCTCTGCTATTTTGTGGGTTCTGTAGTTCTAGAATTGGTTCAAAGCCATTTTTGTAGGTTTTTGGAGGGACTTGGTGGGTAGCTCATGCTTGTCCCTGCTTTCTAGATGCCATCTTGGCTCTGCCCTAAAAGGTATTCTTAAAATAAAGGTCTTCACCCTGAGAAGAATACTGTCAGCAGGTATGATAGAGGGGACTGGTAAAGTTAGGACAAAATGACCTTTCCTTTTCAAGCTGAGGTTCTGTGCAAGCTTGCATAATTCACCCCACCAACTTGTTGCCAGGAATATTGCTCTCCTTGAGATAAGAGTGTTAATGACCTAGAATCTAATAGAAGATAATGAGAAGGATTTGACAAGATCACATGGAGAAATTGAGTCTAATTGAAAGGAAGAGAGGCTATTTATTGATTGTTGTAAATGGATAGTGTGGAAGTGGTAGTGAGGAGGTAGTAGCATGTAAACTCCTGCTCCTATCCCACGTGTAAGAGGAAATGATATAAGTATTAATATTGGAAAGATGACCACAGATACAATGTCTTTTAAATGAAGCCAAGTTTCCCCGGATGCCAGAATGCATAAAAGATACAGCATAAAAGACATTTTGTTAACAGTAGAGAAAAGGATCCAGAGGTCAGTGGAATGAATGGGAGAGCAGAGAAAGATTTAAATTATACAGAAGTAGATTTGATCTAAATAGGGATTAAATCATAGGAGAACAGATCAAGGTCTAGAGGGGACCTTAAAGGCCATCTGGTTTAACTCTCTCATTTAAATAAGGAGGCTAAAGCCTAGAGAGTAATCACTTTCCTACTGTTACCCAAGTAGTAATAAAAACAGGATTCAAACACAGGTCCTCTGACTCCAAATCCAACAATATTCATCTTTTTAATTAAGCAAAGATGTATGAATCATGTTCTCCAATAAAGATACACTATTAAAAATGTTTAACTCAGCTTAGATCTAGCTTAGAAATAAATGCAGCACTCGGTGGAACATAAAAAAAAATTTAAGACAATTCTAATGGAAATGCATCATAAAATACTCTATCTTAATTAGATGGCTAAGCATTTTCCTGAACTAAGTCAATTGCAATGTCTACACACCATTTTGCCCAACAGATGGGGGTTCTGAACTACAAAGGTAAATGGGAGAAAGAGTTGGCAATTTAGCTGTCATAGGATGAAGGAAGGACCAGTCAAACAGGGGATAGATGAGTACGTTGTCAGAAGTTCTGTTCTGTCTGGGTGTCTGGGGCAATAAATACCTGGTGCTTTGGTCCTCTGGGTCATAATGAATTCATATTTGACATAACAAGGTATAGCAGCAAGCACCCTAGCATACCCAAGATGGCCTGCTAGTACAGGTTCTTTAATTTGCTTTTCTAGGAAAGACTGCTCAAAAAGGAGTTAACAATCCTATTTTTAATTACATTCACTAGTTCAGGAGAAGGTCAGCACCCTGAATGTCAGAGAAAATACAAGCAGAGAAATTGAGAAATTAGACCAACAGACAGGGCTCTGACTGCCTGAATCAAAGCAATATTGCTATATACTTTACATACACCACTGGATTGAGAGTCTTTACATCTGAGTAGTTGGGGGTATGAACGAATGGCTACTCAGAGTCTCAACCAGGAAATCAAAAGTTCCTTCTCATAAGCAAACTCCCAAAGCAAAATACCAGCTCAGAGTATATATGCACTTCTCAGAGCCAGAAGGCATCACAACCCTCGTGATTCAGTACCAAATTAACTTAGTATCAAAAGGTGTGAAAGCCTTCCTGCAAGTAAACCTCTCCTAAGAAAGTTTCCCTTAATGGGCTTTATATGAGACCTATTAATGGGCAAGGGAGATCTTTATATCCCATTAACATTGCACAAGACTCATAGATTGAGGTCACATGTCGTGAAGCACAATGAGAAGATACTTTCACCCAGGAAGCAAACTCTTAGATCCAAATCTCTGAGTTGCTTCCTAGAAACCTAGGCCCTCTAGTACCTACAGAAATGTGAGGCTTAGGATCTTTGACAGATATGAATCTTCTTTCCCAAAATGTAATAGAACAGAATCAGTTGCAAGTCCAAGTTCAGGGATATTACAGGAACGAGTGATTTTGGCTAGCTAGTCACCAGAGTAACTGAAGCTCGTGAACTAGAACTGAATGGGGCTGGAGAAGAGGGGGCCTGAGAAAACAGGGAAAAGAAACTACCCTATGTGTCAAGTCTGATGGTGTCTGGCCTTTCTAGCTGACCCCTGTCTCCCAGGCTCACATGTATGTCCTACTCACTTGATGATCAGGATCTAAACACCATCTTCTTTTAGAACAAAAGTTTTGACAGCCAGAGATAGTAGGCTGACTTCCTGGCCCAAGATCTCCCTCTGCAACAGAAGTGCTAATTAGCCTTTTGCAACAGTTGAGGAGGTGAGCCCTACAAAGACATTTTGATGAGGAGGAGCAGCAGTCTTGGGAATTCCAGAAGCTGGGGATTGGTCTTAAACAGTGAATAATTTGCTGTACATAACCAGCCATACATGAAACAGACGCACTAGTGAGTCTAAATCAGACATGTGAGTTCACAGTTTCTAAATGAAGCACAAGAGAAACAACTCTTAACCAACAGACATGTCAGGAAAGTAAATTTTCGCAGTTTGGGTAGTAAGGTGTAAATCTATAGAACTACAGAAATCAGATCCAAAGAACATGTTAAAATGGAAATTGCTGATTAGTCATCACCTATGGAAATCAAAAAAAAAAAAAAGAAGCCTGGAAAACTTTTCTTCCACCCTCCTATTTTAAGGCATACACTTTGTGACTTTGTTGTGAGTTGATATACGAGAGTAACTAGGTTGGGCCTAAGGCTTCTCATCTGCAAAATGAAAGAGTTGGATCATTTGATCCCCAACATCACTTCCAGTTCTACATCCTATGAAAAGCTCCATTTTAATTTTTATATGCCATTATGATGCTTTGGAGACAGCATTGAGCCATGAGATCTGAGTTGTAATCTCATCTATGACACTGACTAGCTATGAAAACTGGTCCAAATGAAATCACTTCACCTCTGGATAGTGGGGGCAATAGCATTAGTGATCCACTGATATGCCAGAAAATGGGGACAGTCGTGTTTCTGACATATTGACGCACACAAGAAAATTGAAGCCCAGAGATGTGGCATGACATATAGAACACAAAACAGCTAGCTCAAGTCTGACCCTTGTCCATGTAGTTGAGTCAGGAGGGGGCACAGAGGACCTCTTCTGATATATCAGATTTGGACAATGGAAGAGAATAAATGCTGGCATTATAAAAAAGACAAAGATGTGGAGATCGTATCCAGGTAGAGATAACCTGTATGGTGGGGAGGTGACGAGGAGGAGATAAAATAATGCAATATGAAGATTGGTGGAAGGAATTGGAGATCTTTGACCTGGAAAAAAAAAGAAGACATGGGAAAAATAATGTCTATGCTTAAGAATTTTCAGAGTCTTCATGTGCAACTGGAGTTACATTTATTTTGCTTGGTCCCAGAGGAAACTAGAATCCATGGGTACAAATTGCATAGAGGTAAATTTTGGTTCGATATAAGGAAACACTTCCTATAATAGAAAGAAACTGTATTCCTAAAAAGTTTATCTTTTATAAACTATTTTTCCCCTAATTGCCCCATGGGTAGGAAGTACAAATATCATTATCATTCCTATCTGATTGATAAGGTAACTAAGGCCCAGAGATATGGTATGACCCACACAAGATCACAAAACTAGGTCAAGTCTGAACCTCATCTATTGTAATGTTAATGTAATGAGAAAATCTTTCTCACTCATTAATAGGCCTAGGTGACCTGCTTTGAACCTGAGTCACATGGAGCCTGTGGTAGGAGGAGCTCTCCAAACAGGTGGAACAAGGGGAGAGAATGAAGCAGATCTGGGAGAGAGAGCTGGGAGAGCTGAGGCAGAGCAGCTAGCTTGAGTGAGAGAGAGAGGAATTTTGTCGAAGGAGAGCTTGTTTGTGAGGAAGCCTGACAGAGGGAAGGCTTGGGGATGGTGGTGCTCCCTGCTTTGGTAATATGTACAAACTCCTTTGTTACTATGGTGGGTTTGGCTTTCTGGTATCTTAATAAATATCTTGGTTTCCTCTTTGAGTAAGAGAGTCAGTTATATTTTGCAATTCAAACCTGGAAATGCCCCTGCATATTCATAGCAGCTGCTGTGGGTACTGCATTGGCTATATATCTAAGCAGCCTAGTTATAGCTCTATTAAACTCTGGATTGCAGTGATTTAGAGCATGATTTAATCTTCATAACTCTTTCATAAGGAATGGAGATTTTCTCTATAGTCTCAGTGATTCATCAGCACGTATCAACCCTCAGGGAATATATTTGTAGGTGGCACTTACTAAGGGGATACAGCCAAGCCTCCAAATGATATCTCCTGTGCCAGGTTCAGTTTTCTTTCAACAGAGATCAATTAAAAAATCAACAAGTATTTATTAAGTGCCTACTATGTGCTAGATATTATGTTAGGAATTGGAGATGATAAAAGAAAGGGAAGGGGAGGGAAGGGAAAGGAAGGGAAGGAAAGGGAAGGGAAGAGAAGGAAGAAAGATGGATAAAAAGAAAGAGAAAGAAAGAATGAGGAAGGAAGAAAGGAAGAAAGGAAAGAAGGAAGGAAGGAAGGAAGGAAGGAAGGAAGGAAGGAAGGAAGGAAGGAAGGAAGGAAGGAAGGAAAGGAGGAAAGAATTGAAAAGAGTCTATTCTCTCCTAGAGTTTGTATTCTATCATTTTATAATTTGCAATTCTATCCCTGACCCACACAGACTCTTAAATAACAAAGACTTCCCAATAATGTTCCTAAAACAAAATGGTAAATTTTCAAACAGTAGCTCTTATTTTGAAGCTGCATTTAATATATTATAAAGAAGATGAAATTGAACTGTTAGAGTTTCCCAAAGCCTTTTAACACATTTTACAGTGTTTTAAATAGAAAGCCTCTTCTGAAAAAATAGGATCACAATCCTTATGCTACATTATCCAAAAAAAAGCATTGATGAACCTTGAAATGCATCATCATCATCATCAAAAGAGATAACCACATCCACTAGCCAAAGTTAATGGACCTATTGTTGACTCTTGAAAATATTATTCCATATGATTATCTAGACAGCATGAAAGGCAGTGGGGTAAGGGAAAGTCAACAGCTGTATGACCTTGAGCCATTCATTTTCTCAATCTGGGTTCCAGTTTTCACTCCGGTTAATTGAGAGAGTTAGTTTTTCATCTATCTCTGAATGTGGGAAGGTCAAAAAAGCATTGGACTTCAAATAATGAGGCCCAGTTCTACCCCATTTCAATCAACTAACAATTATTAAGCACCTAACATGTGTCAGGCCTTGTGCTAATCTATTTCTGCTGCTTTGGATAAACCAATTAATGCTATATGCCTCAGTTTCCTACATAATAGAAAATTTGAAGGTACCTGCTATTCCAGATGATCTCTAGGTTCCCTTCAGGTTCTAAATGAGTGATTCTGGATGTCACTCTATCCATAAAGGTGGGAGAAAAAGAGTTCATACGTAAATTTAAATATTACCAAAATCCACATATTGAAAATCAACTTTGTACCTGAAAGGTAGAAATAGGAAAACAGTTCTTATAGAAAGCAATTGAGAGAGAAAGAAAATTGCATGTCTGCTGATATTTCCTCTGGGACATGAAGAGTCATCCTTGGTGAAGACCATATGTTCCTTGTGGAGACTCGCTTCATGGGCTAGGAGTCCCATGTCAAGTGCATTAAGAATATATGGTTTCACATGAAAGAGAAATTGTGTTTTCTGTGAGAACACACTGCCTGAAAATGATCAGAGTGAGACAAAAGCAAAATTCAATTCAGCAGATGCTTATTAAGCTTCTGCTATGTCCAAGATGTTGTATTAGAGGATGAGGATACAGAAATGACAATGAAATAGCCAGTTTCGTCAGCAAGCTTACTGGAAGTTTACACTATAAACTCAGATAAGTTTACACTATAAACTCAGTAAAGTAAGTAAAGAAGAAGTAACTTGAGAATGCCATCTAACTGAGGAAAGGGAGAAGAAGAGGGTGGAAAGCTTCCTGGAAAGATGGCATCAGAGCCAAACTTTGAAAGAACCCAGCAATTCTAAGAAGCCAAAGAGTTGAGGAAAGAGGCACATTCTAGGCCAGGAAGCCAGTTCATATAAATTTGTGAGATGAGGAATGGCAGGTTGAATTTTGGGAACAGCTAGTAAACATTTCAGATAAATATTTCAAATAAAAA
>CM053623.1:399408574-399412119 GCA_028646595.1 Phalanger gymnotis
GCCAAGCAGGTTGAGTTGGCAAATTAACTCTCCCAGAAAGATGAAGCTGAACTCATGTAAATTCCCTCTTTATGAAGGAAGAGAGTGGGCTTGCTCAGTATGGAATAATCAGGGAGTTGTACCTACCCCATGAGGTCAGGATATGAGAAAGTGAAAAGTCTAGTTTTCTAATGGGGGAAAGGGAGGAAATAAGCATTTATTAAGCACCTACTATGTGCCAGGCACTGTACTAAGTGTTATAAATGTTATCTCATTTGATCTCCACAAACCTGTGAGGTAAGTACTATTTTAAACTCCATGTTAAAATTGAAGAAAATGAGGCAAACAGGCAAAGTGACTTGTTCAGTGTCACACAGCTAGTATGTGGATTTGAACTCTGCTCTTCCTAACTCCAGACCCAAAGCTCATCTACAGTGCCACCTAGCCAGTGACTTCCCCATATTCTAGAAAGATATAATCAGGATAGATGCTAGGGATCATTTATCCTTATGCCATCATCTTAAAGATAGGAAACCTGAGGCCCAGAACAAGGAAGTGTCTGGGCTAAGGCTATACAGAGCCAGGACTCATATCCAGGCAGCCAGTTATGGCAGAAAGACTAATGGACTTGAATCCAGAGGACTTGGGTTCAAATTCCATCGACATCACTTGTTATCTGTATAATCTTTGTCAAGTAACTGTATCTCTCAAAGACTTTCTTGCTGCTTTATTTCTAAGATGAGGAGGTGAGGCTAGGTAACTTCCAGTTCTAAATTTATAATCCTAAATTGTTATGATCTTAAAATTCCCAATCTTTTGCCCTTTCCACCCCACTCTGTCACCTTCCTAAATAAAATATTAGATTCTGAAGTTATCCTTTCCTATTCTCAATAACCACTGAATCCAGATGAAAATGGCTCCCATTTTCTTGCCTGTGCCAACTTCAGGTGATAGCTCTGATCCCGCCCTCCTCTTTAAAGGTTCTAGGTTATCCTTTCCATCAAACCCTAAATGCCATGAGCAGAATCAGTTCTAAAATGCTTCTTAATGCAGACCTTCTTTGAGCCCCACCCACCTCCCAAATATTTCTGCTCAACTTGCATGCAGCGCTCCAACTAATGTTTATTTTCTGAAATTCTAACATCTCCCATGTTTGAATTTCCTCGTAACTTGTTGGCACAGTGTTTTGGAAATGTTTTCTTTTGTGCTTGTGTATGTACCACCATCTGACTGTTCATCAGAAGCGGAAGCGGTATAGATCTTGGAAAAATTAGAGAAGTCTTGTCATTTGAGGCCAATTCTCTCTCCTAGTGACCTATGAAGCTCTAAATTCAACTAGGACATCCTGAACCAGTACCTCACTCCTCTTTTAACTCTACACCCGCATTTTGGGCCAATCTCAGCCTTCTGTCACTCAAATAAGCTTCTAATTGGATTTGAAAAAAAAGAGAAAAACATGATTTCTTTCACTACCTCTATCATATCCTTTTTAATAATTACTTGTTTTTCTTCTGCCTCCTGTAAATGACAATAGCACATATTAGTAAATGTGTGGGAAACATTAGGGTAGTTATTATGGTATGCAGAAATATTTTTCTAGTAACACATATTCATAAACCATGCCTGAGAGTAAGGAGTAGTTAAATTGTCAACCCATCAGATAAATTATTTTCCTGATGACATTTTTCAGGCCAAACTGCCACACATGTTTATTCATCAAAAAGGTACCACTGCTCCCCCTGCCCATCTTGAACATGTGCATTATAAAGTTCCTCCCCTAAACACCACACACACACACACATACACACACACACACATACACACACCACAACATACACATATAATCAAATCATAAGAGAAATCAATATCAGCATTGCCTCTGGTACAAACAACTGAAATGACTGCCTCACTTTTCTACTCACCACCAGGAGCCAGGATCTAAATCCAGTAATCATGGAACAGCAGAAAGATCACTGGACTTGAATGTAGAGGACTTGCTATCAAATTCCAGCTCTGTCTCTTTCTATCTGTATGATCATAACTCCTTCCCCTTGCCATCATATCCCTATGTATGTACTTTCTATCATTAGGTCTTTAATAGAAGGACCTACCTGAGCTTTGGTATTTGTGCCTCCAGAAAGTAGAAGTAGGCATGGTACATAGTAACCACTTAATAAATGCTTTTTTTAAATTTATTCATTCATTTAAATAACAAGAAATACACCAAACAAAGTCATCAAAATTATAAGAATAAAAGAGAAATAGAGAGAATAGCTAAATCTTATTCCAGGAGAATTAAGAAGTTAAAGGAAATAGATGAAATCAACTAAAATATAAAATATCCAAATAAAACAGGAAAGAGAGATCCTAAATTATACTGTCACATAAAGGGAAAAAATGAACAAGCTATAAAAGGACAACCAAAGCAGAGGGGTTGGAAAATCTAGTCCATATGGATTGATAAATGAAAGCTTTCAAACATTTAAACAATAATTAATACCTATGATATGTACATTTTTCTCAATAACAGAGAAAGAAGGTATTCAATAAGATATCTTATATAAGGAAAATATGGTCTTAATACTAAAATTAGGGAGAAATATAAGAGAGTAAGATAATTATAGGCTAATATCAGTAATGAATATTGATGCAAAACTATTTAATAAAATTTTCTTGAATAGGTTTTACCGATATTTTTAAAATAGTCATTATTACTAGCTTTTATTTACATTGGCTATTATGACTGTTATTGTTGTTCAGTCATTTCAGTCATGCCTGATTTTGTAATGCTGTTTGGGATTTTCTTGGCAAAGATACTGGAGAGGTTTGCCATTTCCTTCTCCGGTTCATTTTACAAATAAGGAAACTAAGGCAAACAGGATTAAGTGATTTGCCCAGGGTCACACAGCTAGTAAGTGTCTGAGGCCAGATTTGAACTCAGAAAGATTGGTCTTTCTGATTCCAGGCCCAGCACTCTATCTACTATGCTGCCTAGCTGCTCACAATATGATTAGTCACATAAATAATAAAAATGACCAAAACTATGCCTGATTATATCAGCAAAGAAAATACCTTTGACAAAAGATAGTACTCATTTATATTAAAAACACTAAAATGTATATAAGCAAGGAAGGTCCTTTTTTATGTGATCAGAGCATATTTATTAAAAGCCAAGAACTAGTATTATTTGAAATGGGGAAAATATTAAAAACTTCCCAAATAATTTCTAAGGGAAGAGAAGGATTTCTATTTTCTCCACAGTTAGTTGATACACTAGAAATGGTAGCTAAAGTAATGACAAGAGACAGAAATAAAAGAATAAAAATTAATAAAGAATTAATTGTTATGCCTATTTATGGATGCCCATGCATAGGAAGCCTAAAGAATCAGCAAATGAATTAATCGATATAAATAAAAGCTTCAGCAAAACAGTAGGAACAAAGTAAATCCCATAAAATCACCAGTATTTTTTATAATCCTAGACAAGAAAGGTAAGTCTGATTTAAGGAATTCTGTATGAGGATGACAATGACATCGATGATGATGATGATGATGATGATGATGAT
>CM053623.1:399412619-399466717 GCA_028646595.1 Phalanger gymnotis
TCCTGCTTCCCTCTGCCCCTTTGTGGGTTCTGTAGTTCTAGAATTGGTTCAGAGCCATTTTTTCATAGGTTTTCGGAGGGACTTGGAGGGGAGCTCACGCCGGTTACTGCTTTCCAGTCGCCATCTTGGCTCCGCCCCCTATACTAATGACTTTTAAGAATACAACCAGATACACACATATACATACACACACAGACATGCAAACTCTCTTCATAGAAATAAAGGAAGGCCTAAATCATTTGAGAGCTGTGTATTGTTCATAAATGGGGAAAATTGATGTAATAAAATAGATTAATATTACCTAAGTTAATTGACAAATTTAGTGCTATACCAACTAATCTACCAAGGGCTTACTTTAGAAAATAGACAAGATATGTTTTTTTTAAATTTTTCATAAGAAAAATTTCAAAATTCTACATCAAATTAATAAAAAAGGAATAAAAGCTACCTACAGTTATCAGCTGTCGAAATGAATTACAAATCAGGGGTCTTCAGAATTTTGTGCCACCAAAAAAAAAAGATGAAAAGTAGAACAGCAGAAAAAATTGGATAAACAAGATCTAGAAGAAAAGAAACACAGTAATCCAGTGTTTGACAAATCAAAGAAGAAAAACTAATACAGGAAGGCCTGCCCCACTGCCTCTTCAAAAAGAATTACTAGGGATTCCAGAAATTAATTTGGTCGAAAATAAGTTTAGAGCAACATTTCACACTGTGTACTACAATGAGGTCTGAATAGATAAGAAACGTCAATGACTAGTCCCTAAAAAGAAATAATAGAGCAGACAAGAAACAAGTTCCCATATAAAGCAAAATGTTCATCACAGCACTTATTGTAGCAGCAAAAATCCTGATGGAAAGTATGTGCCCGTCGATTTGGTATTTCCTCAATAAGTTGTGTTACACAAACACATTTATATGTAACTAAACATACATAAATGTGTATAGACAAATATAGAGAGAATTTTTAAAAATTATTGAGTATTTACTACTGTCAAGTGTTACGCTAAATACTAGAGATATAAAAACAATAGCAAAGACAGACCCTGCCCTCAAGGAGCTTAAGTCTGGATGGGGAAAACTACACACATAGGGTGGTGGTTGCCAGGGAAGTGGGGCATCTTGGTCATAACTGTCATAGAGATGACAGTGGGGCCATAGAGGTGTAGATAACAGAAACAATGGCAGAGTTGATTTGATCATGGCTTTTTCTAGAAAGGAATGGGGGGGGGGCACGTAGAAAATAAATAGTAGTGGAAAAGGTTGTTGGAAGGAAAGGATTATAAGGAAGAATAATAGAGCCTTTTCTGGAATAGTTTCTTAGTAGTTTCTGGGACAAGAATTTTTAATTAACTGTTTTGCTTTGGGGGACGCAAACATACTCAAGGGAGGACACTATGGGGGAGGATTATTAAGCAATAACTAAGGGTATAATGCAAAATGAAAGATTTTGAAAAATGACAGGATGGGTGGAAAAATATTCAAATCAGAGGAGGTAGAGATGACGGTGAGTATGAGAACCAGCAGGGAGCCCAGTCCCTTGAATGAGAAAAGAATACTAAATTCGAAATCAGACCTAGATTCAAATTCTAAACATGCCACTTGACTTCTCAGTGTACTCATCTGAAAATGAGGATAATAATTGTTTTCTTTAACTTTGTTACAGGGCTATTGGGAGGCAAATACTTTGTAACAAGGGTTCCCCCTGCTTGGAGGTCTTTAAGCAAAGACTGGATGACTACTTGTTAGATATGTTATAGTGGAGTTTCCTTTCTGGTAAATATTAGATTAGGTAGTGGCATAATGGATAGAGTCATACGCCTAGAGTCAAGAAGACTCATTTTTGTGAGTTAAAATACAACCTCAGACACTTACTAACTGCGAGAACCTGGGCAAGTCACTTATACCCATTTGCCTCAGTTTCCTTATTTGTAAAATGAGCTAGAGAAGGAAATGGCAAACCACTCAAGTATCTTTACCAAGAAAACCCTATACAGGATCACAGAGTAAAACGACTCAACAATAAAATACTGTGTCCACCGTGAGAATTAAATGAGATAATGTACACCAAGTGCTTTGCCAACCCTAAAGAACTATATACATATTTTTCATTAGCATTAATTATTATCAGGGACTTTAAACTGAACCCAGGTTTCATGGCTCAGAGTCCAGCACTCACCCCCCTACATCTCACTGCTGCCTAGGTGTGGTGAACAATAATAACTTCATTTGCAATCCTTTGTAGTCTGCTAAGGTCCTTCCAAATATATTAATTTCATTATCAGAACAACACTGGATTAGGGATCTCACGTTCATCATATGAAAAAATAGGGTATTGGATGAAATATCCTCTAAAGTGCCATCTCCCACAAACTGTCTGCGATCCTAAAAATTGTCTAGCAAATAGTCTGTTTAACGGGTAGGGCGGTAATTATGATACCTATTTAACCGATAAGGAAATCGAGAACCAGAGTTGTAAATATTCACACCCATGTCTCCCAACACCCAATGGGGTATTCTTTCCATGAGATCGTTCCCATTTTCTAAAAGCTTCCCTCTTCATTCTTTTCTCACTAGTCTCGTATTTGTTAAAATCTTCTTTTAGGTTGTACAATGATAGAAAACTGAGCCCAGGGTCAGGGAGTAGTCTCCCAGCCTCATTTCAAAAAAGGAATGCTCCACTTTCTTACTCATTGATCAAATGTCACTGCAATGATCATGCGGCTCAAAATAGCTATGGTATTTTGTGACTACATGGGGTTCTAAAGTACTTGTCAGTCTGGTTGCCGCTTCAATCTTTCTCAGCATTTGGTCTCTTCACATTTTAGAAGCTCAGAGTTTCAAGCAGCCTCAGAAAACATCTAGTCCCATTTCTACTTGAAGCCAGTGGAGTTATCTGGCCTGCCCTTCAAGATGGAGAACTCATGACCACCCAAAGGAGCCAATGTCATGGCTAAACAGCTCTAAACATGAAAAGATTTGTCCTTAAACTGAGCAGAAATCTGTCTCCCTGTAAATTTCATTCAGTACTTCTAGGTTTGTCCTCCAAGGCCTGAAAAAGCAAGTGCAATCTTGTTTGTTTGTTTGTTTTTAATTTTTCCTACATAACAATCCTTACAATATTTGAAGTTTTCTATTGTGCCTCAAACTTCTCTTTTCAGTCAGTCAGTAAACAAGCATTCATTAAGCACATGTGACAGGGGTGTGTGAAGTATTGGGGATATGAAGAAATACAAAGAAAAGCAATTCCCACCTCCAAAATAAAGCTCATGTGCCCAAATTTTAATTTTACATTTCAGTTGGGGACACAACACATAAATATCTATATCTATTTATGACATATACAGAATAGATGAAAGATAATATAAAAGAGGAATTATTAGCAGCTGGAGGGATGGAGGTAAGGCCTGAAGCAGAAGGTGGGCTTTGAGTGAAATCTTGAAAGAAGCCAAGGAAACTAAAAGGAAGAGGTATGGGGGGAGAGCATTCTGGACATAGAAGAGGCCAATGCGAAGGGAAAGGAAACTCCAAATAGGTCAATGAAGCTAGAGGACAGTGTGTGGAGGGGAGTACAATTTAAGAAGACTGGACAAATAGGAAGGGACTAGGTTATGAAGAACTTGAAATTCTCAACAAAAGACTTTATATTCAGTCCTGGTACTAAGAGGGGGCCCTGTATCTCATTGAGTAGAGGGTATGACATGGTCACATATATTCTTTAGGGAAATAAAACACTTTGGTAGATGAGTGAAGAATAAACTCCACTAGGGAAAGAATTGAGGCAGGGAAATCCATTAAAAGGTTATTTTAATAGTCCACATGAGAAGAGTCCAAGGCCTAAAGTAGGGTTGTACGTACATGAGAGGAGAGAAAGAAATATAGAAGAGAGACGTTATGAATGGAAAAACACCAAGATTTGGCAATGGATTAGATATGTGAAGTGAGTGAAAAGTTAAAGACGACAGGGAAGTATGGGAATAGGGAAAGATTTTGAGAGAAACGCAGTAGGTTCTATAAGCATCGTCAGTTTCTTTCAGCCATCTTCATTTGGCCTGGTCTCTAGTCCCCTTACCTTCTCTGTTCCCCTCTTATGCAGCACCCATCTGTTAAAAGACTTTCAAAGCAGCATTTATATCTAGTTACCAAAAAAACCAGGAAGCAGGCAAAATGTCCAACAATAGAGAAATGGTTAAACGAATTGTGGTACATTGATATAATAGGATAATTTAAAGCAGTTAAGATGGACTATTATGTGGAATATGAAAAAAATCTGGAAAGATCTTTTTGGAAGGATACAGAGGACAAAATGTGGAACCAGAAAAATGGAATCCACTCTAACTAGAATCATATGATGAAAAGGTCATGAGAATGATTGGCCAAAAATCCTAATGGGGCCTTAATAGGGAGGAAATGAGAAGGGGAAAGTTGTATAATCTTTCATTCATTAAATTAATTTAAATATAAATAGTTACTATGCAAGTAAAGTTCATAGATTTGGGCTAGAAAATACATTAAAGGTCCTCTAGTCTGGCCCTATCATTTTATAGATAAAGGGCAAGAGGTCTACTGAGGGGCTGTTGACTTAACTTGAGGCAGGTAGGTGGTGCAGTGGACAAAGAGCCAGGCCTGGCATCAGGAAGATTGATCTTTCTAAATTCAAATTCGGCCTCGGAAACTTATTAGCTGCGTGACCCTGGGCAAGTCACTTCACCCTGTTTGCCTCAGTTCTTCATTCTGTAGCTGAAGAAGAAGATGGCAAACCACTCTAGTATCTTTGCCAAGAAAACCCCAATTAGGGTTGAAAAGAATCAGACACGGCTGAAAAAGGGCTGAGCAATGATAGTATTAACTGTGGTCACACAGAGAATAATTGTCAGGGCCTGAAGTCAAGCCCAGATAAAATATTCTGACTCCAAATCCAACCTGCTTTGCCAATGTGCAACACTGCATTGATTTTGAATGTTATATCTAACACACCATTTAATGAAATAAAAATGCGGAACCCAGAACTGAAATGAATAGAATATTACAATGTTCCAGATGTGATCTGATCGGGTCAAAGTATGGTGGTACTTTCTCCTTCCTGAGTCTGATTTCCAGATTTCTATTAACTCAGGCTAAGGTTGATTTAGTTATAGTTTTTGTCAAAGGCCTCATAGCTATATAATGTGTATATACACACATATGTATAGATACATATGTACACATATATGTCACATCACATCATATATGTGCCTCAGGGCTATGAACTAACTTTCATATAAAATCTCATTTTCTTTTTTTTCCCTTTTTTTCCCCTAGAAACAATCCAGTTTTTTTAGGCTCCAATGGGGCTGCATAGAAATAGGCCACACCATCATTTCTCTGAACACACAGGATGTTTTCAACAGGCAGTTCCTTTGTTCCTGTATCTGTCCTCAGTGGTGTTTGTAATGACTTCCAATTTAGTGTCATCCACAGATTTCATTAAAGGCCTATTTACTCCCTTTTCCAGATCATTAATGGAGGCAGGCGCCCAGCCGGGCCAGGCAGTGCAGCATTAGATGCCTCCTCCCAACTGGAAACGTTACTGTTGGTCCTGCTTTGTTTATGGCTTTTCGTTCAGTTTCCAATCTGTGTGTTTTCACAGCCACCAAGGAAAAAAACAATCCTGAGGGGGTGGAGAAAGGACTCAATATTTAATGCCTGAAAATCAACTTTGGGATTTGGTTGTTTCTCACTATGTGGGAGGTTGCATTCAGTAGTGGAAGCAGTCTTGCCCTTACGGAAGTCAGTTACGGTTCTGTGATCCTGGATAAGTGGCTGTGTCTCCATTTCTTCTTCTCTACAGCATAGCCAGGGACTATGGGAACCGAGCTGTAAAGAGAAGTCGACCCTTGGAGGTCAGCGCCTTCTCAAAACCTTACAGTCTTAGAGAGTTTTATGGACCACAAATAAGTTAAGTGCTTTGCTCAGGGTCACATAGTCAATATATTTCAAAACAAGGACTAGAACCCAGGTCTTCCTAATTTTTAAGCTGGCTCAAAATTCGCTCTACCAAGTTCATAACCCTTCCCTGCCAACCTTGAAGAGTTGTTGTGGGGAGCAAAAATAATGACACATGTAATGATGAATTCAATAAAAAGTCAGTTATTAGTATCATTCACGTCAAGTGATCAAAAATGGCCAGCATGGGCATACCAAAAGCAAAATGTTTTCTCTACTTCCCTAGAGCTTATATTTATTTTTTTCTCTTTTTTGTTATTTATTTTGTTTCTTGGCCTTTAACTTCTTTATTTACAGATTCTCATGTGTAAAATGTATTTTTTAGCCTAGTTAGACCTTTGTTTGTAGGAAAAGCTTGGGATCACAAAAAACATTGTGTAATTTGCCAAATGTAGTCCAACCCACTCTTGTCTTTTTATTCATTTCTGGACCCCCTATTGAAGATTTAGGAAGTATAGGGACAAAAGTCAGACAAGGGGATGAAACATGGAAGGTCGCCACCTTCATCAGTGGATTGAGCATCTAAATTAAAGAGGTCACATATGTGTTAAATATTGAATAGATGTATTTGGATTCATTCTCTTTAAAGTCTCTACAAGCCCTTATCCAACTGAATTCTGTGTGCCTTATTTTAAGGTCCCTTCTAGCTCTAATATTCTACAACACTCAAGTATTTACAAAGCCTGGAATTTTTACATGTCTAGGCTTAAAGCAAATACATGAATTATTCCGGAGCAGGAATATCTTGTAAGTAAAAACCTGTCAATATGATACTCACATGTTTTACCTGTCACACTTTGGCTTTAATGCTGTCATGTTGGCTTTGTGAAGGAATATGGGATTTACCCTCAGCCTCCCTCTAAATGCTTCTATCCATTTCTTTTATGCTTTATATATAGTAGGAAAATACTCTTGACGAAACAGCAGTGGAGAAAGCTAATAATAGCTATCATTTATTTAGCACCTACTGTGCGCCAGGCACTGTGCTAAGCGTTTTACAAGTACTATCTCATTTGATTCTCATAACAACCATAGGACACAGGCTCTATTATTATCCACGTTTTGCAGTTGAGGAAACTGAGATAAACAGAGTTTAAGTGACTTGCTCAAAGTCACACAGGAAGTGTCTGAGGCTGAATTTAAACTCAGGTCTTCCTGACTCCAGGACTAGCGCTCTATCCTCCACACTATCTTGCTGCAAGAAAGAAAGGGGAGGAATAACGGTGGAGGCAGGAAGAAAGGAAGGCTCGCTGGAGGGCTGTCCTTTGGAATTATGACCCAAAGTATAGGTAGGACACAGGGTGGGACACAGACGAAAAAGATAAAGGACTATTGGTCACACATTGTTCTCTCTAGCCACGATCACAGGCATCAGTTATTTACTTTTTTGTTCCATCATATTCAACTACAAACAGCAGTGACACTTTACCGCCCCATATCTCTTCATATCCCTCAAGGGACATGACTGACCAATAGTCCTTCATTTCCTCAATTTAGCATAGTTGGGGATTCTTTTTATAATACTTGAATTGATTATTGCAACTGTCCTCTAAAAAGAGACACCACTTCGGGATGAAGGTGGTCCAAACTGTTGAATATCAGTCTAGAGTAGGAAACAAGCTGCTTAATATATAGTGTGGGCATAGGACATAGTAAGGCCAGTGGTAAAACCACAATACTCCTCTTGAAAGGAAGAGCATGTATTGCACTATTAGAGGCCCTCTTTCTCAATCATTAATTAACTGAAGGCCCTCTATGTCTATCTCAGAAAGCTTTCTAGGTGGATGAGAGAGATATTCTGAAGCTACTTGAAAGGTATAGGGAACAACCTTGTATGTCCTATAAAGAGCTAGGTCTCTAAAAATGCTCACCTGAGAATTACTGATTTAGCATTTATATAGAAGAGAACTTCACATTTTCCATATTGTTTCTGCTCGTGGTCTTTTGTTAATGGAGGCTATTGAATTTAATTTGACAATTAATAAACTCCCACTATGTGTAAAAACCCCTAGGCTGTATATATACATGTATGTAGCATAGCCTATGTCCTTGGGATGCTTAGAATGGGGGGGGTGGAGGGTAAGGAGAGGGGGTTAACTACAAGGGGCATGATGATATTGAAGTAAGGTGCTAAATTAGAATTCAGACTAATCTGGAAGCTAAAAGAGGTCGATTCTAATTCAAACTGTAAGTAAGATGTATGTTGTCAAACAATTCTCTGGGCCTCTGTGTGCTCATCTACAAAATCAGAGCATCGGAGGCTACATGGGTGCTGGAAAGCACATCTGATCAGGAGAATATTGGGTTCAAATACTGAATCTAAACCTTACTAACTATATGACTATGCTTGGGAGATGTAAACTCCCTGATCTTCAGTTTCCTTGTTTGTAGAATGAAGATAATTATAGTTATAGAGACTTATCTCCCAAGGCTATTGTGAGGTCCAGATGAAAAAAAGTATGTTAAGTATTTTATAAAATTTAAAATTCTGTGAAAGTGTCTGAAATCATTCTTACCGTTTCATAAAATGCCATCATTCTGTGGCTCCGTGGAATCCCTTTGAAGGGCTTATCTTTTAACGATATTTGCACTTGTTCATGTGCAAGGCCATGGAGAATGAGCCATCTTCTTGAAGAGTCATTTATTTGTACAAAGCATGTGGCAATACCTCCAACAGCACCAATGGGTACTGGATTGGAAGTTGGGAGTCCTGAGTCTTTATTCAGTCATTAAATTGCTGTGTGACTCTTATATTCATCACACACACACACACAGTACACATACATATGTATAAGGGCATGCATATATGCATACGTATGTATGTATGTATGTATGTATGTCTTGCTGTCTTCTCCATTAGAATATAAATTCCTTGAGATCGAGCCTTATTTAATTTATCATATTTGTATCTGTAGAGCCTAACACAATGCCTGGGACATAATAGGCACTTAATAAATGTTTGTTGATTAATTTTAAACAACATATGATTTTATCACCGATAGACTGATAGCCTCAGGTAAAATGGATCAGTCTAGAAAGCAAATGTATTTTGGTTGCCTATGATGTCAAAAGTAGAATTTTGAATCATAGCTGGGAGCTTTACTGGGGAGGATTCGTTAGCAACTATTTATTTGTAATGGATCCTTTAAACTACGCAGCTTGGTGCCTCAGTGGATACAGCACTAGACCTAGAATCAGGAAGACCTAAGGTCAAATCTGGCCTCAGACACTTATTATTGGTATGACCCTGGGCAGGCAACCTACCTTCTGTTCACCTCAGATTATCATTTGTAAAATGAGATTAACCACAGCACCTACGTCCCAGAGTTGTATAAGGAGTTAATATGCAGAAAATGCTTTGTTAACCTTAAAAAGTGGTATACACATTTTATTATTATCAAACTTAAATTTTCCTTAGTTACTGAGTATGCCGGTATTTCTTGGAGCATCCTCTTTAGAGATGAAAAATACAGGACTGAAATTCAGCACTAGAGCCAATGATCTCCTGGAAGAGGAGGTTGTGATGAAAAGTGGGAGGGTCTTATGGCTTGGTGATATAATTTGTAACTTCATTTCCTTAATTAGGGACCTCTAATAGGGAAACTGACATTTATCTTTCAGAATGAGACTCACAAACTCTTTAAGTGTTGGAATGAGCAATGCGAGCCATCTTGTTCATGGTATGCCTGAATAAGAATCCAGTCTATGGCAACACTCACATATGGCCATTGAGTCCATTCTTGAAGACCTCTAGGAAAGGCAACCCACTAGCTTTACAGGTACACATGAGAAATAACCAGCCCACATGCAAGCCTTTTGAGGGCAGGGAGCTGCCTTTGTTTTTATATTTGTAGCCCTAGCACTTAGCACTGTAAGTATATCCAAAGTGCTTAACAGGTGCTTTTTCATTCATTCATTCACTCATTCCATCATTTCCACAAATGTACTTTTAAAAAATGCCTATCCATTAGCAGGGAGAAAGCCAAGGACTTCATGTAGACATCCTGTGCTTTTATCTGGAGAGTTCCTCACTCCAGGGCCAGCATTAGACAGTCAGTGCCTGAAGCTAGCAGTGCTCTGATTCATGACCCTCCTTCCTAAGTTTCCCATTATTTCCCCAGCAAGACCCTTCAAGAGCAGACTCCTACTTCTCTTGTATCCCTGATAGTATCTAGCACCTGACTGGGAAGGGAAGGAAAGAGGATGGAACAGAAGGGAAAGAAATATTTATTAACATTTATTAAGCACCTACTATGTGCCAAGCACCACAATTCAATAAATTCACCAATATTTATTTGATATTCCTAAACAAGACATGGGAAGACTGATTAGAGGAATTCTAGATGATGCCGATGCTGATAAGTGATAATAATAATAATAACTAACATATATAATGCTTACTATGCTATTCACTATGCTAAGTGCTTTAAAATTATCATTTCATTTGATCCTCACAAACACCTTGACAGGTAGGTACTATTATTCTCTCAATTTTACAGATGAAGAAACTGAGGCAAATTGAGGTTTAGTGATTTGCCCAGAGTCACAGAGCTAATTACTAACAGTCTGAGGCTGGATTTGAACTCAGGTCCCCCCAATTCCTGGCTCTGCAGATAGTGAAGTAGCGAGGATGACTGATTTGGCAATCAGAGCTAGCCATATGGTGGGAGAAGGCTAAGACCGTAAAACAACCCACTTGATTCTGACCAGCCCTTTCACCTTCTTTTCTTCTCTTTCTCACTACCCACACACAGAAGTAGGAATCGTCAATTTCTTGTGGAATCTACAGTGCTAAGCACACTGTCAGCCTTTCGGAGGATTGGTAGACTATTTTAAGATCTATCTCCGCCAACATGTAAACCAGCACAATATGCTTCAGTAAGCATGGAGTGTGAATATGCTCTTTGAATTTCATTGATCACTTTAATACACCAGGCAAAATAAGAGTCTTTAGAGCCAAGGCATTTCAGGATACTAATATCTGTACAGCTCTTTAAGGTTTGTAAACTATTTTATCTATGTCTTATTACTTGATCTTCATAACAATCCTGTGGAATAGGTAGTATTATTATCTCTATTTTACAGATGATGAAACTGAGCCTGAGAGAGATCAGGTGACTTGCCTGGGATCTCTCAACTAAAATGTTTCTGAGGCAAGGTTAGAATTCAGCTCTTCCTGATTGTAGGTCCAGCACTCTATATCCACTATAGCACCTAAGTTGTTCTTTAGTAGCTAATAGAGAACATTTATATAGCTATATAAGTTTCACAAAGTGTTTCATATATTATATCATGAAATTTTGGCCCTAAAGTAACAGGATTCATGCTTTTTGTTCGTCTAGTCTTCATGAAAAGTTATACCTATGCTAAGCACTGTAACTCCACACTTGTCTTCAGATACCAAACAGTATAAAGAATGGTATAAAGAATGTAGCTGGTCAGTTTTTCCAATCCACAATGATCACATAATGTCTTCATAGCACTTATATTCCATGAAAGTGTCATGTAGAATGCCCTGGGCAGTATCAAAAAGTGGAGAGTGATGGCCTAGAGATCACTATAGATTCTTCCTTTTGCAGATAACATTGTGCTGATTATGCCAAACTTTAAAATACTTTAACTATACCATCCTCAGTAAGAGTTACTCAAAAGAACCTAGTAATCCACATGGAAAAAAATCAAGTGCATTGACCAAGTGATAATAGGCAATTGGGTAGGTGGCCAATTGAGTTTGTCAGTACATGTAAGTAGGACAAGTGTTAAATATGGACAAATAACTGCCAGATTTGAACAACAGAAGGAATATTGTTCAGTGTTCCCCAGTTTTCCCAAGCAGTTCCTTACTCACAACAAAAGCGCATCATTTCAATACTACTATTGTTTTGATGATTCTGTATGACTATATATCATAAAATATCCCTAGTCTCTGAAGAATCAATAGTGGAGGTAACCTACAGGTAGTAGTAGTAGACGTAGTAGTAACAGCAGCAGCAGTAGTAGTTGCCTATTCTCAACTTATATTTGAATTATTTCTTATAAATTTCTTATAAAATGTTTCTGGAAAAAGAAAAATATCCTACTATTCTTTTAAAATGGTTATTTTTGCAATTGGAAAAAAGAATTAGCATATATTTTCATCTTCTGTAGGTTCACTCAAAGTGTCTTTAAGACACTCCAGTAATGGATGGGGAAATGGGTTGATAAGTATCCATTTGATTTTTTTAAGCTGGTTCTCTGAATTCTGAGAATTTGTTTTTCATTTAACATAGATTAATGGTTATGAGTATTTGCTATAGGCATATCTATTAAAAAGACATTCTGTATATCTATCTATCTAGGCTAATGATATATATATATATGAGAACATTCGTGGGCAATAGTTTTGTCTGTGATAATGCTATTTCCAGTATAGTTTATTTGTTGAATTCTCAAGAATATTTCAAGATTTGTATTTGCGGTATGTGGGTTTTATACCTGCTTACCTATGAAAGGGAATTTGAGTATATAATTCTCACCACAAGTCATGTCTTTCTACTCATTGGCAGGTGCTAAATTTTTGCATCCAATAGTGATTTGTTTATTAGTTTCTAGCATTTGCTTGAAATCATCACCAACTTCTTGTGATATAGATGGATGGATAGATAGATAGAGAGAGAGATAAATAGATGGACGGATAACTACAGAGACAAACAGAATGATGGATGGATAGATGGAAGGACAAAGGGGAGGAAAGAAGGAAGGAAGGAAGGAAGGAAGGAAGGAAGGAAGGAAGGAAGGAAGGAAGGAAGGAAGAAAGGAAGGATGGATAGGTAAGCAGACAGACATAGACACACAGAGATAGATAGATAGAGAGATAGATGGATGGATAGATAACTATAGACACAGACAGAATGATGGATGGATAGATGGAAGGACAAAGGGAAGGAAGGAAGGATAGGTAGGCAGACAGATATAGAGACACAGAGATAGATAGACAGATGGATAGATGGATCGATAGATAGATAGATAGATAGATAGATAGATAGATAGATAGATAGATAGACAGACAGACAGACAAGATAGACAGACAGACAGACAAGATAGACAGACAGACAAGATAGACAGACAGACAGACACGCAGCATGGCATAGTGGAGACTTAGCCTTGGAGCCATGAAGACTTCAGTTCAAGTCTTGCTTCTAACCCAAAAAAGATTTATGACAATAAACAAGTCAAGTTACCTCTCAGCTATATGATATTATGATATATATTACAAATGTATTTATATCTATATAGAATTTGAGTTTCCAAAAATCATCCTGCAAAGAGAAAAAAACAGAGAGTACTTAGCTGCCACTTGAATCTTACCAAAATTAAAGACAATGACCATATGAAACTGCATTTATATGTGCACACATAAACACACACACACACGCACATACACACATATTCACACACGCCATCTCAGCTTTTGATTCTTGGCATTTGAGATTTGGGTGATCAATCAAAGCTCTCTGATTCCAATTAGACGTGATTCAAAGAACACCTGCCTGCAAGCACAGCTTTCTAAAGTATACGTTAGAAGCATTTCAGAAATCACGCAATGCCATTACCTTGTGGCAACAATCCCTTTAGAAGCCATCCACATACATGCCCACAAAGGTGTGTGTCACACAAAGAGCTGGAACCTTTTGAGGGGCAGCAGCCTGCATTTATTGGCTTGCCTTCATTGTTTATTTCCACAACACAGCTGCCTCCTCTGCTTGAATGCAGCACAAAATGGCACTGAAAGGATATGCTCTTTGTAGATGAAATACAAAAGTGAAAGCACCAAAGGCCCTGATGGAACAATGAGGTGAAGTGGAAGGAGTGCAAACCTCAGAGGCTGGAAACTTTCATTTGGTCCCAGCTCTGCCATTAACTAGGGGTATGACGCTCAGTAAGTTGCCTCACCTTTGCAGGATGGTGTTTTCTCTTTAAAATGAGAGGGATTAGAAAAGATGACTTTTAAGAACTCTTCTGGCTCATAAATGATATAGGATGAACATTTCAGTACAGTTGAGGCAGCATGTAATTGAGCTAGTGTGTTCTAGAAAGGGGGCTGAGTTCCATTTGAAAAGGTAAGGGAAGTGAAGGCAAAGGAAAAGAAGGTAGGGAAGTTAAAGGAAGGGAAGGCAAAGGAAGGGAAAACTAGTTCAAGCCTCCATCACCTCTCAACTAGAAATTTGTAGTGTCCTCCTAACTGAACTCACTGCTTCAAGTCTCATCCAATTCCAATCCAACCTCTACACAGCTTCCAAAATGACTTGCCTAAAACACAGATATGACTATATCACTCCTTTGCTCCCTATTACCTCTAAGAGCAAATACAGTTCTTTCTTTGACATTAACTACCCTTTACAACCTAGATCCAATTTACCTTTCTTGTTTTATCATATCACGCTTCCTGTTATAGACTCTTTGGTCCAGCCAAACTGGCTTGTTGCTAGGTCTCACACCTGATTTTATATCTTCCACCTCCCTGTCTTTGGATCACCTTTCCTGGAACGTTCTCCCTCTTGCTTCTCCTTCATGAGACCTATCTTGATCCCCCAACTACTGGGGTATCTATCTAAAAATTACTTGTATTTATTCTTATATATAATAGTAAAAATAAATTTTGTATGTATATACATATATATATACATATATACATGCATTTTTATTTCCCTATAGAATGTAAGGTCTTTGAGGACAAAAACATTTTTTTCTTACTGTTCCCACCAACTATTAAGCATCTGACTTGAAATGGGTTCTAAATAAATGAATATTGATTGATTACTATTTCAGAGTAGCTCCTGTTCAGGTAAGGATTGTGCTAAGTAAACTCTGAATTTCCTTTCAATTACAAGATTTATAATTTTTTAAAAATGTACGTTAATCATTCCCAAGTATAACTTAATGCACTCTTCTCCACAAAGAGCCTTTCCTTTTAACAGAAGGAAGAAAATACAAGTAACCAAATCCGACAGACACGACGGCTGTATTTGACACAGTAGGCAACATTCCAAACCCAAACTGTCCAACCCCTTGAATTCTAGAACCAAGATTGGGCAGCATAATGACAATGTTTAGTTCTGTTTTCTTGTTCCTTTCCTCGGTACTAGCATAATCATTGTGCATAATATTCTTCTGGTTCTACTTACTTTCTTCCCTAGCCATTCATCAAATCTTCCTGGGTTTCTCAGAAATTCTTATTTTCATTATTTCTTTTGGCAATAATGCTCCATTATATTCATATGCCACAGTTTATCTAGTGATTACCCAACTGAAGGGCACCATCTTTGCTTCTAGTGCTTTGCTAGCATTAAAATATTTTTGCATATATGGGACCTTTCTTTTTCTTCCTCACTTCCTCAAGTTAATAGTCTGAGAATTGAGGTTCTCAATTCTCAATTCTGAGGTTCTCTATATCTAGCAGTGGGATCACTGGACCAAAAGACATAAAGATTTTATACATTTTATGGCATAATTCCAAATTATTCCTAAGTGGTTGGACCAATTCACAACCATATCTACAATAACTGCCTTTCTACAGCCCTTCTAACATAAATTATTTCTGGCTTTTGTAACCTTTTCAAATATGCTAGGTATGAGATAAAATCTAAGAGAAGTTTTACTTTGGGTTACCTTATTTTTAGCGATTTGGAGCAAACTTTTGTCTTTTCATTAGTTCTTTACAATTCTTTTGAGAATTATTGGTTCTTATTTTTTTGTCCACTACACATTGAGTCTCCAATAATACCTATTAGAGAACATCTCTTGGATATGTATACATATCGACACACACACTTGTGTGCATACATATACATATATGTATGTATAAACATATATTGCACACACACATATATTTGATAATTGTATATTGTAGAAATCATACTTTTCTCAGAAGTATTCAATGCAATTTTTTTTCACTGAATTATCAGTTCAGCTTCTTATCCTAGTTGGATTAATCTTGTTCATGCAAAGGCATCACAATTTCACGTAGCCACAATTGTCTATTTATCGTTGGCACCTCTTCTATCCCCTGGTTGCCAATGCCCTCATTTTTATGGATGATGAAACACAGAGAGGAAATGACTTACCCTGAATCATACCACTTACTAGGAGCAGAGTAAGGATTTAAACTTATATCCTTTGACTCCAAAATCAGAGCTCCTTTCACTCCACCATACAATGTTTCTTCCAGCTTTAGCATCATGTAAACTGTGATATAACTGAGTAGGAGTGATATAGCAGTAATCACCCTCCATTATGGAAATACAAATTGTAATCCTCACATTGCTTTCATCTCAAACGCTTTCATCTTGGCATCTCAAATGCCAAGGCGTTCAGACCGTTTTTGTAATGACGTGAACTAAGCATGATCCCAAATAAGAAACAAAAGAGCATATAACCATGATCTATGAAAAAGAGCTTAAAGAAGCATAGAATACTAAAGCAATAAGTGACCCTGGAGAACATCTGATAAACATGAGGAAAGTGAGGCTAAGAAGAGTTAAAGTTCTATTGAAAGTCACATCTCAAACTAATGGCAGGGCTGGGACTTCCACCTCAATTCTTAGACTATTAATTCAATACTAATAAAAAGTATATAATTCTCCAGCTAGCAAGTCTTAATTATTTTAATGTATGCGTGTGTAGCTAGAGAAAGAAAATTGGAAGTAATAGTGATGGTGTTAATGGCTAACATGACACTCTAGGGTTTGTAAAATAATTTACATACATTTATTGTTTCATTTAATCTTCTCAATAACCAAATGTGATATTGTGCCCATTTTGCAGATGTGGAAACCAAGGTTTAGAGAAGTAAAATAAGTTGCAAGGTCACAAAGCTAGTAGTGCCAGAGACAATGACTCAAACTCACATCTTTTGACTCTATGCCCAGTTTTCTTTCTACATTTCTATGCTACATCAGGGATGCATCAATAGTGAGGCTCCATTATAAAAATGAAACAGAAATGAAAACTATAGTTTTCAGATCAAAATCTTTCAAGTTACCCTAGAGAAAGAAACAGTTGTCTCCATCTTCTCAATTTAATTGAATACAACTATTAAATGCATCCTATATAAAAGGTGCATCACTAGCATTGGGAATGGGAATACACAAATAGAATAGTCTCTGCCCTCTAGATCCTTACATTCTACAGAACTCAACAAGTGGAGTTAAGATTATCAGAAATGTTTGAAGGAAATTGGTAACCCGACTCTGCACAGATTCAACTTTCTATCATCTTCTCTAATTGTATGAATAATACAAGACAAAAAATAATCCAAAGGCCGTGGATGTGTGTCTTGCAACATATCGTGTGATTTTCCTACTACATATAAGACTCTATGACTCTATTTTTCTGATAGAAAAAAAAAATGAGTTTGTTCAGAGATCAGGTCTGGTGTTCTGAGATGAAAAATTAGTTATGAAAAATCCATGCGTGGATAGTCAAGCTTTCCCTGAGTAGTGTCATCATGACATAGTGACAATAAGAAAAACAGAAACTCACATTTATATTATGTCTGAAGTTGTATAATATGCCGGTTTATCTACAACTGATAAATCAGGGAAAGAGAAGGCTAGAATTGAAAGTTCTTGTCATTCTATTTTAAATCTGATAAACCATGGCTTAGTAAATACAAAGGACTTTGTATGTGAGAGGAAAAGAAGCTGTTGTTTCTTATTTCTAAACAAAAAGTTCAGAACATACATATCTGTATCAATGTCTTCAACAAACATTTTTTTTTGCAGGGCAGAAGGCAGGGCAATTGGGGTTAAGTGGCTTGCCCATGGTCACACAGCTAGTAAATGTGTCAAGTGTCAGAGGCGGGGTTTGAACTCAGGTACTCCTCACTCCAGGGCCAGTGCTCTACTCACTGCGTCACCTAGCTGCCCCCAACAAACATTTCTTAAAGCGCCTATCGTGAAAATATCTGGGTAAGACACTAAGTGTGGGAAGTAGAAGTCAAATAGACAGACAGAGAGACAGAGAGACAGACAGACAGGCAGGCAGACAGACAGATAGATTCATTGATTAAACATTTACTATATTCTAGGCACTGTGCTAAGCCCTGCTGATTCAATACAAAATACAAGAAAGAATTGTCCTTAAGGAGTTTGCATGCTAATGAGGAAAGATGATAAATGAAGAAGGTTATAGAAGGGGAAGATGAGGGGGGAATGGGGAGACTGCAGGAAGTAATATATATGTTTGATTCCTGACTAGCTAAGGCAGAAAGCTGACGGAGCACTGGTACTCCAAGGATGGAATACTAGATTCCATTCGGTCGAAGATGTCTAAGAATGAGGCCATGGCAGGGAAACTTCAGGAACTGATAAATCACAGGTAAGATAGGTCAGAGATGAATAAGGCATGGTTTTGATTTTATATATACATAGAATAAACATGATATACAGTAAGTATTTGGGAGGGTTTTATAAGGAAGAATAGGGAAGAGCTGGGATGGCTCCCTGCTAGAGATATCAGGGGAGCCTTCATAGAGCAGCTAAGCTGGGCCTTTAGGAACAAATAGGACACTAGTGGGCAGAAATGGCAACTCCATTTGGTGATAGGTGGGAACAAGGCACAGACATTGACCGCTATCATTTATCTTCAGTCTCTCCCTGTCTATTGGCTCCTTCCCAACTGCCTACAAACATATCCCACCATCCTGAAAACCCTCACTTGATCCTTCCATCCTTGCTGACTATTAACCTATTTCGCCTCTGCCCTTTGTGGCTAAATTCCTTGAAAAAGGCTATCTACAATAGGTGCCTCCACTTTCTCTCCTCTCACTCTCTTCTTAACCCATTACAATCAGGTTTCTAACCTCATCATTCCACCAAACTCCTCTTTCCAAAGTTTCTACTGATCTCCTAATTGTCAGATCCAATGCCCTTTTCTCAGTCCTCATTATCCTTAACCTCTCTGCAAACACCGTTGACCACTCTCTCCTCTTTGATACTTTTTTCTCTAGTTTTTTAGGGCACCATTCTCTTCTGGTTCTCCTTGTTCCCATCTTGCCACTCATCAGTATCCTTTACTAGATCCTCATCCAGAACGCTCCCTCTAACCATAGACATTCCACAAGGTTCTACTCTGGTCTCACTTCTCTTCTCCCTCAGTGATCTCATTGGTTCCCATGAATGTAATTACTGTCTCTGTGTTGATGAGTCTAACATCTATCTGTCCTGCCCCAATCTCCATACTGACTTCTGACCTTGCATCTAGAACTACCTTTCAGATATCTCGGACTGGAAGTCCAGTAGATATCTTAAATTTACATCTCCAAAATGGAACTCATTATTCTCCCCCCCTCACTTGCCCCTACCTTCTCTATTACTGCAGAGGATAATAGCATTCTCCTAAGCTCTCCAACTCACAACCTAGGAGTCATCCTCAACTCACTATCTCTGCCCCTCTCCACCCCATATCCAGTGTTTCCCAGGCCTGTCCATTTCACCTTGGCAATATTTCTCTAATATAGCCCCTTTTCTCTTCTGACTCTGCCACCACTCTGGTACAAGCTCTCATCCCTTAAACTACTGCAAAAAACATACAAAAAACACCATACTTAAACTACTGCAAAAGCCTACTGGTAGGTTTGCTGCCTCAAATCTCCCTCAACTCCAAACTATCCTGCATTCAGCCATTTAAGTGATTTTCCTAAAGCACTGGTCCAATCATATCACCTCTCCTCTACGCAGTAAATCCCATTGGCTCCCTGTCACTTTCTGCATCAAATGCAAAATGTGCTCCTTAGTATTTAAAGGCCTTCAAGATCTAGCCCCCACCCTGCCCACCCTTCCAGTCTTCTTATACCTTACTCCCCACCACATCATCTTTCTACAAACAAGATACTCTATCTCTCAGCTCCAATCATTTTCTCCAGCCTTCCGCCATGCCTGTAATGCTCTCCCTCCTCCACTTTAACTACTGACCCTCTTGGCTTCCTTTAAATCCCAATCAAAATGCTATCTTCTTTAGGAAGCCATCTCCAACCCCTCTCCATTCCAATAGCTTTCCTCTGTTAATTATTTCCTATTCATCCTGTATGTTGCTTGTGTGTGTGTTTGTCTGCTTATTGTCTCTCCCATTAGATTGTGAGCTTCTTGAGAGCAAGGATTGTCTCTTGCCGTTTTTGTATCTTCAGCATTCACCTGGCAAATGGTGGTGTTTAATATATTTGTTTTTGGTTGATTGATTGATGTAGGGAAGGGTGGTTTGGGAAATGGTACATAAGCCAGTATAGCTGCACTTTAGTCCTGTAAAGGAGCTGCCTTGAAAGGTTATTTCCTAAGGTTAACCATGCTGTTCCTGCACCTCATGTAGTTTATAGATCCTTACTTCAGATGTGTTGATAAGCCACACAAGAAAATTGATCTTGTTTCATAACCATATTTTTCTTTTCTTTTGAAAATTTTTCTCTTTATTTTTTCTTTCTTTCTCTTTCTCTATTCCTTCCTTCCTTCATTTCCCTTTCTTCCTTTCTTTTCTTCCTTCCTTCTTTCCTTCCTTC
Organism: Phalanger gymnotis; assembly: GCA_028646595.1. Taxonomy (NCBI): domain Eukaryota; kingdom Metazoa; phylum Chordata; class Mammalia; order Diprotodontia; family Phalangeridae; genus Phalanger; species Phalanger gymnotis. The sequence continues at coordinate 399,433,135 of CM053623.1, forward strand.
CTTCCTTTCTTTTTGGAATACCAAAAGCAGTATTGTTGTTAAGTCCTTTTCAGTCATATCTGACTTTTCACGACCCCATTTGGGGTTTTCTTGGCAAAGATACTGAGGTGGTTTGACATTTCCTTCTCCAGCTCATTTTACAGATGAGGAAATCAAGGCAAAACGGTTAAGTGACTTGACCAGGATAACACAGCTGGTTAGTGTCTGAGGCCAGATTTGAACTTAGGGCTTTCTGATTCCAGGCCCTGTGTTCTATCCACTGCATCACCCCTCAACTTGCTTCTGAATGACTTTTGGGCACTTCACCAATCCAAACCGTTTTTCAAGATGAAGATCTGAACACGAGTGTATTCAGAACAAAGAGCTAGTTTCCTGTGATGGGAAAGCAAGAGGTTAAGATTAAAAGTCAAGAGACTCAGGCTTTAGCAACAGATCTGCCACTCTTTTGATGTGTCATTTTGGACTAGTCAGTTTGTATTTTTTGAGCTTCAGTTTCCTCAACTGAGGATACTTAATAAGAGGATTAAGCAGTATGACCTCTAAAGTCTTCTTCAGCTCTACACTCTTTACATAGTTTCATTGATTTATCACTTTAGGGATCATCTAGTCCAACATCTTCCATTTTACAAATGAGGAAACTGAGGCCCACTTACTAGTTGTGTGACTTTAGACAATTTACCTCCCCTATTGGTGCCTCAGTTTCCTTCTCTGAAGAGCATATGGATTCGACCAAGTTCCTTCCTCTAAGTTCCTAAGTTCCTTTATGTGTCTCTTTTTAGTTATTACCTGTGTGATCTTGGGCAGGACAGTGAACTCCTCTCTAGTTTGCCCATATGTAAAAAGAGAGTCATAGTAATTATGCATCTATTTAATAGGGTTGTTGTGAGGAACAAGTTTAACAAATCTTACAGCGATAACTAACAGTGAGCTTCGACTACTCTGGAGGGTAGTCAACCTTTAGGGATGAACAAGGGCAATTTCATTGGAATATACTCATTAGTGGACTACTCTGAAAGGAATAAAGATCATTTTGGTGAGCAAGTACCCACAAGTTGGTTAAAAAAGAGATCCAAATTAATTTATAGTACTATATCATACTATGATTGCAATCAAAGCCACTGAAACTCCTTTGATTTCACCATTGCTTTAGCCAAGACTATGTCATGGAAAGATTTTTGGAGCTGTTGGCATCCTATTTAATCTTTGCCTGTCTAAAATCATCTGCTGTCAGAGTCAACTGTGAAGAGTTCTCTAAACACTTGATGAGTAAAATCTCTCAGTTTTCCTGGGAATTGGCAGGGTGGCAGCCAGGGATGAGGAAGGCTTTCTCTTGAAGAGTGGCAGATGAGGTTGTAGAGCTGCTGGACCCTCCCACAGAAAGGGAGACAAAACACTGAGGGAATGGACGTGAGGGTGGGGTGCCCCTGTTATCCCTGAAGAATGAGCTGGGGAAGTCAGCTCTCCAATATCAGAGCCAAGCTTATTCACTGCTCATCATTACTCCCGAGTATTCACACACTTCTGGGCCATATTCGTAAATCATAGATTTAAAACTGGAAGGGAATCTCCACATCATTTAATCACAAAATCCTAGAATATTAGAAGTAAAAAGGACCCTAGAGATCATCTAATCCAAAGGTTTCAGTTTATAGGAGAACCCAGAGAGGATTAGAAAATGACATTCTCTCTCTCTCTCTCTCTCTCTCCATATATATATATGTGTGTGTGTGTGTGTGTGTGTGTGTGCGTGTGTGTATGTGTGTATAAAACATATATGTATACAGTATATATATATATGTATATATATATATATATATATATTCTTTGATGCTTGCTAGCCATTGCAATTCACTTTGTTAAACACCTACTTAGTGAGTCACTTAACTTGTGTTTGCCTCAATTTCCTCACCTATGAAATGACGATAATAGCATCTCCCTTTCAGGGTTAGTGTGAGGACAAAATGTGCTGTTTATAAAGCACTTTGCAACTTAAAGTTCTGTATAAATGTTAGCAATATTTCATATAAGTATTATTATCTCTCTTTTATACTGGAGAAAACAGACTCAGAGAATTTAAGTAGCATGGATATTATTTAATGAAGCTCCCTCAGTTCAGAGTGAATAGTCTGAGTCCCAGAAAGGAGAAATGACTTCTGCATGATCTCACATTAGAAAGTAAAGAAACATCTTCAGGAGTAGGCTGGGGTGTCACTCACTGATGTTAGAAAAAAGATTAATGCTCAAATACAGATTGGATTGAGCTGCTGTATGGGACAGTTTGAGACCAAAGTAAAATTTCATTATCTTCTCATCATGGGAGAATCGCTTTGTTATCTCTTCAATTCAGCTGATCACAAACTAGACACAGCAACCCTTTGCCGAATTCTCTGTCAAAGGCAATCAATGTTCTCCTCAGAAATCAATTAAACAACAAACATATTAAATGCCTCCTTTGTTTCAGGTCTATTCTAGGTGCAGGAGATAGAACAACAAAAGTAAGACAAGTCCCTACCCTTAAGGAGCTTAAAATGAAATATTAGATGATAGGTAGAAATATAGATGGATAGATAATGACATAAATATGCATAGAGAGATAGATTAGGTAGATAGATAGATAGATAGATAGATAGATAGATAGATAGATAGATAGACAGATAAAATAGATGAAATACAATTTTGACAGGAAGCACTAGGAGGAGCAGCAAAGGGAGAGGTCTAAAGGATCAGGAAAAACTTTTAAAAAAACGATTAATTAATTTTAACAATAATTTAGCAATAAAATTAATTTTAAAAAAAACAATTAATTCCATCACTATATAAACTATTTGGAAAAATAGGCAAAGAAAGAGACTAAATCCTTTTTATAACACAAATGTGGTGCTGATACCTAAACCAGGAAGAGCCAAATTAGAGAAAGAAAATTATAGAATGATTTCCCTAGTTAAAATTGATGCAAAAAATTTAAATAAAATATTAGGAAAGAGATTATGGAGACTTATCACCAAGATAATACACTATGACCAGATGGGATTTGTAGCAGGAATGCAGGACTGGTTCAATATTAGGAAAACTATCAGCATAATTGACCGTATCTATAACAAAACTAACAGAAATCATATGATTTACAGAAAAAGCTTTTGACAAGATAAAGCACCCATTTCTATTAAAAACACTAGAGAGCATATGATAAGCAGTATCTGTCTAAAACCATCAGCAAACATTATATGTAGTGGGGATAAACTGGAAGATTCCCAGTAAGATCAGGGGTTAAACAAGGGTTAGCCTTATCAATAAGAGAAGAAAAAGAAATTGAAAGAATTTAAATAGGCAATGAGGAAACGAAACTATTATTCTTTGCAGATAATATGATGGTATACTTATGGAATCCTAGAGAATCAAGTAAAAACATATTTGAAACCATTAACAACTTTAGCAAAATTGCAGGATATTAAATAAACCCATATAAATAATCAGCATTCCTATATATCATCAACAAAGCCTAGCAGCAAGAGGTAGAGAGAGACATTGCATTTAAAATAATTGTAGACAATATAAAATATTTGGAAATCTACCTACCAAGACAAACCCAGGAGCTATATGAACACTATTACAAAGCACTTTCCACACAAATAAAGCTAGGTCTAAACAATTGGAAAAATATCAATTGCTCATGGGCAGGCTGAGCTAATGTAATAAAAATTGCAACTCCACCAAAATTGATTTCCTTATTCAGTGCCATACCAATCAAACTACCAATAAATTATTTTATAGATCTAGAAAAACTAATAATAAAATTCATCTGGAAGAACAAAAGGTCAAGAATATCAAGAGAATTAAAGATTAGAAGGAAAACAGAAAGTGGGGAAATATTTTAACACCCAATGTTTCTGATAAAGATCTCATTTCTAAAACATACAGAGAACTAAGTCAAACGTATAAGAGTACAAGTCATTCCCCAGCTGACAAATGCTTAAAAGAAAAGGTACTTTTCAGATGAAGAAATTAAAGCTATCTACAGTCTTATGAAAAAATTCTCTAAATCACTATTGATTAAAGACAGGTAAATTAAAACAACTCTGAGGTACCACCTCATACCTATCAGATTGGCTAATATGACAGAAAAGAAAAATTATAAACATTGGAGAAGATGTGGGGAAATTGGAACACTAAAGCATTGTTAATGGAGCTGTGAACTGATCCAACCATTCTGGAGAGCAATTTGGAACTATGACCAAAGGGCTATAAAACTGTGCATTTGAGCCTTTGATCCAACAATACCACTACTAGGTCTGTATCCCAAAGGGATCATAAAAAAGGAAAGAGGACCCACATGTACAAAAATATTTATAACAGCTCTTTTTGTGTTGGCAATGTATTGGAAATTAAAGGGATGCCCATCAATTGTGGAATGGCTGAACAAGTTATGGTATATCAATGTAATGGAATACTGTTGTTCTATAAGAAATGATGACCAGGTGGATTTCAGAAAAATTTGGAAAGACATACATGAACTAATTCTGAGTAAAGTGAGGAGAACATTAGGCAACACACATAGTTAGGGGCTGTGACCAAACCACCAAGAGGGGTTGATTGAAGGTTAGCACACACCAAATTGTGCGACATGTTCTCAGTTGCTAAATGAAAATGTAGTAGAGTAGCTTGGGATATTTGAACCTTCATGTTTCAGAGTTTGGAAAGATGTTAGAAAAGATCAAGTCTACCTCTTGACCTATTTCACAATTGAGGGACCTGATGATCAGACAGTGGAAATGACTTGTGCTTTCACAGTAAGTTAGTGGCAGAGGTCTCCTATCCCTCTAGTCCAGTCTCTTTCTACCTTGATTCTTTTGGAAAAATAAAGGGGAAAAATACCTTTCCACGATGAATATTAGTATCTTGCTTTTTTTCTCCTTATTTTCTTCTGTCTCCTCTCTCTCTCTCTCTCTCTCTCTCTCTCTCTCTCTCTCTCTCTCTCTCTCTCTCTCTTCCTTCTTTCATTTATGTGGCTATGTGGCTTTAATCATGGTGTATAATATCTTCCTGGTTCTGCTTACTTCACTTTGAACCCTTTCTACAAAAGTCTTCTCCAACCTCTCTTAATTTTAGCGCCTGCTCTCTGTTAATTATTCCCTATCTATCCATATATGCCTTAGCTTGGTATGTGTGTATATGCATACACACATATAGTATGTATATAACGTGTGTGTATATATATATGTACATATATTTGTATGTATATTTGTTTGCACACCATCTCTCCTATTATATTGTAAGCTCCAATATTGTAAGGATGATCACCTGTGAAAGATTTAGATACTCTAATCAAGATAATGATCCAGGATAATTCCAAAGGACACATCATGAAAAATGCTATCCACTTCCAGAGAGAGAACTGATCAAAAGATAGATTGAAGCATATCTTTTTTAAAATTTCTTTTTTTCCTTGTTTCTTTTTGTCTGAGTTTTCTTTTGTAACATGGCTAATATGGAAATGTGTTTTGCATGAATTCACATGTATAATCCATATTGACTTGCCTGTCTTCTCAAAGAGGTCGGAGGGGTGAGATGAAAGGCAAGAATTTGGAATTCAAAATTTTTAAAAAGTGACTGCTAAAATATTTTACATGTAATTGGGAAATATTTGATAAAATAAATAAAACTATATTAATTTTTTAAAAGAATATAAGCTCCTTGAGGGCAGCAACTGTATTTTTGCCTCATTTTATATCCCTAGCATTTTGTAGAGTATCTGGCACAGTATTTCCATGCTTCTCTGAAGTCATCACATTCATCATTTATTACAACACAATAATACTCCATTCCATTCATGTATAACAATTTGGTTGGCCATTTATCAGTATATAGAGACCTCTTTTCCCCCAGTTATTTGATAATACAAAAAAGTGCTATCATAAATATTTTGGTAGATGTGGCACCTTTATATCATTGATTTTTGTCATTAGACTGTGAGCTCTTTCCAAGCAGGGACTTTTTTGACTTTCTTTGTATTCCTAGAGCTTAGCATAATGCCAGTCACTTTAAAAAATGCTGATTGACTTGACCTCTTTAAGGTACCTGTTTAGCAGTGGTATTTCTGGATTAAAAGGTCTGGACATTTTCATCATTTTATCCTCTTAATTCTAAATGGCAGCAACTTTCTTCTTTGAGGATGCATGAGATAGCACCTGGCAGACATAAGATCATAGCATGTGAAAGCTGGAAGGATATTCAGAGATCATTAAGCCTCATGCCCTCATTTCATTTTGCTGGTGACAAAACTAAGACCTAGAGAGGAAAAATTAGTTACCCAGATCCTGACTAGTAGCGAATAAGTCACAGCTGGAATTCAGACCCAGTTATTTTGACACTAAATCGTAGGCCCCTTTCACTATACAAAATCAAACAGTCCTCACCATGTTGCAAAGGAAAGGTTTTCTCCTTTATCACCATCAGGGCTTGATGTTCTGGGCTTGGCCTGATTCTGGCTGATTCTCAGCTGGTTCAGATTCAATATTTGGGCAAAACGAGACATTTACAATCCATTAACCAGTTAACAAAAAAACATGTGTTTAGCCACAACAGGAAAAGGATAGTTAACAAGGACAGCACTGAAAACAGCTTAAGTGGATTCAGCTAAAAGAAACTTCCTCACCTAAGCTGCTTAACATTATCTACCAGCCAAAATATCAGAGAACTGCGAAAGCATCTTCTGGATGCTTTGTATGCAGGTGACCAGAAAGTGATGTCGGCAGCTTGAATTTTTAGTCCCCTGAGTCAACCATGACCAGAGGAGGGTCTTAGCACCTTTCAAAGGAAAAATGAACCAATTTCCCTGGGGTCAAGAGCTAAGATATTACTCCTAGGAGACCTGTTTGTTCATCTGCTCCCTCTCCCCCTCTCCCTCTCCCTCCCCCCCCCTCTCTCTCATATATCTATATATGCATACCTATGTACATACACCCACACAGAGTGGTCTGGTAGATGTGCAGATCCCACCAGTTTGCTAAGATGGATGGCATCAAGAGAATCTTGAGGACCAGAACAGTTGAGGTCACTCTGCAATGATCTACCATATGGTTGGGAGGATTTTTCCCCCTTTTTAGCTGTATAGGTAGAACTATCAACATTGCAAAACAGCTGTAATCAGTATGACCCTGGATTTTGATTGCATTTACATGTGAGAGAGTAAGGTGACACCTTCACTCACAGCCAATAAGACGATGCTGTAAGGGTAAAGAGCTTTGGGGATTCCTTCTCTCAACACCTCCCCCTTCACCATCTCCATCCATATATCCTCCAAGAAATTGTGCTGGGTCCTTGACATTTTTTGTTCTTTTTAGTTTGAGGTGCAGAGAATGTAGCCTCTAATCTGGTCTGGAAGCATGAGCCATGAAGAATCTGTGAGTCCAGGAACCCAGTCCGAGTATTGTAGCCAGCCCAACATCAATGCTCTGAGGAGAAAGAGTCTGGGATTCCAGCCCAGAAGAAGTTGGCAGCAGTGCTAGCTTTGGATGTGAACTTGGTGGGACCAATAATATGTAAGATCTGAACTTAGTTGTGAGTCTAATCCCTCTTCTCTATCTCAGATGCTGAGGTGGTTTAAGGAGAGTTATACCTCTTGGTGTTGGGGAAAATATTTGTTTATTCCTGTTCTACTTTTGAAGTAAATATTTCTTCGTAAAGGCTAATTGATGGATGTTGTAGTTAAATAGAACTGAAGTGCTAAAATGAGGGGAATTGGGGGAAAAGGGAAAGAATATAGCCAGTAGTGACTTGAGCTGATAGTAGAGAAAAAAGACAACCCAATCCCCTCAGGGTACCTGAAAATAGAGGAGGGGGAGATGTAACAGGCCTGGTCCTGAGAGAGTAGGATCAGAGTCAGCCATGTTACAAAAATCCCCATATTTTTTGTCATCTATCCCACATTACATATTAGAACTAGAATTCATTCTTTCTGCTTTATTACATATTATAAGAAAAATGTCTTCTCTCTAAGCAAAGTTGCTTCCTCTAAATGATGGCTCCTTTGATGGGGTAGGGCAAGGGGAGGCTAAGATTGTCCATGGTAAAGATAGCTTTTTGCTTCCAAAACTCATCTCATCAGTAAGACTCTTTCCTCGGGCTTTTAGAGCAATCTCCTACTAATGGTATGAGGAAAACTTATTATTTCTCATACCTTTTGTCTTCCATTGAAAGGAAAAAGCAACATGATCGAGGCATTTGGGAACATGGAAGAATAATTATGCAATCCAACTCAACAAACCTTTATTGAGTACGTACTCTGTGAAACACGAAATTAGCATTCTCTGCTGTACACTTAGAATACAAGAGACACAGTGAAGATGAACCTCCCAAGGATTAAAATTGAATGAGAACAATTAATAAATATCTTTGATACACTGGAGAGTGACATGAGTGTAAAGCATTGAAAATTTAAGTGGAACAATTTCCTTTCACTTAGGAGTGAAAAGGTGGCCAAGAAGTGCCTTTTCAACACCACAGTCAGTCTTGGAAGGAAAGAAGGAAGGAAGGAAGAAAGGAAGGAAGGAAGGAAGGAAGGAAGGAAGGAAGGAAGGAAGGAAGGAAGGAAGGAAGGAAGGAAGGAAGGAAGGAAGGAAGGAAGGAAGGAACATTTTGCAATGGAGATATAGGGTCCATGCTAAGTAGAGGAAATGGTACAAGGAAAGGCATGGAAGTGAAGCAGGGCTTGAAGAAAGTAAGAGACAGAGAGTATGCTTATTTTAATTGAATACAATCTAAATTGAAATTGGTATTGAATAGAGTACCCAAAGAGTAGTAGAATAAATGTGAATAAACCAATGGAGCCTGATTATAGAGGGCTTTAAATTCCAAGGTCAGGACTTTATACCTTACTTGATAAGCAATAGGTAGCCATAGAAGGTTGGAAAGAATAGGGTCATGAACAAAGTAATAGATTAGTACTATTCAGGTACCATATGGAGGGTGGATTGGTGTGGGTTGGAATAGATGATCCCTGAGGTTCCTTCCAAATCTGACAACCTAAGATTCTGAGTGCAGGGAGGATAGATTGGTTTTAGAAAGAATGGTTAGGAGATAATAAAATATTTTTGATATGTCTTTCTTATGTTGCCCTTGAGGGCAGTAATTGTTTCATTTTCCTCTTTTTATCCCTGTGCCCAATAGTGTCAGGTATGTAGTAGGAATTTACTTGTTAACTGATATTTTGAGTATTTTTCTGAAAATTCTTTTTTAGTAGTTTCTGTAATCAAAGCTGCTAAGTGGTGCAGTGGATAGAGTGCCAGGTCTGGAGTCAGGAAGACTCATCTTCCTGAATTCAAATCTTGCCCCAGACACTTTCTAGCTATCTGTGTGACCTTGGGCAAGTCATTTACCCCTGCTTGCCTCAGTTTCCTCATCTGTAAAATGAGCTGGAGAAGGAAATGGCAAACCATTCCAGTATCTTTGCCAAGAAAACCCCAAATAGGGTTTTGAAGAGTTGGGCACAACTCAAAAACAACAATCAAAACTGCTTCTCCATTCAACTTAAAAGGCATTTACAGTTCAGTACTCTGGCCTTGAGAAAATTATAAAATAAGTTAGATTCAGCGGTTTCCACATCTAACATTTTTTGAGACCTTTGAAAGAAAGACACTACAAATTTAGCATCTGTATAAATTCAGAGATGAGCATTAAAGGAAATTGACTTTTACTGAAATTGAGAAGTACAGCATTAATTTACCCCATTAACCTCACTTAACTAAGGATGTCACTTGAAGTCATTCTTTAGCCTGAATCTGAAAAGTTGCCTTAATTTCTCTTCCTTTATCTATACAGAAATGAATTTTAAAATGAAACACTTATTAAGGTCTTACTATATGCCAAGCTCTGTGCTAAACCAGGGTACAAATAGACAAATGTGAGATAGTTCTGCTCTCAAGGAGCCCACATTCTGATTTGAGAGAAAAAAATAGAAGAAAGATCAGCTGCAGAATGAATGGAAAGAAGAGAGAGTCCTAAAAGTGTAGCAGTGGAGTAGATAGTAAGACCCAGCAGTCCTTAGGTCCTATCAGTAGGTAAGATGATAATCCTGGAGTTCTGGAGGGCATAGAGGCAGGACAGATGGTAATTATTCTCATGGTCCTCGCTCTCATTGAACAGAATGACACTGGTCACTTCCATTTCATCCAAGCCATGTTAACAGTCGTGTAGCCCAGTTGAATACTGAGAGACTCAGGGATAAGTCTTCTTTGCATGGGCTGCCCTCCCATACCTGAAACACCTTCCCTGCCTCTCTGCCTTAGTATTTTTGGTTATTTCATTTTGTTTTTATAGGTCAGGTCGGGGGCTGCCTCCTACTACAAGTAGCCATCTCTGATTTCTCTAGATGAGAGAAGCCAAATGCAAAGTCTGCTATGCTCCCAAGTGTGGTCCGAGACAGATTAAAATGTAGTTACTATCTGATCTTAATGTGTTGAAGTATTAATTTTCTAAAAGGAAGGAAGGAAGGAAGGAAAGAAAAAAGAAAATGAAGGAAGGAAAGAGGGAAGGAAAGAAGGAAGAAATGTAGGAAAATGTAGTTTTCTAAGTAAATACAAGGCTCATGGATATCCTTATGTATGATTTAGTGGTTCCCAGTTCTGTGTGAGTACAGCAGCACTGCTCTAAGTGACACAATTCTCTCCCTCACCTTATATTTACTTATTCCTTTACATGTTATATTCTCCAGAAGACTGGAAGATCCTTAAGGACAGGACTACTTTGTTGTTTTGTTTGTTCCCTCAGGTCCTATCTCATATAGTAAATATGCAAATTCAAATAGCTTATGAATCTATGAAATTGAATTCTTCCCTGCGTCTCAAAACAAAACCAAGATCAATGATGTTCTGGCACCACGTATAAGAGGGAGATAGATGGATTAGTTAAATAGAGGAGTACTGACCCTGGAGGCAGAAAGACAAGAGTTCAAATCCTACTTCAGATACTTAGTAGCTGTATGACTATAAGAAAATAATTTAACCTCTCTCAGCCTCAGTTTCTTCATCTATGAAATGAAGATAATAATAGAATTCTCATCACAGGGTTACTATGAGAATCAAATGACATAATTTATGTAAAGTAATTTGCAAACTTGCATGTGATATATATGTATATATAAATTGTTGTCTATTTTATATAGATAATGATATTTTTGTAGTTAGAACTGCCGATAAAATTTATATAGAGAATGATTATTATAGTTATAATTCCCAATAAAATCAATGTATAACAGTAGAAAAGGCAAGGTAGTAGGATTGTATTTATAAGTGTTAATGTCCTTATGTTATTACTTCTATGCCTTTTATTGAACAAATATTAACCAAGCTCTAACTCTGTGTTGGGCCTAAAGGCTGGAGATCAAGTGAGGGGCACTAAGAAGTCTGAAACAAAATCTTTGCCCTTTAGCACTAATTAGCAACTGCTATGTGCCCAGAGGCAGCTGGGTGGCAGGGATAGAGCGCTAGGCCTGGAGTCTGAAAGACCTGAGTTCAATCAGGCCTCAGATGCCTACTAGCTGTGTGACCCAGGGCAAGTCACTTAAACCTGTGTTTGGAGTAGGAGATCCTTGCCAAGAAAAACCCCATGAACAGTATGATCCACAGGGTTAGGAAGAGTTGGATATGATTCAACAACAACATGTGCCCAGAACATTGCTAAGCATTGTGAGGCCTTGGTTGTAAACTCAAAGGGATAATAATTTTGTTAGGGAAGAATGTGTCACACACAAGAAATAATTGGATACTTTAAGTTCATATTATTTAGACTCCACAGAGAGAAAAGAGTAGTTGGGGAAACTTTCCTGGAGGAGTAATCTTGGAGAAGTGATCTTGTCCTTCAATGATGAATCAGAGCTTGGCTAATCAGAGAGGGTAAGTGTATTCCAGATAGAGAAAGTAATAAAACTGAAAGCATGAAGGAAAGAAAAAAAATAGCATATGTGTGTCTGTGTATGAGGAAGGTATAACTTTGAGTCTGGTTTCCATTCTGTAAAACAGTACTCGCATATTTAAGGACATTTATGAGTGATCATAGGCTACAACATTTGGGATTTAAGGAGAGAATTCTTAAGTCTTAGGTAGAGAAAATCTTTGGATGGACATTGATCTTTCAGCTTTTACCCATAGAAAGAGATTATTCAGTCTATACTTGGTACCACTTTCTCTGTGTGTGTGCATGTGTGTGCTTGTGTGTGTGTATATATGTGTGTGTTTTCAATAATGACTTTCTCCAGAGGATTCTTTATATCTTAAAAAAAGTTTGATATTCTTCTGTTGGAAGAGCCTGGATAGTCCAATGTAATTGCTTTGGTAACATTTTGCAGCAACATTGAGCATGCTTTTGATGTCCCCAGGGTTTCAGTACTCAAAAAAATTTCAACTGTGTTTTCTGTGGCTCTGTTGAGTCACAGTCTTAATAATCACTAGGTGCTGACAGCTCAGCAAATACGCTTTTACAAGGTGTTCAACTGATACATCTAAAAGGCCCAAGAATATATTGGAGGAGAAAAGGGGCTGTTAAAATTAAAATCACCGGTGTTGATAGCTATCACTTTTGATCTCCCCAGACTGGAGTGGGGAAAGATGGTGCAGAGGATAGAATAATGGCTCCGAAGCCAGAGGATTTGATTTTAAACATTTGCTCTGCTTACTCATAGCCTGCATGGAGATAGGCAAAACACTTGGCCTTTCTTGGTCAACATTTTCTCCTCTTTAAAACAAAGCACTTGGACCTGGTGCTATCCAATTTAACACCATTTATTAAATGCCTACTATACATAAAGCACAGTACTGAGTTCTTGAGATGCGGAAAGAAAAACGAAGCCCTCCCTGTCCTCAAGGAGTTTACATTCTGCTGGAGAAACTCTCACACAGTTACGTAGAAAATATATACAAAAGCATTTGTGGAGTTAGGGAAGCACTAATAAGTAGGAGGTCAGGTAAGGTCTTAAGGGAGTAAGTAGCACTTGGGCTGAGTCTTGAAAGGAGACAGGAATCTCAGGAGGTTGAGATGAGAAGGGAGATGATAGTCCTTATACAGCTTGTCACCCATGAGCCTCAAGGTCTCTTCCTGCTCTAAATCCAATGATCTTCTTTCCATTATGGCCACTAGCTTATTATATGAGCATAAGCAAATCACGTACCCTCTCTGAGCCTCAGTTTACTCATTTTACTCAGCTGGATTAAATAAAACATAAGTCCCCTTTTAGCTCAAAGTTCCTTAATCTTTTAAAACTGTACCTAGTTTTAGGGGACTGTTACTTCAAAAGAACTCAAACTATCAAAAAAAGTGGACAAACTTCAGCTCTTCCTCAGAACAGATTTCCAAACAAGGGAAAAGGAAGTCCCTGCATTATTAATAAGAAAAACAGGTCTATGAATTTTCACACTGTTTTTGTTATTTACTGTTGGACGTGATGCCCTAAGAAGTCGACAAGGTGAGGATCCAGGGCCCAAAGCAGATGGTCTTTAAAATGATCACGAAGATTCTCTCTTCTAATGAAGCTTAAGAATCCTGTAGGACTTACAGGGAGGGAAAAAATGGTCATACATATGAAAAGACAGATGTTTCTTAGGATGCTGCTAAACAGCCCTTTGACGGAGCCCAGGAAGAGCCACGAGCAATGACTTTATTTCTGAGATGCTTACTACGCAAGACTTTATTCTCATCTAATCAATGTCAAAACATCTTTTAAATGGAAATCATCTTTTCTCTGGAGTGTGTGTGTGTGTGTGTGTGTGTGTGTGTGTGTGTGTGTGTGTGTGTGTGTGAATGTGTACATGCAGGCAGGTTTAGGAGAAAGAGGGAAATGTGTTTCTTTTGGTATCTTTTAGAGACAAAGGACTGGAAAATGCCCCAGCTTCTCTTTTACAACCCTTCATCAAAAGAAATAACTCACTATTCGCTCCACATGTGGTTCTGGCTTAAAAACAGCTGCTGGGGATAGCTGTGCAGAATTAAATAAAGCATGCAGTCTCTGAGTATATGTCCCCAAACAGGCATACTGATGATAATTATGAGAGGCAGGACAGCTTCATGAATAGAACACTGGAGTTAGAGTCACAAGGCCTGGTTTTTAATCTGAACTCTGCCATTTAACTATATATATGACTTTAGTCAATTCACTTTAAACCTTTCAGCTCTCAATTTCTATATTGTTAAATTCATGAGGTTGGCCTTCATTCCTATAGTCACTTCCTGCTCTAAATTCAGTGATCACAATGAATATAAACTTGACATCTATTATATTTTGCACTATTTTCAGGTGGTTTCATATGGAAATAATGAAAAGAGTATTGCACTGTTAGGAGACCCGGGTTCAAGTCCCAATTGCTTATATCTTGTCCTCCTAGAATCTTGAATATGATACCTCAGTGGGTAGTGAGTGTTTATTATTTTTTACCTCTGTGATCTTGAGAAAGGCCCTCTCCTTCTTTGAATTATTTATTCAATATTTATTCACTAAAAGAAGGCTGTCTAAGGCTTTTTTGCCTCATATACAAAACAGGAATACAATTATTTAAACTACTGCCCTCCAAAGGTTGTTATAAGGATCCAATAAGGTAACATAATGTGGATGTAAATGTTTGTAAACATGGACATGCTTGCTCTGTTAAACCATTAATCATATATTTTATGAGCATTTTATAAATTATGATTCTTCTTCCTCAGCTGGTGGTTTATCATTTACAGTAGCTGGGGATTTTAGGTGCTCTAAGTCCTCGGTGCTTCGCTTATAGCACTCATGCTGCACTAAATTCAATAAAAAAATTATTATTTACATACCTGTCTCATGGCCCCCAACTAGAGTGCAAGTTTCTTGAGACAGAGACTCTATCTCATTCACTTTGCATCTCCTTGAAGTGCTGAGCGTCAGGTCCTGAAAATGACAGGAATTCAATAAATGTGTATTACAAGAATAAAAGGAAGCCAAATATGTTGGCACATACCTGTAATATCCTCCATGGAGGGAGGCTGAAGCTGGTAGATTTCGAGAATTGCCTCTCCTCTGCTTCTAGTGGATTCTTATTCCCAATTTTAAAAAAAAAGTCTAAAAGCCCTCTGCCATCTGAGTCTAACCTACCTTTCAAATCTTACAATACTTCTATCTGCATACCCTATGCTCCAGCAAAACTGGACCAATCATCATTTCTCAATATAGCTTGTACCTTCCCACCTCCAGGTCTTTGTTTACACTACCCTCTGAACTTAGAACAGCCCTCCCTCTCATCTCCACTTGTAGCAATCATAAGCATTCTTTTAAGGTCCTTTAAATTGTTTCCCCACAATGAACTTTCCCCTTATATCTGTTTAACTGAATTGAACTGAACGTTATATCTGTTTAACTGAATTGAATTAATAGATTTCAATCCTCTAAGGGACTATAGTGACCACCTCATCCAAACTTTTCATTTTTCTGAAGAGGGAACCGAGGCCCAGGTCACATAGACAATAAATAGTAGAGCAGAGATTCTGATGCATGTCCTCTGATGAATAAATCCATTGCAGTTGCCACAATATCTATTTCATGATACTTAAGTATTTTTATTATTTTGTTTACTTCTGTGCACATATTCATGGCCAGCAAAGGAAGTGGGTTATTCATTTAACAAAAGTGAAGGATTATAGATGGACAGCACAAACATTTCACTATCTATGAAATATTAAAAGAACCCAGAGGGAAGCCTCTGGAACCTTAGCACAAACCTCTAGAGGATTTACAGAAAGATATGGACAAGAATCACACAGCATGAGAGGACATCATCTCTGCAAGTAGAAAAGATGCACACTATGGAATCATGAATTCATTGTAGTTTATTAAGAGGTTGAAAACTACCGGTAACTATGGCCCTTCTCCACCTGTAAGCTCCTTGGGGCTAGGGATATTGCCCTATTTATTTTTTTCTTCCTCTCTTAGTACCTAAATATGTTTTTTTCATATATTAGATATGGTTTTTAATATTATTTGTTGTTGAAAAGTGGGTGTTTGACATGGGTTGGCTGAATGAAAAGGAGAAAAGACAAAACACGAATACCTTCAGACATCTCAAGTTTGAGGCTTTATACTAAATTCCCCTTTCAGAACTGGTTCCATCAATGCTATAGAGTGTCCATATCTTCTAACTCTATCATTGGCAAGTTATAAATTCTGACATTAATTCGCAGCCTTCCTTTGTGCTAGCACACAGAAGAAACCAATATTCGTCCTTGCCTACAACCAGAAGCTCTGATAAATGAAAACATTTACAAAAGAAAGAGGGGAAAGGTGAAAAGAACATGAAGTTTAAATGGATTCAGTTTTAAACAAGAGGCATTTGAAGAATTTTCTAATGGATTTATCAGTCTCTGTTTCCAAGGGGAATATTTCTTTTACAGGCCAGTGTCTTGAGTAGAATGTATGTGGATTGTTTTTAACCTTCTTGCGTAGCACCTCTTGCTCACCTAGAGTCTTGAATATGACATTTCAGACAGTAGTGAGTGTTTATTATTTATCTCACCTATTCGCCATCACGTTTCACTGTCTTAGACATCACTGCTGCAATGACATTCAATTCGTACCCTCAATACTGATCAGCTTTGGAAAAGAACATTTTATAAGGCTTGTGCCTGAATTGTGATAGGAAACGTGGCTTAACAGAAAGATCATTAGATATAGAATCAAAAGTCTTGGTCGGACTCCACCATGCCTTGTGACTTTGGTCAAGTCATCTCACCTTAGATCCTTCATTTTAACATAGATATAAATAGAACTCTGTGAAAGATAAATGTGATAAGGTATGTATAGACTATGTCACATATTAATAATATAATGGATTTTTACAGGGTTCCATTTACATTACCCAAAAAAACAATTCAGGCAACTTTACCATATTGTTCAGACCTCCCTCTCACTGCTGTATTTGGAAGAAAGTGTTTTGAATGATCAGCTAGAATGGGGTTCTAGAACTACTTGACAGATTTGACAGATAGCTTTTTAATAAAATGTATTTTCATATAGTTTCACCTCCAATGTATTTTATGAGCTTGCTAGACCTTAGAGTTCCCTTCCAGATATAAGTTCAGTTAAAGTCAAGGATTTCTAGAACACCCATAGTGTAAATCACAGTCAAGGGAGTGCAACCACAGTTCCCATGGGATGGAAAACTCCAATTTCCCTGAGGATTGGCCACACAGAATCTCTGGAGTCAGCTTCTAGATTCACTCACAAACCAGGAGTTTGTTTTGTGGTGGTGTCTGATGTAACCTGAATCTCAGAAGGCTTCAAGACTCGTCTGATTGTTGGAGGAAAAGATTGTTATCTGGTTAGAGCTAACCCATCACAGAGTAGGGCTAGGAGAGTCATCACTAGCTAGCTTGGTCAAAGAACAGAGAGGGACGTTTTTATTCTAAGTGGCTTTCCCCTAGAGCACAACACCTCAGGCCCCTCTTTTCTTACTTCCTGTCACCACCCTTGACCCCAATCCCTGTGTCTCTGCAAGGGTGAAGGTGTGGGAGATAAAGGGAGAGCGATGGAGCTTACACTGATTTAGAGCTGGAAAAGTCCTTAGAAATCATCTATTCCAACCACTAATTTTACAGATGAGCAAACTGAGATCCAGAGAGGTAAAGTAATTTGCCTGAGATAACTTAAACAGTAATGGCAGAGTCAAGATTCAAACCTAGTTCCTCTAAATGAAGCATTCTCTCCCCTATACCACCCTATGATCTTCTAATTGAAGGTCAGAAATTCAAGAAGATTTATTTTTTAGAATGTGCTCTGTATTATGCCCAGTAGAGAGATTTGTGTGTGATAACTCATCCGTTCTTGCAGATATTCACGAACATCAATGACCTTAGCATCTCCATTTTTAGCAGGAAAACTTCCTTGAAGCAATTTAGTCTTCCTAACTCTCAGCAGACTCTGCCACTTTCATACATATGGAACCAATCTGGTTAATGAGGGTAAAGCCATCCTTTCATGTTAGAGCTGCCAGCAACAGGCACGGGCAGAATTAACAGTCTACCCTAGGGACCATGTTTGCAGTTTTTCTTTTATTTGTTCACAGGCTGTCCAGCGGGGGGGAAAATACCCGAGGAAAAAACTCTGCTGATGGCACCACAGAGTTGTTAGTGTTGCTTCCTCACCCAGGATGCTACATCCTCCATAGCTAGCTAACAGTGCCTAGTCATCAACCTCTCACATGCCTGAAAGGCAGCTGAAATTTTAGTGTACTAAGCACCTTAGGGTGATAAGCAATTCCTGTTCTGTCTTTCTAAATATAGTATCCGTGTGTGTGTGTGTGTGTGTGTGTGTGTGTGTGTGTGTGTGTGCGTGCAGGGATGGGAGAAACACACAAATACACACACATCAGCTAGGCACATGAAAAGTCAAGGTGCTAAAGAAATTCAGGATATTGAAAGTGACATCCCAAACTAGCGGGAGGAGCCTAGGGGTTAATTCTTTCCCTCAATCCCCCAGGTATGGGAGCATTGGAGACACTTGACAAGATCCTATGTGTCTTCTCTCTAGGATAAAGGAAGGTCAAAGGCCTTTGGACAAGCCAGCCTTGCAAGTGGCGTGGTGTAGCCCAGATAGCATTTGATTTGGAGTCAGAGGGTTTAAATAAGTGAGTTTGAATTCTG
Source organism: Phalanger gymnotis (assembly GCA_028646595.1). Classification (NCBI taxonomy): domain Eukaryota; kingdom Metazoa; phylum Chordata; class Mammalia; order Diprotodontia; family Phalangeridae; genus Phalanger; species Phalanger gymnotis. The sequence continues at coordinate 399,451,774 of CM053623.1, forward strand.
ACTCTATTATGTGCCTCTGTGATATTGAACGAGGCACCTTATATCATTGGACTTCAGTGTTCTCATCTATAAATTAAAGAGCTTGGACTCAATGATCTTGAAGGTTTCTTACAGCTCTAAATGTTTTCAACTAGACCACAGCTCCCCCAGCCCTCCACCCCACAATCCCCTCATGTTTTTATTTTGAAACTGTAGCTTAGCAGACTTTGTTTCTTTGGCATCATCATTTTATGGTCTTCTAGGCCTACCAGAAAAAACAGGGATGGGGGGGTGTTAGGAAAAATAATTCTGTTTCACACTTTTAGGCTATAAGGCCTATCACAAGGGACTAGGACTACCACACCTTATATTGTCTTGTGTACTTGGATATGATAGACGGATGAGAAATGTTTCATAAACTAGAGACCTGAATTTTGACTTATTCTCTCATTTAATAACTGTGATTTTAGGTGTATGGTTTAATCACTCTGGGCCTTGTTTTCTCCAATTACATGTAAAGGGCAGATGGAGGCATTTTTCTGGATCCTTGTCGCCTCACTGATGAAGCCTCTGTTCTTGTGCTGATGGTATCATCCCATACAGGAGCATAAAGTCCTCATTTTCCTTAGAGATTAGGACTTTGTTCTAGTATTGATGATATCTCCTTATCCTGGTGTGAAATTCCCTTGACAAGGTTAATTCCTTGATAGGGGAAGAATTCACCTTGTTCTGTGTAGTAATTTCTTTAATTTTAATAGCACACTAATGATGACTGATGGTAGATGACTAATGATTTATGTTTAATTCCTAAACTGAGCTTCACCATTAGGGCTTAGCCTTTAAAAGAAAGCAGAAAAGTATAGAGCTGAAGACAGAGTAACATAGTGAAAAAAGTGTCTAAACTCCCACTCATACATTGTTCCATGGAGAGAAACCTGAATACTCACGAGGGTGCTTCAGGGAACCAGTTGCACTGAGGAGTCAATATTAGACAACGAGGGTGAAGAGTAGGAATTCTTGGGCCACAGTAATTCATGGACCAATTGGGAACTGAAATTGAGGAGTCACACAGAATGGAACCAATATGTGTAGGTGCAAACACAGACTTTGTTTTTCATGGATACTGTAAATTATATGGATCATGCAGGTCTAAGGAAGGGGTTTCAATTCACTATGAAGTCCAACTACTTTCACCTTTGGGAGTTCCCAACTGTGACTGTGCTGTAAGTTCTGAAGAATGTACAAATTCCTAAGAAGATAGGGCTGTGGAGAGGGGAAGATAGCTTGTCACTTTAGAACCCCCCCACCCAAGTTATTTCTCTTTTCTGCAAGGATGGACTGACACCTAGGGTAGTACTACAAGTAAAGAGGACTGTATGGGTCCCTAAGGAGGGCAGCAGTTCACTGGAGAAAAGAGAGTTGTCTTGAGTCTCTGTGGGTTTACGCAATTTCTTTTCTTTTTTGTTTGTTGTTCAGTCATTTTTCGGTTGTGTCCAACAGTTTGTGAGCCCATTTGGGGTTTTCTCGGCAAAAATACTGGAGTGGATTGCCATTTCCTTCTTCAGTTCATCTCACAGATGAAGAAACTGAGGCAAGTAGGGTTAAGTGACTTGCCCAGGGTCACACAACTAGCAAGTGTCTAAGGCCAGATTTGAACTCAGGAAGAGAAGTCTTTCTGACTTCAGGAATTCTCTCCACCTGTTCTCCCCTTTTTTTGTTAAATTGAGTAAAACATGTCCTATATTCAGTGTCTCATTGTCTCAGCATGTGAAGACAACATTCTTATTGTTTGAGAAATCTAGAGAAGAGCCAAATCCTGATTTTCAGAGAGGCATCTCTGGGGCTGTGGGGTGTCGGGGATGGGTAGCTAAGTTAGCTAGAGAAATGATGACTAAGTAACCTTCAGGTTTAGAATTCTGCTTTGTATAAGTCATGAGAATCAATTCTAAGTCACCTACCATGTATAAAATGTGGGCTTGTTCTTTCTGATGCCAGAAGGCAAAACAATAAGCAATGTTCTTAGTTACAGAACCCAAACCAAGGGGAAACTTCCTAACAATTCAGTAGGACAGGCGCTGGTGAGCTTCGCCACCCTCAGAAGTGGAGGTTTCCCAACAGAAGCCAGATGACTATGTCATAAATGTTGTAGGATAGATTCCTGTTTAGATTGGGATTAAACTAGATGACCGCATAGAATCCCTAACTCTGAGGTTCTGAGTGAGCTGAATTTGATGCTTCCAGAAGTTCTGCAAGAGGGTAATTCGTATTATGTGTTGACTTTTGAAATTCAGCTGCCTTGGCTTTCTGAACTAGCTCTATTAGTTTTACTTTGTGGCCTGCTTCCCTGGGATCAGAATTCCCAGACCGTTATCCAAAGGACATTCTTGTCTATTTCTCTGGAATCCATTGTGTCATCCATGCTGCTCTTGGTCCCAGACAAACACGTTTCTGGCTATGCAGCCATGGACAAGTAGGGGTGTTGCTACCCTCTGTCGACCCCTAAATAACAACCCCCCCACAAAATTAACTCCGTCTTCTTGACGTTCTCTTGCAAAGTGGGATATTCATCATTGTGCGAGCTGTTTCAAGTTTATTTTGCTTCATGCAATTTTACAGTATTATTTTAAATTGCTGTTCCTGTTGTTCTTACATTCATTTCAACAAACATTTATGAAGTGCCTGTGATGTGCCAGGCCTTATGCTAAGTGCTGGGGATACAAATAAGAAAAAGTAAGTTAGTCCCTCTCCTCAGGGGGCTCATGATCGAATGGGGGAAGACAGTAGACAAAAGAAGGCTGGAAAGAGCAGGGAAGATAGCAGGGGGTACCCATCTTATTCCCTGGAATTGAAAGCAAGCAGAGATGCAGAGGGAAAGTGGAGAGTGAGCTGGAAAATCCAAAGGATACTTTCTATAAAGGAAGCTTAGGAGGAGCTGAGGGCCCCACCCTCCTCCCTCCAATCAGAGGAGAGAGGAGGTGAGGGAGCTGGGAAGGATTTTGAGTATGCAAGGTTGAGTTTGCAGCATGGAGGTGATGAGATCTAGAGCGATCAGCTTATCCTGGGAGGGGCATCTTGCTTCGTGGAGTTGAAACTAAGAATATGTCCCTTCTTTATCTCTACTTTGATAACAGAATAAAAATGAAATTGGGGCAAAAGTAAAAACAAACAAAACCTACGAAAAAACCAGTTCAGCCAAATTAATAAATATATATCACTGGAGCCTGACAATATATGCAATGTTCTAAACCCACAGTTCCCTTACTCTTCAAAGAAGGGAGAGATATCCATTGCTGTAGCTCATAATAAGATAAGCTTAGTTATTCGAATAATTACACAATATTCAATTTAATTAATTGTCATTGTCATCAACCATTTTACAGGTGAAGAAATAGAGGCTCAGAGATTTGCCCAGCACCACAGAATAGTAGCAATGATAAGACTTGATGTCATGTCTACCTTCTTTGTTACCTAATTCAGAACTCAGGGCAGCTAGGTAGTGCAATGGATAGAGTGCTGGGCCTGGAGTCAGGAGGACTCGTCTTCTTAAGTTCAAATATGGCCTCAGAAACCAGCTATCTGACCTTGGGCAAGTCACTTAACCCTGTTTGCCTCAGTTTCCTCATCTGTAAAACAGCCTGGAGGAGGAAATGGCAAAACACTCCAGGGTCTTTGCCAAGAAAACCCTGAATAGGGTCATGAAGCATCAGACAAGCCTGAAAATAATGAAACAACAAAGTCCGGAACTTTGTTTACTACATCGTGTTGTCTCTTTTATTGATTTTCATATTGATTTGTTTCTTGTCATTTTGTTGGATCAATGTAGTGTTAACTCAAAATTCCTTTCTGTATGTCTAAATCCTAACTGGTAGAAAGATGACCCCAAAATTAAAGGACTGAGTTTTCTGAAAGAAACTTCTGTGAATGGATTTTTTTTTGAAATGTCTGACTAAAAGCATAAAGAAGCCCAACCCTTCTGACAGTTTAAAAATTTTTTTGTTTAGTATTTAATCTTTTCCCAGTTACAAGTAAAAACAATTTTTAAAATTCATTTTTAAAACTTAGAGTTCCAAATTTTCTCCCTTCCTCCCCCCCTAATCCCCCTCATCAAGAAGGCAAACAATTTGATATAGGTTATAGATGTGTAGTCATTGCAATGCAATGCAACATTTCCATAATAGTCATGTTATAAAAGAAAACATAGACCAAAAAAATAATCTAAAGAAAAATAAAGTAAAAAAAAGTATGCTTCAATCTGTATTCAGGCACCATCATTTCTTTCTCTGGGGATGGATAGCATTTTCCATTATAAGTCCCCTTCAGATTTGTCTTGGATCATTGTATTGCTAAGAATAGCCAAGTCATTCACAGCTGATCACCTTACAATATTGCTGTTACCGTGTACACAGCGCATTTCACTTTGCATCACCTTATGTAAGTCTTTCCAGGTTTTTCTGACAGCATCCTGCTCATCATTTCTTATAGTCCAATAGTATTCCATCATAATCACACACTACGATTTGTTTGGCCATTCCCCAGTTGATGGGTATCCCCTCAATTTCCAATTCTTTGCCACCAGAGAAGTGCTACTATAAATATTTTCATAATATAGGTCTTTATTCCCTTTTTTAATCTTTTTTCCAAGAATCTTTTAAAGCATGTTGCAAAGAATGGGATTTGGAAAGTAATTTTTCTCAGAAAAAAATTGAGAGCCATTTGTGACACTTTTGAGAATAAATAAATGAAATAAATCTTGGTCTTATCATATGAAGTTGATATTTTCAGCATTTACTTTAAAAACACACAAAAAAAAACTTTTCCAGACAAGGCCCATTCATCTAACAGTAAAAATAGAAAATTAATAATCTAGTCCCAGGACTTGATGAAGTCCATCAGTACAGATATGAATATGAATTCTAGGTTCACAGGCCAGGGGTCTAAAACAACTTAGAAAGTCCCACAAGGAACTAGAAAATGGATTTTTAGGTATTCATGCAGAAGAGATAGCTCTAAACCTGTCTCTCTTTTATGACAGTCCACAGTATTTATTAAGGGATCCACCTCTATATAAGTGATACTACATATTATAATGTTAGAAAGGAAAAGATTCCCACCCTGAAGGAATTCAGTGTCTACAAAAGTTAGAGCCAGGAAGGACCTTTAAGATGGCTCACTTCACAAGTGAACAAATGGCAGAGGCCAGATTAAATAACTAACCCAAGGTCATTGAGGAAATAAATGGCAGTGAGTCCAGGTGCTCTGACTCCACATGTTCTCCTTTCTTCCACTGGATCAGATAAAGCGCTTCTCCAACAGTCTAGTTCTTCTCTATCCTGTGGCCTGTTTTCAGCAAAGCTAGACTAGGGCTACAGCCCTGATCTCCTGACTTTGAACCCAGCGCTCCAAAACAACAAAACCTAGAGAAACTCATGACCCCCCATATGGATTGCCTCATTCAGTGGAAGGTAAAGTCCTTGAGGAAATGAAACAACAATGCTACTTGTCACTACTGTGGGGGTGTAAGGCCAATAACACCAGCACACAGGAGGGCTACTAGCACAGGTTCTTTGATCTGCTTTTCTAAGGAAAGCAACTTTGAGGGGTTAACTTTAATTAGACATATACATATATGTATATATATATATATATGTATGTATATATCATTCACTTAGTTCAAGGGGAAAAGTCAGCATCCTGAACATCAGAAAAAACACAAACAGAAATTATATAAACAGCAGAATAACACAAATCAACAGCTTCTAGCCATCTGACCAAGACATTACATACATAGGTACCGGAGAGAGAAACACCAACATTTGGGGTTTTCAAAGCCAGGGGTTCCTTAACAGCTACCCAGAATCTTGTCTGGTCAAATCATGTGACAATTTTCCAGTGAGTGAGCCCCAAGCAAAATGCTAACCTCAGAGCATATATACATTTCTTCACGGTCAGATTCATTCCAAGACTCTTGATTGAAGCAAAAGCAAGACTCAAAGGCACTTGATTGCCTTAGTGCTGAGAAGCACTCCAAAACAAAAGACAACAAAAAGTCCCACTTTATTTGCCATTAAATGGAAGGATGGCCTCCCTTCTGTTTTTGTGTCCCCATGCTTAGCACTGTGCTTGGCACATAATGGACACTTAAGAATGATTTTGCATTCAATTCTTTATTTGTGTCATCATTTATTGTGTCATTGTGTCATCATTTATATGTGAGAACATACATTTATTGTGTCATTGTGTCATCATTTATATGTGATGACACATAAGTTGTGCCTTGAAGGAAGCAGGAAGGATAGTATGAATTGAAATGAAGGAGGTAATCCTTTCAAGACTTGGTTCACTATGTGTTTTAAATTCGTTAGGTCTAGGGAAACATTCTCATGGTATCTAGCACTTGGCTGGCACATAGTAGGTGTTTTAATGAATATGGGATGATTGATTCATGGACATCAGGCATCCACTTTTATCTTGTCATTGTACAGATTTGTGTTCATACTAAGTCTATGGCCTCTCACTCTTCTATCTCAACTAGAATAGCAGCAGATTATGTCTCTGTTCAGTCATGGCGAACTCTTTGTGACCCCATATCGGGTTTTCTTGGCAAATATACTGGACTAGTTTGCCTTTTGCTTCTCCACCTCATTTTACAGATGAGGAAACTGAAGCATAGTTAAGTGACTTGCCTAGGGTCACATAGCTAATAAGCACCTGAAGCTAGATTCGAACTCATGGTGATAAGTCTTTGTGGCACCAAGTCTAGCACTCTATCTACAATGCCACCTCACTGCTCAGATCATAATTCTACAGTGCTTTAATGTATACTCAATACTTTCTTCACAACAATCCATTGAAGTGGACAGTACATGTATCATTCAAACACTTCCAGAAGTCTTGCTGCAGTTTTAAACTCTTAACATTTAAGTAATAGCTTAAAACTGTACTAAGATATTCTTAATTTAAGACTGAGGAAATTGAAAGTCGAAGTTGTCACATGACTAGCCCATGGTCACATAGTGGAAAAGCCAAGAACCAAACACTGTTTTTCCTTTTTTTTCTTTTCGGCACCTTACTAATTCTGTTTTCTGCTATGTCTCCTCACCAGGTAAGAGGACCCCAACAATATGACCATTTATCAATGGAGAGGATGCCATAGGAACACCAAGGCAGAGAAGGGACCTTAGAAATCACCAAGTCCAACTCCTACTCATTTTACATTTAAAGTCCGTTGTATAAGAGTGCTGGCCCTGGAATCAGGAGGACCTGAGTTTAATTTCGGCCTCAGACACTTACTAGCTGTATGAACCCAGGCAAATCGTTTAATTCTATTTGCCTCAGTTTCCTCATCTGTAAAATGAGCTGGAGAAGGAAATAGCAAACTGCCCCAGGATCTTTATGAAGAAAACCCCAAATGGGGTCACAGAGAGTCATATATGACTAATCAACTGAAAAACAACAACCAGAGAGAGGGTAAAAGAATTGCCCAAAGTCACCCAAGTAGTAAATGGCAGAGCTGGGATTTGAATCCAGGTCCTCTGACTCTCTGGGTCAACATTCTTCCCATTTTTTCTACACTACTACTTCTAAGATTGTGAGTAGTAAAAAAGAACATGCATATGGCAGCACTTCGTTACCATAAAAATGCTACATTATTATCAGTTATGAATTAGATAGTCAAAAGAGCAATGAACTTTAAATCAAAGGATATGAGTTTGAGTTCTTATTCTATCTACCCCTTCTAACCTCTAAGATTCAGAGTAAATCATTTCATCTCCCTAGGCTTCATTTTCCTTATCCAAAGAATGGGAATTATTAGATCCCAACACAACCTACTTTAAAGGGTTGTCGTGTGAAAAAAATACTTTATAAATCCATTAGGGAAATTTAATGGGAAGACCCCATCCCATTAACTGGCACCCTGCAAACATGTCGAGGTTTCAAATAGAAGTTTGTTGTTGTTTTGTTTTGTTTAAGTGAAAATTTACAAAGGTACCTTGCAAACAGAATTTTGTTTTAAACACCTAATAATGGAAACATGTTTATCAATGTTTATAATTTAATCATCTTTGCAAAGGCTTTCATGTCTCTTCATGCAGCTGAGCATGGTAATGTTATCTGCCTCCAGTTCTGAGTCTCATTATATTTTCCTGTGCAAAGGCTGGTATCTCTACCAAATGGCTTTTGGCAGCAAAACAATATGTCTAAGGAATAATTGCCCTCGGTAGAAACATAATGTAGGTTGGTAATGTTTCTAAGATGGGGTGTGCCCAGTTATACATGATAGCTCATAAAGACACTACAGGTTGTTAATGTTCTGGGATGGCCTTGGCCATCCATTAAACTGTGTACACACACACACACACACACACACACACACACACACACGTACCTTCACACACACTTTTAAAATGGCATGAAAACAGCAACGTGCAAATCTCCATAAAACAAATCAGCTGCCACCAGTGCCTGAGATTCTGTCAAAGCATATGGCAAGGGCTTGCCACAGTCACATACAGGATCTTTGTTTCCCGCAAATATTTTTTAAATGATCCTTGTATGCCACTCTCAGCCCCTAAGAAATGCTGAGAAAACATTCCCAGTACACTTGGTGCTGTGGTCTATTCTGTGCTCCTGTGTTGCAATGTTTGGCTAGTGAGACTACACGAGTAAAAGTGCAGAGGATTAGAATAATTGACAAGAAAGTTATTGAGAGGAAATAATGAAATATCCAGATGATTGATGAAATCTTGGGTTTTCAGAGTGGGGAGAAGTGTATTGCCATGTGTGTGTATGTGTGTGTGTGTGTGCGCGCGCGCACGCGTGTGTGTGTTTTATCATCCCTAAAACCTCTCATGCTTTCCAGAAGTAGATCTCTCAGAGTTATTAATCCATCAATAACAATTTCAACCTAGAGGAATGAATGATTAGATGAAAAAAGGTGGGGGATCTTTTTGGTTTTATCGTTGTGCTTTTGTTCTCCACTGTAGGTGCCAGGGAAATACCTCAGCCCATTCCCTAGTCCTGAATTCATTATCTACCCAGACAGTTGTTTGCAGCTGTCTACACAGATGTACCCATCAAATGCCATTCCCAAAAATGTTATCACCAGCAAGTCTCCAAGCCTGGCTCAGCCAGGACTGATTTGGAGTAGGGGGAAGGAGAATACAATCCTAGAACTTGTGAATTCTAGAGTTGAAAGGAACCTCACAATTCACATCAAAATCCCTAGCAAAGTAAGTGTTCAATTCCCTCACCTCTATTTGAAGAGCCCCAGGGGGCTCATTATCTCCCAAGGTAGCCCATTCTTCTGTCAAAAGATCCTAACTATTGGACAGCTCTTCCTTGTATTAAATCTACTATTCTATAATTTCTACCTTTTGATTCTAGTTTGAGTCTCTAGGGCCCAGCAGAATACATCTAATTCCTTTTCCTCACACTAACCTTTAAGATATGTGAAGATAGTAGTTACATCCCCTTAAAGTCTCCTGTTTTATAGGTTAAGCATCCCTAATTCAATAGATTCATATACAGCATGGTTCCCAGCCTGGTCTCAAACTCATGGACATTTGAAGCTATCTGAGGCAGAGATAAAAATCTGTCTCTAAGGTTCTTCCTTTGCTACTGTGTTATTGTCCTATATATCCTGTTGTATGCACACATTTCTATTTACTGACTGCTGGCTATCTCCCCATAAAGAGGGCTATGTATGATCATAGAGTTTAAGAGTAGGAGGGACTTTGGGAACTATCTGTTTCAACCCTCCAATTTTACAAATCACTAAGCTGAGAAGCAAAGAGAAGACATGATCACCAAAGACAAGTAACTGAAACATTTCACCCTAGAAAATGACAAGGGTCAGACCGGAAGGTGTCTGACTTCCTGGGATTTTATGAAACGAATGCTCAGAGAGATGAAGCCACTGGCCCAGCATCACATAACAAAAAGGTCAGAAATGGAAAGGGAATTCAGGCCTTCTGACTCCAGATTATTTTATAAAGACAAGAGGAGCCTATTCTATAACTACCTACCTCACAGAGTTGTTGGGGGTGGGGGTTGTGTTTTGTAAACCATAAAGTTGTATATAAAAATGAATTATTAAAGACACCTCCCCACCATTCTTTTGCAGAGATAGGGGACCCAAAGGTGTGGATCATTGCATATATCATCAGTTGCTGGTTGTTTCTGTTTTCTTTTGTTTTAATGTATTAGTCAAATTCAATGATATTTTTTTTCTTTCTCTTCTCTTTTTTTTTTCCTTTTAAATATATTCTTTGTGTAACACTGACCACCCTGGTCCCAACTTGAGTACCTCCATGCTAGGTAAAAACTGATTAGATTTTTATATGAGCACAGGGGAGATTTTTAGAGATGTAAAAAGAAAAAATTTTAATGAAAAATAATTTTTTAAATGTGACCTGATGTCGTAATGCCTTAAGAATATTCAGGATATATAATCAATCTGTAGTCAGGGCCAGTTTTACAATCAGGGTACATCCTCCCAATTCTTGAGTTGTTCTTTCCTTGGGAGAAGGAGCCCAGCAGCCAGGGTTGAATCCAGGGAAGAGGGAACCTGGGAGGGACATAAATCTGAAGCTATAGCTGACAGTAGTGATAATCTGTCTCCATCAAGATTCCCAGGGTTTAATAGTTGTTCATAAGTCCAATCCAAGAACTTAAAATGCATGATATATTTCTATTAATAGTGTGTTATATTTACACATATGACTAAACCACAATGATTCAGTGCAATGTTATCTTAGTAATATCCCAAAAAGCAAGTCTATCTTTATAGTCTAGCTAATAAAGAGGCAACATGTATAATAAAAAGGGCCCTGAAGTCAGAGTCAGAAAGCTTGGGTTTGAGTCCATTTCCTAGCTGGGACTTTGGACAAGTGTGTCTCTAAGTCTGGAGGGTCCTCATTTTCTGCACTTGTAAAATGAAAGTGATAATCTCTAAGACCCATTTTACACACACACACACACACACACGCACGCACACACACACACACACACATGTATTTCAGTTGAGGAGGGTGGTATTTTTCTCCAGTTAAAAATATGGAACACTTCATGAATTTATGAGCCATTTTTCCAAAAGGACCATACTAAACTTCTCTGCATCATTCTAATTTTAGTAGATGTGCTGCTTCCCCTAAAGCAGAGGTGTCAACCACACAGCCCACAGGCTACATGCGGCCTTCAACACTCCTCCAGTGCCAACTGCACCAGATTAAAACATAACTACAAAATATTTAATAAAATAAATAAAAATATAATGAAACACAAATAATATTACATTTTAAAACCAAATCAATATGAGACCCACAGGAATCTCTCATGTACCAATTAGTGGCCCCTGTTTCTGTTTGAGTTTGACACCACTGCTCTACAGGTTTAATAACGTAGGCTCTACAATCAGAGGTCCCTTCTGGCTCTAAGTCCCTGAGAAACTATGTTCTGTTAGCAATTCCTTTGTAAAAAAATCTTTAAAACAATAGTTTTCTTCATAATGGCCACTCAATTAAAGGTCTACATCTGGTTCGATGCAATTGACTTTTAATTACAAGGATTACTTTAAGATTCAACTATAGGCTCAGTCACCCCTAGGTCAGAAAAATGTACCTCTGTTTATACTGAGCACCTTCAGAGCAGAGGAAAGTACACATAGGAAGAATACTCCAACTAATTTATGCTAACTTTTCAGTTTGGCTCATGTGTGTGCATGCGTATATGTGCATGTGTGTGTGTGTGTATGTTTTCCTTCAAGGAAAGAGTATTGGATACCATTACTTTTGACCTTACTTGCTATAACTGGTTCACCATAGTCAAAAGTCAAAAGAGATATAATCTTAATACGTAGTAGATTGGGAGTCAAGAGAAAGAGAATCAAGGCTAGGATCTATCATAAAATTTCTATGGGGCCTTAGGTAGGCTACTTGACCTCTCAAAATTCCATTTTCCTCATTTGTAAAAGGAAAAAAGTTTATTTAGACCAAGTTTTCTTAAGCTGGTGTCCATGAACTTGGATGGGAAAAAAATGAATAGAATGTATATTTCAATATATTTGGTTTCCTTCATAATCCTATGTATGTTAAAATACTGTTCTAAGAGTGAGTTCATATTTTTATATACCATTAAATTGCCAAAAGAAGTCCATGACAAAAACAAAAGATTGGAAAATCCTGGGCCCTTTTCACACCCAACATTCTAAGTTCTATTTCAACTGTTTTTTTCTTTTAATTTTTTAAATACACTTTGTTTTATGTTTTAAGTTTCCTTCTAGCCACAATGCTCTATTTTCTAGGTTCTGAGGTCCCTTTCAATTCTAACTTTCTTTGTCCTAAGACCCTTTCCAACCCAAACAGGCTTCATATGGAGATCTCTTCCTGTTCTACTATCATACAAGTTTTCTGAGTTATTTACATCTGGCCTTCTCAAGTTCTGGGATGAGAAAGGCACAGAAGCTACTGCCCACCATTTGGACACAGTTTGGGGCAGCAGGATTAACATCTCAATGGGATGCACAAATGGAAAGTGATAGCCTTCCTCCCACAGAATACAGCTAGCATAATTTCCTTCTCATAGAGAGAATCATAAAAGGACATAACTAGAAGAGATTTTTGAATCCGGCTATTCCAATGCCCTCATTTTACAATGAGGCTGGGGAACAGGGCACAAAAAGTCTTGACCCATTGGCAGGGGCTCTAACAGTTATTATTGTGAATTTTGGTAAATTAATTAATCTCTCTCAGCCTCAGTTCATCTATAAATGGGGATAATAATCTGATATCTACCTCACAAGACTTCTTGGGCAAAAAAATTTATAAATCTTAAAGAATTATATATAAACGTGATCTGTGATTATTACAGATAAGCAAACTGAAGCCCAGAGAAGGGAAATTTAATGATCAAGGTCAAATAGAAAAATAGTAGAAGTATTAGACTCAGACCTCAGTCTTCCTGATTCAGGGAGATCTGTGAGCTTGTTGTAGCACCACCAAGCTTCATGTATTTCTTCTTGTCTTCCTCTTCTGTACAAGTCTCCCAAATCCATTACAAATAACTTTACTCTCTCATTTCTCAGTAAAATTGTGTGCCAAAAAACCTACTGCTGAATAAAATGAAGATTCCCAGCAAAGGCACAGAATTAAATATAACATAGTTCTTCCTTTACAGGGAATTTCGGAAGCTAATTTGAAAGAGGTTCCTAAAAAATAAAACAATAATTCATAATGATAAGTGGTGGTATCTGAACCAGAATGATACTTGAGGCCATGTTCCATTATGACGTTATAATAGGGTAAATGGAAAAAAAAGTTAAAGGAACATTCCTGTTAAATATATTTTCTAATGTGGATGCTTGAGGTGATGTATGTGACTAAAAAACACTCTCTTTTGTTTACTGTGCCATCCCACAAGTCTGCAGGTGAATTCAAAGAAGATTATATATTACTTAATATATAGAATATTCAGTAGACAAATACCGCTACCCTCAGTAATTATTCTTCTGATGTACAGAAGAGCCAATGGCACTCTGTTTTTGACAATGAGTTTCTATTCCATAAAATTTCATGGCTGTGGAAAGAAATTTCTATATCTATGGCTTTGGTTAATAGCACAGAATGCGTACTTTCATTCTATAAAAAATATTTGTTCTCCCTTGTATCTTTAGGGTTCTTATGTGTTTAATGGGGCTTAATTAAATACAAAAGGAAAAGGCAGGTTGCAGTCACCAGTGACTGCTTCTAATCATAAACAGCATCACTATAACACTGTAATCTTCTTGAATTGGTGTCCTCCAAAATAGTCATCCCCACCCCCTACACACATACTTTAATGTTAAGCCTTTCTACTGACCTTCAGACCACATAAATAGGTAGCCATAGGCTGACTCACAGACTTCAGCTAGTATAATGTCCTTCTCATGAACTAATACAGGCATAAAAGGGGAGATTGAGGAGGGATTTTTGAGCAGATGATGGATGCCACAATGGAATCATATCATCCTGGCAGTTAATTCACATAGCTGAATTATATGCTTTGGTTCCTGCCTCATTCCTGATCAATAGCTTAGCTATGTGTTATGAAAAAGAAAATTGACATTGAATTGTTTCCATAGCTGACATCTCTGATCTATTTCCTTTCTGATAGACTGCCTTCTTTTAAATAGTTCCCACCTCCTTAGCAATTACAACTGTCAAAGATGCTGTATTGTGTTTTATGGGTCATTTAAGGGGTTATTCAAGGACAATTTTGACCATCCCCAATTTTTGTCTTGAGTACCAACTTTAGAACCTAACTACCACAGGAGATGTGATTCTCCCATTCATTATGTAACCAGCTCTATTCTTGAAGCCTTTCAATATGGGTAGCAATTCCCAGAGCTTGTGCTCCATTGGCATGGCCACAGGGTATTCGCTTATTATGGGCCTGACTACAATGAGGCATGAGAGGAGGGCTTTAATGCACGAAGACTTGTTCAACTATAAAGAATAAGACCTTAAATTTATTTATAATGCATTTGGCACATTTGCTTAGCAGAACAAGAGAGGGATTTAAGGTTTTAAAAAACACTATAAACTCTAAAACACTGTAAATATCAGTTATATTAAATAGTCACACAGCACTTTGGTGTTTACAAAATGCCTTCATATTGCCCTACGAGGAATGCTAACAACAATTATTATTATTATAAAAACTGAGACTCACAGAAATTAAGTGATTTGCCTATGATCTGACATCTACTAAGTCTCAAAGCTGGGATTTCTAACCCAAATCCAATACTTTTTCCCCATTACTAATTCTACCTTTAATTCTAATCCTAGTTCTATTAACTACCAGTCAAATGTGCTTATGCAACTCACTATGAGCATCAGTTTCTTCATTTTCAGGAAGGGAGGGAGGGAGGAAGGAAGGAAGGAAGGAAGGAAGGAAGGAAGGAAGGAAGGAAGGAAGGAAGGAAGGAAGG
>CM053623.1:399467217-399477243 GCA_028646595.1 Phalanger gymnotis
AAGGAAGGAAGGAAGGAAGGAAGGAAGGAAGGAAGGAAGGAAGGAAGGAAGGAAGGAAGGAAGGAAGGAAGAAAAATGACAGATAGATAATGATTAAGCACTTACTATGTCCCAAGGTCTATGCTAAGCAATACATCCGCAAAAATAAACAAAAAGCAAGAATCTCTCCCTCAGTAAGTTACATTCTAATGAGAGAAGGAAATAACCACAATAAAAAGTGAGATGAAAAAACATGGGGTCTGGAGTGGGGAGCAAGGTACAAAAGGCATCCAGGGAACCACGAGCTGCATAGATGCTTCCTCAAATAGATGATAAGGAACAAATTCACCAGTCAGAGGATTAATCGAATGTGGTTAATTATACATGAATTATCTACCTGACTGGAGTGATGGGAAAATCAACTCTAATGACAGATATGAAAATGTATTGAGTAGAAATCCCTATACCAAGGTGAGAGATTACTATCACTTCAGTGAGGACAGAGGGGTAATGTGATGAAATGAGTAGAAAGACTATTGGATTTAGAGTCAGGAGCCCAAGGCTACAATACTTCCTAGCTAGTTATATAGCTCTGGGTATACAACACCACCTCCCTGGACCATGATCTTGTCATCTCTGAAATGACAGGCAATCTGTGTCATACAATGGGTAAAGCGTTAGCCTTGGAAACAGGAAGATCCAGATCTGCATCTTGCCTCAGACACTTATTAGCTGTGTGACCCTTGGCAAGTCATATGTCATGTTTGTCTCTGCTTCCTCCTTTATAAAATGAGAATAATAGCATTTGCCTCCCAACACTGTTGTGAGGATCAAACAATATTAACATAAGGAAAGAGCTATATAGATTCCAGTTGTTTCTACTGTTACTTTTGAAATATTCTCTAATATTTCTTCCCGCTCTAAAATCTATGGGTCAGTCATGATAAAAATTTTAAAAAAGGCAAAATGTTTTCTCAGTAGTCCCCCTCTCTCCATTACCCTCTAAAGTAGACCTCTTCTAAAGTGGCAATCGTCTTTGTCCATTCTTCCACAACAAGGTTGACTTCCTATCTAGAATTAAGTTCCAAATTCTTGACCCCATTCCAGAGCCCCTCTAAAACTGTCCTTTTGGAGTTTTTGCCCTCAGAGTCCAACTTGTCTACTAGCTAGTCTGACAAACTAGGCAATGCCAAGAGTAACAGTTCTACTTGGGTGACCTTCTGGGGATAACACTCCCAATTGTGTCCTTGTTAAAATCTTCATCAAAGCCATGAGACTCCAGAACCAGTTATGAAATACTTAGGGACAGGAGCACATCAATATGGAAAAGCTTACTTTTAGTCAACCAGTCGCCACCTTTTATATAGAGATAGGAATAAAGAAGTGTCTGCTTACAACTAAAGCTAGGCACTGAATAAAGAGACCATTTCAATGAATCAAGCCCAGAGTTTTAGGTGGGTCAAATTTGGGAATACAAGCTCACTTGTTAATCTCCAAGGAGAGTAATCACCAGTGCTAGCCATGGAAGTCATAACAGTTACCTAACTTCTCACCCAGTATAAGAGTTTTCTCTAGGATATCCTCAACAAGTGGTCACCCACACAAGAGACAGCTTGACCCCGTGGATAGAGTGACAACTCACAGTTAGGAAAAAAAGTTGTTTTGAAGCAGTTGGTGGCTCAGTGGACTTAGTTCAAATCTGGCCTCAGACACTCGCTACCTGTATAACCCTGGGCAAGTCATCTAACCTCTGTTTGTCTATTTCCTCAACTGTCAAATTGGGATAATAATAGCACCTCCTTTAAAGGGTTAACAAGAGGATCAAGTCAGATGATATTTGGAAAAAGCTGTTAGCACAGTGGCACAAGGTAGGTACCACATAAATGCTTATTCCTTAGGTACCTATGCAAATTATGCCATCTCAGCTTCTTCATCTTCAGAACGGAGATGATAATAGCCCCTACCTCCCAGGCCTATTGTAAGGTTCAAAGGAGATCATGTGCGTAATATAATTCACACACATTGAAGTGTTATACATATGTCAGCTATTATTTTTATCTAGACTCTGATTGAAAACACTCAGTAATGGAGATTTGATCAGCTCAAAAGCACTGCACTAGGAGGTCAGAAGTCCTGGGTTTGAGTCTGAGCTCTGCCATTTTCTTGCTGTATGACTTTAGGCAAATTGATTTCTCTGAGACTCTATTTCCCTATCTGTAAAAGGCTAGGTTTCTCTAAAGTTCCTTCCACCACTGACGTCCTGTGATTCTGCAGTCTTTTTCATTGCTGAGTTGGGAGCTGAAGTGTCTGCCCCTCCAACTGTTACTTTTGTATGTGTCCTCGTTTTGTCCTTTGGGGCTGAGAAGAACAAATCCCTGCCTTCTTCCATGTGACAGTCCTTCAGCTCTTTGAAGGGGGCGATCACTGCAGAGGGAAGATTTTAGAGCAACCTTTTTAAAAACCATCTGATCCTGACTAATGGAGACTAAAACAGACCTAGACAAAAATGAAGAAGATAAGCCCTTGGAAGAAAAATTATATGAAAGGTTTTTGAGGTTGTGTGATATAACTTAGCTGAAACATTCTGACCAATGTGAGCATCTGAAGAAAAAGCCTAGAACTTCCAGACAGTACTCAGGCCATGGCTGTGTTTATCCACAGTCCCTAAGCTTGTGTGCTTGGATTATTTCGTTTTTATTACATTCCTACTCACACATTCCTCCATTGAGAAGCACTTTGGGGCAATGGATTGGGTTCAAATCCTGCCTCAGCCATTTACTAGCTGTATGACCCTGGCCAAGTCACTTAACCTTTTTGTGCCTCAGTTTGCTCATCTGTAAAAGTAGGTAGACTTGATGATCTCTATAGTATCTTCTAACTCTAAATCTATGATCTTCTGGCCAGTCCAAACTGAGTTAATCCACAGAAAACACTGCATCCATCATTTGGGGCTTTGGATATTTATGATTTAAGCATAGCTATTATCTCCCCATTTCCAGAGAAGTGGGAAATCGACATCATTAATCCAGAACATTAGGCCAAAAACAAACAATACTGAAACTACCTGCCCAGATCACTCATGCTTTTATTTCTCAGACATTGCCTCTAGTGAAAGCGGAATCACTCAAGACTAGAGTGGAGATCAAAGCCAACAGTAGAGGTAGCCTTTCCATACAGCAGCAATGATGCCACAATTACCGTTCATTCAAGGAAGGATTCAAGTCATTTCATACCCTAATTGGGCATCTACCATGTGCCCAGTCCTTTGTTAGGCATTGAAAAAGTCAGAGGAAGACAACACAAATATCATCTTTTCTATGAAGCATTCCTCCCTCCCCCCAGCACAGTAAGTAACAGACAGTCAATGGGTTAAAAATGTTTATTAAGCACTTACCATGGGCCAACCACTGTGCTAAGTGTTGGACGTAACAAGTTTTCCTCTCATCTTACTTACCCCTAAGTATCACGCTGCATTTTTTCCCATTTCTTACACCCACTTCTCGTGTATTACTTTGTATCATAGTTATTTGTGTATATGTAATGTTCCCTACTAGACCACAATCTAATGTAACAAAGGCTATGCCTTATCTAGATTCTGTATTTCTACAGAGTTATTAAGGTAAAATGGAAAGATGGTCTTAAATCCAGGAAGAACAGATAGAACTGATCTGGAATCCTGCCATAGGTACTGCATGATTTTAGGTCATTGGCTGAATCTCAGTTTCTACTTCATTAAAATGGGGAGAATGCTGGCATCTATGGACAAAGTCATTGTTAGGCTCAAATGAGATGATGTCTCATGATTCCCTTATTTAAAAGCCAGCTATTATTATCTCCCCCATTGTCTAGCAGAGTGTTCTATACACAGTAAGCATTAAATAAGTGATTGCAAAATTTAACTATCTTGCACTCAAAATTCCAAGTGGGGGATATTGTTTTTCAGGCTCTGTGATATGGATAATGACCTTAATCATTCACTTTAGTTTGTATACATAGACTCTTTAAATAAAACTATCTTTTTATCCACCAGTCTTAAATATTTATACACCTTAGATGCATTAATAAACCCCTTGCTCTTTCCCAAAGCTGCCTACACACACACACACACACACACACACACACACACACACATACACATACATATACACGCACACCATATATCCCAGGAAAAAGAGTCATTCCTTTTTAATTTTACAAAATGTCATTATATATATATGTGCACATATATGTATGTATGTGTGCATGTATGTATGTATGTAAAAACTTGTGAAATTGTAGCTGGTTTACATTTGTGAATAATTCTTTCCCTCTTTAAAGGAAGCTCCTTCAGTAGATACATGACCCAGAGGCCAATATTCATTTCTTAGATTTCATTTCTTGCTCAGTAGAAATAAAGGTTGTTGCCAAATAATTACCCCCTTGTGCAGCTTGACTTGTGCTATGAAGTTTGTTGGGAACACACAGGCTCACTTGTGCTAACCTCCAGCCTCACCTCTCGACAGGTGATCTCCTTGGGAAGGCAAAGAGGGAATAGTATTCATTAAACAACCATTAGCACGATTAATTCTTAGCCAAATGCATTTCCCCTAGTTAATTCTTCAACCCAAAAAAACTTAGCATACTTGTCAGTCACTTTGGAGAGGGGGATACAGATGTCAAATGCGTTTTGATGAAGATGAGATATTTTTTCTGAATTTTAACGAGTCTGACAAGAACAAACTGTCTGGAAGCTTGCAGAGATTTCTCTAGCTGATTACCATGACAAACATTGTGGGCGATGACAGAGCAAACTCAAGGCAGCAAACCAAGAGATACTCATGCCAGAGGCACGGGCACTGGGCAGGGAGTGCTGCCAGGCTTATGCCTGGCTCTCTATGAGTTCACTGCTTGTAGTTCTCCTTGGTCACCAAGAAAGCTGAGATTATTCTTTTAAGTGCAGCTAAAACTAACAAAGATTGAGGAGTAGGGCTCCTTGTAGGGCATCTCCATCGATCATTAAAGCTTTGGGGAGTGGCGCTAGCCTATTAATCTCAGGGTGAGGACTGTGGAAGCCAGCAGATGGTTTCCACCCACTGCTAGTTATCTTCTCCATGGGTTTGGTGGCCTCAGCTTGCTGACATTATCCAAGTGACTTGGCATTGAGACTTGACTGTGTTAATGTTTTGATTTTTCTGGCAAGACTACAGGCCCCAAAGGAAGAGGCCTCTATAACTGTGTGTGACTTACACCCTTCTACCTTCCTGTGTTAGTTTCCCATGCTCGGCTCTGAGTCAGGGGCTTTGATCCTGGTCACAGTACAAGTTTTTTATCTCATTATCTGTGCTCCCCATAGAGTGGCCCTGCTTATCTACATGTACTGTCTGGTGGGCAGTGATCCTCGGGAGAAAACCGAGTGGTAATTGAGCCAACAGCAGGTTGGTCAAAGGTTTATGAGAAGGCTAGGCTCAAAGAGTTTAGACTAATGTACAACAATCTGAGATGTACTTTAATTGGAGAATAACCAAGCACAGGACAGGGGAACTCTCTCCTAATGTCAAAAAAGAAAGCCATTCTAACAGACACTCTGGGCAATCACGTGGAGAAAGATAATAATTCTACTAATGGACAGCAAAACAAATAGAAACTAAAATATTCTCACTTAGGGGAATCCCAATAAGGGATGTTATTCTTAAGTGATTGACATTCACACGACTAACTCCTCACGAACTTCGTGAATTAAGGAAGTGTTATCTCCAGCCCTGCTAGGCATCCTATTGTTCAGTTTTATATCCTCAAGGGTACATTCTCTGTGCCCTTCTCCCATAATGTGTCTGGTGCAATCACATGCTTTCCTTTCCTCCCCAAATCAAAACCTGCCAATAAGTCCTTCATTTACCCAAAGGGGCAAAAAATTGAGAGTTTGAGAGCTTAGAGGGGTTATCCCTTCCAAGGGGTTTATACTCTGACAGGAAGGAAAGTCTTCTTCTAAATGAATCATACTCTACTGTCAGGAATCACCCAATGAATGGAAGCATATTTGGAGGAGGAACAGTTTTCCTGGAACCACTTAGTCATATATTTTTGTCATCTTTAGCTAAGGATAAATATCCATTTACCTCAATAATTCAAAGATCTTTGATTTCATGATTACGATTACTCTCTCCATGTCTGCAAATGGCAACCACCCCATCCATACTTTCATAGAGAGTCCTACAAAATTTGTTGTACCGTTGAGTCATTTTTCAGTCATGCCCTACTCTTCATGACCCCATTTAGGGTTTTCTTGGCAAAGATACTGGAGTGGTTTGTCATTTCCTTCTGCAGCTCATTTTGCAGATGAGGAAACTGAGGCAAACAGTGTTAAATGACGTCTTCAATGTCACACAGATAGTAAATGTTTGAGAATGGATTTGAACTCCGATTTTCCTGACTCCAGGCCCAACTCTCTATCTGCTGTCCTATGGATGAAAACAACATTTCCCAGTAGCCAACTGGCACTCCCAGCTTAGTATATCTAGCTCTCTGCTGATAGAAACACAGTTTATCACAAGGTGCATGAGTGCAGACATCTCCAGCTTGGTAGGAACTGCATGCACCTGTCCTTCCCCAGCATGATCTTTGGCAGCCCAGTGATACCTTCACACATGATAAGAACTTGGAGAAGGCCCTTAGTGGAATTCTTGAATCAACAATCAGCATGGTATGGTTTTTAAATAACACATACATATACACATGTAGACGTACACAGCTGGATATGTACACATGGGTGAATGTGCATGTATAAACACTCATTACTCCCCTTCATACCCTGTATGATCCAGCTAAATCGATCTAATTGGTGTTCCATACACACTACATTCTGCTTCCTATCTGCATGCATTTATACAAATAGAACCTCAAGGCTGGAATGAACTCCCTCTTCACAACAAAGATGTTACTTTATTTTTCCTGATCCCCCTAGGCAGCCCCCACCAGATAGTAACAGCTAGCATTTATAGAGCACTTATTATGTGCTAGGTGCTTGATAAGTGTTTTACAAATATTATCAAATCACCTTGTATTTGTTTTACCTTTGGTTTTGCATATATATTATTTTGTGTGTGTATGCATGCAATATTGTAATATATAATGTATGCATATACATGTACATGCAAATATTTATTATAAATATGTATTTACCTATATGTGCACATGTACATGCATATATTGAGTTAGGGGAAAATATATACACACATATGTATATGTGTGTGTGTGTGTGTATACACACACATACACATATTTTCCCCTGACTAATTGTATGTCCCTTAAAAGCAGGAATTGCTTTCTTTTCATCTTTGTATCTCAGGTGCCTATCATGGTACCTGGCATACAGTGTGCTTCAAAATTATTGGTTTTTTATTAAGTGCTTTCCTCATGACAACCTTGTGAAATGGACCCTACAGGTATTATTAACCCCATTTACAGATGAAGAAACTGAGTGTCCAAGAGGAAAATTGACTTGACCAAGATCAAATGATGAATAAGCATCAGAGTCCTAACTTTAGCCCAAGTTCTTAGACTCCAAGACAAGTGTTCTTAGTTCCACAACCCATCAGCCTTAGCTTGTGACAATTCTTCTGCTAACTGCTCCAGGCACAATGAGATCACTTCTGGCAGGTCAAATCAGGAGGGATTTATTAGTGGAAAGCACACTCTCTGGATGGGGGTGAGACAACGGGAATTGTTCAAGGACATGCAGCTAGTTAGCAGTAGTGTGAGAACGATATGAGGCCTCTGGACTCCAAAGCTGCCTGGCATTACGTAAATCACTGGACTCGGCAGGAAGGCAGACTGGTTATTGTTCCTTGTCACCAGTTCTAACAATCATGCTCTTATTTTGTTCTCCTGTGAACAAGCCCCCAAACTACCCATGGAATTGTCTCCATAGCTTCCCATTTTATACTTTATTTTGCTGCTTGACAGCAACCCTGACACTGAGATAATGTCTCCACCACACCCATCTCGTCCCTTTAGGGACGGGAATCCTCTCTGAACTTCCTATCATTACTTCTATTACCTGTTGGTTTAGAGATCTCTCAATTGTCTGCCTTATTTTTGGGGCTCTGAATAGCCTCCAGATAATAATTATACCCATTATGACACACTCCATCACTTACCAAACCCAAGCAGACTATACCTGTCCCTTCAGGTTAGGCACAGGTTGGGTGTCTCAGAAGGGATTCCTGTCCAGCAAGGTGCTATATGAGAGCTCTGGTGGAAAGGGCAGTGGCCTTAGATTCAGGAGAGTTGAGTTCAAATCCCGTCTCTAACTCTAGCTGGGCAATGATAGCCAAGCTTCTTAAGCTGTCTTGCCTCAGTTTCCATGTATATAATATGAGCATGACAAATCTGTAGCCAACCTTCTAGGGTTGTTGTGATGAAGGAAGCTTGGCAAACCTTAAATCCTCATAGAAATGAAAGTTATTATTCACTAGGGGGTAGGAGTTTTAATGCAAAAGGGGAGGGGAGACTAAGGTTGATCCTGAAGTTATCCTTAGCCCCACTTCACAATCTTGCCTGTTTCTTTAAAGCTTCCTACTAGAAACTAGAGGACTACACATGGAAGATGATAAGATTTCACATCTACCTATTATCAGCTAGATCTTAGAACTAGAGAAGTCCAACCCACTTATTGCACAGATGAGGAAACTATGGCCCAGGTAGGTGAAACGACCTTTCTCAAGGTCAGAGAGGCATAAGCATCAAAGATGGGATTTTTCAGACACTTACTAGCTATGTGACCCTGGGCAAGTCACTCAAGCCTGGTTGCCTCCCCCCACCAAAAAAAGATGGGATTTATAAAATGATGCTTTGAATCAAGGGTCCATGATATTTCTACTGAACTGCTTCAGGTAAGGTCATAAAAATAAAATCAATGTCCTAGTAATGAAGACTTTTGCCAGAGGAAAATTGTCCCCACTGGGGCAGATCTCCTGGCCCTACTTTTTCCATAGATATGAATTCCTCATCAGTATTAACTTGACGTTATGCCTTCTATGATGTTTGCTGTCATTAACGTAGGGTTGAATTGGCCAGGCATATCTATACATGAACTTGATTTTTTCAAGGGTTTTACATATATTCCAGGTAACTGCCAGAAGATAGTTATAGTAATTTCCTCATACACTATGATAGCGTTTTAGAGCTGGAAGGACCATTATACATCTAGTATATTTATTTAATAAATGAGGAACTGAGAAGTATCATGAAATAATAGTAAGTAAGCAGCAAGCCTGCAATTCAGCCCAGGCCTTCTGACTCCAAGTATATCATTTTTTCCCCCTATAACAATATCAACTGGTCAGAGAAAAATGTTGGGTAGATAGAGCATTATTTTAATATGACACAGGTGGGGAAAGTGATACTGCAGTAGCTTAAGTGACATGCCCATGATCACATGGTCATCAATGGCAGAGTTAGAATTTAAACCTAAGTCTCTTAACCAAAGCCTATGTGTTCTCTGTGATAACACACCTACCAGGAAACGTACATGAGATTAGCCTTTAATCTTTATTATTCCTCCTCTTTTCTCTGACTAAGGCTAGCCCTAAAGGCATTGTCCTGAAAGTTGGCCCATCCAAGGTTTATACAACTTTTTAATCTCTTTTGACTATGCTCTCCTAGAAATCAGCCTTTACCTTGCAGTGGAAAATAAAATCTGAATTCCTTCCCGGTTTCCTTCTTAGATCCATTAGAATATTCTGAACCCTGAGGTGTAACGCTATGCATGCATGGAGACTGTCCGGATGCAGGCAAAGTTAATTTACGTTTCAGGGAGATTTCTAGGTTGACATGTGAAAGGTCAAGACTCATCTGACATCATTTCTTCACTATGGGACAGTGAGAAATATAAGGAAGTTAAGAATTGATTCCTTCCCTCAGAGAGCTTATAGTCTAATTTGAAGATACAAAACAACATAAAATATACACACCAGTATAGAATATGTAAGATGTGTTCTTATTTATGACATATATGAATATATGTAACATATCGTATATATACAAATACATACATGCACGCACACACAT
>CM053623.1:399477343-399526710 GCA_028646595.1 Phalanger gymnotis
GAGACTGTCCGGATGCAGGCAAAGTTAATTTACGTTTCAGGGAGATTTCTAGGTTGACATGTGAAAGGTCAAGACTCATCTGACATCATTTCTTCACTATGGGACAGTGAGAAATATAAGGAAGTTAAGAATTGATTCCTTCCCTCAGAGAGCTTATAGTCTAATTTGAAGATACAAAACAACATAAAATATACACACCTCTATAGAATATGTAAGATGTGTTCTTATTTATGACATATATGAATATATGTAACATATCGTATATATACAAATACATACATGCACGCACACACATATATATATATGCATATCTACCTATAGTCTAAATGATGTTCAGGGAATGTTTTGATAGGAAAAAAACTGAGGTTTGGACTATGCCTGAGATGAAGAGAGCCAGAATAACTAGGGAAGGGAGTTCAGGAGCTTGAAAAGATAGGCAAATACTTGGAAGATGATCAGTTTGGGCATTTTTCCTACTATTGCCAATGTGGTACCAGATAAGAATTATATTTATTGATTTCCAGTGGTTCTGGAAGCCAAGATGGCAGAGTAAGCAGGTTCCATAACTGTCTCACATTTACCTCTAAACAACCATAAAATAGCACCCCAAAACAAATCCTGGAACAGCAGGACTGTATCAACAATCCGGCTAAGCAGCTGCTATGAGGGTATAAAGCCAACAACAACTAGCTCAAAGAATGCTGCAAGCCCAGGTCCTTTCCATCTGCTTTACTAAGGCAAGCAATGTTAAGGGGTTAACAATCTTACTTTAATCCAGCATACAAATAATATCCACTTAGTTCAGGGGGAAAAGCCAGCACCCTGAATTACAGACCAAATACAGTTCATAGTTATCAACATCTACGTCTTCCGCCTGGGAGCTCATTACAATGGCTGGCCCAGGGTCACACGCCACTCTTGCTGTGGCTAAGAGCTCAAGAGAGAATGCTAACCTCTGCACTTACATATCCTGTTCGGGGCCCAGAGGGCCCTGACCTCACCCAGGCTGGGCATGGAAAAGTTCCCCACCCCCAATATCACAACAGATACAAATCAATGACTCCCAATTGTCTCAGTGCTGAGAAATACAAAAACATCCCACTTTATCTGCCACATTCAAACAAAGGCCAGAATCATTAAAGGTCAACAGCAAAAAGTCTCACCTTAATTACTATTACAAGGACCAGCAAAAATACAGAGTACAAATCTTTTAGCCCCCAAAACATGGCAGATAAACAGGAAAAATCTGTCTCACTAGGGCAAAAGGGGAGCACAGTCCAGGACAGGAAGTGTCCCAAGGAGCCAGCAGCAAACCCCACCTCAGCAAACCAGTGGGAAATCCTGAGTGCCACTGTGGTAGAGCATGTAAAGATCAACACCAGGACCCCCAACGACCCCCCACATACCTCAGCATAGCCAAGGAAATGGGCAGACTTCAGTTCCAAGAATCTCCAAGTGCTTCGACATAGCCCCAGGCAAATAGGCATCCTCCAGTGGCCTGACTGCCACATGCCTCAGTATAGCACCTGAGGAAACACAGAAATACCCCCACTGGTCTCAGTATACCCCATTCACCAGAACTAGGAGCCTGGCTCACCACCAGGTAAGCTCCTAGACCCCTACAGCTTCTGGCTACCCCCTACCCCACCCCCTCAGTGCAGCACCAGATATGAGGGTTTCCCATGGGCCTCAGGGCAACATCAGTGCAGAACAAGGTAAATAGCCAGGGCCTGCAGTCTCTGGCACAAGAAGTCTGAGACCTTCTACCCAAGAGCAGATATCAAATTTAAAACACAAGGATAAAGCCCAAAAAGATGAGCAAAAAAAAGAGAAAAAATTTGACCAGAGAAAGTTATTATGGTGACAGAAGATCAAGACACAAACTCAGATGAGGACAACAATGTTAAAACATCTGTGGACAAAACCCCTAACAAAAATGAGAAGTGGTTTCAAGCCAGAAAGAACTCATGGAAAAGCTCAAAATGCTGTTTAAAAATGATTTGAGAGGCAGAAGAAAAACTGGGAAAAGAAAAGAGAGTGATGCAAGAGAATTACGAAAAAAAAAGAGTCAACAGCTTGGAAAAAGAAAATGACTGCCTAAAAAGTAGAATTGGACAAATGGAAAAGGAAATATAAAAATCCACCAAAGAAAACACTGCTTAAGAAGTACAAGTGGCCAAATAGAAAAGAAAGTACTAAAGCTAACTGAAGAAAACAACTCCTTTAAAGGTAGATTGGGCAAGTTGAAACTAATGAGTCTATGAGACATCAAGAATCAAACAAATTCAAAAGAATGAAAAAATAGAAGAAAGTGTAAAATATCTCATGGAAAAAAACAACTGACTTGGAAAATATATCCAGGAGATACAATGTTAGAATCACTAGCCTACTGGAAAGACATAATCAAAGGAGGATCTGGACAGCATCTTTCAAGAAATCATCAGGGAAAATTACCCTGATATCCTGGAACCAGAAGACAAAATAGGCATTGAAAGAATCCACTGATCACCTCAGGAAAAAAGATCTCGCAATAAAAACTCCAAGGAACAATATAATCTAATTTCAGAACTCTCAGGTCAAGGAAATAATACTGCAAATGTCCAGAAAGAAACAATTCAAATTTTGGGGAGCCACAATCAGGATTACATGGGATTTAGCAGCAGCAACACTAAAGGATAAGAGTTCATGGAACATGATATTCTGAACTGCAAAGGAGCTAAGATTACAACCAAAAAACACCTGCCTTGCAAAATTAAGCATAAGACTTCATGGGAAAAAAAATGGCTATTCAATGAAATAGAAGGATTTTAAGCTTTCATAAGGAGAAGACCAGAATTGAATGAAAAAATTGATCTCTAATGTCAAGACCCAAGAGAAGCTGAAAAAGGGAAAAGGGGAAAGAAAACATAAAGGATTCAATGGGGCCAAACTGTTTAAATCCCTACTTGAGAATATAATACTTATAATTCTTAAAAAACTGTATCACTAATAGTACAACTAGGAGGAGTATACATAGACAGAGGGTATGGGTGTAAGGTGAATTTGAGAGAATGACAATAATACTAATAATTAAGGGATGAGAAAGAGGAGGACACTGGGTGCAGAAGAAAGGAGGAGGTAGAATGGGGTAAATTATTTCACATGAAGAAGTGCAAAAACTCTATTACAGTGAAGGGAAAGATGGGAGTGTGGGAGATGAACATCATCTGAACCTTACTCTCATCAGTACTGGCTCAAAGAGGAAAACAGAATATAGAAATCTATCTTACCCAATAGGAAAGTAGGAGGGGAAAAGATTAAGTAAAGGGAGGGGGAAGACTGACAGAAGAGATGGTAGCTTGGGGGAGGCAGTAGACAGAAGCAAAACATTGTCAAGGAGGGAAAGGGTAAAAGGAGAGAGAGGACAAACAGGAGGAAAAATAGGTTGGAAGGAAATGCATAGTAATAATAACTGTGATTACGAATGGGATGAACTCTCCCATAAAATGGAAGCAGATAGCAGAGTGGATCAAAAAACAGAATCTTATAATATGTTGTTTACAAAAAATACATTTGCAGCAGAGAGACATAGGCAGAGTAAAGGTAACAGGCTGGAGCAGAATCTATTATGCTTCAGCCGAAGTAAGAAATAAAAGTCGTGGTAGCAATCCTGATCTCAGACAAAGCAAAGGCAAAAATAGACCTAATTGAAAGAGACAAGAAAGGAAACTACATCTTTCTAAAAGGTACTATAGATAATAAAGTAATATCAATACTAAACATATGCACCAACTGGTATAGCATCCAAATACTTAAAGGAGAAGTTAAAGGAGGAAAGAGACAGCAAAATTGTACTAGTGGGGGACTTCAACTCTCCCCTCTCATAATTTGATAAATCCAACCAAAAAAAAAAACAAGAAAGAAACTAAAGAGGTGGATAAAAATATTAGAAAAGTTAGATATGACAGTTTCTTTGGAGAAAACTGAATAGGAACAGAAAGGAATATACCTTTTCTTCAGCAACACTTAGCACCTACACAAAAACTGACCATTTTTTAGGGCATAAAAACCTCAAAATCAAATGTAGAAAGGCAAATAAATGCATTCTCTTAGGATGATAAAGCAATAAAAATTACATTCAACAAAGGGCAGTGGAAAGATGTATTAAAAATTAATTGGAAACTAAATAAGCTAGTCCTAAAGAACAAGTGGCTAAAAGGACAAATCACAGAAACAATCAATAATTTCATTTAAGAGAATGACAACAATCAGAAATTCCAAAATTTATGGGATGCAGTCAATCCAGTACTTAAGGGAAATTTTATTTCTCTAAATTCTTACATCGACAAAATGGAGAAAGAACAGATCAATGAATCAGGCTTGCAACTAAAAAGAACCTAGAAAAAGAACAAATTAAAAATCCCCAATTGAGCACCAAATGGAAATCCTGAAAATCAAAGGTGAGATTAATAAAATTGAAAGTAAAAAAAAAACTATTAGGCTAATAAACAAAACTAGGGGCTGGTTTTATGAAAGAAAAAAAAACAGTAACATAGATAAGATGATATGCATTCAAATATTTGACAAAAGCTATCATGCCTTTAGCCCCTAAATCTTCTTTTTTAAAAGCTAATAATAGTACTGGATTTGGAGAGAGAAGACCTAGATAACCAGTAGACCTAAATTATTTGAGAGATACTAGCCTTTAAATTCTTTTTAACATTTAGCCTTTGGGCCTTTTAAATATCTAGTCTAGTGGCTAACTTTTTAGAAATGAACCTCTCTCTGTTCTTAGTAAAGCTGATTCTTCCTTGGACATTTTATATACACTCTGTCACCAGGCCTACACTTGAGAACTTTGTAGGAATTGTTAGTGTTTACATTCTGATACCATAATTTCCAATATCCCAGGGTCACCTCCATTTCATGATGAGGCAATGAAGGAGGACTTTAGTTTAAGAAAAATGGTGTTCTATAGATGCGAGGCTCTGGTTAACTACTACCAGGTAACACCTATGGAAAATGACCCTGAACGAGTCATACCCTATTGTCAAGGACTTTGATCTCTTTTTCACTTTCTCAAACACACAAAATGGAAGGAATTTATTGTCACTGGGTGAGCCTTGTCCCCATAACTATCATTGGGATGAAAGATAAGAGGATCTTGGGAGAGCATATGAAAATATACAGTCATGGGTCTAAATGATCAGAATGCATAAAAGTCAGCAGATGGCCACTGATCCTGCCACATTCTGCCTCACTAAAATTAGAGCCATAGACTGATACTGCTGGCTGAAAAAAATGAATTATAGACTTAAATTGAGAAAACAACATGATTTTGTGGAAAGTAATGCAATTTATGTCAGGAAAAGGGGAAACGTGTATTTAATTTCTGTCTCTGTGTGTCTATGTGTTAAGTATGTGTGTTTGTGTGTGCATATGTACGTGTGTATGTCCCATGCTCTATCTTATCTTACCCATATCTATCTGGCTTTCCCTCATGCATAGAACATTCTCCTTCACCTGCTCTAACTACAGACCTCCCTGGTTTCCTTTTAGTCTCAACTAAAATCCTACCTTCTACAGTAAACCCTCCCTATCCCCCTAAAAGGGATTCCAGTGCCCTTCTTCTTTTATTATTTCCTATTTATACAATTATTTCCTATGCTTGCTTTGTACACAAATGTTTGCATTTTGTCTTCACCATTATACTGTAAGCTTCTGAAGGGCAGGGACTTTTGCCACTAGTTATACCCCCTAACACTTAGCACAGTGCCTGGCACATAGTAGGTGCTTAATAAGGCAAAGAGATGTAGTTCTCAACAAGACCAGGTCCTGGAGAAACTATAACTCAATAAAGTGTACTGTACAATGGTGGTGGGGGAAAAAAGATTAAGAATTGTAAGAGCTGGGATAAGACCCAGGTATACCATCAGCTTCTTGTGTGATCACTTCTCTGAATTTCAGTTTCCTCCACTACAGAAAGGGTGGGTTCATAGGATTTAGAATAGTAAGAGAACCTACTGATTATCAGAGTTCTCTTGATTTATAGATGAGGAAACTGAGACTCATAGAGGGAAAGAAACTTGCCCAAGAATTTTCAGATATTAAGAAACTGATCCTTTGTTTAGCCCTTAGGTTGAAGAAGACCATCTTTGACAATGTCCTTCACTTGAACTTTAAAGCTAAGCTTATGGAAGCCTTTAAAAGGGGACATATTGAATTGAATATCATATTCCAAAAAAGGGACAGCCACAAAATTTTGTGTGTGTTTCATTTTTTAAATTTTTAAAAATTTGTTTAGTATTTTATTTTCCCCCAGTTACCTATAAAAACGAGGTTTAACATTCATTTTTAAAACTTTGATTTACAAATTCTCTCCATTACTCTTTCTTATCCACTCACCCACCATTTAAAAGACAAGCAATTCGATATAGGGTCTACATGCGCGGTCACACAAAACATTGCCATATTAGTCATGTTATGAAAGAAAACATAAAAAAAGTTCTCAAGACAAATAAAGTTTAAAAACTGTGCTTTAATCTGTATTCAGACACAATCGGCTCTTTCTCGGGGGACGGATAGCATTTTTTATCATAAGTCCTTCAGAACTGTGTTAGATCGTTATATTGCTGAGAATAGCTAAGTCAGCTGATGATCATAATATTGCTGTCACTTTGTACAGAGTACATTTCATTTTGTATCAGCTCATCTTTTGAGGTTTTTCTCATCATTTCTTATAGCACAATAACATTTCATCATAATCACATATCACAACTTGTTCAGCCATTGCCCAGTTGATGGGCATCCCCTCAATTTCCAATACTTTGCCACCAGAAAAGAGCTGCTATAAATATTTTTGTACATATAGATCCTTTTCCTTTTTGTTATTTCTTTTGAGATATAGACCTAGTAGGGGTATTGTTAAGTCAAGGTTGCATAGCACTTTGGACGTAGTTCAAAATTGCTCTACACAGTAGTTGAATCCACTCACAACTCTACCAACATTGCATTAATGCCTCATTTTTTTTCCATATCCCACTGTCATTTTCCTTTTCTGCCCTATTAACCGATCTAATAGGTATTAAGTAGTACCTCAGAATTGTTCTAATCTGCATTTCCCTTCACAAGAGTGAGTTAGAGCATTTTTCAGATAGCTATGATTACTTCATCTGAAAACTGTTTTTATCTTTTGATCATTTATCAATTGGGCAATGGCTCTTATTTTTACAAATTTGACTCAGTTTTCTGTATGTTTGAGAAATGAGGTCTTTATCAGAGAAACTTGCTTCAAACTTTTTTCACAGTTATCATTACTAACTGTATTGGCCTCTATCCTATTTCCCTGTTTATTCTATTCTCTCTCTCCTTTTACCTTGCCCTTCCTCAAAAGTGTTTTCATTCTGACTACCCCCTGCCCCAATATGCCTTCTTTCTATCAATGCCTTCTTCTCTTTCCTCCTACTTTACTATAGGGTAAGATAGATTTTAACTGTACAATTGTCTATATATATTATTCTTTCTTTGAACCAATTCTAAAGAGAATAAAGTTAACTTGATCTCTGTGATCTCCCCCTTCTTTCCCTTCACTGTAAAAACTTTATCCTGCAACTTTTAAGTGACATAATTCACCCCATTCTACCCCTCTCTTTTCCTTGCTCTCAGTACATTCTTCTCTTACCCCTTAATTTTATTTTTTTAGATATCATCCCTTCATATTCAACTCACACCTATGCCCTCTGTCTATATATACTCCTTCTATCTGCCCAAATATTGAAAAACTTCTTACAAGTTAAATGCCTATGTAGGAATATAAACAGTTTAACCTTAGTAAGTCCCTTATGATTTCCCTTTCCTGTCTACCTTTTTATGCTTCTCTGGTGTCTTGTATTTGAAAGTCAAATGTTCTATTCAGCTCTGGTCTTTTCATCTAGAATGCTTGAAAGTCCTCCATCTCACTGAATGTCCATTTTTTCCCCTGAAGGATTATACTCAGTTGTGCTGGATAGGTGATTCTTGATTGTAATCCTAGCTCCTTTGCCATCCAGAATATCATATTCTAAGCCTTCCAATTCCTTTATCATAGAAACTGCTAAATCATGTCTTATCTTAACTGTGGCTCCACAATATTTGAATTGTTTTCTTTTGGCTACTTGCAATATTTTCTCCTTGACATGAGAGCTCTGGAATTTAGCTATAATATTTCTAGGAGTTTTCATTTTGGGATCTCTTTCAAGAGGTGATTGGTAGAATCTTTCAATTCCTATTTTACCATCTGGTTCTACACTATCAGGGCAGTTTTCCTTGATAATTTCTTGAAAGATGGTGTCTAGGGTCTTTTTTTGATCATGGCTTTCAGGTTGTCCAAGAATTTTTAAATTATCTCTCCTAGATATATTTTCCAGGTCAGATGTTTTTCTAATGAAATATTTCACAATGTCTTCTATTTGTTTATTCCTTTGGTACTGTTGGTTTCTTGATGTCTCCCCAAAAAAAAACTTCCACTTGTCCAATTCAAATTTTTAAGGAATCTTTTTCTTCAGTGAGTTTTTGCACCTCCTTTTCCATTTGGCCAATTCTATTTTTTCAGGAGTTTTTTTTCTTCAGTGAATTTTTGTGCCTCTTTTTTCCATTGAGCCAATTCTCTTCATCAGCTTTTTGTACCTCTTTTTTTTTGGGGGGGGGGGCTACTCTGTTTTTTAAAGTCTTCTGTATTTCTGTTTCTCTTTTATCAAGCTGTTGACTCATTTTTCTTAATTTTCTTGCATCATTCTCCTTTCCCTTCCTGATTTTTCTTCTACCTCTCTTACTTGGTTTTCAAAATCCTTTTTGAGCTCTTCCATAGCCTAAGACCAGCTCATATTTTTCCTGGAGGCTTTGGATGTAGGAGCTTTGATTTCATTATCTCTTCTCAGTGTGTGTTTTTATCTTCCTTGTCACCATAGTAATTTACTTTGGTCAGAATTTTTTCTGTTGTTTGCTCATTTTACCAGCCCAATACTTGACTTCTAACTCTTTGCTAAAGTAGGGCTCTGCTTCCAAGATGGAGGGTGCACTCTCCCAAGCTTCAAGGGTTTCGTGCAGCTGTTTGCAGAGATACTCCTAGAGACCTGTAAGTTTCCAGTTCTTCTAAGGTGGTATGATCTAAAGAGAGGTGTGTTTACTATTCTATTAGCCTGCGGTCTGGTTTTGTGAGCAAGTACAAGCATTCTTTTCTGTCCTGGAACTGTGATGAGGGTCCTTGCTGCACTGCTGCCACAAGCTCTGATGTTCTACTGCTCCAACTTGCCCTGGGACTGCCACCCAGGACTGTGACCTGGATCCAGGAATGGGCAAAGCAGCAGAGTGCTGCCTCAGTGCTAGCAAAAAGACCCTCGTAATCTTCTAATCACGGGTTCGATCCCCTCACACTCTGTGGGCTGAAAGCTCCAAAAGCAGCTGCTGCCACTGATGATTCAGTGGTTCCCAAGTCCTGTTCCTGCTTTGCTGCGGCTGGATCTGTGCTAGCATTATCTGTGCTAAACTGTGCTCCACTTTCACCCTGATGTGACAGACCTTTCCTGCTGACCTTGAAGTTGTCTTTAGCTAGAAAAGTATTTCACCCCATCCTTTTGTGGGTTCTGCCACTCCAGGAATTGTTTTATGGAATTATTTAAAGACATTTGGAAGGGTTTTAGGGGGAGCTCAGGTGAGTCACTGCCTTTTCTCTGCCATTTTCCATAAAACTTTTGTTGTTCAGTTGTTTTCCAGTTATGTCCTATCCTTTGTGACCCCATCTATAGTTGTCTTGGCAAAGATACTGGAGTGGTTTGCCATTTCCTTCTCCCACTCATTTTACAGATAAGGAGATTGACACGAACAGGATTAAGGGCCTTGACCAGGGTCATGAGTTATTAAGCATCTGAGGTCAGATTTGATTTCAGGTAGCTGAGCCTTCCTGATTTCCACTCCTGCACCCTACCCCACTGCCCCATCTAGCTATCCCCATAATACTACAAAAGAATAAATTTCTTTAGTGTGAGTTTTCTATCCATAAACACATCACAAGCCCTCTATTCCTTAGGTTTTACAGGCTCATGTGACTAAAAAAAATCACTTTGATAATCCTAGGTTTTTATGGGTGGAAAATTATTACTATTTTACAATGTGACCACATGTTTCCTTTGTATAGAATACCTAAGTTCCTTACAGTTTGTGAGCATTAGTCTCTGTTAATTTAATTTTTAAGCACCATGATCCTCTTAGAGAACATATTAGAAATAAAAAATAGGAAAAGACAAGAAGGAATATTTGTGCCAAAATTGGGCATTTATAACAGGTGGAATGATAAGGCAATGATCCAAATAATTTTGCCCAAAAGGTATGCTAGCCTCAATTCCCCATATGTTCCAACAACATTTGTGTTATGGTAAATAGGAAGCCAGCCTAAGAACCAGAACGAGCTGAGTTAAAGTCCCACCTCTGAGACAAATTGGATATGGGACCCTGAGCTGGTCATTTAAACTCTCTGGGTCCCATGGAAATAACTCTAAATTTCAGAGAAGGTGCTGACTTGCCTTAGTAGAAGGAATTATTTCACCAGGAAGTTCTCTATATCAACAAAATCACAGATCAATCTCCTAGAGAATAATATTTTTGAAACTAAAAGTTTTCTAGAATCCAATTTTTTTTTCTTGGTGACTTTAAAGGTGTTTGGAGCTGGGTCTATGCTGGCACATTTAGGATTGCTGTTGTTCAGTCGTCTCACTTGTGTCTTATTCTTTGTGACCTCATTTGGGGTTTTCTTGGCAAAGATAGTAGAGCGGTTTACCATTTCCTTCTCTGGCTCATTTCACAGATGAGGGACTGAAGCAAACAGGGTTAAGTGACTTGCCCAATGTGACACAACTGATAAGTGTCTGAGGCTAGATTTAAACTCTGGAAGGTGAGTCTTTCTGACTCCAGGTTCCAGGATTTTATCCACTGTACCACCTAGCTACTCTGAGTTTGGATAGCCCCAGAGAAAGAATGTTAGGGTAGGTCCATTCACGGATGTCATATGTACACATGCTTACAGCAGTGGTTCCTAAAATTGTTGTGGTTTTTTTTAAAATTCCACAGACACTTTTCAACAACAAGAACAAACAACAAAAAAGTGTTAGTATTGTGAACACCTCAATGTAATTTAATGTACTACTTATACTATTTTTATAACAATGGAAAGTTTATACATTAAAACTCTAAATAAAAATTTACATCATAATATCATAATTTTGAAATATGAAATTTTAATCTACCTACAGAAAACTCTGGGCAACTAGGTGGTGCAGTGGCTAGAGTCCTGGGCCCAAAGTCAGGAAGACTTGGATTCCTGAGTTCAAATCCAACTTTAGACACCAGCTGTGTGATCCTCAGCAAGCCATTTAACCCTGTTTGCCTCAGTTCCTCATTTGTAAAATGAGTTGGAGAAGGAAAAGGTAAACCACTCCATATCTTTGCCAACAGTCTCAAATGGAGTCATGAAGAGTTGAACACGACTGAAACTACTGAACAATAAAAAATAGAAAACTCTAACCCAATAATTAATTATGAATATGTATATGGGACATTCTGTAAGAATTTAAAAATAAACAAGCAAGATCTCATAAGTTTATTATCTCCTGTAAGATTTCATATTAAGCTCTTTATTTTACAAATTTTACTTAATATAAATTACAATCTTAAGGAAATATGTTATAACTTGGAAGGCAATTAACAATAACAAATTGTATATAAATGATTTTTATGTTGGGATATTTTATTAAACAAAGGTTTGCTATTTTAGCTCAATATCAGACACAATCTGAAATCTGGTTTCATATTTAGTGCATATGTTTGTGTCTGTATATGTATGTAACTATATATAAACATATATTTTATTTTTTTTTATTTTGAGTTCCAAATTCTGTCCTTTACCACACTCCTCCCCCACCCACTGAAAAGACAAGCAATATGAAACCCACTATATGTGTGAAGTCATTCAAAACATATGTCCATATTATCCACGTTACAAAAAAAGCAAGAGAAAGCAAAAAACAATTATTCCATTCACGTTCAGAGTTCATCAGATCTCTCTCTCTCTCTCTCTCTCTCTCTCTCTCTCTCTCTCTCTCTGGAAATGGATAGAATTTTTCCATCATGAATCCTTTGGCATTGCCATGGATCACTGTATTGATCAGAGTGGCAAAATCTTTCAGAGTTGTTTATCATTATAATATTGCTGTTACTGTGTGCAATGTTCTCCTGGTTTTGCTCACCTCATTCTGCATCAATTCACATAAGTCTCCTCAGATTTTTTGGAAAGCATTCTGCCTCATAACTTCTTATAGCACAATAGTGTTCCATCACAATCATATACCACAAGTTGTTTAGCCGTTCCTTAATTGATGGGCATCCTCTCAATTTCCAATTCTCTTCTACCACAAAAAGAGCTGCTATGATGTTTTCTTTTGGTATAAATTGGTCCCTTTACACTTTCTTTGATCTCTTTGATGTGACCTTTGGGATGCAGACTGAGTAGCAGTATTGTTGGGTTAAAGAGCATGCCCAATCTTATAGCCCTTTGGGCATACTTCCAAATTGTTCTCCAGAACAGTTGGACCAGTTTACAACCCCACCAACAGTGCATTAGTATCCCTATTTTTCCACATAACCTCCAGCATTTGGCATTTTCCTTTTCTGTCATGTTAGTCAATCTGCTAAGTGTGAGGTTGTACCTCGGAGTGGTTTTAATTTGTATTTCTATAATTATTAGTGATTTAGAGCATTTTTCATTTGATTAATAGCTTTGATTTTTTCTTCTAAAAACTGCCTGTTCGTGTCTTTTGACTATTTATCAGTTGGAAATATATTTTTATATTTAGATTTAAAACAAGAAGAAAAAGAAACTTTTCACTCACACAATTATGTAGCAGAAAAACTTTAGAAAAATTTTGCAAGCTCTCTTCCTAAGAGATGAAAATTGATTTTTTAAAAATTTAGCCACCTAACCAAATAGTAAAAATGAATATGTTATAAAATACTTACTTTTCTACTGGCTCATAATAAATTCTATATTGATTGATAAATATACTTAAAGTTCAGTTGAATAGATTTATTCATTTTTTTCAGTGTTTCTATGTAAACTAGAATTTGCAAGGAAAGAGTCTCTTGGGAGAGGCTTTCTTCTCCTCCATCACTGCCGCACCAGCTGCACTCTCACAGCCTTCTTTGCATATGGATATTTAAACTGTTAATTTTTTGTTTGTTTCTTTTTGGAGGGAAGAAGGCAAGGCAATTGGGGTTAAGTAACTTGCCCAAGGTCACACAGCTTGTGTTGTGTCTGAGGCCGGATTTGAACTCAGATCCTCTTGACTTCAGGGTCTACTCAGGGAACCGCCTAGCTGCCCTGCATACGGATATTTAAGCAGATGATAAGATCCAGTCATAGTTTAGGTCACTGCAGATTTCTGCTGCCACACATGCAGGTACAGGTGAGAAAGAAACTGGAAGACAGTACAGCTTTTCAGCATGGGGAAACTAAGGCTAGTCTCTATAGGGGAATTTGTATGTGTACTTTCTATGTTTCTTTTATGCCTATCTTTAGATGTGCTTTGTAGGAAATTTTTTGCCATTTTCAAAAAAAAAAAAGGTTGTCTATTTTGTCTGATGTGACCTCAAGCTACGTCAGCAGAAATGAAATGCCCAGAGTGAGAGGACGAATACTCTGGTCAAACCACATCTGGAGCCTTTGGTTCACATTTTATGAAGGAAAATGATATTTTAAAAATCCATTCGATAGGAAGGCACCACAGTACATCAGAAAGGACATTGCCTCTGGAATCAGAGAAACCAGGTTCAAATCTTGTCTCTGATGTCTCCTTTGCTCAACTCACCTAACATCTTTCTGAGCCTCCGTTTATTCATCTTTAATATGCTGGAGTTGAATTAGATTAATTCCAAGGTACTTTCTAGATCTAGATCTAATCTTCAGTTGAAGAAATAGCAAACGTCTAGCCTAGAAAAGATTTTTGTTGTTTTTTAGTTGTGTCTGAATCTTCATCATCTCATTTGGGGTTTTCTTGGCAGAGATACTGGAGTTGCCATTTCCTTTTCCAGCTCATTTTACAGATGAGGAAATTGAGGCAAACAGGGTTAAGTGACTTGCCAAGGGTTAAATAGCTAGTAAGCATGTGAAGCCAGAGTTGAACTCAAGAAAATGAGTCTTCCTGATTCCACGTCTGGCACTATATCCACTGTGCCACACAGCACTATCATGCGTAAGG
This sequence comes from Phalanger gymnotis, assembly GCA_028646595.1. Lineage (NCBI taxonomy): Eukaryota > Metazoa > Chordata > Mammalia > Diprotodontia > Phalangeridae > Phalanger > Phalanger gymnotis. The sequence continues at coordinate 399,491,605 of CM053623.1, forward strand.
GATTTTAGTCTATTTCCAGAAGCCAGAACCAGGAGGAATAGGAAGAAGTTAAATAAATTATTTTATTCAAATTAAAACTAAATAAAGAGAAAGTTAAATATTTTGACAATATAAATGATACATTTAAATGTTAAAGCTGCCCAATGATGCTAGGCCGTAGTGAACTTCCTTGGATACTGATGAGTTTCTGATTACTAGAGGTCTTCAGGTGGAAGTTGGATGACTAACAAAATCCTTCTATCTCTAAGATTCTGTTTCTATAGTTTGAGTTAAATGTTCACAGAAAGGGAAAAAAACTCTCCCCCACTAGCTCTACCACATTATACTTGGTTCTTCCTGACTCCAGGTTCGACACTGTGGCCACTGACCCACCTAGCTGCTTCTTTCCTTTCATTTTTTTGGGGTGGTTAAAGTAAGCAAGGTCCTATTTTAGTATAAATAGCATTGAAGACAGGTATTCTATTATTTGAACGTCAACCAATTAACACACTTATTCAATGCCCACTCAATGCCAAGTATTATGCTAATTAAATACGAAAATGAAAATGGAACCATCTCCACCTTCAAGACACTTTCAGCCAGTGATTAATATCTTACCATGGATTGATTTGAGAGGCTCTGTAATTTATTAGATAGAGAGCTGACCTCAAGGTCAAGAAGACTCCAGTTCAAGTCCCATCTCAGATGAATGCTAGCTGTGTGAGCTTCATGGGTGCCTTAAACTCTCAGGACTTTGGGCAGCTTTCTAAGACTATAAGCTAAATTTTTTATTCCGTAAGTTGTTGACCTGTGCTGATAGCAAGAATTTCCACATCTGAGAGTTACCAGTATTGATGAAATTGCATGTCCAGTTCCCATTCCTATGAATCAGTTACTCTTTTGTATTCTAGGAAATGTGGTCCCAGATGGGAGAAAAAGGGACAGTGATGGAAGGACAGGGAGGGAGTGCCGTAAGGGACTACTGGGCCCTTGAGATCAAATATGAAGACACCAGTGAAGCGCTAATAGGCAGAAGTGAGCACAGATAAGGAGATGGGAAAGCCCCCAAACCAATGCTTCTGCCCTTTACAAGTGCATGGTCTAGTTGGAGAAATAAGACAAGCTCACATAGAAAGTGAAATAATGATCAACTATTTAGGAATACGTTGTGAGGCAGACCATGGTGTCTGACAGCCCGAGAAGCTGAATAGCACCATGGGCGTGGCTTTCGATGTGGAGTCAGAAGACCTGAGTTTGAATCCTAGCTCTAATTCTAGCTGTGTGACCCTGAGCACTCATTTCACCTCAGATATCCTATCTGTAAAATGGGGATAATAATATATGCACTGGCTACCTCACAGAATTGGGGAGGGGGGAGAAAGTGCTTTATAAAAGTAAGAATGAGAGTTATCTACATGAATTAAGTGTTGAATGAATTACACACCCAATACTTACTTGAAAAATTAATAAGAAGAGGTCAGTAAAAGGGCCAAGGTAGCCAGAGTAGGCTTCATGGAGAGAGCAGAATATGAGCTGAACTGATCCTGGAGTCAGAAAGACTCATCTCCCTGAGTTCAAATTTAGCCTCAGACAATTACTAGCTGTGTGGCCCTGTTCAAGTAGCTTAACCTTGTTTGCCTCAGTTTCCCCATCTGTAAAATAAGTTGGAGAAGGAAATGGCAAACGACTTCAGTATCTCTGCTAAGAAAACCCCAAATGGGGCCATGGAGAGTTGGACTCAGCTGAAAAACACCTGAATAACAACGACAAAAAGAGTTGAAAGGATGGAGAAAGCAGGTTTTGTGACACAGCGGATATGGCGCCAGACTTGGAGTCAGGAAGATCTGGGTTTCGACCTTGCTAGCTGTGTGACATTGGGCACCAGCCTCAGTTTCCTCATCTGTAAAATCTAGGTGATGATAGTATCAACCTCACAGGTTTAGACACCTTGGACAAGTCCTTGAATTACTCCGAGCTTCCTTATCTTCTTCTGTAAAATGGAGATAACAGCGCCTGTCTCGATCAAATGAAATATTTGTAAAGTGCTCCCGGAAGTGCTCTGTAAATGCTAGCTATTATTAGGAACTAAGGTAAACCCAGACCAGCTCAGCCCTTTTCTAATTTTATCTCATGAGGTGATTTAGTTCTTAATCACAACAGGGCTGAAGATGACCCAGGCTCCAGAACTCAGCCCACAATGGGGCAGGAAAGATCAGTGTGTCCCACTGGAGATTGCCTCCATATGACGTTTCCTCCTCTCATTTTGCACTCTCACTCTCTGTCTCTCCCTCTCCTTTCCTGGTCACTACAACTTGGCTCTCTCTTTCTTTGCTCTTTCTGGATTCCCTTGTTCTCAGCCAAGCAGATGTTTCTCCTTGGAGCATTTCCTATTTCAAATGCTTCAAGACTGAAGTCTCCAGCTGTGCGCTCACCTCTCCAGGCTTCAACCAATTCAAAAAAGGGAGAGGGGAAAAAATAGCTCAGCAGATGTCTCAGGATAAACGTTTCTTTCTTTCTATCTATCTTTTAAGGAGTGTAATTCACTAAAGTGGAGTTTTATTTTGGGGCCTGCCAGTGTTAACAGATGCTCCAGGAGACTAATAACTGCCTAGACAATTTTCCATGAAAAAGAATAGGCAGGTTTGCATAAGCAGTTGACCTTTTTTTAAAAAAAAAATGATATAATCAGATTAAAAAAAAGAAATCTACTGGGTCTGTTAATCAGCAGTTGGCTTTGCAGACTGATTTTTTTTTCTGCCATTTTGTGAAATATACCCTCATGCATCCCCACCCCCCCAAAAAAGAATGCGGTCAAAAAGGTAGAAGCAGAAATTGGTGAGACTAGCAAGCAATCTCAGAGCTCAGGGCATCTAAGGACTAAGCACTTAGTCTTCTTGGGTAAAGCTAATAGAGCCTACTTTGCTTCTGGACGTAATCATTTACACCCTGTAGGTTTTTCCTGTTTTCTTTTTTTCTCTTTCTTTCTTTCTTTCTTTCCTTTTTCCTTTGCCTTTTTTCTTCCTTCTTTCTTCCCTTTCTGTCTTCCTCCCTCCCTTCTTCCCTTCTTTTTTTTCTTCCTTCCTTCCTTTTTCTTTCTACTTTCTTCAGTAAACTCCAGTTTTTCCAAAATGAATAAATATTATTACTGGATCATTTGTCACACATTTGAGTGAAAAATTTAGAAATGCAGAAAATGTACACTTTTTTTCCTCTGGGCCTTCTCCTTGCACTCAATTTTACTAGCCATTCATTCCTAGTGTAGTTGAATTCAGAAGTCCCCTTTAATTGTAGAAAGTGGAAGTATTCCTTGAATCATTAGGGCAGGGAGCAGGGGAAGAAGCCTTGTACCTTGGCAAATCCTCCATTCAATCTGAAAACTAACAAGGAGTGACTTGTTTAGCTGAATTTAGGGAGGACATAAATCTAGCCAGGAGTGGGGAACCTTCAGCCTCAAGGCTACTTGTGGCCCTCTAAGTCCTCAAGTGCAGCCCTTTGACTGAATCCAAACTTTACAGGATAAATCTCCTTAATAAAAGGATTTGTTCTGTAAAACTTGGACTCAGTCCAAAGGCCGCATCCGAGGAACCTACCCCTGATTCTAGAGCAAATCTGAAGTAAATCTTGATCAGTGATTAACCTGGGGTTTATAGACCTCCAAGGAGTCCATGAGATTTCAGGGGGTTTATGAACATGGATAGGAAAAATATGCAGTTTTATTTTCACTAAACTCTAACTAAAATTTCTCTTTGTATTTGATTATTTAAAACTGTTATTCTGAGAAGGGGGTCATAAATATTACTAAACTGCCTTGTGGAGGGGCAAGAGAAAGAATTGGGGCTGTATAAGTAAAACTCAGAGGAAAGTTTTCATGAACTTAGGAAACCAGGTCCCAGCAGACTGTTAGGGCTGGGCCCTCATCGTGCTCAGGGTCCATGTAGCTTAAGAGGCTTGTTAGGATAATGAAATGTTGTTGGTTTGCTTCCCAGAAGCCCTTCTCTGGACTGAATATACTTGTCAGTGACGAATGAAGTGTCCCCTTAAGCAATCAATAAATCCTCTAATGGTACCTTTTCCCATTGTTATAATGAGGGAAAAAATAAGAATATTTGTGAAGTGCTTTGCAAACTTTGAAGTATATACATGCTCATAATTATAATAATTATTATTATTATCATTGTCATTATCATCATCCTCATCATCTCTAGAGGTCTTCAAGCCTGGGTAAATAACTATTTCTTGAGGGTAGATTTTAAAGGATTTCTGAGTTGGGGAGGGTATTGTCCTAAGTGAATTTTAAAAGCTCTTCTATGAGATCACCAAACTCAGTGGACCTTAATTTCCCTCTAGTCCTCAGGAACTCAATAACAATCTTTCTCAGAAAATAAGGGAATATTTAAAGTTGTTCATTTATATTTACTGTAACCTTTATCCTTAATAGAACTAACAACTGCCTTTTCATACCATAGAAAGCCTTGGAAGGCTTGACCCTGACTGTGAAACAGGGACATACTGGGTGACATTCAGATCCTTAGGTGATGTGGAATTTCACTTGCCTGTCCCAAATAGTTGCACTTCTGACCCTCTCTCTCAGAATATCCTATTTTTGTCCCAAAAGCTATCACTAGACTAGAGATAACTGAACCATGTTATAAGAGCTTATGACAAAATCCCTCACTGAGACAGGTATCCTACCTGCTAGAGGATAAATTCAGCAACTCAAAACTCTAAAAGTAAGTTCTACAAAGTCCCCTCCATGAATAATAATATCAGAAAGAGAAGAATTCTACCATCTTAGAGCTATAAAGGACCTAAAAATCATTTAGACCATTCCCTGGATTTTACGAAGAATGATCTAAAGCTGAAAGAGATCATGGGATTTGCAAAAGGTCCTTTAGGTAGTTAGTGGAGAAGACTCATCTCTAAAAAATCTCGGGATGCTGGGGATAAAAGGGGTCAGAAAGGCAATCAAGTCCAATTATTTCATTTCTTAGATGAGCAAATTGTTGCCAGAAAAGAAAAACACAAATAAGAAATTGCAGAGCATAGATTCCAGCCCATATCTTCTAACTCCAGGTCTAGCCTTCTTTCCACTAGGTAATACTGTATTCCCACTCCAACATGCTTCTTTCCAATCTAATATTGTTTCTGCCATACCAAGAAGAGCCATAAATCCATTTCTCCATTTCTATCCATAGCTATATCCTCTCTTTAAGGAGAAAGGCAGATCAGTGAGTAGAAAATGGATTCATGAATCAGAAGAATGAGGTCCTTGGCCTTGTCAGTTACTAGCTTTATCACCTTAGACTAGCCATTTAACTTCTATAATCCTCAGTTTACTTATCCAACAAATGGGGACAAGGATACCTCACCTGTTAGTTCAGGGGTGTTCTGAAGTAGCTCCATAAAGGCAAATAATTCTCTAAAATGTCTGCAAATAAGCTGGCTCTTATTTACTTATTATTTATTAATATAGCATATTATGCTTATAATATATTATAGCATATTATAATATAGCATATTATAGAGTCCAATAAATACCTTAAATGTATGTAAAATGTTTCACAAACCACAAAGTAGTTTATACTTATGGATCATCATTATTTCATCCTTGTATCTGTGCTAGAAGAAAGCAGGAGGTGATGCCTTAGTTTTACCTGATTTCAAATGGCTACACTAAAAGATATTTTGAGAGATGATATTCCTTTTAAGTTTTAATCAATTGCTCGATATATATGTGCTAAGTTCTGGGGATACAAAAATAGGCAAAAGATAGACCCTTCCCACAAGGAGATTACAATCTAATAGGGAAAAATGACATGAAAACAAAAACACCTACAAGCTATATACAGGATAAGTAGGAAATAATTAATGGAAGGAAGGCACTAGAATTGAGACGCTAGGGAAGGCTCCCCATGAAAGTTGGGATTTCAGTTGAGACTTAAAGGAAGTCGAGAAAGAAAGTAAAGTTGAATAGGGAGGGTATTTCAGGAATGGAAGACCACCATTTTTTTTCGAAAGTGCCTTCAGGTCATGGTCCAGAATAACTGATTATGAACTCACATGCCAATATGGCCAGAGAATTAATTACAGGGAGCAAAAATATTTTTATTATATAGTGTGATTTTCTACATTTAATTCAGCAAAATAAGAGGAAGGTGCAGAGGCAATGGGTGCAATGGATAAGGCATGTGGTGTGAGTGAGAGGAGTTGAGGATCACACCAAAATTGCCAGCCTGGAGGACTGGGAGAGTTAATGCCCTCAACAGTACTAGGGAAATTTGAAAGAGTGGAAGGTTTGGGAGAGAAAGATACTTCTATTTCTGGACATGTGGAGTGTGAGATGTTCAAGTGGGGGCAGCTGGTGATGTGAGACTCAGGAGAGTGACTAGGGCTAGGGATGTAGGAATTATCTGAAGAAAGGGAATAACTATACCCACAGGAGCTAATGAAATCACCATTGCAATGGAGTAAAAAAAGAATAAAGCCTAGGACAGAGCCTTGGGGAGTAACATAGATAAAGAGTCGGCAAGAGGAAGCAAGCAATTGTATCAAAGGCTACAGATGGATCAAAAAGGATCAGGATTGAGGAGGCCATTAGTTTGGTACAGAAGAGATGATTGGTAACTTTGGAAAAAGTGGTTTCAGTTGAATGATGACTTTGGAAGCCAGATGCCAGAGAGTTTAGAAGAGAGTGGTGAGAGAAAAAGAGGCACTTATTGTAGATAGCTTTCTCAAGGCAAGTAGGAGGAATAAATGGGAACTGGGAGATTTGAATATTGGATGATAGCTAGCAGGGAAAGAAGGATCAAGTGAATACATGTTAAGGATAGGGGCTAGATAGGTGTGTTTGTTGGCAGCAAGAAGGAGCCCGTAGATAGAGACAGAAGATAAGAGAGAGTGATGTTAGAGGGAGTAATCTGCTGGGGAAATGAAGAGGGGACAGAATCAAAGATGTATGTAGAGGGGTGGACTTTAGTAAGGAGAGGGACCATCTCCTCATCTGAGACCCGAGTAAAGAAGGAAAAATTGTATCTAAATGATGTGTTATGACAAGGTATGGGAAAAGGGGAGCTCTTAGCAAAAGGCCCCATTTTTTTCTTGTAAGTATCTTTAGCTATGAGGATAGGAGTGGAGAATGCTCTTGGTGGAGACAGCTAAGTGGCGCAGCAGATAGAGTACCTTGAGTGGAGTCAAGAAGACTTATCTTCCTGAGTTCAAATCCAGCCTCAGATACTTACTAGCCCTGTGACCGAGGGCAAGTCACTTAACTCTGTTTGCCTTGATTTCCTCATCTGTAAAAGGAGCTAGAGAAGGAAATGGCAAACCACTCCAGTATCTGTGCCAAGAAAATCCCAACTGGGGCCACGAAGAGACAGATACAACTGAATGACAAAAGTGCTATTAGTCCAGTTGAGGAAAAATGAAAAAGTCCAAAATATTTTCTGTGGAGAGTGACAAAGTTCAGAAGAATAAAGTATTTGCCTTGTGTCAGAGAAGGCCCAGCTGAGATTAGATGGCATAAACTTGTGGTGGACCCAATCAGCACAGTTTCTTGATTTTCCCCAGCTCTAGTCCTAATAGACAAACCTCCACATTATTATCTACTTAAAAAGAATCTGTGGCTATTTACGCTCCACAATACAGAGATTTTCAGTGGGAGAAAGCAACATTCTTAGAATCATCAATTCTTTGGGAAGGATTTTGAGGTAGAGGGAAGGGGAGAAGAATACAGTAAAAAGAATCATTTCTGAAAATGTACAGAGACATATAGATAAGTAAAAATAAGTATGAAGTGTGAGTTATTATAATTAATATTAGTAATAATAATTATAACTCTTATGTAGACGAATTGAATTCCATTCTTGTAGGCTATGCCAACAGTGCACAAACTCCAACAAATCCAACCATGACAGAAAGACTTGGAATATAGGCCCAGATATAAATCACATTTCTTTTTTCCAAGGACTAGTTTAACCAAAGAGTTTTATCATGAATTTGGTCATAAGGTGATAATATTTGTTGCCTCGACAACTCTTATAGGCAATTTACATAGTTTAGGAATGCTACCCTCTCCAAGGTTGGGATGGGGATGGGGAAACAGATTTCCCACACTGATGTAACTATTGATTCTCATAGCATTAAAATACAGGATGTTAGCAAAATATTACTTCTATTTTAGGGTTTAATAAGTCTTGAAGCATAAAAGCTATAGCCATACAAAAAAATTGAAAGGTTAGTTATTTAAAATTTTAAACACTGACATCTTTCTTAATGAAATTCCAAATAACCACAATCTTGTGCCATATATCACTCTGTTTGATTTTTGAATTTTGTAAAAACTTTCATCAGCTGCTGCTCAGAGACCGAAAACATGGCATTTGTAATCATCCAAAGAATGAGGTTTTGATGCTTACATGACAGTTGTGATATGAGTCCTCAAGAAAAATTTTAATAGAGATAATAAATCAAGTGATGAAGATGGACAAGCAAGAGCACCTCCTCTACTTATCCAGAGAAAGACAAGCTCCTATGGGCCTGTGGTGACATGCAGGAGCTTCATACCACCTATTCCCTAAGTAATGGGTTTAAAGATCTAGATAAGTAGGGTCTGACCCAGAGCCAGTTTAAGGTGACCCGAGCCCAGGGAAGTATAGAAGAATTTTTTTGTGTTTCTTAGAAGGTAATATTCCTTCTCCTTGGACCACTTTCTCCTCTGATTATCTCTTCCCAGAGGTATTAAAACTCCCTAAATGAAAAAGTCTTGAATTATGATATGGAATCAGACTGATACTTCCAGATTCCTAGCAAGCAGGCTTGTGCTAGTTTATAGTTAATAACAACTGTACTTTGTAAAATTTTCAGATTATGAAAATAAAGTTGCATTGCAAATTGAAAAAACATTGAAAAGCATAATGACAAGGTACCACATCCTGTTAAAATTGAAATTTAAAAATTTATTATTCAAAATTCATAAAAGTAGACTGCATGAAGAAATATAAACACATTTACGATTATTTTTGCAAATTTGTAGCATTTACGCTTGTGAAGTTATTAAAGCTTAAAACTGCACTAAGACTTTGCAGACACCCTGTTATTTATGGTTTTTTCAATCTCTAACATTCTATGATTTATTAGATAACACATTAGTCAAATGAGGGAGGGAGGTACAAAAGGATCTTCTAATACCAAAATGTTAAGTGATTTGAGGATTCTGTTAAGTACTACTCACCATCGCTACTACTACTTTTATAAATGATATCACATTAAATGAGACCTTCCTTATTTTTTTCCATTTTTTAAGTTTTTTTTGATTTATTTTGTTTTTATATTACAAACATTTACAGCTCTCTTCTAACAAAGTAAAACAACTAGGTAAAATTAAGAATCCAATTTCTGCCTTTGAAAGTTCATTCAGCATTCCCAATCTGTAGCACCTCCATCCCCCTGCCATTTCTCTATTTTGAAGTGTCTTGCTGTTGTTTTTGCTGCTGCTGCTGTTGCTTTTTAACTTTCCACATTATTAGGAAAAAAGAAAAAAAAATCCTTGGAACAAATAAGTTTACTCAAGCAAAGAAAATGCCCTAGATAGCCGAATTTTTTAAAAAAAATTCTTCATTCTGAACCCTAAATTCATCACGCCCAATTGTATGTCTCATCATCAGTCTTCTGGAATCATAGTCATTGTATTGATCATATTTCTTAAAACTTTGAAAGTTGTTTGTCTTTATAGTGCTGTTATTTTATAAGTTGTTGTCTGGTTCTGCTTACTTCATTTTGCATCAGTTAGCATAAGTCTAGGTCTCTTGGAAATCATCTATTTTCTCTCTCCTATTTTTTTTACTCGAAAATAGTATTCCATTTCATTAATACACCATAACTTATTCAACCATTTCTCCATCAATGGCTATACCTTTAGTTTCCAAGGGTTTTTTCTACCCCCTCCCAAAAAAAGAACTGCTATAAATATTTTAGAATATATTATACCTTCTATTATGTCTTTGTTTTTTTTTTTTGAGTAAAGGACAAGCAGTGGTATATCTGAGTCAAACAGCATGCTCTCTTTAGTAACTTTATATATAATTCCAAAATGCTGTCCAAAATGGTTGTACTTCTGTGGTTAATCACCAACAGTGCTTTGGTATACTTTTTTCCATCATTCCTCCAATATTTGTCAATTTCCTTTTTGCCATCTTTTCCAATCTGATGGGTGTGATGGAATCTCAGATTTGCTGTAATTTTTATATTTCTAATTGGCGGTGATCTGGAGCATTTTTTGACAAGGCTTTAGACAGGCTGGGTTTCTTTCTTTAGCAGCTGCCTTTTATCATACTCTTAGACTAAAGGACAAACACAACCTGTGAGTAGACCAAACTGCCTGAAAAGGGACTTAGCTAGTTGAGCAACTCTGCTGGTCCTCCTCCTCTCCTTCTCCTTTTCCTCTCCAAAGGGAGGTAAATTTTGATGGCCAGAAGCTGCCCACTTAACTTGGGGTTTACTGGTAGACTTCTCTCTCTCTGTATCAAAACCTTAAACCCAATTCACTCTGAAGCTCATATATTGGACCACTTAATGGCTGTATTTTGGGCCCTCCTGACTTAGAGTGAATGTCAATGATAACAGTTCCTCTTTGGAATAGCCACCCTGAGAGTCTTTGCCTCCCAGCTTAATTTTTTTCTTTTTTTTTTTCTAATTAAAGGTGGCGTTACCGCACTCTAGTTAGTACATGAAAAGGCCTTAGACTACAAGGGGCAGAGTCTCCCATTGCATCCTCAGTCATCTTCATGAATATCTGGTCACTGGATCCAGATGACTCTGGAGGAGAAAGTGAGGCTGATATCCTTGCACAGCCATCCCTCACTCAAATCAGAGTCAAATACAAGTCATGTCATCATTTCCCTGATGTCATGGTCCTCTTCGAACACAAAGGACAAAAACACAACTCTTAGACCACCATAGAATGAACGGCTCTTATTCTTTTAAGTTTGTATGAGTCATGTCATGTCTATGTGTGTATATATATATATGTATATATATATGTATATGTATACACATATATATGAAATGAGACCTTTATCAGTGAAGCTTGGTATATTTATTCTAAGTTAATTGTTTTAATTGTTTTCTCTTAATATATTCTTCCCCTTCCCTTTTCTTTTTTTATAGCATTTTCAAAATATAACAAAATTAGAAGTCTTCCATCTCTATTATAGATTGTGATATGACTCTCAGAAAACCTTTTGAATATTATCTTCCCTATTAAAATGTAAATAGTCAATCCCCATAAACTCCCTTCTAATTTTTGACTAGTGCTTACCTTTTTATTTTTCTCTTGAATCTTGTATTTGTATTTCAAAATCCTCAACTCCATTTTTTTTTCTTTTCAGAATAGTTGAAAGTCCACTTTTTCATTGAAAGTTCATTTATTTTTCCTTATAAGAGAATATTCAATTTTGCTGGGTAAGTTATTACCTAGTTTAAAAGTTTATAGACTTTTATCTTTTGACATTTGAAAGATCTTAGCCCATGTTCTCTTTTCCTTTAACATGATGGGTGATAAATCTTATACTATCCTGATCATGGCTCCTAGATATTTGAATTTTTTTCTGAATACTTGCAGTACTTTTTTTTCTTTTTTGTGCAGCTAAAACAAGATTTTTATCTTAAATTTATCAACAACTTCACAGGCATTATGTGCTTTACTCACAAAAATAGTAGTCTAGGAAAAGCAAAGATTATTATCATTCTGATTTTATAGATTGGAAATTGATATTTAAAGAGGTGAAGTCATTTGTTCTAAACTTCGCAGTTCGTAAAGTGCCATATCTATGACTCAGACTAGTGTTCCTTGACTCCAGATATAGTTCTATTTTCTCCTGCTCTCCAAGGCCTCCCATTCATTTTAGGGAGAGACTTAGGGTCTTTGGCAATGTATTTGATGCTATTTTTCCCCTTCTAGTTGCAAGGTACTGGGTCTAGTAATGGGATTTGCTGGTGCTGATCTACAGGGAGAATGAAGCAGTCTTTGTAAATTAGCTTCTCTCCAAAACAGTTGAAGATAGGCTTTTAGTACCATTATATCACAACATAGTACGTTTTCATATAGCAACTCTGCAGGGAGGTTAGCTTGTAGACTAGTGACTTTCCAGCTCTGGACCCCAGTTTCCTCCTGTCAAATTTCTTCAGTAAAATGGTTGAGTTGAGATAGATTGTCCTTTCCGTATGAATTTAGGATTTACGGGTCAATATATGATTCTAACATGAGAGCAATAGGACTTGACTCCAAATTATGATTTGATAAAGATTTGTTTTCAGAACCCTAACATCTCCCTTTCGTGGTTCCCCTCTTCTCTTTTAATTCCTCTCCTCTTTCCCACACCCTATAGGGTATCTCAGCATGGTGCAGGGGATAGGGTGCTAGGCTTAAAGTTAGGAAGACTAAGTTCGAATTATAAATTTAGATACATATTAATTGTGTGACCATGGGTAAGCTATTTAACTCTCTGGTCACCAGTTTCCTTATCTGTCAAGTTATGAAGTCAAACGCAAAGGCTTCTAAGCTTCCTCCTACTTCTAAGATCTGTGATCTATTAAGGCTTACACAGAGGTCTCTATTTGGCATACCCTTCCTAAGTCTATACTATAATATCGTGCATAACACTTCATACTTTCTTTTCTTACATGACTTAAATGTTCTCTAGGAATTTCCTCAGGGATTTCCTTTCCATGAAATAAGCAGTGTTGATATTTTATATATCATTCTTCCCGGATATCGTATTTCTGTTTTAACAGAAGACTTTGATTGTTCAATCCAGATCAGGTAGATCTCTTCCTAATGATGAACTATTCTAGGAGGCAGCATGATACAATGGAACAGCATTGTATCCCATGGCTTGAGGTTTAAGTTCAAGATGTTACTCTCTGTCTGGATGATCTTGGATGACCTTCATCTTGAGAGAGCTCAGTTTCTTTGTGTATAAAATAGATATATTGATATTGGCATTGTCTACTTTCCAAGGATATTGCTAAGGAAGTACTTTGTATGTGTTAGTAGGACTAGCCTATAGAAATGGGTATGATATGTCCAAAGATGTTTGGTTTCAACAATGTAGCTATTCTTTAGAATGACACACGTTATATTAGTTCATGCCATAATATGTAGTGGTTTAATGAGATGCCTTGATGTCTGAAATATAATAATAAATAAATAACCATCGCCTAGTTGTGTGCTTTCTGGTGATAAGCCTCTCTACATAGCCAGGCTGGTCCAATAGTGGCAGACATGCAGTTTGCCCCTAGACAGAGATTTTCCGGCTTGTTAGGAGGTATGAAAGATTCTACTCCACTGGCAAGATCTTCAAGGGTTCTGGTACCTCCCAGTCACAGTGAGCCATGGGAGGAAGATTCAATGGTAGGAAGCATTTTCAACAGCACCAGTATCGTCATCACTGTCCCCATCAATAAAAATAATTGTTTCATAATTCATCTGAAATCCCAAAAGTGGTGACAGGAAGGGAAATGGCTACAAGTTGGGGGAAAGAGAATAGGAGAGTGATGCTAATTAATGAACACATTCATAATCCACAAGATATTGGGAGCAAGATGTCCACCATGCTTCTTGGACCTGATTTTTTTTTAGTAAAGGGACCATCCTCTTAAAGAGGCCTATTCACTGAATGGATGTTGCCTCACTCCACATTGCATTCACGTCCACCTGAAAAGACTTTAGCTTTTAAAAGGGCCAAGGTCTCCTGCTGCACCTTGGGCCATCTCCAGTCATCCTCATCCTAATCTTTATCTGGCCACTGAACCCAGATGGCTCTGAAGGAGAATGTAAGGCTCATGACTTTGCACAGCCCTTCCTCTCTCAAAGTCAAAATCAAAGTCAATTGCAAGTCATGTTATCATCTCCCCTTGATGTCATGGCCCTCTTGGAGAACAAAGGACAAACAGAGGGGAACACTGTAACTCTCTGATACCTTCTCTATATCTTGTCATACAAAACCAACAGATTAAAAGTGCTGAGACTTGACTGGGTCAGTTTTTATTATAAACTTATAAGTACATGTCCTTCTCTTCAACTCAAATTAATTATTCAAGTAATTAGAGTAGAAGGTAGGTAGGAGAGATATTTGTAGGCACGAAGAACCTTTCAGCAAGACTGGTATTGGATTGATGGAAGAAAGAACTGGCAGTCAGAGCTGCTTTGGAGAAGTTTAAAATCCAGTTTCCATTCACCTTGAACTAATGAGAAAACAAAAAGGAGAGAGTAAAGAACCTACATCACAACTGATGCTTTGCGGCACACACACACACACACACACACACACACACAATTATATTCATTAATGCAATTTTCTTTCCTCCTCAGAGAAAGGAAAAGGGAAAATACATCAGTGTCAGTTATTTTAAGTGAGACCTGTCAAGGATATCATCAGATCCTGCAGCAGCATATCAATGTGAGTTGGAGCGAGTGAGCAAGTGAAAATCAGGTTTGTGAGACTCAACAAGAAAACACCCCGTGAGGGGAAAAATCAAGAGTGAGCCATTAATAGAAACTTGCAGGCACTAAAATAGAAATGCTAACAGTTTGAGCATATAAATATTCCATCAGAGAAAAGGGATGCTGGGGAGGCACTCAGGGCAGCGAGGAATAAACCAATTCTCTAAGCACATATCTGGGCCCTCAGAGGGCTAATGAGGAATAGAGGATGAAGGGAAACATTGAAGTTGGTACTGGCACAGCAATGAGTGAGTGACTTCTGAAGTACTTTCTAAGACTATAATTATATATGTCAGGCATTGGTAGGCATGGATTGCAAGAGGTTTGCTTCTGATTGCCTTTATGCCAGCCAGAGAAATTGCAAACTGAGAACTGGAAACAACCAGAGGATCTACTTAGTCTCTTTCCTTCAATTTAAAGAGGAGGGCACTGAGATCCAGAGTTTAAGTGTCTTGCTCAAGGTCATACAGATATTACGTAGCAGAGGCAAGACTTAAATTCAGGTGCTCTGTTTCTAGAGATAACTTTTCTTTCTACTGCACCATGCAAAAGCAAGATGCTACACGGCCTGAAACCAAGTTGTAAAGGAGGTAAAAATCTTGTTCTCTTCTTTTTTAGCATCTCTCTCTCCCTTTACATTGGATGATAAGCTCTCTGAGGGTAGGGACTTCTTTTTGCCTCTTTTTGTATACCCACAGCTTAGCCCGCTGTCCCCCATAGCAAGTGCTTAGTAAATGTTAATTGATTGATTCATTTCCATTTGTCATCTCTCAGAACATTTGTTTGTGCGGTGGATCCCTTTGGCAGTCTGGCAAAGCCTATAGATCCCTTCTCAAGATAAAGTTTTTAAATGCGTAAAAATACAGTTTTCAAAAAACCCAATTTGTAGAAATAGTTATCGAAATATTAAAGAAAAAAGCTTAGGGACCCAAGGATAAGAACTGACTATTCAAGAAACTGTCTATATCTTGCTCATATTTTTACATCGCAGGATTTTAAAATTGGGAGGATCTTCAGGGATCATTTGTCCAGACCCCTATTTTATAAATAGGAAAATTGAAGCCTAGAGGGAGAAAAGTTAAGTGACTTGTAGATGGTCTCACAGGTCGGCAATAGTAAAGTAAGTATTTGAGCTGAAGCATTCTGATTCCAGACATAGGATTCTTAATCCTACAACATGCTACTTATCTTTGGAGAACCTGATTCCATTAAGAAGCAGGAGGGGACAGATCTGGCAGAAATGGATGACCAGCAGAGGCATTCTCATCCAACCCCTGTCAGAAGCATGAATCTCTCCTAAAACAAAATGGTCATCCAGACTCCACTGGAGCACTTCAGTTTTAAACCTGTTTCTCTCTCATGGAGCTGACAGCAGTCATCCAATCTTAGACATTAGCACTGCTTTCCTCTCTATGTCAGCCTGTCCTGGGTTCTCTATGTACTCCAGAAGAAGAAGGACCTATGGGAAGCTTCTTGTCCTCTGAAAACTGAAGGAATTCTGCCTTTCCACCCCTGATTCTCTCCTTGCCAGATGTCACAATGGCTGGAGCACTAGACTTAGAATCAAGAAAACCTGAGTGCTAGCCTTGCTCCAGACACTACATATTCTCATCTGTAAAATGGGGGTGATAATAGCATTTACTTCACAGAATTGTTATAGAGATGAAACAGGACAATTTATGGAAAGCAATTTTCAAACCTTAAAGTGCTATGCAAAGATTAGCTATTATTATCATCCTGAATAGAGAACATTTGAGATGGATGTTGGGAGAACCAATGGTCATTTTTTGAAGTTTGTTTTTCACTGGGCATCAATGAATCATAGAAATTTAAAGATAGAAGGGACCTCAGTGTTCATCTATTCCAACTTGTACCCATACAATTCCCACTATAACATGCCTGACAAATGATCATCTGATGTCCACTTGAAGACCTGCATCCAAGTCTGCTCCTCTGATGGGACTGGGAACCATCATTATATATAACATAAGCTTCTCTACAATCCTTCTGTTCTCACTTTATGGATTTCTTATTTCATTCCCCAATGGCACTGTTCCAAAAAACTTTTCTTCTCTCTTTTATTTCTCACCATTTACCCCACCCCCAAACAACATAGGATGTAGTGAGTTCCTCTCCCCTGGATGTTTTTAAACAAAAATCTGAACTACCATTTATCAGGTAGACTGGAGAAGGAATTTTTATACAGGAAAAGGCTAAAGTTGAGAGTCTGAGGTCTCTTCCATTTCTGATATTATATGACCCTGTGCAAGTCACTTTGGGAAGGTCATTTAATCTTTTGCAAATTCAATTTCCTCATCTGTAGAATGGATATAGTTTTAGTACCTACCTCACAAAGGTGTTGAGAGGATCAAATGAATATTTATCTGCCTACCTACTTACATACATACATAGATACACATATAACTATATATTGCCTTTTATAAACCTTAAACAATATATAAATCCTAATTATTATTAATAATGACAATAATCCTATTTTTTGAGAACATTGAGGTCATCTGGGGTGTGTTCTCATCTCTCCCTCCTCCATTTCTCATATGTTCTTGGCAGTATTACCCTCTTTCTATTCCCTTAGGTCAGAGAAGAGAGATGTCTACCACATTCTAAGACTAACCCTTCCACTTGTTCCCTTCATCTCTGCCTTCCACCCCCACCCCATAACAGCCATCTGCTCTATTTCACACATACTCTTTCTCTCCTTTGTCACAGTCACATTCCTACCTAACCATAATTAGAAGACTTTTCTACGCTGTTCATCTGTTCTCCCATTCCTCTTTTCCTCTTCCCCATAGAACTTCTTCAAAAAGTTGCCTATACCTAGTATCACTCTTCTTCACTAGGCACCCCAAAGTCATCAGTGGTCTCTTAATTATCATATTTGATGGCCTTTTCAGTTTCCTCATCTTCTTTACTCCTCCCCCACCCTCCTGCATACTACATCCTCTTTAGGCTTCAGACATCACACTCTCCTCCTTTTCTTTCTGCTTCTGCTGTCACTTAGTCTTTCTCCTACTAAACTCTACAAACTCTCCCCTACTCCTTTACATGAGTTTTCCTCAAGGTCTATCCTTGGCCATTTAATCTCTTTTCTCTTATCTCTCCCTCAACAATTTCATGGAGAGTGAACAATTTTATGGTCTCTGTTTCCAAGATAATACATCTCTATATGAGTAATTTTGCAAATCAAAAATTTTCATAGATTCCCTATTGCCTATTGAGTAAAATCCAACTAGCACCTTTATGGAGGTGACTCTCAAATCTATTATTTCTAACCCCAACCTCCCCTCTGAATTCCAGCTTCATACCTCCAAATGTCCATGATATATCCACTTTGATTAGCACCTCAAACTCAACATATCCCAAACTTAGGTCATTGTCTCCTACCCTACTCTTCTTTGTGACTCCACTATTCCCATTCGTAATATTGACATTCTCCTATTCTCACTAGATAATGATCTTGGGTTAACCTTGACTCTTCCTTCTCCCTCACTTGTCACATTCAATTAATTACCAGTTCATAAGGAGTCCATCTTGGTAACAGCTTTTGTATCAGTCCCTTCCTCAGGCTTCCCACTGCTACTCTTGTTCACACCTTCCTTACAACCCTGACCACACTATTGGCAATAATCTCTTAACAGATCTTCTCACTTCCATACTCTGACTCTTCCGATCAATCCTTCATATTCCAGACAAAATGATATTCCTATTATTTCTACATTTTTTATACCTATAATATTCACATGCATGCATATGTGTTTACAAGTAATTTTTCAATTCTAAAATCTTACTTGGTTCCCTATTATCTAGGGAGTTAAATCTAAATCCCTTTGCCTGACATTCACCCCCCTCTACAACTTGATGTCAACCCTTTCCAATCTTATCTCTATTACTAGGCAACTCTTTCTTCCCTCCCCTACCACATACTGTACTTTATTTCCTTTTTTCCCTTTTGCCCCTCTTTGCTCAGTCAACCTGAATATACCCCCTTATGTTTGCCTATTTAATTCTTACCCATCTTTTCATTGTGACTCAAATGCCATGTCCTTCAGAAGTTGTTTCCTATTTACCTAAGTTGGTAATGACCTTTGGACTTCACCAAGAAATATGTTTTGTAGCTCCCTGATATATTTATCAAGTAATATTGTACATTACAATTATCTGTAATTGTGCCTAGTCTCCCTGCTTTACTAATTTCTAATGCTCCATGAAGACAGGCTGAATCAATATTTACTGTTGTACAGCTACTGTATCTCATAGGATTGATATGAAAAAGAGGAAAAAGTAGGAAGTGTGAGGGAGATAAAGAGAGGGATAGAGAAAAGAGGAGGAGGAGGGTGGAGATATGAAGAGAGGAAGAAGGGAAAGGGAAGAGAGTGAGAGGAGGCTAGATAGCTATCTATAATAAAATTTGAACAACCTGCTTATCGTGATCTCTTGTATGCCATAACTATGCATAATGTGTTTATATTCTATATATTGCTTTGTAATCATAAAATGATGCATTTATATAACATATATGTATATGTTATTATCATTTCTTTCTCTATTTGCCCAGAATCTATGTTCTATTTCCTGGTCTTCAACTGGGATGTGTGGTGGCTATCATTATGGATCCCTCCCCATAACCGTATTCTCTATTTTGTTCCCTGTTCCTCACTATGTAACATAGTCCAAATTATAAATATATCCATGTGGTAGACTCATTGGACTTTTTCCATTTACCAAGTTATCTGTATATTTCCCAAAACAACATTTTGCTTTGTGTGATTCCACAGAGGACTATAATACAATGGTTACATTTTAAAAACAATAATTTGTGAGATTTTTATATCACGCCATGTAGTTACAAGGCACCGAAAGTATATTATCTCATTGGATCCTAACAACACTGTTGTGAGATAAATAATGCATATAGTTTTATGATGACTTTACAGATGAAGAAACAGTCTTAGAGTTGAAATAATTTGTTCAAGGTGAGATGGCTGGTAAGTGGCAGAATGTGGACAGAGGAACCAGGTCTTCTCATTTAAAGGCAAATATTCTTTGAGTGATGATGATGATAAATCATATTTAAAAGGTACTTAGTGTTTACAAAGCCCTCATCTTATGATGCATTGCCTCTCATTTTAGACTAAAGAATCTATAAATACATTTTTTTTAAAAAATGTAGGTCTGACATTTCATTACTTTAAACCAAAAAACTATTTTTGTAGTGAAAAGTGTCAATATTCTATCCATCACATCAAAATTGTTCTTACATTTGCCTGACACAAAATAGTATTCTTTTACAAAAGAAGAACAATATTTCAGGTCGTCCTAGAAAGCTACTTTTTGCAGCAAAAAAAATAATCCTTGTTTGATAGCAGTGAAGACTGGAAAAAATAAATTTCTCTGAAAATAGTAAAAGGAATGAAGTAAGCCTTGGCTCTCCTTGTGTTCATCCATCTATCCATTCACTGAAACATCCATCTAAACAACCATAAGACCATCTGGCCAAGCACTAACTCATTAATTCACTCATGTGTTCACTCAGCCTTTTGTTCATTCATTCCTTACTCCATTCATTCCTTCATCCATCCATCCATTCACTAATTCCTTCATTTGCTTACTTGTTCATTCAGTCATGAAATTATTCATATATGCACACATTTATCACATGTTTCTTGATATGAATAAGATCCTTGCCACCTTCAAAGCTTATAATCTTTCAGGGAAAGCAAGACTCACCAACATACTGTGGCAGATGAACGATGAAGTGACTGAGGAAACAAAGGCTTGAGCTTCCAAGTATTTTGATTTACTAAGCAATGCATGTCAATTGGTAACAAATTGGGATCAGGCCCCTTCCTCAGTTTAGAGCTGGACCCCAAATATAGGGAGAGACTTTCATACATTAAAACAATTAAATAAGACCAATTAACTAAAACAATTAACCAAGATAGGTAATATAATTTCTAATTGGAGGAAAGATTAGGGACTTTCCAAGTTGGGAGGGGATACAATTCTCTATATTCAGAAAAAGAAGTATTCACTCCCTCCAGATATCTATGCACAATCAAAGAAATATAGGAACAATAACTGATTGATAAGTATGTTATGGGGGCAGTTTTCAGATGAAACATATGGATTGCTTGAGATGTATAATTGTGAGAAAACTCCTTGTATCAGTCTTTTGATCTGACCAAGTTTCTGGTCAGCATAACCTAAGCCCTTAGTTAAGGGTAGTTAAGGCTCTAAGCATCAGGGGGTGATGGTCCAGTTTCTGAGCCATGGAAGGCTGGGTTCAAACAATATAATAATGTTTTTTCCCCATTCCCACAAATACATGAAGTTTTCTTACAACATAAAAATATGGGAACTCAGCCCATAATTGGGAAACAACTAAAGTAGCTCCAGAATTGAATCACAAGATGGATTCAGTGTGGTTCACTCAGTTCCCAGAATTAACCACCTTATTCCCTTTTGATTTATGGGAGATTTCATCTTTCACCTACCACGATACACAGGTGACTTTATGACAATTTGAATCTGAAAGTCTGCACTAGAATTCTAACTTTAAAACCCGTAAATCATGCTCAATAAAACCTACACTGACAACCTCATTGGACTGTCATGGGGAAAGCATTCTGTGAAGTTCTAGAGAAATGTGAGATTTTTTTAACTGAAATTCAGGGCATTGACTACAGGGAAGGTTTTGTTTGGTTTCCTTTTTTGACATCTGTCCCTACCATCCATGATGAACAACATGACCTAGTAATCTGAACTGAATTTTCTACCCAGCAGTAATGTTAATTAAAAAAGGCAGAGGATTTATAGTCCTTATGAGATTCCCATATTGCAGTCATAATGTAGAGGCTCCCTGGGGAAGCTATTCCGGGCTTACCGCTTTTTCTGTGGTGTCAACATACTCTTAACTGAATTGTCCCAGTAGAGAAATGAATAAGGAGAGGCCAAAATGTCACCCCAGCTGACTGTCACAAGTTTCAAAGGAAAAAAGGCAATTGTAGACAAAAGTAGAATTTGCCTTGATGTTGATTTCCTAATAGAGAGAATGCTGGATTTGTAGTTAACAGATCTGGGTTGTCATCCTGTCTCTGCTCATCATCAGCCATGTGACTGTGGCAAGTTACATCACTTCCCTGTGTCTCAGGATCTAAAAGTTTCAAATGGAGTCACTGATTCTTGTACTACTTACCTTACAACCTTACTGTAAGGACCAAATAACATATGCGTGAAGTGTTTTAAGTGTATTAAGAGTTTTATAAACAAATGCATATTGGCATCATTACTGAGGCTGACCAGGAAGCCTTGTTGGATGAATGCAGGAAAGTGGGGTATTTGGGGACCTCTTTTACCTTGGAGATTGCCAAGTGAATCCCATGGTGGCTTCCTGTAACATGTCACTTACTTCTCCTATTGGAGACAGATTCCTCAGATGGCCAGATCAGGCAA
Source organism: Phalanger gymnotis (assembly GCA_028646595.1). Taxonomy (NCBI): domain Eukaryota; kingdom Metazoa; phylum Chordata; class Mammalia; order Diprotodontia; family Phalangeridae; genus Phalanger; species Phalanger gymnotis. The sequence continues at coordinate 399,513,557 of CM053623.1, forward strand.
CTGACCCAGTGTGGGAATTTTTATGTGTTTTACAAATTGTCACAGAAAGGGTTTTGTATTGTTTGTATCTGCCACATAATTGCCTCCATTCTCTGTTTCATTTTGCTACCAGGCCCCTGGCCAGAGAGCCCTCCTGGGTGAACACTTGATCCCTAATATGAATGATGGCTATGTCATCATCCTCAGGGAAAGCTCTCTCTCCAATCATCCCTTTTGTTTCTGATGGCTGGAATTTGTGGCGTGAGAGGCAGAGCAGGGGAAACAAGAATCACGACGGCTTCCCTGAGATAAGAAAAGCGAGACCAGGGAGAATGAGTCCTCCCGTATCAGATCTCCTTTGGAAGTCATATTGTCGTAGCTGCCTCGGAGTCCTTTTCTGTTAATGAAACTTGTGGAGTTCTAACTCTATGGAACATCTCCCTGACCTGTCTATCTTGTTCATCTTATTTCTAACTTGCTCAGCCTTTGTTTTCATTAGACCAAGATTTCATTCCATTTCATTCAGTGAGCAGACAAGCATGGTGCAGTGTGGAGCCTGATATTTAGAAAGAAGACATGAGTTAGACTCTCCTTTCTAGGATTTGCTGCCCATAAGCCAATCAGTCCCTTTATTTCAGCTGCTGTTTCTTGCCTCCATACAATGAGGGATCATAGATGCAGAGCTCAAGGGGAATTCAGAAACCATCCAATCCAACCTTCTCCATTTGCAGATAAACAGAGGCCTAAGGGAAGTAAAGCTACTTCCCTAAGGTCACATCAAGACCAAATGGCAGAGTCAAGACTTTAATTCCAATTCTAAATCCATCACGCTTTTCTATTGCCCTATGCTGCTTATGAGCATGAAGGACTGACTAGACCAGGGGTTCTCAACTTTGTGTATCATGGACCTCTTTGACAGATGAGTGGACCCTAACAACTCTTTTTCAGAATCATGTTGTTAAGTACATACAATAAAACACAAGACTATCGAGGAAACCCATCACGTTGAAATAAAGATTTTTTTTCCATCCAAGTTCATGGACCCCCTGAAATTTGTCCATACACAGGAATATCCATAGATACCGGCTTAAGAATTTCAGGACTAAAAGAGAGTCTAAGAGTATATGCACTTGCAAAGTGGGGAAATAAAAGAATTCTCCCCATACTATAAACCCGACAAAATGTTCTTTGCTTTGAATTGTCATTAATGCCAGAACTTCTGAAGGTTAGATGGGCTGTCTTGACTCAAAGTCCATAAAAGAAGAATGGGTCCAGCTTACGGCAAATCTGAGTCACTCCCAATACTGTCTTTTACTAGTTGTTTGATACAACTTCTCTCAGGCTCAGGATCCTTATCTGTAAAATAAGGATGATAAGTGTAGGATAGTGGACAGAGTGCTTGGTTTGGACTCAAATGACCTGTATTCAAATCCTGACTGCCACTTAATACCTGATTGGCTTTAGACAAGGCCCTTAACCTCTGTGTGCTTCAGTTAGCTCACATGTCAAATGAGGAGCTTGAGCTAGATGGTGCCTAAGGAATGGTCGTCCCTCTTTCTCTTTTTTCTCTTTTAGGGAAATGAGGATGTGATGACTAGAAATGAAGGCATCACCAAAAGATATATTTACCTTATTATGGACTCTACATTTTGTTTTGTACTCTTAACTCTGACAATGTATTTAAATTACCTTGTCTGAATTTTAATATTGTGAGAATCTGGCAAAAGGGTTATTAATTAATATTTCTAGCTCTCCCTAGCCCATTAAATCTGTTGCTTGTTAAAGGTAATATAGTCTCAAGTTCAAATGACTTAAAAAATAATGAGCAGAATTCATTTTCACTTCATTAACACAGTTGTCAGTATTCCTGGACAGGTGGCAATGCAATCTCTCTGATGGACTGAAGATGTGAGTGCTCTGAGCTCATTGACATACTGGACTCCTTCCATTTGGCAAGTCTGCTCACATGTCTTAGAAACACTCTTTATAATCCAGTGATCTTTTGACATTGCCATCTCTGAGTTAAAAAATTTATTTTATCAAAATGTGCTTGCTGGAATTTGATTTAAGCAGAAATAATGATATTTATAAGTTCATTCCCCTCCGCCCAATATAAATCACAAAGTCTTACAGCTGGAAGCACCTTTAGCACATCTGGTGTTACTTCCTGGAAGGGTCTTTAGTTTCTTGGGCTATCAAATGAGGGGGCTGGACCCTATGAAATCTGAGGTCCAGAGAGAAAGAGTTATATGATTGCTCCAAGGTCAGAGAGCTGGTATACAATGGTAGAAGCGAAGACTAGAACTAAGCTCTCCTGTTTTTTTCCTGCAACATTATTTTGATTCGAAGGGTAGATATTGTGAATCTCTCTACATAACTTAGCCCTCCATGATATAAGCTGTTAATGGGAGAAGCATTCTTGGAGCTACCATCACCATGATTCTTCTGTGTGGGATGCCAAGGGGTAGAGAGGTCAGGAGCTCCTTCTGGCCTGTCTTTCATATCCTATCTTAATGTCTTGAACTTCTGGTGTTAATAGGAATCCCCAACTACAGTCCTCCATGCAGACAGATCTTCATAATTCTCTCTCCCAAGAAGCTTTAGGCTAGCCTCATTTAGGAAATGGTGCCTGCTGTAAAAAGAGAGCTATAAAACAATTTCCTAGATGAAGCAAAAGGTTAATTAAATCAAATTTCCTATCTAACGGTATTCCAAATTTGCTTCCTGAGTTTTTTTGTCTAGGTCCCAGATATCATATTTAATGATCAGCTTTCTAATGTGTAGGTTGTGTATATAATGTAAATATACAAATATATGTGGTCTCAACACATGATTAAGTTTAATCTGCATTATTAACATTTTCATAAGTCTATAAATCAACAAAACTCTAAATAAAACCATGATTTGTTAAATTTGTGAATTTCTGAGGTGAAAATGCTCACACTGAAAATTTAACAGCTGTTAAGAGCTGGCTTCAGCACACCTCTCTGTGTTGTCCTTCATCTAACCTGTAAAATAGGTGTAATAATAGCATCATCCTTGTGATGAATAAAATAAAATAACATACAAAGCAATTTGTCAATCTAAAATAAATGTTAGCTGTTATTATGGTCTAGGTTCCATGCAGTGGCTCATAGAAGAATATCCTTACCCCCCATTACTCAATGTGCTGTTAATAGTGAGAGTCTTGAAATATCTCTAATCTAATCCGACCAGCCTCCTTCCTGCTCCCCCCATAAATCACACTTAATCTTATCTTTTTAGCTTTGCTTCTCAATCATTTATTGAGCACAGACTGTATACAAGGTTTTAGGAATGGTCTCAGCTTTACTTTTGCATCTCCACTTCTAAATATTTTCCATCATTCAAGCCCTTCCCTAAGGGCCCCCTTTTCCAAGAAGTCTTTGCTGACCTATCTAGTCTACCCCACTCTTTCTTTTCATTGAACTCCTATTTCACTTTGGAGGGACAAGATTTAAAGTTACAAGGGACCTTGACCTGGGTTGGATCACCTCTTCCAATTCATCCTTTATCATATGAGAAAACAGGGGAGTAGAGCAGGAAGAAACACATGCAAGAAGAAGCATTTGGTAAGATCCATAACACTATATGTGTCAGGTAAGATGTTGTCCATGTTTTTACTTCCTTATATGCTTTAAAGATCTTTAATTTCATCAGTGGGGTTGCTTCTTTCATCAGTATTACTAATCTAATATATACTAGATCATCCTCCCAGAGCTGGAATGCTACATCAGCCCCTCATGGTGTGATGGATTTGGGGATGTCTCTTCTCTTTTGTTATTGGATTGAGCCCCAGAAGCTATGTTCTCCTGATTGTTAAATCCCAGTGGTTAGAACCCTGTTTCTATAATCACTTAATATCAATTAGCTTTACAAATATCACCACCACCACCCCGACACCTTGGACACATAGCATTAGTTCAATTCTCATGTGGCACTTGTTCCACCAAGTGTGCTTCCAAATACAACATGATTACCAAATGAATCTTTGTCTCAATTACCACTGGATGGAGTCCCAAAGGCCATTTTTGAAGGTCACCTCTTGGTCCTTGAGGAATTGATGCTACGATGGATGCAAATATGGATTCTGAAATGCTGGGATGCTGATGTGTCCCATTGACCTTCCAAAACTCAAAGATCAGAAGTTACACTCTCTTCACTTAGAACAGGAAAGAATGAGCTTGGAACCTAAAGATGAAGTCTCATTTATCAGGCTACATAAGACTTGATAAGACAAAGGTCCCAAGGCTTCTTCCCCTGCCTCATTGTCTCTCAACAAATGCTTTGATTAAAGGTTCCAACCACGAGTAAAGCCAAAGAGAAACAGTCACAGAAGCTAGGCCACGCTGATCAATCCATGCTGACTTAAGTTGAGTCACTGCATTGAAGGGTGATTCCTTTGATATAATTAGGAAATTACTTTTACTTTCTATTAGGCTAATCAAGAGGCAGCACCTTGTCTGGCCAGAAGAACTGACAGGTTAAACCGTTTATTTGAGGTCTAACAATCAGCATATGTCAGAGGTAGGCCTTGAACCCAGGGTTTCCTGGATGCTAGAAAAGCTTTCTATCCACTACAGCACATTGCTTCACTAGCTCTGAAGAGAAATAAAGACATAGGATGCCTGAACATTATCTGAGAGGAGGATATTCAAGGCAAAGCTAAGGTGAAGCTGGGGTAGTAAGCAGCCAGGCTGTCTCCTGATGGGGCATCAATGGACATAGGGCACCCTCAGTTTGACACATGGGGCAGACACCCAGCTAGCCTGCTCCTCCTTGGGCTTTAAGGTGAACACCCCAGTGGCTAAGGACCTAACAGAAGAGATTTACCAAATTGCTTCATTTATGTAGAGTTTTTAAAGGAGCATTTTTTAGGTCTTAAAGAGACATTCTTTGGTTACAGTGGATTTCCATGACTGAAAAATAAAAGACTCAAAATCAAGATTTGTAATAGGATCAGTGACAGAGAGTTACTATAAGGGCAGTGGCAATCTCTTCTACATCACACAGGAATTTTTTTTTCCCTTGAACTGCCACCACCTTTGTGCCAGAACAAAGATAAAAAGTGATACTTTTCAAGCTGCAATTGCATGTACCCTATTGGAATTTTCCTTTTTCCTCTTGTGATCTGAGAAAAGGGATCCATTTTCTTAGGAACAAGAAGTAAGGGAGTAGGAAAGAAATAGTAAATTGACCTAGGCAATCCCAGCTCATAAAAGCAGGCAAGGTAAGTAATGTCTACATTGAAACTTGGGTCTCAGGATAGCTTATCTCATCTATGAAAACAATACATAACCTACAGACCCGGAAGAGTCAGGGGATCTGGGATAGGCTACTCATTATGTCATGAACTATAACTATGTGATTCAGGACAAGTCACTTCATTTCTCTGGTTCCCTGGTTTTCTCATATGGGAAATGGGTATAAAAATAACAATGTAATTTGGTTGTTGTGAAGATTAAGGCAGCAACAAAAAGAATTCAGGGAAAATCTATTAGGCTGATCAAGCAATGGGTCTAATGAAAGTGATCTATCATGTCATAAAAGGAATTTAGATTGCTTTTTCACATGTAGAGACTAATTAAGTCACCATGAAAATTCATAGGAAAAAAAATAAACTTCACCTCAATCACATAGTTACTTCTAGTCAAAGTGTATTGTTTCACAAAGGTTTTACTAAATTCTGGGAAATCACCTAAGAATAGCCACACTTCATGCATCCAGGGGTCACTTACATGACAACCTTAGCTATCCAGAATATAGTCAAGCAAAAACCACTACTCTGCAATGGAAGTCGCTGTGAACCAAGCTTGTATATTGAGTTACATATTTTCCTTACCTTTCTTTACCCAAAGACTAGTTACTCATATTTGATATGCAATTCTATTCATCTTAGTTATCTTTTATTCCTCAAGCCCACAGCACATTATCAGAGGTAAATTAGAAGGTCAGAAGTAGGACTTTGATAGTCTAGAAGTGAAGGAGGCAACAGAATTGAGGGAACAAAACATCATAGGGTATGACAACTTTGTGGCCACTGAGTGAAGAGTCAGATAATCTGATCTACACTGATAGCCTTGAGGCCTGGAAGCCATCTTGTTCCTAGGAACCACCAATTATCTAAACATCTTATTTCATCTAAAAGCCAGCACAGTACTCAACAAACAGCAAGCACTTGATAACTACACATGGATTTAAGCTGAATTACTGTATTAGAGGGATAGCAATAGGGAGTAGACCTATAATTTCATTAATATTGTTAGCTATTATTATTTGAAGCTAGTTCTCTATCACTGCATTGCAATCGAATACAAGTGGACGTCCCTAATGTATGACTGCACCTCACCACAGAAAAAGTTCTTTTACCATTATGTATTATTCCAGGAGAGAGGGAAAGGGTCATGCATTTTAGAAAGAGCTCCATCATGCTCAATTAAAATTAAGTTGTTTTAGGGTTTGGAATGGGAATATGCTTCGACTATCTGAAAGAGTCACTTGCAAGAATTTAAATAGCACACCCCATGATGCCAAATGAAAGAAGGTCACTGGATGTCCCCTTAGTTCCATAGCCACAGCAGTCCCAAGTTCCAGGCCTCAAAGGAACTGCCAACCAGAAACCATCCCCTGCTAAGAAAAAGGCCAGGCGACCACATTGATGATGAAGCACTCCCATCTGTGTTGTTGTTTTCTTTCACTGGTTGAAATGAAAATTTGGGCTCTGTGTGTGTGTGTGTGTGAAGAAGCATCTGTCAGAATTGAGTCTCCTTTGGCAAAAGGAAGTTTAGCCATTGTGCCTCAGAATAAAGGCAGGGTTGGGGTTTGATGTGGAATGGGCCAAGATCATAGTTCAGTTTGGATGCATGGGGGATATTTTATGAGTTCTTTAGAAAAGCTTATAAACAAGACACAATGTCTTGATTAAGTGGCCCCTTTCTGTGAGCAAGAACAAACAATAGCCACCGAAAACAAGGAGACATAGATGAAATCCCCCCCCCATTGAATCGACATTAGCTTTCTGCCAGGTTTTGAAAGATGGCAGATGAAGTCTTCAAAGCCTTCTGTCGAAGAGCAACTGCATCCTAAGAGTAACTGAACATCATAAGAGACTTGCAGAAAAGAGACCTTCACAATGAAGATATGGAGCTAGAAAGGACCTTAAAGGGCACTGAGTACAACCTATTTATTTAACAAATGAGGAAACTGAGGCAGACAAAGCTTAAGTCTCAGGGTCATGTAGCTGCCAAGTATCTGAAGGGGGATTTGAACTTTTCTTCCTGCTTCCATTCCCAGCACTTTATCCACTTAGCCACAATAGATATCCTCTACTTTCCAGGTCAGGGTTGATTTCAAATATTCTCTCTCGTTGCAAATCAGTAAAAGCTCTTTTGTCAGGCTGCATATCGTAATTTGGAGGTTAGGAAAATATTGTAATTGTATTGTTATGGCAATTCCATAGCCAGTGATTTTTCTTCTGGAGGAATTTTTTTTCTTCCTCCAAGCTACAATCAGCATTATAAAGTGAAAAACTAGCCTTCTGGAAGCATAGGGTAAATGAACCATTGCTGTAGTTTATTGCACGACCAAAGATGTGTCTTTATGTAGCCAAAAGTAAGGGATGATGCAGAAGATAGATGGAAGGGAAATATCAAGGGTACTGATGTACAATACCAGCATGTACATATCACAACACAGTCACAACCCTCTTATGCAACTTTGCATAAACTGCCCTTTGGACTGACTATTTAGAGTCTGATTATGCAAATATAGGCAGTGCAGTGGACAGCGTACAGGGCCTGGAGTCAAGACTTGAGTTCAAATCCGGTTTCAGATACTTACTAGCTGTGTGGCCTGGGCAAGTCACTTACTCCTCTTTACCTCAGCTTCCTCACCTTAAAACGACGTGGAGAAGGAAATGGCAAAGCTCTCCAGTATCTTTGCCAAGAAAACTACAAATGGGGCCATGAAGAGTCAGATACAACTAACCAACAAGACAACAGCAACAAATAGTTCAAGCAACTGTGGTTTCATCAGGATGAGCACTGACTACACTGAGGTTGATGGTAGCTCCTCTATGCCTTAGTCGAGCGCCTTCACGAGTTATTATAGCTGGAAACCAGTGGCCAACATTCTGGTGAGAAGCCTCTCTGAGCTCAGCTTGCTTAGTCACCGGCGATACATTCTGTCATCAGTCTCACACTTAAAGCTTGCCCAAGAAGGTAGACCCTACTATAGATTTGAGATCTGCTTGTATACCCTTTGGGAATCTGGGATCACCTCCTGACCAAAGTGAGGCAACTGAATGTGATTTTAATGCATGGATCAATAGCAAGCATTAATTCATTCATTTATTCATATCCACATTTGCTTGATCTAACAGCAGTACAGGCCCACCAAGAACCACGACAAGATTCTTTACTTGTTGTGTCCATCTCCATACAAAATGCTAACTGTGGTTTACATTTACATAGTGTACTCAATCATAATGATATAATATCATCATAAATCAAAGTGTAATCATAGTGACTCTTTGTGACCTATTTGGGGTTTTCTTAGCAAAGATACTAGAGTTGTTTGCCGTTTCCTTCTCCAGTTTATTTTACAGATGAGGAAACTGAGTAAAACAGTGTTACATGACTTACCCAGAGCCACACAGCTAACAAACATCTGAAGCTGAATTTGAAATCAGGTCTTCCTGACACCAGGCCCAATACTCTATCAACAGCACCATCTAGCTGACCCACAGTAAGAAGGAAATTACCTAGAAAATCTAATGTAATTCTCACAACAATCTTGTCAAGTAAGTAGTTCAAATGCCTTTATCCCCACCTGATAGATGAGAAGACTGAGGGTCAGAGGGATTAAGTAATTTGTTCATGATTATATAACTGTTAATGCCAGTGCCAGGATTTGATAACAGTTCTCCTCATCCCAAGCCCAACACTCTTTCATGTTGGGGTTAGAACATGGTTCTATCACCTGAATTATGACTGAACTTTGGGGTTGAATATAAAATAATGTGGAACTACTGGCAGTTCAGTTATCCAGCCCGTTATCACGTATTCTTGAGAATTCAAAGAGTCCCTTTGAGCCCATGCGAAGAGTATCAAGAATCCACTAAATAAGTTTTAAAAGGAATAGCAATACCTCTTTCCCTCTATTCTATTCTGAGATTTTCACAATTGTGTAGAATATTATTATCCTGGCTGGTTTTAAATTATTAAATTGGTAATGGAGAGCTTAAATGGAAGGTTATATAAGAAAATCATGGTATTTAACACTTCTGAAGAAAAAAAGGATTAGATTTATAACATTTTCTAAAGAGGTCAAGACTATAGTTAATTGGAATGGGACTAGGATGTAATATGATAGATTAAGAACAATGAATAGGAAACTGATCTATTTAATTTCTTGTCACATCTATGTGTTGCCCTTCACCAGATATCATTGGCCAAGCCACTTCAGCTCCTTGGACCTCAGTTTCCTCATCAGTAAAAGGAGGTATGTGCAACTAGGCAGCTTCTAACATCATCTTTAACTTCCTTTGATTCTGTGACTTAAATAGAGATTACTCCTTGGAAGAAAGGAATGATTGATGTCAATATGTTGAAACAATGGGCATGTTATCAATCAAAAGGGGGCAGAAAGCCATGGAAAAGCCACCTTGTTCATTTATCCATCTCCTGCAGGTCGACAGCTAACTAACCCCTGCGGATGGGGGTATATCCTGATCTTTAGATTTCATCTGAAAATATTGTACCTCCTTTGTCGATCTTCCATGATCCTATGGAAACTTCCCACTACTAAATTATGGCAAAAATTTCTTTATGACAATGGGGGGAGGAAGTGATCTAGTGGGAAAAAGTATTCAACTAGAAATCAGAAGAATCCAAGATGCCTAAGGAGGAGTGAATTGGCCCAGGTTAGAAACACAACAGATCAAACAAAGCTTCTGTGACCATCAGTAGTGAAATAGGGCCCGTGAAAGCTTCCTGCATTTTCAGCCCAAGTGAGTTAGGAAGACCAAGTCTTGGGGGGAAAAAGTATCACGGAATCTCAAAATTGAAAGAGACCACACAGACCATCGGTTCTAACCCCAACATGAAAAAGAACCTCCTCTATAATATCTGACAAGTGATCACATAATCGCAGATTAAAGATTTCCACTGAGTAAGAATCCACTACCACTTGATTCAGAGTGCCCATTTCACTTTGTGTCAAAATTCTAATTTGTGACAAATAAATAAAAAGATAGATAAATAGATAAATAAATAAATAAAGGCAGGTAAGGAAGGAGAGTGCAGACGCACTTTGTTCTTTTCTTTGGGCTAAGCAGTCAACAATTTATGTCTCTATGTCTGGAAATATTGAATAAACTTATCTTAAAACCAGATTAGCTCTGCTTGTTTCAATTTTTTACCATTTTTCTCCACAGAAAATTGGCTGGTACCTTTTGGGCTTCTCATGACTGATGAGATTTCATGTGATTCCTATTCTCTCTTCATAGACTGGATTTCCCAATATAATGATGTCTTAGTCAAACATTTAGAGATTCTACCCCCATACTCTCCCTTGCCCCCTTGATGGATGGTGCCATATCACTTACAATTGTTATCATTATTTAGAGAGATTAGCAATCAGACTCTATCCATCAGAATAGAAGCTATGTGTTTTCTTCCAAACTAAACTATAAGCATTGCTTCAAAGTAAGCATTTGGGGGAGCAGCTACGTGGCACAGTGAGTGGAGCACCGGCCCTGGTGTCAGGTGGACCTGAGTTCAAATCCAGCCTCAGGTGCCTGACAGGTTTACTAGCTGTATGACCTTGGTAAGTCACTTAACTCCAATTGCCCTGCCAAAAAACACACAAACAAAAAAAAAAAAAACAAAGTAAGCATTTTGGGTTTTGCCTCAATATAATTGTAGTCAACTTTTGTTTTGCAAGTTATCAGTTGATATTAAATGACGGGGGATAAGGGAGGAAGCAGAGGAATAATTTATCCTTAGCCCAAAGGGCATAAAGTTAGGGGAAGAAGTACCATGCAGGAGACGTAGGGGCTCTGATCATTGCTAAGGATTTCTTCTTATTCTCTTTTTCATATTGATGGTATGAAAATGGTATGGTATGAAAGTATGGTATGAAAGATGGAATGAAAGCTAGAAAGTCAAGGGTACAAGTTAAATCATGGAACAACAAAATACTAGGAACAAAAGGAATTTTAGTAAGTGGAATGTTATATCTGGAAGCACTCTTAATTAAGCCAGCCCTTTCATTTCACTGAGGCCGAGAGAGATGAAATTGCCCAAGATCACCACAGAAAGCTGACAGAAGGGCTGAGATTTGAATCCACGTTTCTCAGTGCTCCTTCCGGTGTTGTTTGCACTATGCCCTAGTTCTTCAGGGTAAGGTTAGCTTTCCCGCTAACTAGCTACTATGACAATAGGCAAGTTGAGTACTTCCTAAGGGACTTCACCTACATCGTCCATTAAATGGGAAAATAACTGCTGTAGTACCTGCCTCACAAGGTTTGTATGAGGGAAGCATGCACGTATAAAACATTAATCTAAAAGCTATCCATCATCATTATTATTATAGTTCAGCTCCTAAGGGGAGAAATCTGGTTCCCAAGATTGCTTTCCAAGAATCATTTCATCCCCTCACCTCTTCAGATCAGACCTCTCTCTCTTAAAGCTTCTTTCCCTGTCTTTATAAATCTCCTTTAGTATATTTCCTCTCCTTTATCCATGACTACTATATTCAGTGGTACATGGTAAACTGCACACTCATTTTTATTTGCCTTATTCCCAAGGGAGAGAAAATATATACCATGAAGTAGATACACTTAACATTTGTGAAATGGAAAAGGAACTAATGCATTCTGATTTTCCAAAAGACATTTTTCAGACACTGAGGAAAGAGGTCTTAGGACCCAGGATAATTCTGTGTGAGTGGGATCTCAATTTGGAAGGAATGTCTAGTTCAGTCCCCTGAAGCCAAGTGAAGGGAAGAAATTTGTCACAAGATCACACAAATATTTAAGTAGCAGAGTCAGGATTCAAACCCTGATCCCCCAAATTCACACATTCTTTCTAATATTCTGTGGCTCCTTAGCCTCTCTTGGAGGTAGCTTATGCAAAAGATAACAAAGTGACTCAGCCTGGGGGCAGAGCCAAGATGGCGGCTAGAAAGTAGGGACTTGCTTGAGCTCCTGGCCAGGTCCCTCCAAAAACCTATAAAAAATGGCTCTGGACAAATTCTAGAACGGCAGAACCCACAAAACAGCAGAGGGAAGCAGGGATCCACTCCAGGACAGCCTGGATGGTCACTGGATGAGGTCTATCACTCATGGACCCGGGAGTGGAGCAGAGCCCAGCACCGGTGGTGGCAGGACCAACCAGATCAGGAGCCGGGTGGAACAAGCCCTAATGCCCTGAATCACTGAGCTGTGGCAGTTACCAGAATTTTCACCCCACAAACACCAAAGACAACAGAGAAGGTTAGTGGGAAAAGCTGCAGGGGACAGAGTGAAAAGAGTTTGCAGTCCAGCCACTGCCCCCAGGACAGCGGGGAGGGGGATGGGGGGCAGGTGCAGCTACAGAACTACAGCAGCAGTTGCTTCCTGCCCCAGGCCCACCTGCTGGGAGGAATTAAGTGGTGGATCAGAGCAGGAGTGCAGAGCCTGCTTAAGATTTTCATCAGGTCTGGGTTGGCAGTTCTTGAGGAATGAGGAGTGCTGGTGTGGCAGAGTTGGCTGTATAGAAATAGCTCTGAAATCAACAGCACATCCCCTCAAACTTGGAACAAAGTACTCTCTACTCTACAAGCAGTCATACCCCGATGAAAAACTCAAGGGTCAAATAAGTTGTCTGTGAACATGGCCAGGCAGTGAAAACACACTCATATTCAGTCTCAGACTTTGGAATCTTTCCTTGGTGACAAAGAAGACCAAAATATACAGCAAGAAGTCAACAAAGTCAAAGAGCCTACATCAAAAGCCTCCAAGAAAAACAAGAACTGGTCTCAGGCCATGAAAGAGCTCAAAAAGAATTTGGAAAAGCAAGTTAGAGAAGTAGAGGAAAAATTGGGAAGAGAAATGAGAAGGATGCAAGAAAACCATGATAAACAAGTCAATGACTTGCTAAAGGAGACTCAAAAAA
>CM053623.1:399527210-399556514 GCA_028646595.1 Phalanger gymnotis
ATACTTCCTTTGGATGGGAAGCTCACAGGGGTAAAACTTTTGTTTTTTTTTTCTTTTTTTAGGGGGGGTGTAGGCAGAGCAATTAGGGTTAAGTGACTTGCCCAAGATCACACAGCTAGTAAGTGTGTCAAGTGTCTGAGGCCAGATTTGAACTCAGGTCGTCCTGACTCCAGGGCTGGTGCTCTACTTACTGTACAACCTAGCTGCCCTAGGGGTAAAACTCTTAGGAGAAAAAAGAGGGAGAAAATCCTGATGGAAGAGAAGAATAGGCAAGAGTAAGCTCCACGTCTTTTTAAGGGAACACAATGACCAACGTCAATAAACATTATTCCCCAAATGACCTTGGGTTGTCCCTTCATCTCCCTAGACCTGTTTCTTTATCTGTAAAATAAGAGAATTGGTCCCTTCCAATTCTAAAACTATGGTCTTATATCTCTAAATCGAATGCATTTTCACTACACCAACCTATAAGACAAGTATTTTTTATATGAGTCAGTCTAGCCAAGAAAGAAAAGCTTCATAGGATTTTGAGATAGAGGGACATTGTAGTTTATCTACTAGAAAAGTCATTATGTAGCACAAGACTTGACAGCGGTCCAGCAAGGCAAGGTGACTAAGCGGCACGCAGGACTTCACACACTGAAACTAATTGGCAGAAGAAGAACTCAAATACAGAAGGTCTTCTTACTCCAAATTCAGCTGCACAAAAAAAACATGACTTAATAGTGACTTTCCTGAACACGAGGTCATGTTAAAAGATAACTGCCTATTTTTGTCCCCTTCAATGGAGAGTTTGACAAAAGGAAAGAGTCTTTCTTCAAAGCTAGAAAGATTTAGCTTATTTATGAGGAAAAGATTCCTGAGAACTCTGCAACCTCGGAGGTTGCCACCAAGGGAGTTTAGGCAGCTTCCATTTCAGAAGGTCTCTGTGCCTAGAGAAGGTTGAAACTCATCAGCGCAGTATAGATCAAAGAGCCAAAAAAATTTAGGAACAGGAAAAGGCCACTTACCCCAAAATGTGTTTTCCTGGCCTTTAAAAATGTAAGTTCTTGCATTTTCACTTGGTTCCTTAGGGTCCACCATTCCTTTGAACTCTTCTCTAAGAAATAAATTTAACAATACCCGGAGCTCAAGGGTCCCTTGGGCCCCCATTGACATTCTTGGACATTTGGCCCATCTCATTCCTATCCTGTTCTGTGATGTAACATATCAAATAACATATATCTCCATGCTTTCTTCTTGTTTCCTATGTAAATATTAAAAAGTTCCCTAGTTGACAGAAGCTATTCGATAATAATTCTTTATAAAATAAAGGAATCTCAGAGCTGAAAGGGACTTGAGACATAACCTAGTGCAACCCCTATCCAAACCATATAGTATTTTTGACAAGTGACCACCTGGCTTTCACTGGAAGTCTTCTAGTGACAGGGAGCTCATTACTACTAGAAGTATCTCGTTCCACCTTTGGATAGCTCTAATTGTTAGAATATAGATATAGATATCTAGGTCAATATCAATATTGCTAGGGATATTGATAGTACAGAGGTATCAATTGATAGTGATAGATTTCTGCATATATATATATATACATATATATATATCATCTCTACTGACATGTGTATATATAGATATAACTAAAATGTGCATCAAGTTTCACCTATTAGCCTTTAATTTTGCTTTCTGATACCAAGAAGAATCAATTTTATCCTTCTTATCACACTTTTTCAAATACTTAAAATTGTCTTATCCTACCGCTGATAACTCTCAGTTACTTCATTTGTAAAATATAGACAAACTATGCAAAGTAGACAAACTCTTAGGTAAGGTCCCTCTAGCTCTAAAGTTCTATGACGTTGGCTTTAGGATTTTCGTGTATATCCTTGTCTCATAAGGCGATAGAGCCAGTTTCTTAATTGAAAGAAGGAACATGATTGTTGGGGATGTCCCATGTTTATTTCTCTGAATCAGACCTTCCTATGTCTGGTTTGAAGACACCCTTGGGTATATCCAGGGATCTCAATTGTTGTGAAATAATTAAAGTGAAATGAATTATTTTAATTCACTTTTAATTTAAAAGCAGATATGTCATAGGACACTCCTAGAAGAGGGTTGGAGGAAATAGTAAAAAGCTTTTAAAAGGACACCATATAAAAAGGTGCCATAATATTAAAATATCCTCTAGATTTTGATTCTGTAAGATTCCTTCTCTTCTCTTCCTCTTCCTTCCTCCCCTTCTCTTCCTCATCATCATCCTTGATATTTACATAGCACTTTAAGGTTTGCAAAACATTTTACATACACAATATCATTTGATAAGAGGAAGCCTGGAGGTGATAAAAAGCTGGCCTGGAAGCCAGGATGACAAAGATTCAAGTCCTGTCTCTGGCAATACTGGCTTTTTGACCTTAGACAAGTCACTTTACCTCTTAGCATTCTAAGTAATTCTCTAAGACTTGCAGAGAAGGTCTTCACAAAATGGGGATTCCTCGCCCTTGAGGTAGATGATTCCCTACATCAATGAAATCACAGGTCCAGTCCCTATCTATTTGTTCTTCACAACAATCCTGTGAGACCGGTGATAATATTCCAAGTCTTTTAGATAAGGACCCTGAGCCTCAGAGAGGTTGCCACTTATCCAGTCACACAGCTAGTAAGTGTCTAGAGCAAGATTTGATCCCAGATTTTACTAAACTCTTCAATTTGTCCTTCTACCTTGGTACCCATTGGGGGTGGGAGAGTGAGGAGGAGGAGAGATTATAAGAAACAAAACAGAAAAAGTATATGAGACCAGCAAAAGGGGCAAATAGACTGACAAAGGAGGTAACATTAACACTGTATCCCTAGATGCACTAGCTCTTGGCAGACTTAATCATTCTGACGGCTTTCTTCCAGTCCCTTTCCTCCTTTCTCCCTCCCCCTTTACCCCTCTCTATCTTCTCCCTTTTGCTTTCCTATATTTCTCTTTTGTTTTTCCTTTTATACTCCCGTCCTCCCCATCTCTGTCCCTCCTAGTACTCTTTCTCCCTCCTGGCTTTCTCTTATCTCTGCACTCCTTGAATTATATTGAGTTTTACAGCACAGTAGCTGGCTGAAAGCTAACCATAGCTAGAGCATTTCTAGGATGTCACTTGCTCATTAAGGAAAGCCCACCCACACAAGCCATGTGTTGGCTAATTAGAGTCAGGACTGAGATTTTCAATGAAGTCGCAAATGGACAAGATGGAGCAAATTACCTGCCATCAATCCATGTATGGAATGGCATTTCGTGATCACTTAACGATGCCGCAAACACCGTGCTAGGCCTTTGGAAAAGATGTAAGAAAATTGTAAGACATTGTTCCTATTCCTGAGTCTACAGACTGCTTATAAATGTAAGTCCTAGAGAGACAAAACAACAAAGGAACAAGACAGAATGAAAGTGATAAATTATAGGGCACTGACCACAATTTTTTTTTAATTTTATTAATGTCTTTTGTTTTTATATCACAGATGTTTTTGTGGATGCCTTTTCCCTCCTCCAGTGAATTTAATCATGTAAAAAAGAAAAAAATCCAACTGAGCAAAAACACATACATCCTAACAACTTTTCAAAGCAGTTGCAACATCACCCTTCTCTCCCCAGAGAAAGGAGGAAGAAGGCTCAGATACTTCAACAAGAAGGTATTAAATTATAGGGTACTAGTTACGTGAACAGAAAATTTTGTACGAGAAGCTGGTACCCTTGAATCTACTTGGGTTCTGCAGACCTGGCTTTAGTAGAGGCAGAGCTATAGATAAGAAAAGTAGATAATATAACATAATCCAATCAGTTTTGTATATGGAGTTAAAAGTTCTGGGTTTTAAATCCTTTCTTTGTTTTCTCTGTAGCTGACCTTAAGTGAAACACTTCATATTTCTATTTCTTAGGTTTTCATCTGCGAAAAAAAAGAAGTGTGGAACTAAATGATTTCTAAAGTACTTTCCAGTTTATAATTGGAGTCAAAGATTAAGCCAATTGACTATATCATAGACGGTGTTGAAAGCCTACGACAAGAATTAAGATGACCCAGATTTGATGTAGACAAAATCGGCTTTGAGCTTCTATTTTCCCCCCTACAAAGGGTTATTCCACATTCTTACTTTCAACTGATCAAGAGTTTTGTCAGATTAACTGCAATGGAAGGCAGCAAAAAATAGCACTTACATTTTACTGTGATTACAAGAGTTGAAATTATGACGATCAGAGGCAGGTAGGTGGCTCAGTGGTGAACAGACCAGGCCTAGAATCAAGAAGACCTAAGTTTAAATCCAGCCTCGGACACTTATTGCTGTGTGACCCTGGGCATGTCACTTAACCCTGTTTGCCTCAGTGTCCTCATTTGTCAAATGAGCTGGAAAAGGAAGTGGCAGACCTCTCTGGTATCTTTCCCAAGGAAACCACAAACAGGGTCATGAAGAGTTGGACATGACTGAAACAACAGAACAACAACGATAACATAGACGATTCTATCCCAGCTGCTCTGCTCGCTATATTAAGAATCAGTGCCTATACTCAAAAAGCCTGGACTTAACCAAGAGACCAGGTAGTGAGCCTGGAAGCCTGGACTGGAACTGGGTATATCTGCTTTGGGAGGCAGTGTATGTTTCAAGTGGAGACCACTTGTGGAAGAAGTTGTAGAAGGAATTATATGGTTTCTAAGGCCCCTTTGAATTGTGACTTTCTGTGATTATCCAGCTCTTCATCTATCCCTTTCCCTCACTCTCCCCCAAACCACTTTTGGGTAGAAAAGAACCACAAATGTAGAAGGCTGAGGGCATCTTCAAACAATCATCCTGCGTCTTTCCCTACTTTCAAAGCAAAAATCATGATAAAAGCATTCTAAACTCCTTACCTCCAGTCCCTCTCCTCTCCCTCTTCAACCCCTAGAAATCTGGCCTCATCATTCAGTTGAAATTGCCCTTGTATTTGTCAGAGATAGAACTTGAACCCAGATCATCCTTACTTTAAAGCTAGCTCTTATCTATCACTCCATGCTATTTCTCTATAAAATGTCAGTTATTAATAACTGATGCTTAATAAATATACATTGAATCTTTACCTTGAATTTAAAGGCAAGACTGAAATATGTTGTGTAGCTGATGAGGTGCCTGTGCTTCTCAAGTCTCTTCAAGGTGTCTCCCAAAGCTAATCACGAAGACATAAATGTAATTAATTTAATATAAGCTATGTTCCAATTAATTGTAACATGTTCAGGTGGTGTTCTCATAATAAAAGGGTGATGGTCTACATGAAACCTAGGGAAAAAAAGAAGCTCAGAGCTAGAATTTTTCAATGCTTACCAGCATAGTTCAGGGAAGAAAGACTGTATATAGTAGACATGAGTTCTCTGGCCACTAGAAAAGGATGTCTTGTATGGAACAGGGACATTTCTTCAGGTTCTATTTGCCTGGTAAAATACTCAATGGAACCCTCTTACTGAGCTTGTTCTCAGTCCAAACACACCAGCCATCTTCTGTGTGCTGACTCATTGCGCTCAGAAGCATCATGATGTAGGGGAAAAAATAGAAGAGTTATATTAACACAAGTTTTTAAAGAACTTTTCTCATTACTAACCCTGGAAGGCCAATCATGAAGGAATTATCACCCTTACTTTACAGATTAGCCAACAGAAGGCAAAGTAATTGTTACTTTCTCAGGGTCATACAGCTAGTAAGTGGGGGAGAGAGGGCTAAGCCCTGAACTCAGACTTCCTAAATTCCGAGTCTGATGCTCTATCTACTGCCAAAATGTACTCTTTCCATAAGAAAGGAATGTATTGAATAATTACCTCTATGATCAACTATAAAGTCCTCTGTTTCTCACTTCAGTTTCTTTACCACTTGGCCCCTTTGTACCTTTCCAGTCTTCTTACATTTTACTCCTTCCATGTTCTCTACAGGCCAGCCTTCCTGCCCTACTTGCTGCTCCTCACACATCTGCCGTGGCATCTTCCACCCCCATTCTTTTTTACTGGCTTCCCGTCCCCCCTCCTGCACCCTCACTTCTTCCTCTCAGAATGTCTGGGTTCCAGCAAGAGTCCGCTCAAGTACCACCTTCCATAGGAGGCCTTTTCTATGCCCCCAAATACTACTGCATTCCCTTCTCAGCTTACTTTGTATATTATCTGCATATGTTTTATGTATGCATATAGATTCTTGTTTATGAGTATATGCTCTTCTGCATGCATATATGTGTGTGAATGTATACATGTTGACTTCCTTCATTAAAATGGAAGCTCCTTAGGGACAGGGACTATTTCCATTTTGCCTTTGTATCCCTCTCCCCCACTCTAACACCAGACTTGCCAAATAGTAAGTGATTTTTTTAAATGTTGGTTGATTAGCTAATAGATATAGCTATAATATATTAAATATTAATTATACGTTATATAATTATATGTAATGTACATCTAATATAACATGTATTAGATATATCATAACATATAATATATAACATTATGTGTATTATATACATAACATGCAATGTAACATATGTAAGCTATATACTACAACATCTATAATATAGCACATATTATCTGTGAAACATATAACATATATGTAATATGATATGCAATTATATATAATCGTATGTTTGTACATAATCATATACTATATTTATATATACTATGATTATATTAATTTGACATAATATATTATATAACTGGTAAATATAGCTATAATATATTTGATAATTTATTATATATAATATAGCACATTTTGTTTTATATAATTATCTTTTATTTTTACATATTTATATTATTGTTTACATAATATAGCCAAATGAAATATAATTATATTGATTTAATTAATACAATATGGTATTATATGATGTGGATTATACGATGTGTATAGGAGGTAAATATGTTGTATTTAATATAGCTGATAAACATAGCTATTTATAAAGGTCTTTAAGATTCATAATTACTTTCTACACACTGTCTGATGTGATACAAAAATCCCACAAGGAGTCACTACAGGTATTATTCTCTCCACTTTACAAATGAGGAGACCTGAGGAATAAAAAAGTTAAGTGACTGACCTCTGACTACAGATCTGGTAGGTATTAGAAGGTTGAAATTGAGCCAGGTCCCGCTTGACTCCAGGCATTCTTTTCACTAGACCAAACTTCCTCTGTGTATCTATATGTCTATATTTCTTGAACTCTCTCCTTAGTTATGTTTTTATTAAAAATACTAATGATTAGTTTGTCTTTAACTGCTTTAATCAAGAGCTCTATTTCTGTGTGTATGTTTTTCTGTGCTTAAAAAGTAACATAGTTAAATGGGAAGCAGGGGGTCAGGAGGACCTGAGTTCAAATATGGCTTCAAACACTTACTAGCTGTGTGGCCCTGAGCAAGTCATTTAATCCCAATTGCCTATAATATCAATGACAACTACAACACAAGAACAACAAACAACAGCAACAATAATGGGGCAGATAGGTGGCTCAGTGAATAGAGCACTGGGCCTGACGTCGGGGGAACCTGAGTTCAAATTTGACCTCAGACACTCACTAGCTGTGTGATCCTGACCAAGTCACTTAACCCTGATTTCCACCAAAAAAGAAAAAAAAGTCTAATTATTCTCAGTTAAATGATTTTTTAGGATGCCTTGAGGCCAAATTGTGACCACCCTCACTAGTAGTATATAATAATTATATGCTGAGTCTCTAGGAAGACATAAAGAGCTTCCACAGGATTTACCTTAAAATCCAGACATCCACAAGAGAATACATTACAAAAGAGCAGGAGTGTTTCAGGAAAAGAAAAGGACACAATTTGCCTAATGCAGAGCTGACCTTAGTCAAGTTCTATTTTGCTATCTTTGACAGAAGGGAGGCGATTCTTGAGAACATAAACCAAGCTGACAATATTGGGGGCCCTGAAATGCAAGGCAGTCACCTGGAAAAGGTGTAGAGAAGTAAGAACTATTTAAAGATGTTCATGGGGAAACCACAATTAAAGATCCGTCTCCATTAATATCTAGATTGTAAGTTTTTTGGATGGGGACCTAATGTGTGGGAAATCAGCATGGACATTTGAGCAGCTATTGTAGGTAAGAGAAATTATAATAATTAAAGTGTCAGGGATCAAACTGACAGGAATAGTCACAAGAGGTACTTATGGCTGTAGATGAAGAATCCATGTAATGAGAAGTAAAGTTAGATCAATAAAGGTTTCACAGCCCCCAGGTGTAGCAAATGCACAAGCATTCAAATGAACAATAAGCAAATAGGAAAGCATATTAATAAGACAACTCTTTATTTTTAGAAGGCCACGCGATCCATGAGGTTTTCAAGCCCCAAATTAGTATTGCTTGGTAATATAATTGGTACATAGACAAACATATTGTTACAGGGAGTAGAGTTTTGAATTTGGATTTTACCATCTGGATAATGGCAGACAGATTGGTTCAGCCTCAATATAAGATAGAATGATAATTAGATAGAGATAATGACTGAACCTGGGATTTCACTGATATAGGAAATCCCTGATGGGCAAATTTCCTCTACCAGTACGGGTTGGTACTTTCTCTGCAACTTTGGTCTTACAGAATTGCCTAGAAATTAAGCTACTTGCCCAGGAAGATAGACACAGTCATACATCAATATGTTTCAGAGGCAGGATTTGAACCCAGGTGACTTAATGGATTGAATGATAAATTTAAAGTCAGAAAGACCTGAAGTCAAACCCTGCCTCAGATAATTCCCAGCTGTGAGGTCCTGATCCAGTTAGAGCCTCAACTTCTTCATCTATCAAAATGAGAGTAAAAAAAATGGCCTTTAAAGTTCCTTCCAGCTCTAAATTTATCATCCTATTATTTCTGTTTCTGAGGTCAGCTCTCTAGATACAATACAACGCTGCTTCTCTACAATTACTATTATCGTCATTTTAAAATTTAAAAAATAATAATATTTATTTCATTTTATTAGTGGAAGTACCAATGATAACCTGCTAACTTCTCCTGAGAGGACTCATTGTAGGGAAGTGACCTTGGGTCTTTGAAGGGTAGGGTCCTGAAGGGTCCTGACCAGCTCTGGACCCATAATGCACTGAGTGCCTGCCTTCTTGGGCTTTTCTCAGTCTGGACCTTTGATCACAGAATGGCGATTTTACTCTTTGGTCACAGGAGCTTGATAACTGTCTACTAAGGCATCAGAAGAGCTTTAAGCTATAATATCAATGACAACTACACACAGATAAGATACAAAGATACACACAGATAAAAATCACAAAGTCTTGAAGCATTGAGGGGTATAATTTGGTTCAGTCATTTTTCAGTTGTGTCCAATCCTTCACGAACCCATTTGGGGTTTTCTTGGCAAAGATACTGGAGTGATTTGCCGTTTCCTTCCCCAGCTCATTTGACAGATGAGGAACTAAGGCAAACAGGGTTAAGTGACTTGCCCAGGATCACACAGCTACCAAGTGTCTGAGGCCAGATTTGAACTCAAGAATATGTTTTCCTGACTCCAGGCCCAGTGCTCTATCCACTGTACCACCTAGCTGTCCTACTGAAGAGAGTAATAGCAGCTTATAATTACATGGGATTATTGATCTATTGCTGTAGGACCATGACATCAGGAAGGCGATGCCATGACTTGCAAGTGAATTGGATTTAAGTGAGGGAGGGCTGTGCAAAGTCACCAGCTTCACTTTCTTCTCAGAGCCATCTAGACCCAGTGGCAAGATATAGATCAGCATGACTGGAGATGGCCCCAGATGTAGGAATCATCAGTCTAGAGTTGAAATGGACCTCAGAGGCCTTTGGTCCAATGCCCTAATTTCACAGTTGAGGAAATTGAGGTCCATAGAGATTGTGTCTTGTCCAAGATGACAAAGTGATAAACAGTATTTGAATTGAAGTCCTATGGATCTAGACCCAGTGCTCTTTCCAGGAAAAAAAAAATGATGATGGTGACAACAACTTTTATATAGTGCTTTAAGATTTGCTAAGTGCTCTACAAATATCATCTCATTTGTAGTTTGGTAACTTATTTGACCCTCACCTCCACCCTGGGAGCATGTATCGGTAAGGCAAGATTCATGATGTCAAAATGACCATGAACATGCCTCTATAGCACATAATCACAAAGTATAAGAGATTCTCTAGGTAGAAGGCAGGGGAAGTATAACAATTATTTAGACACCAGAGGATCAAATCCCAGAACCAATAACCCCAATTCGACATAGCAGTAATCATATTCCAAAACCAGTAAGTCCACCTCAATGTAACAACAGGGAAATTATAACACAGTATTAAAGCAAGGAACCAAATCACCCTCTAACCTTCCCCCCTGCTGGGGCCTTCCAATAAACACTCACAAATCCCATCTGTCTGCTTACCTGTGTTCTCTCCCCCCTCAGTTCTCTGGTCTCCGCAGCTCCCTGGTTTCCACTCTCCGCTCTGCACTCTCTCTGTAACTCTGTCATCTTGGAGTTCTTACTCCTTCTCCTTGGGCTGAATTCTGAATTCTGACCTTAAAATGGCTACCTTCTGGGTATATATACTCTTTTTAGGGCCTGTGGGCTTCACGCCCAATCAGCCAAAGGGTGTAGGCCAGGAGCTTAGTGCCTAGTAAGTAAAGGGTATGGGCCTGCCTCTAATCAAGCCTCCCTTAACTAGCCCCACATGAGGCCTATTGAATGGGGGGGGGGGGAGGAAGGAAGATCTTTAATCATTGATTGGCATCACAGAGGAACACACGGAGGCAGGCAGAAGTTAAGTGATTTGCCCAGGGTCACACAGCTGATAAGTATCTGAGGTTGAATTTGAACTCAGGTCCTCCTGATTCCAGCATCAACACTATCCACTGTGCCACCTAAATATCTCTGTGTCCTACTGCCTGACTTCACATAAGTTTGCATACATTGAGATTAAAAATATGCCAATATGGTAGCTAGTATAACTATTATTATCCTTACTTTACAGATAAGAAATACTGAGGCTCAGAAAAGGTACCTTGAATGGTAGAGTGTATCAGTAAGGCAATAAACACAACATCAATGATAATTGTGAATATTTCCATGTAGCCTCTGATTGGCTAGAACTCAATATGCATTCAATCCCCCAAAAATCACACTTTGCTTGCTGTTACCTAGAGCCAGCACTATACCCTTCTAACATCAAACTGAATTTTCTTTCCACTGTGACCACACCTTCCTTAAGAGTCAACTGATTCCTCTCTTCTATTTAATTTTCTTTTTAAGAATCCCTATCTCTCAATTTCTATTCATTCTCTTCAAAAATACCTTGGTCCTTTGTAGATCTTTCTCATATCGCCTTTGGAGGAGAAAAACATGTATCATGCTTCTTGGTGGTTGAAATAATTTGGCATTAGTGGGTCGATCACCCTCCACAGGTCCTCTAGCAATGTCCAACTACCTTCCATGACTGTTGATTCTCCCAGGAACTTCTGATGCTATTCCTATCAATAACCTCAACATTTGGTCTTTCAAACTGAAGAAAGTCACACTGGGCAACAAGAGGGTCTCAGCCACCTTGTTATGTTAAAATAACTCATTCTCTTCTCTCTGTCCTAAGCTCTGCCACTATTGCTAGTCATTGATTTATGGATATGTCAAATGTACTCACCTACATGACTAGCCCTCTGTGGGCAGGGCTCTGGATTGCAAGAGTTGGTAACAGAAAACCCGTGTTGACATTCTAGCTGAGGGACTGACTCATAACAGGCCCTTAAGCAAGTTTCTTCATTTCTCTGAGCCTCCCCACAGTTTCCATCTCTATAAGAGTGGATTAAAATGTGCACTGCTCACCTGACAGAGTAGGTGTCAGAAAGCACATTTGACATGCAGAGCTCACGTGTACATACTGCTTTCGTATCTGCTGAGTCTTTGCAGACCCTTCCATGGGGAGTTGTTGTTCAGTCTTGTCTGATTTCTTGTGACCCAGTGGGCCAAAGCTTCAATGGGATTTCCTTGGAAAAGATACTGAAATGGTTTGCCATAGCCCTCTCCAGTGGATTAAGACAAACAGAAGTTAAGTGACTTGCCCAGGGTCACACAGTTAGTAAGTGTCTGAGAGTGGATTTGAACTCAGATCTTCCCAAATCCAGACCCAGTGCTCTATTCACTGAGCAAACTGGCCGTGTAGGGAGTACTGAAATATAATATACTGAGATGCACTTTTCCACCTCAAATCCTCTGTACTTACTATAATAATTGAGAACAAATCTTTTTGGTCCTCTTTATCCCTTGGTGAAACATGAGTTGCTTGTTTTGGAAAGTGATAGATAAAGGGATGAAGAGATAACTAGAAATTTAGCATGGAATGATAACACAGTATATAAAAGAACAATAGATTTGGAGTCAAAGAATATGAGTTTGAATCCTATCTTCCCAATGAGTAAACTGGGCCCTTGAATAGGAAAGCAACTGGTTGAATATCATCCAGTTTACTTACTGGAAGGCTGAGAGGAGTATTAAATGTCCCTCAAATTCCCTTCCAATTCTCAATATAAGAACCTCTTATATAAGAACCATTGTGGATCTGAAATTCGCACTGGACATTGTGCGACATTTGGACAATGTGAGAGCTCAATAACTCTTTGTCATTTGATTCACTAAAGACTGAGAGTTGCAGACATGTTTAGGGATGGAAGGAACCTTCATGGATTTTCTATTAGGATATTGAGGACTGAGGAAGAAGCCTATTTGTCCCAGTGCAGGATCTGTATTGGTATGATGAAGAAAGTGTCATCCTCCTCCAACCCACCCTCCTTTTTAGATTAATTTGAGCTGTGGGAACCAAAGGTAAATATGTATAGCAGATTTTGTCCAGCTATTCAGTTGAAGGATAACTGAGGTACCTTTTCTCTGAGAAGAAATGGTTTTTGTGGTTCTATAAGTTTACCTCATACAACTATGGAGCCCATTAGTCAAAATCATTCTAACAAAGCTGGGAAGTCAGAAGAATAGAAAAGATTGCAGAGATGCCAAAGTCTGAGGAAGGGAGTTGGGAATCTCAAGATCAAATACACTTAGAGAATCATAATGGGTAGGGAGGTCAACTTGGGCAAGACATAATCTAAAGCAACTCTTACAGTTGGATCTGCTGGCTCAGTTATATTTTAAAAGACCCATGTAAGCTTTCAACCTGGTCCACTCTGGCTCTCCAAGAAACCCTGACAAAATTCCACTTTTAAGCTTCCAACTTTTCTATTTTGCTTCTTCTCTCAAACCCCACCTTCTTCACCCATAGGCCAATGGAATTTTATAACTTAAAGAGACTTTGGAGATCATCAAGTATACACTTACTCTATTCAGATGAAAGAATGGAAGCCCAGAGCAGTCAAATGAGCTGCCCGACATTCCCACAGCCAGTAAGTGGCAAAGCTTGAACCTGAAGCCAAGTATTCCAGTTCCAAGGATAGTGTTCATCCAACTATGTTCCAGTCTGACCTCCTCATTTTTCAAAAGAGAAAATTGAGATCCAGAAGCATTTAATAATTCATCTAGCCTACAGGCTCATTCTTTGTATACATCAGGTGTGAAATATATGTTTATTGAATTAAGCTGAATTTAAGAATGTTTTTTTAAAATTTAAAAATGAAAGAAGAGAGCTATTTTAATTGTGTTCAGACTAAGAATAAAGAAGGGCCAAGCCTACAGTTACCCAATTGCCAAGCCAGGCCTGAAACTAGAGTCTTCTGACCTTGGCATCACTTCCACATACCATTAATGATTGACATATGTCCTTGACGTATGACTGATTCTACAGACAAATGCATTTCAGATGGAAATTAGATGGAAAGTGTGCCAACCTGTAAATTGACCCCAAACGAATAAAACCTCATTTCAGTTGCTATAAATTATACAGTATTTTCATATTACAAATGGCACTCTGCTATTTAGAAGGAAGGAATTGATACTGAATGATGAATGAATTGCTGCCTGACTTCAGTGATGCAAATGAGTGAAGCTTTAATAAGGCAGACAAAGCAGTAAGGAGGTGAGGCTGACAACCATTTGGGGAAGGTGAGGAATTGGAGTCACAAGACGGGTAGTTGCTGGCCTAGGTTCTGGAGGGACTTCCTTTGCCAGATCTTGTTCCTAAGAGCTCTCTGACCACAGTGTTTGTACTTTTATTATTCACCTATCCTGTTCAATTTGTCATAGAAATATCTGTATATGTGCTCTGCCTTCCCCTCCCCACCCCATGTCCAACTAGACCATGAACTATGTTACGGCAGTGAATGCATTTAATTCTTTCAATTCCTCACAATGTCTAGCATATAGTAGGTATTTTAAATTATTCAGTTGAATTGTTTGTTTTGATTACTTTAAA
Organism: Phalanger gymnotis; assembly: GCA_028646595.1. Taxonomy (NCBI): domain Eukaryota; kingdom Metazoa; phylum Chordata; class Mammalia; order Diprotodontia; family Phalangeridae; genus Phalanger; species Phalanger gymnotis. The sequence continues at coordinate 399,541,536 of CM053623.1, forward strand.
TTTTATTAAATGCCTACTATACTAAATGCTTGGAAAAAATAAAAAAGATAAAAAGACATGACAAGATATCTAGGTTTTTCAATACTTCTATAACTCTAAGATATCTTCAGTATTTCTTCTACCATTGTGGATCTGAAATTCACACCGGACAGTTCTTTTATAGACCTTTTGGTATCTTCTCTACAGAGGATTTGCTATTACAGGTCTTTCTCTGTAACTGTGCCATTGTTTAATACGTTAGGCGAACTAAAGTGTTTTTGAGAGACAAGGTGGCCTAAGAAGATGCGAAGGTGGCCTTGAAGCCAGGAAGACATAAGTTCACACTCTGCCTCTGATACGTCCTAGCTATCTGAGCCTCTGTAGGTCACTTTGTCTCAGTGCCCTGGACTACTCTCAAAGACTTTAAGTTGCGGAGAAGGTACTGACTTGTATTGTTAGAGGGAGCGTCTGTGCCTGGGATTTCCCTAAATCAGTGAAATCACACATCCAATCCTGTCTGTCCCTAAGGAACTTTAGATAAAGCGCTCAAGCTCCCCCTCTCTTATACCTTATTTTGGTTTTAAGATTGACTGTCCTCTTTTTTTCAGGAAAACTTGATCTCTTTTATGTCATCCAGGGTCTAGCATCCATGTCAACAACTCTTTAAATATTGAAGCCTATTTGTAATCCCTATGCATTTCATTCTATTGACCATTGGGTCACCAGCAATTTCGATTCTTCCATAATTGTGTGTGTGTGTGTGCGCGCACGCGTATGTGTTTGTGTTGTATTGCACTGTTTGAAGCTATGAGTCATCACCAGGAAATTGTCAGTAGTAAAGACATAGGCTTTTATAGCACTGAGCAATTGGGGGTTATTATAAAACAATACTTAATTTCCTAAATAAATATGTGTTGGATTGAATTCAAACGAAATGCACATCAGGCTTGTAATTCTGGTAGTTTGCATTCAATTATCAATCATCCTGATAGATTAGTCCTTCCAAGTGCATTGCATAATCTGGTCAATATTCTTTTTTTTTTCATCTCCAGTCTTTCCAGTATAGGTTGTTAGACCTATCTTATTTGAATGACTATGGCTTTCATGAAAGGAGACTCTCAGGGTTCCAGGGCTTAACTTAATCAACACATTGCCAACTGTAAAGAAAAGTATTTAGGGAACCTCAGGTAGAGGTAGAAAGATAGGTGATCTTTCATTTTTTGGACTTTGCAGAAAACACCCTTCATGACACCAGCAAACAACTTAGTGAGTCACTGAGAATTGCCATCTCTATGGTCACACTTGTTATTAGATTTTATGTGACTTCTGTATCTACATAGGAGATGCTTTTTTAAAAACAGACTTTAAGGATGTGTTTTGCTACCAAGCATGACAAACAAAATAAACATAGTATGATATACATTATTTATATCGCTAAGTTGTGTGACTAAAGATATGAATAGCCATGGAAATTGTCTGTGGAATCCTTCCCGATCAGTTCTCATGTTTTCATCAAGGAGGCCGTGGATCCAATGTAGGCCACTCTCATAAAGTGGCTCATTCATATATGAAGTTGGCATAGGTTTTCCCTCCATCTTTCTAACTAATATCTCTTATCTATTCTACTATTCTTCCAAAGTGTGATATGCCCCAAGGAAATTAATATTAGAGGATGGACAGAGAATACAGTTAACTGAACTGATTATCTCCACCTGATAATTAACAGTGTAGGGCATTTTTAATAATTACATCTGGCTGATTCAGAGATGTTCTTTAGTACATAATACAAATTATTAAAACAAAACTAGGGGCACTTTTGCCATTTGCTAAACACACAGGGAGAGATCTCTCAAGTGGAGAACTTCCTTCTGGATACCTGAGAGGGGAAAGGACATAACTATTTATAATCACTTTATCTGAATGTAGAATTGGTGAGTGGGTCTCTTAAAACAGAATGCTGGAGTTCTGCCGAGCAAGTCTGTATTAGGCCAGAGACTGTCAAAGGTCTTAGGAAAGAGAAGATGCATAGCACCATACTCAATCCCTGGAACCATCAGACAGGAAGAAGTGGGTATCCTGACAGACAAGAAGAAATCTGGAAACCTTCTCCTAGACGCTGATGAAAACCATACCTAACAAAACTGAATTGATTTGGCAGGGCATAAGAAACATGTCTAATGCCTGTCCTCTAGAAATTGTGCGGAACTACAGGCAAAGCAATTATGGAGAGCGGCACCAGATGCTCCATGATTGTAGCTGAAAGAATTTCAAAAGAAGCCAAGGTGAATTATATTTGCACATGCCTTATGGGCTGAGGGACCTGAGCTACTGAAGCACTGTGAGGCATTCCATCTTCTAGGAGCTATGAGGATATTGCCTATTCTTTGTGACTCTGCGTCTGAGAAGAGGGTTGTTTGTTAGAAGCTTTCCAAGAACTGGGTATAAGTTCTATTTTGTTTGTTTCAAACATAAAACTACTAATACTACTTCCACCTCCACCACTTCTACCTCTACCACCTCCGCCTCCACCACCACCAACAATAGCTACACATTTCTTTCTTTAATTTTGTGGATTGTATGTTTGCAAGTGGAGAACAAGTCTCTGTATACTTTGACGTGATGAGGAATAGACTACATGAGAGGTTTTTTACAGATATCCTGGGTGAAGTTGTTGAGAAATGAGAAAATCCCTCAAAATATACTTGATCCCTTTGGTTCATGAGGCAATATTAAAACAGAGGTTACATAGTGTTGAGAAAGTAAGCACAGAGACTGCTAAATCTTCTTGTTCACTTTCATTTAATGAAAGTGTCACATATGGGACCACTTTTCCGTTCTTTGGAATCTTCCCCTCAAGATAATGAAATTCAATCTATTAATGCAATTAAAATTGTGCTACCATTGACGTGGATTCCTTCTCTTTGCATATCGAATCAGATTCAGATACTCTTTCTGACTTCATTTTTCTAAATGTCGCTGCCACTTCCTCATAGTACTGAGGTGGCTGAATCCAAATGTGGTAGATCTACTATTGTAACTGATGTTAATAGATGGAAGGGGCCCAACTGGGTCAGTAAATCAATAAATTATTCTATCCCACTTAAAATAAGGGACAATATGCTACATCCTTATTATTCTATCAGGTGAGAACAAACTAGTGTGGGAACCAGGTGTGACCGAGGAATACACATCTCCATCGAATCAATCCATCAAACATAGGATTTAGATTAAGTCTAAAAAGTCCACAATCAATTCAGAAGTCAGTGAAAGCCATTGGACTAATGAAAGGCTCATTTCATAGGAAACCTTTGAGTTAGTTGAAGGACTTAGTCGTGTTATGTGGGGCTTTTATAAAACAAGCAAGCTAATTTATAACTGGAAATGCACATAGCTAACTGCTTAGTGATGAAATCTCCACTCAAGATCTCAAGAAGAAAAACTTAAGGAGAGAAGAATGCCCTGGTCTCAATCTCATCACCTTGTGGGGAACTGTCTACAAGTTCTACTCCGAGCTTCGGAGGGTCTGAGGATTTGGATTTCCCACCAGCATTCAAACAGCATCTCTGAAATGGGATGGGAAAACTGGATGGGATAAACGAAGCCAGTTTCAAGGTTCTCCAAAGAGGCCAGAAGAAAAGCTATAATATACGTATGGGGAACATGTCAAAACTTTAAAATGAGTTTATGTTGAAAACATATGTTCTTGGCTGTCATCTCTGTTTAGTAGGGAGATGCAGTAAGTGATTGCTGGCCAAGGTGACTGCTGGGCTCTTTATGGCCTCATTTTGGTGAATATTTTGCTTCAGTTGAACTGTTCAAAGAAATGGTAATAAAGTCAACGTTTCCTTTTTATTTCTATTTCCTACTTTTCTTTAAATAATGCTGATTTAAACATTATATTGGTGTTGCTATCATATTGTACACTATCTGCCTGCTTTAGTCTTTCTTCTAATTTGATATTGGTTTTTGACCTTTGTTCTTGACCATTATTCTAATATGCTTGCAGATAACTGATCCTGAAATGACTTTTATGATGTAATCATATATTTTCTGTCTGATAAGACATAATTAGTTTCTTTTAAAAATGCTTTTTAATGTTTGTCATGCCCAGTACCACTGAAATCTTTTCTTGAAGAAAATAGCATTATACATAGCTTAGAGGCTACTGGAATATTTTATAAGCCTTTAGCTTCTTTTGTTTCTTGATTCCAAAAAATAATTTTGTAAAACTACATACAATGTACTTTTTGCCATCATCTGAGAACATGCTTTTTTATTAATGTTACCAAGCATTATGTGTTGGAGAATCTTAAGCTTTCTTCCTATAATTTCTCTATTCTTTTCTCCTTCCCAACAATGTTGTCACAAAATTGTAACTGTCTTCATTATGATCTGCTTATTTAAACTTAGTAGGAGCCTCACCAGGTGTGATAACTAAATGGCTGATGAAATACCATTTCCTGTTTCCTCTGGGCCTATGGTGACTATGGGCCTATGACCAACTCCTTTATTTGTTTTTTTCAAAGATAACCTGTGAAGTTTCTTTCTATTTAACTGCAACATCTTTAGATATTCTGTCATAGATGATGAAAATGTCATTATGGATATGGCTTAATTTTTCAAGTAGTTTAGCAACTCACAAGCTATTGGACAAAGACCTCATATCTAGTATGTTATCAGTGCTTTCAGGTGGTCTAAATACCATAGTAGTCTGAGTATCTTTTGAACTTTGTCCTGCTGCTCTGCCACAGTGACTGTCAATGAGGAGGGAACTGGACAGAAATGGGAGATGGATTATATTTTATTTTGCTTCATGATTGGACATATCTAAAAAAGAAAACCCACATGATTGTTAAGCTTCCAGCAATGACCCTCCGTGTGCATAGATAGTAGACATCATGTCATGCAACTTTTACCCTCATACCACTCTTCATTTATGCTCTACACCCTAGGTTCACTTGTGCCTTGATGTACTTGGTGTGGGGGCCTAATTCCAAGGCCTGGAGAAGTGATCAAACTTCCCTGACAATCCCCCAACATTTAGTAGTTTCTACTTTCTTTCTAAATGAGTAGTTACATGGTAAACTTTACCCCTCCACCAACAAAAGGAGAAAGCAAAACCTAGCACACAATTCAACAAATGAGATTTATGGAAGGACGAATCAATTAATCAATGAAAGAATGAATGGAAAAGCAAGTATTAAGCACTTACTATGTGCCAAATACTGCAATAAGTACAAGGGGACATATAGGACAAAATGTGACAGCCCCTGCTCTCAAAAAAGCTCGTATTCTAATTAAATGAGACAGCAGATATTGTTCAGCTGCAGAACAAATGGAGAGGCCCTGTGGGGCAGAGCAAGGGAAGGTCTTAGCTCCCAGTAGTATCTGCTCCTGATGGGCTCTTGGGCCACATGTTGGAATCATGAATCATTACAGTGATGAATAACAAGCAATTTCTGAGGGATAATACATGCGGGCAATGTCAATGCAACTAATAGTCTTCTGGTACTTTTAGATGGAGGGACACTCACCCAGATTATCTAATGTCTTCTGGCCCTGCACCGCCCTTTTCCACTCTGATGCAACTACCAGTATTCCTATGAGGGTCACAACATGAGGCTTGACAGTAATGTGACTTGAAACGGTATTTTTCCTGCTACAAAAATACTCCATTTCTAAGGCCAGCCTTATCAGTGAAACCCCCTCACTCTCCATGTGCTCTAGAAGATTTTCTGAATTCTAGCTAATTGGCCAGGCAGCCCTGCCTGTGTACACAGGCAAGTCTTTTCTGAGTGACAATTGGCAAGAATACAGAAGCTTATCTCATGTCCTTTTTGCAGTTGTGATTGGTCTCTGACCCTCAGATGCCTTAGATGTAGGTGCATGTGTTTTGAGGGAAAATCTATGTTGGACTGGATCCCATAATTAACCTAAAGATGATATATGGTCAATGACTTTGAGAGGTCATGTGTATCTCCAGATGGGCAGTCTGCCCAGCTTAAATGCTAATAAATATCTTGAGATAGTTTGAGATATCTTGAATGCTAATAAATATCTTGAGAATGACCTTGACAGAAGTTACTGTTTAGGGTGCAAGCAAAACCTTTTACAAAATTTAGGGAAAAAATGGCAGGGGCGGACTGTTGCACTCTTGAGAAGAAAATTTATAAGACTGAAATTAACTATGCTGCAAAGAAACTATTAACTCCTAATAAGTAAGAAAAATGAATTATAATGAGCCAAAAGCTTCTTCTATTTAGGATAGATGTAATTTTAAGTGGAGACTGGCACTTGCAAGTGCTATATATAAGTAGTAAGAACTTTTGTACTTTTGTACAAAAAGAATAATACAAGCTTGATCTATCACTTAGCCTGTCTTCAGCATTTCTGGTATTGGTAACACCTGAAGCCATGAAGTAAATCAAAAGAGTAAAAATAAGTTACTAGCTGATGAAAAAAGCCAACTAGGACACCTATCTGTGCCCTTCATCACTCTTTTCTCAAGGCAGAATAAAAAGACTGTAGAACATGTCCAATTCAGATAAGTGGCTTGAGACATAAAGATAATAGCCTCTTACTACTGCCTTTCAGGGACAATACATATAATGTTGGGGAGCTGGGTTGGGGGAATTAGAACCCAATGTCTAATTTTAGGGCTTACCACACAGACAGACATGGTCAGCTCCAAACTGATCTTTCCACTCTGTATTGTATATTCTGTTAGAAACCTCTTTTAAGAACCAACCCTATCTTTGCTTATTCAGTGTTTCCTAGATCATTGATCCATATTGCAGACTGAGTCCTCATCACATAAAACCAGAATTGACTCAACCTAGGGTTCTCTTGCTCTTAAATGGACTCCACCACTTATCCTCTATCCCTGAGTTGAAACCTTCAAGGTTACTCAACCACATCAATAGTTCTCAGCTCATACTAATTTCTTCATCACACTCCCATTGGATTCCAACCACTTTATGACTAGCCTTGGAGGGCCTCTTTCTTGGTCTTAAATGAGCCTAGAGAAGGAACCAGTGAATAATAAATAACTTTGAGCCCCACAACCTCAGGCAAAGCTCCTTTTCTGACATGTCTTCCTCTCACACACAGTATAGTACCCAGTCCATACCTTTAGCCTTCCTAGCTTGGGAAAACCTGCCAGAGCATGTCCTCTCCTGCTATTGCCTTTGAGAACCCAGGGTCACTTCCATGCTAAGATGAAGTATTTAAAAGGGGCATTTATGTACTTACCAGCAGGAAAGGAATAAGAAGACAGAATATTGTTGGGGACTTGTTATAAAGAGTTTGCCATGGGAAACTCCCTCTATCAGTGCAGGTCAATAACTTCTCTGACACTGCTGCTGGGTTAATAGCATCATTGATTTATGCCTGGAAGGAACTTAAGAGGTTAACTGGTCTAAAATCCTTATTTTATAGAGGAGTAAATGGAGGCCTATAAATATTTGTCTTGCCCAAGGACACACAATAAATAACAGAGCTGAGATTTGAACCTAGGTCCTCTGACTCTAAATGCATTATTTCCACTCTAACACACTTTCTCTCAAGTACTTCTCTCTAAGGCTTATAGATCTGGAAAGTTATCTAGAGCACACAGAGATTAAGTGACTTGCTCAGAGATACACAGCTGATGTACATCAGAGGAAAGACTTGAACTCGTATCTAAATGGCCCAGAGACCAGCTCTCTATCCACTGTGTATTGCTTCCTCTTACTCACTATTATATAGCACCTCATAGTTTCTGAAGTTTCTGATAAAAGAATAAAGAGCAAATTTATTGAATTCATAGGTGGTACAAAGTTTGGAGGGATAGCTCATTCATAAGATGAAAGAATCATATGGGTTAGAACTTTGGGCTGGAACCATAAATTGGTCCAACCATCCTGAAAAGCAATTTGGAATCATGCTAAAGAGCGTGCATACCTTTTTATCCAGCAATATAACTACTAGGTCTATACCCCAAAGAGATCAAAGGGAGAGAAGAAGGACCTTTATGGATGAAAAATATTTACAGTAGCTCTTCCTATCATAGCAAATAATTGGTAATGGAGAGGGTATCCAACAATTGGTAATGGTTAACCAAAATATGGCATATAAATGTGATGGAATACTATTTTATTTTAAGAAATGATGAAGGGGATAGTTGAAAAGAAACCTAGGAAGTCTTATATGAACTGATACAAAGTGAAGTGAGAAGAGGCAAGAAGACCATTTATAAAATAAGTATACTTTAAAGACAATTTTAAAAGACTTAAGAACTCTTACCAACTCAATGACCAATCACAATTCCAGAAAAGTCATAATGAAACATGGTACCCACCTTCTGACAAAGAAGTGATGGACTCAGAGTGAAAATTGAGACATATTTTTGGACATAACCAATTTGGAAATTTTGTTTGCTTGACTATATATGTCTGTAACAGGGGTTTTGCTTCTCTTTCTCAATGTGTGTGTTGGGGGTGGAGAGTAAAGGAAAGAAGGCATAATTTTTTTGATTGAAAAAATTTTAACTAAAATTTTTGGAAGAACATTAGATGGAGTCTAGTAAAGGGAAATGAAATAGGAATAAGAATGAAAGATAGCAATAAGGTTTTCTTAAAGATAGACTAGGGATAAATGTGGTCATGATTGTATTCAAAAATTGATTTCACAGACACAAAATGGGAGGGCCATGATTAGACAGAAGTTTGAAAAATATTTCCTGATTTTCATGGGCCACGAGCTCAATATGAGTCAACTGTGTGATATGACAGCCAGGAAATCTAAGGTGATCTTGTTGTTGTGTTTGTCCTATATTCCCAAAGAGGACCATGACATCAGGGAAATGATGACATGACTTGCAGATGAAGGATTTGAGTGAGGGAGGGCTGTGCAAGGTCACCAACCTCACTTTCTCCTCCAGACCCAGCTGGATCAAGTGGCCAGATAGTCATCAGAATGACTGGAGATAGCCCAGGATGCAATGGGAGACCCTGGCCCTTTTAGGCTAAGGTCTTTCTATGTACTCACTTAGAGTGAGATGATGCCCATTCAGTGAATAGGCTTGTTTGAAAAGTGAGTCGAGGGATGGCCCTTTTAATTAGAAAAAAGAAGAAGAAATCAAGGCGGGAGGGGAAGACCCTCAGGGTTGCTGTTCCGAAGAGAACAGTTACCATTCACATTCACTCTAGGCCAGAAGGGCCCAAAATACAGCCATTAAGTGTTTTGATGGCCAGAAACTGCCCACTTAAAGTGATCTTAGATTATACTAAGAGACAAGTTAATAGGAGGAAGAAGGTAGTAGTCTTATTCAATTTTAACCCATACTTCTCATCTGGAGTATTGTATTCAGCTCTGTACCACATTTCTGAGAGAACATTAACAGGCTATAGAGAAACTAGATAACCACCAGACTAGTAAAGGGACTGGAGATCACGCTATTTGAGTGTACCATGTGGAAGAACCCTTATTCTTGCATGGGGGCTCCCCAAATAAGGTTACTGTGCATTTAAAGCACTCTGTGAGGCCACATCCAACTCAAAACCCATAGCTCACAAACCCATGCTAATATGTTTACACTTAATAATCATTCAGAGGATAAAATTAGTTCAAATGAAAGGTTATTTTATGTGGTAATATAGGAACAAAAGTAGCAATAAAGCATTGCCTTAATAGTTCTGACCCATACTCTGCCACAGTATATAAATCAGCCCTCAGAAGAACAGAAACATGTAAGGAAAACAGCTAGCCAGGGCATATGCTAGAAGGGACAACTCATGCATTTAATCTTGAAAGTACACCAATATCTTATATTTAGGTCATTGTATTGGTCCCCTAAGGCCAGCTCCCTCCTGTTCTCATATGGCATATGGCCTCGAACAGGCATTTAGTTTCTTCGGGGAGTAGGATCATGGCTCATAGTCCCTGTTGGGTATCGTTCCCTATTGGTGGAATAGAGGAAGTTCCACTTTTTTTTAAAAGATTATAGGATCATAGACTGGGGCAAAAATCTCAGTGGCATTTCTTCTCATAAAGAGATTCTCTTTCATATAAAAGGGAAAAGATCTCCATGTACAAAAATATTTATAACAGCTCTTTTTGTGATAGCAAAGACTTGGAAATTGAAGGAATGACCATCAATTGGGTAATGGCTAAACAAGTTGTAGTTTATGAATGTAAGGGAATACAAATGTGCTTTAAGAAATTATGAGCAGGGAGATTTCAGAAAACCTTGGAAAGACTTACATTAACTGATGCAAAGTGAAGGGAGCAGAATCAGAAGAACATTGCACACAGTATCAGCAACATTGTGTGATAATCAGCTCTTATTGACTTAGTTTTTCTCAGCAATACAACGATCCAAGACAAGCCCAAAAGACTCATAATGGAAATGCTATTCACATCCAGAGAAAGAATTGATGGAATCTGGATAGAGATCAAAGCATACTATTTTCACTTTATTTTTTCATGATTTTTTCTTTGTTCTATTTCGTTTTTTCATGTGACTTTCAAAACATGACTGAACATGTTTTACATGAGTACACATATGTAACCTACATCAAATTGCTTACTGTCTTAGAGAGAAGGGAGGGAAAGGAGGGAGAAAATTTGGAACTCAAAATTTTACATAAAAAATAAATATTAAAAATTGGCTTTACATATAATTAGAAAAAAATAAAATACTGTCTTCAGAAAAAATAAAGAGGTTCTCTTTTTCCTCAGCATATTAGGTGTAGATGGTTCCCTCCAGAAGGAGATTCTTCATACCAGACTAGAACTCAGAGCTTGAACCTATTTTTTAATCTCTATTTCCTAACCACTAAAGGAAGAGTATTGATCAGAAGTCTCACTTTGACTTAGAGTTAGAAATTCCTTATACCTCTCTGCTTAATTGAGGATCCTCTGACTACAAATTAATTTCAAGGGAATGTTCCCAAAGACATCCCACAAAGACATGTGGTTCTAACCTCTCAGTATTTTCTCAGGAGAAAATGTAATTGAATCTGAGCAAGCCCAAAAATTAAGCCCAGAGCAAGATTGTTATCTTCTTCTTGCCTATCTATATTTCTGAATTTAATTAATATACATAAATTTGGGAGTCAGCTATGCAGTAAAGATTACTGAAGTAATGAGACTGGACAAAAATCACTGGGGAGAGAAGACAGAGAGTGAGAATAGAAGAACACCCAAATTTCATGGATACAAAGAGGTTGAGGAGCCAGAAAGCAGCACAATGAATTATCAGAAAGCTCTAAAACAAAGCTAGTACAAGTGTTAAAAATAGGCAGAGGAGGAGAAGATATCTAGAAATTACTGGAAATCAACATTAAAAAGGTAAAGGCAGTGGCCACTCTCCCTAATCAAAACTATCATTTCCTAGTTAATCATTATGACTCAAATATCAGCATCTCCTACACAGGTAGAGAGGTCAGAGGAGTCAGGGACAAGTAGTAAAGGGTAATTCTGGTGTTACAGAAAAGCACATGAAAGCATAAGAAACATTACCAAAAGCTGAAGAGGGTCCAGAGAACCTGAAGACATTTTTCAAAATGGATTTAGCAATAGGAAGTCACTGGTGACCTGGAAAGAGCTATTTCTGCAGAATGTTGGGGAGAGAAGCCAAACTGCCAAGGGTTGAGAAATGCGGAGGGGATAAGGAGCTGGAAGAAGTAATTTAGAGATTACTCTTTCTACAAGTTTGGCAATGAGGTTGGGGAAAGGTAGGATAATAGCTTGAGAATTTGGGTTGTGTCAAAGGAAGTTGTCAGTTCTGTTTTTGTGTTTTAGATCAGGGAAGGCTTGTGCCGATTTGTAATCTGAAGGCAAAGGCCAGTAGAAAGGGAGAGACCAAAGAATGAAAGTAATAACTTTGGAGTAAGATCATGGAACGATGGAAAGAGTGAATTTGCAGTGCTGAACTGAAGAAACTACGAGTCATGGAACCTAAGTTCTGATCCCATTTCTTGCTATAAGACCTAGGTCTGGAGGCCATAGTTCTCACATATAGAAATTGATGGGTTTCGATTAAACATCCTCCAAAATCCATTCCAACTCTTGCCCTATGATTCTATGATTTATGGAGAAATGAGTGGGATCAAAAGGGTTCAGATGAAAGAATTACTCTTAGCAAAAAGAAGAATCACTTTTTCTTTTAAGACTAGAGAAAGGGGGAAGAGTATAATTAAGTACATTGAAAGATTTAGAATACTAAAAGAGGCTTGAGGGAGTTCAAATCAAGTGACTTCAATCTATTGTGAATGAAATAGAGGAGTTTGAATTTAGACTGATGCAGAAAAAAAGGTTGTAAAATAGCCATTTTAGGGGATGTAGATAGTAATCAGTGATGAATAAAAATATTGTACAGCAGTGAGGATCCAGTCAAGTTTCGATAATATAAATTTGTACCCTGATGTGGATCCAATTAGCATAATTTCAAGATATTTTTTTCCAGAAGTGTTCATCTGCTTAGATGTAGGTATACAGCAAACAGATAATTGAGGGGAAAAGGAATAAACATATAGTAAGCACCTACTATGTGCCAAGCACTGTCCTAAGCTTTTTACAAATACTATATGATGTGATCCTTACAACAACCCTAGGAGGAGGAGCTATTATTATCCCCGTTTTACAGGTAAAAAAACTGAAGCTGAGATAGGTTAACTGACTTGCCCTGGTTTACACAATAAATGTCTAATTTCAGATTTGAAGTCAAGTCTTCCTGACTCCAGACCCAGTGCTCTTTCTGGTGTATAACCTGCCTCTAGAAAATGGGGATCACCTGGAATTTAATGATATCAGGGTGGAAAGTGCAGAAGACCATGAAAGCAAAGCAAATGGATGATAGCTGGGTTCAGATTGGGTCCAGATTGCTTAGGTGAGAAAAATGAGACCAGAAAAAGGTCAATAGACTATACACTATCATCATTAAGGAATGGAAGACAAAGATGGGAATCAAATGGATTTAGTGACAAGGAAGTGATTAGTGACACCCTGGATTTTTATGATAGCTCATTTCCAGTGCCATGTTCTCAAGGAAGCTTTTCATCTTCTTGTAACAGGAATCCTTTCAGGTAATGCATATTTTATTCTGGGAATAATAGGGAGCCATTGAAGTTTTGGAGCACAAGAGCAATGTGGTCATTAGACCTGTGCTTTAGAAATTTCAACTATGTTTATGATAGATTAGAGAGGCAAGAGGCTAGATTCAGAGATAGCAATTTAAAAGGGATCAGAGGACAGGTTTTTTTAATTATTGATATGTAAATTAATTGTAGATAATGAATCCATGGTGTAAACCGTATCCCTATAACAGGGTCCTACTTTACTAACAATTATAATAGTTCCCATTTTATATTTGCAGCTCTGTTAAATATATTTCTCACCTGATCCTTTCAAAAAAAATCCTATGAAATTGATTATTGAAGCATTGTTATCCCCATTTTCCAGATGGGGAAACTAAAGCCCTAAGTAGCAAAGCTCTTAAATGTCAGAGCTGAGATTAACACACACCCCTTCCATTACTAGCTGTAAGTAATGGCAAGTCACTTAACCCTATTTGCCTTAGTTTCTTGATCTGCAAAATGAGTAGGAAAAGAAAAACCACTCCAGTATCTTTGCCAAGAAAACCCCAAATAGAGTCACAAAGAGTCTGAAATCTTTGCTGTGACAATTTTGATAATATAGATAAAGGAATCTGGCCTTTTTCCTCTACTGAACAAAGTGTACTATTACCTGGACTAAAACATGCCTTGGTGCCAGGAAGGCAATGCTCTATGGCCTTCGAAGCAGATTGGTTAATAGGTCAGAAATTAAGCGGTTGTGAAGATCATTTATAATGCATTTGAAATTTTGCATATTCACTAGAGTGACCTTGGGATCACAGTATATACTTCAAACAAGAAGAGGCCTTCAAGATCATCTAGTCTTTGGTTTAGATCCCAACGAGCCAAGGTTAGCAGCTCAATAAGTATATTTGACATCATGATGCTACCCCTATGGTGGGGAGAGGAAGGATTTCTATTGACATATCCCAAATGATCTCATTATACACTATTTTATCTCTTACTTTCAGACCATCCCCAGCTAATTGTGTTCTAGGGTATTAAGCCATCTGAAAAGCCAGAGCTCGCTTCTGAATTTCAGACTTTGGTTTACAAGTCAGTTGGTGCTGATAAGATTATATGTAGATAGTAAGCATAGGATGTTTTGTGGCAGCCTTATCTCCTTCCTCTGTAACATTAAAGCCAACCTTTTGGGGTTTAATCTGGCAAAGCATGCACTAACATAAGCACAAGTCTTAAACACATCACCTCTCCTTATTACCTTGATTCAATTTCCACTTGCCCATCAAGATGCTATGTCCCACCGAACATTTGGCCTCAGCTCATTTTTATTTCCAGCTGTCAGTTTGAAAAACTGGGGCTACCTATCTGCTTCTGCTCAACTAGCAACATCAGCAAAATCCAGCGGTGCTTCCTGTTTGCAAAGGACAAGCAGTCCCCTTCCACTGTAAGTGCTAACTCGACAGAGTTGGGGAAGTTCAGCAGATGTCTGCCAGAAACCCTAGGCAGGGGCGGCAGGGGCAATGGAGAGAAGGAATTTCTGGAATTATTTCTGAGTGGTTTGTCAGTTTGTGAGTTAACAGCAAAGAGCATCGAATCAGCTGCTGGAGATAAGGAAGCAAATGGGAGTAAAAAGGGAAGGGAATGCTGAGCTGGAACAGATGAAAATAAAAGCATGTCAGGGAACCAAGAAGAAACATGACAGATAACGCAACTTCAAACGTGAAGTGTGATTCTGCTCATCTCACTGCCAGAAAATAGAGAGGTGATTTCTTCTCTTCTCCTCTATTATTCATTCATTCACTCATTCATTTCATTTAAAACTTCAAAGATTCTTGGTCTATGTAATTCTTCTCAGAATACATTCAAAATTCATGAAATAGACCACATAGAATTATAAAGGAAAATATATTAAAAATACAATTATAATTTTTAAGTTCAT
>CM053623.1:399557014-399574584 GCA_028646595.1 Phalanger gymnotis
GATTTCAAACCATTCAAACATATACATGATTATATTTGAGATTATAAATTCGGCCTTCCTACTACACCTTCTAACTCTCAAATTCAAATTCTGTGATTCATAAAATACTCCTAAGATCACAATGTTATTTTATTTTAGGACTTTCAGTGGCTTCTCATTGCCTCCCAAATATAATACAAACTCCAGATCTAACATATAAATTCCCTCTACAATCTGGCTCCAACCTACATGTTCATCTTTTTTTCTCATTCTTTATTATTTAATGTAGTCTATATGCCAGATACACTTTAAATTTCTTGTTCTGTCTTGTGCCATTGGTCATGCCATCCCCTATGTTTGTAAAAGAATCCCTCATATCTATCTATTGCTGCCCCTCTTTTTTTTTTATCAAAGTCCAACTCAGATCCTACTTACTTCATCCAGTCATTCCTCATCCAGTTCCTCTCCCTCTCCCTCTCCCTTGCTTCTCCAAAGGAAGGGAAATGTTGATGGCTGGAAGCTGCCCACTTAACTTGGGGTTTACTGGCTAGATTCTTTCCTTCTTCTCTTTAGTTTCTCTCTCTCTCTCTTTCCCTTCCCCTCCCTCCCTTCCTTCCTTCCTTCCTTCTGTCCCCCCTTTTTCTCTCTCTCTTTCTTTTTTTCTTTCTTTCCTTCTTCTCAAAGACGAAATCTTAAACCCCTCTCACTCTGTAGCTGAGGGATTGGACCACAATTGGTCCCTGCCCAAGCTCTACTTAGTGGCTGTATTTTGGACCCTCATGGCTCAGAGTGAATGTCAATAGTAACTGTTTTTCTTTGACCAGCAACCCTGAGGGTCTTCCCCTCCTAGTTTGATTGTTTTTAATTAAAGGTGCTGTCTCTTGACTCACTTCTTAGAGAGGCCGATTCACTGAATGGGTGTTGCATCACTCAAAGTGAGAACCTGAAAAGGCCTTAGCCTAAAAAGGCCAGGGTCTCCCATTGCATCCTGGGCCATCTCCAGTCATCCTGATGAATATTTGGTCACTAGACCCAGATGGCTCTGGAGAAGAAAGTGAGGCTGGTGACCTTGTACAGCTCTCCCTCCCTCAAATCAAAGTCAACTACAAGGCATGCTATCATCTCCCTGACGTGATGGTCCTCTTTGAAAATGAAGGACAAATATAATGAACCTCATCCAGTGCCGAGCACACAGTAGACACTTAATACATATTTATTGACTGACTGACCCATCAGTAGGTGAAAGTGTTTTCTCTCCCTCCATAACACTTTGCTGATTCCTGTCCTTTCCACTCACTACACTAACTACTACTACTACTACTACTACTACTACTACTACTACTACTATCTGGAGTCATAGTTATCTATGTAAATCTCCTTTCCTCCCACACACTCCAGCTTCACCTCATTTTAATCTCTCAAGGATTTGATCTGTTGTCCTTTTTCCCCTTTGTTTCTCCTTGGAATAAGCATGGGGCAGTATAAATCAAAGTGGGCATGAAATCAGGAGATCTGAGTTTGAATCTCAGTCCCTTCACTTCCTAACCATTGTTTCCCTGAGCAAATGGCTTAATTGTGTCTGACCCTCAGTCTACCGGTCTGCCAACTGAGGATAATACTTGCTAAACCTCTCAGAGTTGTGATGAAAGTACTCTGGAAATCCTAAAGTATAATAGAAATGTAAGAATGTAAAATATTGCTTTGTATTCCCAGAAGAGCCTTGCACACTGTAGTCGCTCAATAAATATTTGATAAATTAAATTAAACTTTAAGAAATCATAATAATTTTAAAAACTATGGAAATTGTGTGGATTGCTCCCCACCCCCAACACCTATGTTTTCCTTTCAAAGATATTCCATTTTAGGAGGGTGGCCTATATTTGGATGAATAGCAACATCGAAATGAAGAGGGCAAGGAGATATCCCAGGAGGTACCAGAAAGGCTTTGTAGAGGAGGCAGCCCCATCTTTCACAGATTTCCCCCACAGGAAAGTAAGAAAGATTAAAGTAAATAAGGGAGACAATAGTTCTTAGAATTCTGGAACAGAAGGGATAAGTCACATTAGCCTTTAATTCAATGCATCCCCACGGGAGGGAATTTAACTTGCCACCTTCTGAAATGCCTAAGCTTCCTTTAAAATGGATCCAAGAAAAATCCGATGTTAGAGACAATGTGGTGAAAGAGCATGGCTGCTTGTGAGCTGGCTAAAAGAGACCAAGAGATAAGATGAAAATAAACCTGTCTTGGGGCAAGAGCATTTTCCAGGGGGTCTATGTGGAACTAGATTCTTTCTTATCTAATAATAGTAACGTGAAGCTTACATGGTGTGTTCATATTGTGGGATGCCAAGTACCTTTCTTTGTTGCTGCTCCTTAGATACGCTGGCTACGTTTTCTGTTACACAGAAAGTATTGTTATCTGAGAAATGTCAAGAAACAGATCACAAGGATTAAAAAAAAAAGTAGGAACCAAGGAGTCACTGTAGATTTCTAGAATGCTTGTCAGCGTGGTCTAGTTAATGGGAGACTGGAAGGTCAAGGAGGAAGGGCACCAGATTTAGAGTCAAGTAGACCAGATTAGTGTCTCAGGTTTGTTACTAGTACTAGGTAGCTCTGTGACCTTGTGTGAGTCATTTAACCTCCGAATCTTGAATTCTCATCTTTAATACTGCGTATTTCCCAGATTTTTGCCATCACTGGTTTCATAATATCACAGACGTAATAGAGGTCATTAGAAATGATCAAGTTCAAAGTCCTCATTCAACAGATAAGGAAACCAAGGACCACATGGGAGTGGAATGAAGGGGGAAGTGACCTTCCTGAGGTCTATATGGTGGTAGAGAGTGGATATGAAAGTGGTTCAAATACAGATTCTGAGAATGCTTGAAGAAACTAAGAATGCTTAACTTGAAGAAGAGAAGACTTGTTCCACCTCTCATCTCAACCACCCTCCATCCCACCCTGTAAGTGCAAGGCATGATAGCTCTTTTCCAGTATTATAACAGATACCGCAAAGAAGAGAGGCTGGACTTGAGCATTTGACCACAGAGGGTAGAACTAGGAGCACTGCGTGGATATTGCAAAAAGACAAATTCAGGTTTGATATAGAGAAGGACTTCTTCATGATTAGAGCTAGCCCAGAGTGAAATGTGCTATTAGAAGAAGGGTGTCCCTTACTGGAGGTCTTCAAGCCAAGGCAACATAAACACTAGTGAGGTATGTTTTGGAAAGCATCATTATTCTGATGTGGCTCAGCCTACCTGGCCCCCAAGGGATCCTCCAGCTATTTTGAAAATTTTATTCTTTAAGTATGTTTGCAATTTTCCACTGTGAATATGTCCTGTATCAATGGTGTGAAACAAATAAAAATGGATTCTTCTGACTTGCATATTAACTTAGAAAACCACAAATTAACATTATTGTTGTTCCAATGTATTTTTCTTTGGTTAAACATGTCTCAGTGACATTATAAATGGGCTTCAGGCAGGACTCAAGAGTTTTGTTGGCTGTGAGTTTGACATCCCTACCCTGGATAACCTATATAAGCCTCTGTTCCAGAGATCTCAATTGCCTCCATATATCTGAATGGGAATAGCAGCTCCCCAAGAGCCTGATTTATTCTGGAATGGTAAATTACTCATTGGGGATTCTCCCCCCCTGTTAAGGACCTGTTAAAGACCTTAGCTTAAAAAGGCCAAGGTATTCCACTGCATCCAGGGCCACCTCCAGTAGTCCTGATCTATATCTGGCTACTGGACCCAGATGGCTCTGAAAGAGAAAGTGAGGCTGGTGACTTTGCACAGTCCTCCCTCACTTAAATCCAGTTCACTTGAATGTCATGGCGTCACCTCCCTAATGTCATGGTCCTTTTGGAGGAAGGACAAACAGCAACCACAACAAATCTCCAGGTTGCTCTGAGTAGCTTTGTCTCAAGTTTTTTTCATATCGAGGTCAAGGTTCTGTCCATTATCCATCGCTACCTCTTACTGCCCACTACCTCCACAGAATCCTGTTTCAAGGACTTTTTTAGGTGTATGTAATACATTTCACTGGGCAGCAGGGGACTGCAGTGGATAGAGTGCTGGGCCTGGAGTCAGGAAGACCTGAGTTCAAATTTGACTTCAGACTCTGTGACCCTGGGCAAGTCACTTAACCCTGTTCATCTCAGTTTCCTCATCTGCAAAATGAGCTGGAGAAGGACATGGCAAACCACTCCAGTATCTTTTTCAAGATAACCGCCAATGAAGTTATGAAAAGTTGAGCAGGACTGAAAAAAAATGACCACAATAACACATCTCACTTGTGCTTATCCTACCTTGGCTTGAAGACCTCTGGTGAAGGGAAACCCTCTGCTAACAGTACATTTCACTCTGGGCTAGCTCTACTTATGAATTTAGTCAGAGGATTTAGAGTCAGAAAAAGCTTTGCAAATCATTTGTACCACAGTAGCACGGGAACTTGATTTGGAGTCAGAAACTTCTAGGTTCAAATCTTGCCTCACATGTTTATTAGCTGTGTGACCCTGCTCAAGTCACTCAAGCCCTTTATTTCTGGACTGAGCCTAACTTGGGCCATTCCTCTGGTAGTTTAGGTTTGATATCAGAGCAATAAGGGACAATCATAGATCAGCCAGCTGTTTAAAAATAGAAAGAAAGAAATTTACTTAGCCAAAGAGATAGCATATTCAACAAGGATAGGCAGTGGGAAACCCTTTTGATAATTCAGCAGCTCAAAACCCCTATTGTAACATACTAGTCAAAAATCTGCGACAGCATGGAGCTAGAGGCTGCTTTGAATGTCCAGATGATGAAGTGACATTAACAGTCTAAGCCCTTAGCTCTTGAGGGATGTCTCTTAATATCTATTAAGGAAAAGAAAACAAAAATCAGCCAAACTTGCATGGGAGGAGGGGGTTAAGTAATTGTACCTACCACTTATGGTGGTGTCTCTGCCTCTCTTTCCTCAGCTGTAAAATGAGGATATGGGACTCAATGGCCCCTAAGGTGCCTTCTAGTCAGTGGTGGGATTCAAATGAATTAACAACCGGTTCTCCATGGAACCTAGCCAATTGGAGGCACTGCCCCACTGTTGACTTGACAGGCACAGGCCCCTCCCCGCTAACGACTAGTTCTTGGAACTAAACCTCAAATTAGGCTCTGGTTCTTCCAAACCTGTGTGAACTGGCTGAATCTCACTCCTGCTTCTAGTTCCAAATCTATGGTCCCCATGCTTCTCAGATTTACAGATGAGGAAACTGAGGCCAGAGCAGAGAAGTAATTTGTTCAAAGTCACACAGGAAATAGGAATGAGTTATTAGATGCTTTATTCCGTGCCAAGAAAGTCCCAGAACAGTATGAGAGCTGTGAGCAGATGGGTTTTGAGATGGGACTTGGAAGATTAGGAAAAAGGCACTGAAATGCCTTAGGGAAGGCTTTAGGGAAACAGAACAAAAGTGGCCTAATTCACAATTTTTGGAAAACTAGACTGAATGTTTGCCTATTCGGCCAGTTATTCTGTTGTTGAGGTCACCTTGGGTCATTAAAGGCTACGCTAAAAGATCAAGCTCTGACAGGTTCCACAAACCTGAAAAGATTATTAAGCATGGACCCAATAATTGACTTTATATGGGTCATCCCAGGCTAGCCAAGGCTAATGGCCAAAAAGCTCATCTCCAGAAGTTTGGCTGACAGCAGATAATCTTTTTTGGTCATAGTGATTCGGGATAGTATGTATTAAGTAAGATGTGGGGCCATGATATATAGCCTCAGTAGCTAAGGTAAGGGTAGTGATGGCATGTGTATCAGTTCATAATACATCAATTGCTTCTCCTTTGGGTACACTCTGGACTAGATCACCCTTTTTCTTTATTCGAGGAGTTTAGCACCTGTACTATACTTCTTTTCTTTATTCCTTTTCTTTTTTGAGGCTTTAAAAATATTTTATTTTTTCACAATTATATGTAAAGACAATTTTAAACATTCATTTAAAAAAAATTTGAAGTTCCAAATTGTCTACCTCCCTCCCTCTCCTCTATCCTCCTTGAGACGGTAAGCAATTTGATATAGGTTATATATATGCAATCATGCAAATCATATTTCCATATTAATCATATTGTGAAGGAAAACACAGACCAAAAAAGAAAAACCCAATGGAAAAAAAGAAAGTGAAAAATAGAATGCTTCAATCTGCATTCAGACTCCATCAGTTCGTCCTCTGGAGGCAGACAGCATTTTTCATGAATACTTTGGAATTGTCTTGGATTATTGTATTGCTGAGAATTGCCAAGTCTTTCACAAGTGATCATTTTACAATGTTACTGTGTACAATATTCTCCTGGTTCTGCCCACTTCACTTTGCATTAGTGTGTCTAAGTCTTTTTAGGTTTTTCTGAAATTGTCCTGCTCATCATTTCTTTTAGCACAATAATATTCAATTACAAATATATACCACAACTTGTTCAGCCATTCCCCAGTTGATGGGCATCCCCTCAATTTCCAGTTCTTTGCCACCACAAAAAAAGACTGCTATAAATATTTTCCCTTTTTATTGATCTCTTTGGGATACACACCCAGCAATGGTATTGCTGAACCAAAGGGTATGACTAGTTTCATAGTCCTGTGGGTGTAGTTCCAAATTGCTCTCCAGAATGGTTGGCTCAGTTCACAATTTGACCAATAGTTTATTGATATCTCCATTTTCCCACATCTTCTCCAATATTTATCATTTTCTTTTTCTGTCATATTAACCAATCTGATAGGTGTGAGATGGTACCTAAGAGTGACTTTAATTTGCATTTTTAAAATCAGTATTTATTTAGAGCATTTTTTCATGTGACCATAGACGGCTTTGATTTCTTCATCTGAAAATTGTCTGTTCATATCCTTTGATCATTTATCAATTGGGGAATGATATGTATTCTAATAAAGTTGACTCAGTTCTCTATATATTTAAGAAATGAATCCTTTATCAGAAATACTGGCTCTAATTTCCTGCCCCCCTTTCTTCTAATCTTAGTTGCATTGGCTTTGTTTGTGCAATTTTTTAAAAAAATTAATATAATTAAAATTGTCCATTTTATATTTTGTAATGTTCTCTATCTCTTGTTTGGTCATAATTTCTTCCCTTCTCCATGGAGCTGACAGATAAACTTTTACTCTATTTAATAGTTATATATCACTATTCATTAGAGAAATTGATCTATGGTTTTATTTCTCTGTTTTTGTTATTCTTATTTAGGTATCAGAACCATATTTGTGTCATAAAAGGAATTTTGTAGGCCTCCTTTGCTTATTTTCTCAAATACTTTATATAATATTAGAATTAATCATTCTTTAAATATTTGGTAGCATTCACTTGTGAATCCACCTAGACCTGGGGATTTTTTCTTAGTTTATTCATGGCTTGTTCAATTTCTTTTTGTAAAATGATGGCTTCTTCAGTTTATTTTTCTATTTAATTATTCTATTTCCTCTTCTGTTAATATGGGAAATTTATAGTTTTGTAAATATTCATCCATTTTGCTTAGATTGTCAGATTTATCGGCATATTTTTGGGCAAAATAGCTCCTAATCATTGCTTTAGTTTCCTCTTCATTGATTATGAATTTACCCTTTTCATTTTTGATACTAGTAAATTGGACTTCTTTCTTTTGTTAAATCAAATTAACCAATGGCTTATTTATTTCATTGTTTTTATTCATTAAACTAGCTACTATTTTTATTTATTAGTTCCACATTTTTCTTACTTTAAACTTGATTTACCTCTCCTCTGATTTTCAGGATTTCTAATTTGGTATGTGATTGGGAATTTTTAATTTGTCCTTTTTTCTAGTTTTTTTTTTCAGTTGCATGCCCAAGTCATTGATCTGCTCTTTGTCTATTTTATTGATGTCAAGTGTTTAGCAATAGAAATTTTCCTCTATGTACTACTTTGACTGCATTCCATATGTTTTAGTATGTTGTCTCATTGTCATTCTCTTTAATGAAATTGTTGGTTGTTTCTATGGTTTTTATTTGACCCATTTATTCTTTGGTATTAGATTATTTAGTTTTCAATTTATTTTTAATCTATCTTTCCATGGTCCTTTATTGAATGGAACTTTTGTTGCATTATAACCTGAAAAAAGATACATTTAATATTTCTACTTTTTTGCATTTGATTGTGAGGTTTTTATGCCTTAATATGTGGGCAGTTTTTGTGTAGGTTCCATTCACTGCTGAGACAAGGGTGTAATCCTTTCATTCTCTTTCAATTTTCTCCAGAGGTCTATCATATCTAAATTTTCTAAAATTCTCTTCATTGCCTGAACTTTTTTCTTGTTTATTATGTAGTTAGATTTATCTAGTTCTGACTTGAGAAAGTTGAGATTCCCCCACTAGCATAGCTTTTATTATCTCCTGTAACTCATTTAACTTCTTCTTTAAAAATCTGGATGCTATGCCACTTGGTGCATGTGTGTTTAGTATTGATATTACTTGACCTTGCTCTATTCCTTTCACATTTGATTACAAATATATAGATAGAGCTTTGATTGCATGCTCATCATCTTCTGGGTGGTACACGTAGGATGGAACATTTGAAACATTCAACTGCAATTGCTTTGTGATGGTTGTAGTTCCTAATATTTACTTTTTACTGTCATGGTATGGATCATTTTCCTGGTTTGGCTTACTTTACTTTTCATCAATTCATCTAAGTCTTTCTCTTTATTATTATTATTATCATTAAAGTATTTCTCTTTATTTGTCATCTCTTATAGCACAGTAATATTTCATTATATTCATGTACCACAATTTGTTTACCCATTTTCCTTTAAGAAAATTTTACCTAACTAATCTATTTATTCAATGTCATCCCAATTAATTTGCTAAAAATTTATTTTACTGAGTTAGAAAAAAATAATAACAAAGTTCATTTGAAGAGCAAAAGGTCAGGAACTTCAAAGAAACCAGGAAAAAAGATGTAAAGGAAGTAGATTCAGCAGTATCAAACCTTAAACTATATTTTAAGGGAGAGTATTGCTGAAGTATAAAGAGGATAATTTTGATTACTTTAAAATTAAAATTTTCTTGTATAAATAAAACCTATATAACCAAGAAAATTGGGGGAAAATTTTCATAGACAATCTCTCAGATAGAATGGGATTGGGTTGGAGTATTTCTATGGTGTAAGAAAGGATGAACTGGTTGATTTAGAAAAACATGGAAAGACTTGGCCCTATAAAATAAGTGCTATATCCACCTTGAGAGAAACTGATGACAGGCAGAAAGAAGCATAGTATAGTTATATATATATGTATATAAACATATATGTGTATGTTTATAGATATTTATATATGTGTATACATATCCATGCTTAGTTGTAGCCTTCTGGGGGGCAGGAAATAAAGTAAAAATTGCATAGCAAAGAACAAAAGAAAACCAACAAGGAAGCAAAGTTGGGCAGCTTTGAAAGCAATGTATAGTATTTATTATTTAGGTTTTATTGAAATGGAAATTTATTGTTTTATACTGAATCCTCTCTTATGGTCTGCTGTGCACATGGTAATTTTTTTTTCCTTTTCTCATTTTGTATTTACATTTTAAAAAATAAAAAAAAAAGTTTGTGTCAATTCACAGCTCTACTGAGAATGCTTTAGCATGCCTGTCGTTCCACAGCTCCTCCAACATCTGTTATTCTCATCCTTTGTTAATTTGCTAATTTCCTGGGTGTGAAGCAAAATTCTTGACTTTGTTTTACATTGTTCCTATTATTAGTGATTTGGAACATTCTTTCATACGGAGAGCTGAAGTTTTATTTTGAGAAGTTTGTTAACATCCTTTGGTTATTTCTCCATTCTAATCCACATTTCTAATGTTCAGAGCTGATTGTGAGTTAAAGATTTTTTTTACAGTCACTGTACTGAGAATTTAATTAAGAGTCATCAGAAGGCAGAGGTGTTAGGCTCTGGGCCAGAGTGGCGCCTAAACTGGTGCCCACCGATGAACAAAAATTCAGCCAGGGATCCCACTAATTTGGTCCAGGACCTTATTCCAAAGACCCTGCCATTGTTCACTGCTCCCAAAGGAGTGACGCACTTTTGGTACACACTGTACCTGCCAATGTCCGTTCTGATCAGGGTATAGCACGAATGCAGTGGGTACTAAGGGGGTCAGCCCAGGTTCAAGATCAAACAAATGGTCCTTCTAAGGACAGCCACCTTGAGACAGCTCTATAATTTCTCCACTTATCCAGTCTCTGTAGAAACTCCTCACCTACTAACTCCATGGCACCATGAAAGCCGGCCTCTGTGTCCTGATCTGGCTGATTGCAGGAGGGATTAAGTTGGGCAACCCGAGCTCTCAAAGTGGTGGTCAGTGCCTATCGAGGCTTTCTTTCCTCCTACTGGGAGATCCCATTGTCTGCAGCATCTACTTCCTCCACAAAATATTCGTACATGTTGTCATAGAGAGTATCCACAATTGGGTCATCTATACTGGTGTCCAGCAGCTGGACCAGGAGCCCCTGGCCAAAGGGCAGATAGACCGGTCCCGCGCCGCTCTGCTTGGTCTGCCACGGCTTCCCGGGCCGCAGGGCACTCACGGACTCGGTGAAAGACCTCTGGTGACGGTCATAGCGGTAGCTCTGCGGGTTGTACTCGCCATGCACCTCTACCACTACCACGTCTCAGGTGGCCAGCAGTGCAGGGTCGCGGTGTCCAGTATCTCCACCTCCCAGTACTCAGGCAGCAGCCTCAGCACAGCGCACAACAGTGCCTAGTCGAGTGGAAGGTGCCATTGTGGGTCCAGATGCGGGGTGGGGGCCGGTGCTTGGGGGACCCTGCAGACTCCAGGCCCAGCTGGCAAGAGGGGTGGAGGGGAGCGCCAGGAAGAGCATGAGTTAAAGATCTTAAAAGACTTCCTTGCATGAGCGTGTCTTCTCAACTGTCATGACTCTCACCATTATATTTTTCCTAGTGGTGCACTATTGGCATGTCTGGTTAATTTTAACTTAATTTTGTGTGTGTGTGTGTGTGTGTGTGTGTGTATCTGTGTCTGTGTGTGTGTGTGTAATGAACTCCTGTGACTAGTTGGTAAAGACTATGCCTCCCTTCTCAGAAGTGTTTTTAAATGAATAAAATAAATGATTACAATTATATAGAAATCCAATTATCTATCATGTGAATATGTGTATATATACATACACATATACACACATATAGAGCCCAAATTAAGAAACTTGACTCTTGGCCTAGTAGGAAGGTCATTGTAATTGGTGTCAGATTATGGCTTAATGAACTCTGATAGTCACTTCATCTGTCTGAGCTTCACTTTTCTTCCACATAAAACAGGAATGTTAATACTTACACTACTTATCTTACAAGGATGTTGTGAAGAAAGTGCTTTGTAAATCCTAAGGCACCGTCTTAATGTCAGCTGTATCTTCAGTTGCACAGAAAAGAACTAATGAAGTCAGTCAGTCAAAAATCATTTATTAAATATTTACTATGTTCCAGACACTGTGCTGAGAGTAGGGCATCAAACCAAGGCAAAAACATGGCCCTTTTCCTCACAGAGCTCACTTTCTAATGAGGAAAACAACACGAAAACCAGTATGTACATACAAGATACATACATATATACTTATGTTTGTATATCTATTTTACTATAATATTTATAGCAGCATTTGGCGTGTGTACATACACACACACACACACACGAGTATATGAAATAGCTTCATCTGATTTTGCTGCTTTGGCACTTCTCTGACTGATTTCTCCATTATGCTCTTTCGGTATGCTTACTCCCCTCCCCTCTATCTCCTCACTTGAGGCTTCCTTTTGTGTTTGTCTTCTCCCATTAGACTTTAAGCTACTTGAGGGCAGGGAGTCTTTTTTTTTTTTTTTGTATTTGTATTCCCAGTGCTTAGTACAATGCCTGGCCCAACATAGGCGCTTATTGAATATTATTGACTATTGAGAGGGAAACAGGGACCAGGAAAGGCCTCCTATTTGAAATGAGCTTTGAAGGAGTCCAGAGAAACCAGGACATGGAGGTGAGGAGAGAAAACAGCCGAGGCATAGGGTATAGTCATTAAAAAGGCATGGTGTTAGGCCATGGAGTATATTTGAGAAGGAACAGCCAAGAGGCTGTTACAGAGTATGCCGAAGCGAGGAAAGTGTAGAGACTGGAAAAGTAGGAAGAGGCAAGGCTGTGAAGGGAGTTAAAAGACTAATTGGTCATTGTATATTTGATCTTGGAAGCAATAGGGAGCCACTGCAGTTATTGAATAGAAGGATAACACACTCAGACTTGCGCTTTAGGAAAATTATTTTGGCAGCCTTTGAAGCAGGGAGACCAAGCAGAAGGCTATTGTAATAGTCTTGTGGTGAAGGGGATAAGGGCTTGCCACGAGGGTTACAGCTGTGTGAGTGGAGAAAAGAGGTACACACACACATATTTCAGAGATGTTGTTAAGGTATGTCATGACAGTTGATAAATGATTTTGCAAAGAGTATGAGTATGAGAAAGGATTTGAGCATGGCAATGAAGTTTCAACCCTTGGTGGACCATTGACAATAATGAGGGAGTTTAGAAGAAGGGATCATTTAAAAACATCATTAAAGATTAATGTGTTGGAATTAAAATTTACTAAGCTACACATTATTAGTACCATAAAAAGAATTGAATTCTGAGAGAATGAGAAAAAAAGGTGAAGATTTGAGAGTGTCTCTAAGAAACAAGTGCCTTACCAAGAACTCCACATGACCATTAGTGAATTCAGGAAAATATTTTTATTTAACTTTTGAGAATGGGTGACCTGACAAGCAAGCACACATTTGTGGTACAAAAACAAAATCTTTTATTCCCTCTCCCGAACTTAAATCTCTCCCCTGGCTCCCCATTGGTTGGGTACTGCAGAGTTTACAGCCTATGCAAGCCTACTAAATCACAGACCCCCCACGTGGGTCTCGGCCCCTGTTTACATTTCCCATTCCCAACATTTCAAGCCCTAAATACTTTTCAGGACAATCCCAACTCAGGATATCTGTGTTTCCCCTGCTATTAACTTATGTAAGAAAAGTCCCATTATTCAAGACAGTGTCTTGAGTTGATGAGCCTCATCCTTAACGGAGCTTCACCTGGCCTTGCAGGAAAAAGGCATTCTCAGGGAACAAAGAAGGGAATGTCTGCTCTCAACCTCCCCAACTACTCTCTTTACAATCAGTTTTATTTCCTGCATTAGCTATCCTAGGTTTCACAAATCATGAATCACATGATTTCTGTGGAAACAAAAATTCCTTCCTTCCTTACAGTGTCAAGTAGGTCTGGAGCATGGTACACAGGTCTGGAGGGAGCCAGGTAGTAGCACAAGGGTGCACTATGCTCAATGTGGGTCTAGGTCTTTAAAGTGGAAGAAGGAACTTTGGTCAGATGGGAGTTATGACTCTAAAAACACCTTCCTTTAGGGTCCCTAACAAGTTCCAATTTCTAAAATGTTAAGAAGAGCTCCATGAACCAGATGACCTATGGAGAGGTTAAGATAACAGTAAATTTAGAAATTACTGAGAACATTGGACTCCATTGGAATTTAACAGATCAAAATGAATACTTTGGATTACCCTCAATTGGAAAGGAAAAGGCAGTTAGGGGACATGGGAAATGCCTTTGTGAAAGCGTGTTTTGTTACACTGCAGGTAACATTGACTAACCTTCCCCTAAAATACATAGTATACAGGTCTCCCTTCTACCAGGCCAGCAGATTCCCTACTCTCTTCTGCCAATTTGCTGTAATTTGGAGCTAAGAAAACTGTATTCAACCAGTAATTTTTACTTTGAGAGCATTCAAAAATCTGAGCCACTAACAATACGAAACCAAAAAAAAAAATGCTTACACTTCTTGAAGGCTTAAGTTCTGAGCAATGTATCTGAAAGGGAAATGGGTGTGCCAATTTCTGTTTATCTTCATCCCTTTTAAGATCAGCACCAAAATATGCCTTTGAAGCTACTTTCTCTTTATATATAAAGTTTCCCTAACTTTGGGGATGCACACAAAAATCACCTTGCAGAAGCATCTGTGCTCTACATCCCAGACATCTTATAATAATCATGACTTCACTTAGAGAATCTATGTTGAAGAGTCAGTTTTGGGCAGCTGTCAGCCTTTAGATGAAACAGTATGTTATTCATTAATAAGGACTATCTTATATTCATATAGTGCTCTATATTTTTCAGAGCACCTTCTCAATACCTTGACAATAACTTGTAAGGTAGGTAATTACAATAACAACTCATGTTTCTAGAATAGTTTGAAGCTGGCAAAGTCTTTGCCTCATAGCCATTCTGATGTATGAATGATAAGCAGTAATATCCCCATCTTACAGATGAGGAAACTGAGGGGCCCAAAGTCGAAGTGACTTTCCTGAAGTTCTCCAGCTAGTAAGTGCTGAAGGCAGGCTGGCTTTGAAGGGGGCATCTCTTGCTTCCCACTCCATTGCTTTCCTGAGACATCAAAGGCACATTCTCTTTTATTATAGAGATAGGAAAAGCTGACTTTCAGAGGTGACTGACGTGACTTGCTTCAGGTCAAACAGTTAGTAAATGGTGGAAAAGACCCTCAAACCCTGATTCTTTGACTTCTTTCTTGGTGCTTTCCCAATATACTATGCAATTAATTATTATCCATGGCAAAACAAGGATATTTATTCTCAGTAAGGAAGGGTCTCACTAATTAGAATAGGGACTGATTCTCTGATTTCATTTTTTTTAATTTAAAAATTATTTTGTTAAATATCTCCCAATTACATGTAAAAAATTAACACTCATTTTTAAAAAAAATTTGGAGTTCTAAATTTTCTCTCTCTCTCCTGTCCCTTCAAGGCAAGCAATTTGATATGGATTACTGTATGTCATATTTTAAAATCACCAGATAACACAGTATTAGAAGCTTAATTTTATTCTTCCTTCTCTTCTTCTCCTTCTCTTTCTCCATCTCCCACTCCCTCTGACTGTTAATCTGCACTACCATCCAACCCTAATCAGGATCTTATGAAACTTCACAGATGTTGCTTCTGCTAATATACTTTAACCCCAGGTTGGTGAGACCACTTCTCTGGCCAGAGAGGGGCTCAATTTCTAGGCTATTCAATCTTTGGGATCGTTTTGGAAGCTTTTAACAGTGCTACCAATTACTTGCTCCACAGCTGAACTGCTGACCTAGAGGTGAGATGTTCCTTATCCTATTACTTAGCCCCTAAGCCAGCCAATTCTCCTGCAAATACAGATTTTATTTCTTTTGAGCTTTCCCCTCAGCACTCTCCTCTCAAGCTAAGAAAAGGTGAAGTACAGGTGATTATCTAAGTTTTAGGAAACAAGCAACTTTTCACATTGGTAGAAAGTATAAGAAAAGGTGGGGGAGGGAAGTTTCTAGCTCATTTTGAAAAGCTATCTTCCCCTTCTTTCAATCTTTCTGGTCTCAAAGTTAATACATCTTAAGTGGTTCATTTCCTAATTAGAACGAGAAGAGCAATATTCAGCAATTTTCTTGTTTAGTCGTTTGTCCTATCTGACTCTTTGTGACCCCATTTGGGGTTTTCTTCACAAAGATGCTGCAGTGGTTTGCCATTTGCTTCTCCAGTTCATTTTACAGGTGAGGAAACTGAGGCAAACAGGGTTAAGTGACTTGCCTAGGGTCACATGGCTAGTAAGTATCTGAGGCTGGATTTGAACTTAGGTCTTCCTGATTCAAGGCTCAGCAATCTATCCACTGTATCATCTTGCTGCCCAGGAGTGTTACAACATAAAGAAAAAGATCACTAAGAAGTATCTAAAATCCATGTCATTAGAAAAAAGTGAAGTCCAGGAGAATGACACATGCCTATTTCCTTTCAGCAGAAATGTGAGTATCTGCTAGGGTAGGATGTTAGATATCATTGCCAGATGGGTTCACTGAAATGGTCACTCAGCCTTAATTAGAGGAAGGATTCTATTCTCAGGGGTGAAAAAAGGAGGAGGAAAATTTTTCTAGAAATGATACTTCCAGAAATGATTGAAATAGTTAAACAAAACCAAAACCCAAACAAGACCAAGAACAAGAGGCATAAGTGAATCTTTTTCTAAAAGTTGGGAAGAGATGATTTTTTCCAGCAAAATAACCACATAGATCGAAGAATCATAGATTGTCAAACTGAGTTGGAATAAGAGCACAGAACATAGAGTTTTACAGCAAGAAGAGAACAACTCAATCAAGTCATCCTACTGAGGAGAAACTAGAAGGCTCAGGGAGGAGAAAGTTTTGCCAATGGCTGCACAGAGTTACACAGGAAGCTATGAGTCCTGTGTTATTGTCTGCTCTTTTCTAGTTATGTGACTGTGGGGAAGCCTTTCTGACAGGTCCGTGGGAGGGTCTGATTGCTTATTTATTTTATTTACGCTTTTCATTAGGAGGCAGCCTGTCTCAGTATTAAGAGCACTGGACATGAAGTCATTAGACTTTGACTCACAGGTTTGCCACTTACTAGCTGGGTGACTCTTGGCCAATCTCTAAACCTCTGAGAGGCTAAGTTTCTTCACCTGTTTTTAAACAGGGGCAAGATTATTTCATGACATTCTGAAAATCAAATGAAATGTAAAGTGCTTTGTAACTATGAGGTCCCTGTTATTATGTCTCTGAATGATGTTTTTCATTCCCTGTTCAATGTTTTTCAGCTCCTTTTCCTACTTCCAGGCCTGACATTGCATGTTCTGTGGTCCTTTCCAATTCTAATGTTTGTACACACACACACACACACACACACACACACACACACACACACACACACACACACAAGACAGGCAGTAGAGTGCAATAGATAAAGAACTTGCCTCTCAGCCAGGAAGATCTGGATTCAAGTTACATCTAGGATATGAACTTCTATGTAAGTGGCGAATCACTAAACCTCTTAGTGTACTTAGTGTAGAAGGAACTTCTTCATAAGGAAGTTGTCTGTAGTAATGAAATTACCTCTCTGTCTGTCTGTTTCTCTCTCTCTCTCTCTCTCTCTCTCTCTCTCTCTCTCTCTCTCTCGCTCTCTCTCTCTCTTTCTCTTCTCTCTGCCTCTGTCCTTCTCCTTTTCTTTTTCTGTTTCTCTGTCTTTATTCCTCCTTTGCCCTCCCCTCCCTGCTCCTCTCTCTCTTTTTGTCTACCTCTATCTTTCTCTGTGTCTCTGTCTCTGTCTCTCTCTCTCACCTCTCTCTAATTGTTGTTTTGAATAGTCTACAGAACTCTCAGTGGGGTAAATTTGTCTATCAATGAAGATAGGCAGATTATAGCCTTATAAAGTTGCCTGGGCCACTAAAGGTTGTCCTTTGGCCACGGTTACACAACAGCGTGTGTCAGAAGGTGTCCTAAACTTAGGTCTTCCTGATTTGGAATCTAAGACTCTACCCAATATGCAACACTTATGTTTCTCTGTATACATATACATATGCATACATGTCACTATGTATGTACAAAGTATCGCCAAAGTCTTGAGCGAGGCTTAAAATTTCACTAAGAATTTTGAGACATCTTGTATGTACATGGGTATGTGATATGTGTGTGTGTGTATGGAGAGAGAGAGAGAGAGAGAGAGA
>CM053623.1:399575084-399599199 GCA_028646595.1 Phalanger gymnotis
ACAAGGCAATATATTGATAGCCCTAGAATTCCTTCCTGATTGGCTAAAATATCCAGAGAAAGACTTCCAGAATATTGGATGAATCCTCTCAGAGGGATTTATAGAAGTATGTAGTCAAGAACTGCCCACTATGAAAAGGTCTGTGAACTGTAGCTATAGAGCAAGCAACCACACTGAGGAGATCACAGATCCTTCAACTTATTATAGTAATGACACTATTTTTGATACTGTTTTTAGATATTATCATTTTCCTAGAAATATCACCCTCTACCCCACTTATCTTAGATAGATATATAAGGCATTTGTTAAGCCCTTCCCACATGCTAGGCACTCTGCTAATTTCCAGGAATACTAACACAAGCAAAAAAAAAAAAAAACACAGACTCTGCACCCAAGGAGCTCGCAGTCTAATAGGATAAGACAAAATAGGAGGGAGAGGGCCATCTTCTCCCCATGAAGAGCCTGGGAAGGAGTTGGAAAAGTCTAGAGAGGAAGGAGTAGAGCCAAGAGTAAAATAATCATAACCTTGCCTTCTCTGAAATGCTCTAAGTTGTGTCTTGTATCATTTGAAATCTGAGCAATGGCGATATAATTCCTTTCTTTTAGAGATCTCTGTGCAGATTTTTTTTAACTGATAGTTGTATTATAAATCATATGTAAATCAAGAGTCTTTTCCCTGCACCACCATGATCTCATTTATGAATCTAGAACACAGAAACAAGATTATTCCCAAGCCATCTATGAAGGACGTATTTTTCCATCCAATTATTAGGGTACCCTCCCCTCCTCTTGCTACCTTTTCCTTCTTTGCAATGTCCCCTTGACCTTGGCTTCCCAGTGTCCTCATGCTCTTTGCTAAGTACCCAGGGCACCTTCTGGTAGAAGACATGGACTGACCTACTTTCTGTAATTTTCCCAGAAATGGTTTCTGCATAGCACAGATAGCCTTATAAACAATTTATTAGACATACCCACAAGTAAATTCTGTTGCAAGGCCTTATTTAATCATTGTTAGCACAGTGGGAAAGGCAACCTCTCTGAACTATGGGGATAGGAAGTAGGTACCATTGTAGTTCTGGGACAATACCCTTGAGTTACTGCCCCTGCTGCTGTTCCATTCAGTGTCACTACAAGAAGGTAAGTGGGGCAGCTGGACTATGAAAGAAAGACAACAATAATCACTGCTAATAGCCCTGACAAGGGCATCAAATCTCTCCCACGATGGTGGTGCCTAGAGCTGGCAAATAAAATCAGGGAGAAGTAGGACTTGCTGGTCCATTTTACTGCTCTTGAAGAGAATTTTGTCTTGAAAGGAGGAAAAGACAATGAGCCAGCTAGTAGAGGTCTGGAATGTCATCTCAACCAAATCTTCTGTTTTACAGATGAGGTAACTGACCCAGAGAGGTTAAGTGATTTGCCCAAAGACACACAGCTAACAAGGGACATAAGTCAAAATACAGGTGCTCTGAAGACAGTCTCACTGCTCTTTCTACTGTACCACACGAGACTAGGATGTAGCTGATGAGATCTACAGCCCCTGGGTGACTTTTCCCACATGTTACTGTGTTCCCTTAGCTTGTCAGCACTCAAGCCTGCCTTTGGTAACAAGTCAGCTATTGAGCCGTATGAGGTCTTCCAGTGTTAAAAAGTGAATGTTACGCCTTTCTAAACTAGCAGTTCTTAACCCGGAATCTGTGATTTTGAAAAATTTTCTGATAACTGTATTTTAACATAATTGGCTTCCTTTTGTAATCCAATGTACTTTCATTTTATGCATTTAGCAACATTATTCTAACAAGGGCTCCATAGATATCACTAACTGCTGACAGGGTCCATGACAACAAAAAATATTAGGAGCACATGTTTTAAACCATCATCAGTGATGAATATTTCAGATCAGAATTAGTTTTCCAGATCGTTAAGACCTTGAGAAAAGGGAATACAGATGATTTGATTCATTCATTTATTCAAGAAACTGAGGCACATGAAAAGGCACATATTTAATCTCAAGTTGTGTCGTGGGCTGCAAGAAAGAAAATAGGATTCTCAAATTAGGGAACGGGGAGGAACCAGAACTCTAGGTCAGCCTGCAGAATCAGGGAATAGTTTTCCTAAATGCAGGACACCAAGCAGAGAGCGCAGAGTCAGGACACAGGCCCTGCGACAAAACCAGATAGATACAGTGGATTATTTCGTTTCAGAAGGGAAGAGATATAGTCTCAGGCTGGCAAGAAGTTTCAGATTTCAGGAGAACGAATAAGTTCCAAGTTTAACAAAGAGTCTGAGGTATTTCACACTTATCTTGCTGGCTCTGGTGTATTGTGATTACCCAGGGGTTAGAGGTTGATCTCAAATTCCTGCTTCCTATGAATAAATTTCTGCTGGATAGTAATATTACCTTCAGGGGGAATGTCCTAAGAGGCAGCTGAAAATAAGGAAGAATAACATAAATTGTTGATTTTACCTCCATAAAATCTCCCACATCCACCCTCTGCACTCTTTTAAAACTGCTACTATCCTAGTCAGGACAACTGTCACAATCTCCTATGAATTATCTACTTGATCTAATCTTACAGTTCCCCAGTCTAATCTGCCTAAAGGGCAGGTCTGACTGTGTCCTTCCCATGCTAAAAAATCATCAATGGCTCCCTATTGCCTTTAAGATAGAATACTTTTTTTTTTACCCAGCACTTAAAACCCTCTCTAGTCTGACTCCAACTTGTTCTTTCCAGAATTATTTCACAAGGGGTACCCTTCAGATACTGCCAGTCCGGATCACTATATGCTTCTCAAATTAGCCCTTCGCTTTCCCGCTCAGGTAGGATTATGCCTAGTATCTATTCAATACAATTGCCTGTTGAAATCCCCTCTCATTAGAGACTTCCTCAAGTGCCGCCTATCCCATGAAGTTCCCCCAGCTAGAAACAATCTCTCTCCCTCTCCACATTTCCTTATGGTCCTCTGCCTGGATGTCGCCTTAAACCTAAGAGATGGCCACAGCGAAAGTTTGCGGAATCGAGGAGAGCCACGTTGGTATCTGTCGCTCTGACAACACTTCCCTTTTGGCTCCAGGCATGTGGGCACATGCTAATTAGGACTGTGACCCCCGCCCGCGCCTTAACAGCACTGATACAAGAGGAGCCCCGGGGGAGAGGCTGCCTCCGCTGGCTGGCTAACGAGATTGGGCAAAGCTGCGTGCTTGCCTAATGTGCAGGATTTCAGCACGCCTAGGATGTCTCAGACAGATAAGGGACAGGTGGGGTTTCAGCTGGAGTTATCCTTTGGGGGAAGAAAAATGCTGGCTGGTAAATGCAGCTGGAGGAAATTTTGCCTTTTAGACGAGAGAAGGACGGAGGAGAGAGAAGAGAGAAATCGCTTTTCACCTCGTGCTGTTGCATGACATTCAGGGAGACTCCCAGCCGCTGTCCGGGCCGGCCCTCCAGGCTTCCCATTGCTTTTCATGTGGAGAAACCACATTAAGTGGAGCGTGGCACCGTGGAGGAGGGGAAGGTCAGAAGTTGACGAGTACGCTTCAGCGCTCCTCTCCCTTTTTTCCACGTTCTGTACCCCATGCCATCCGCACGCCCCGCTCTCCCAACAGGGGACCGGCCACGGAGGAGCAGAGAGGCAGCAGTCAGTGTCAAAGGCAAAGACAGCCCCAGGAAGCGGGCCCAGAATGCTGGCCGCGCATTAGCGAAAAATCATTCACTTCTTCTTTGAGGTTCTATTAAAGACCGAGGGAAAAAAAAAAAAAGTGGCAATTATAAAAGCCCATTTCTGCAGTGCGGTGAAAATAGAGCACAGTGTGGGCCGAGAGGGCGCTTGATGGGTAATGGACAACTTTGAAAAGATTTCCCTAGATAGCCAGAGCATTTTACTCTGAGGATATGTCCTTTCTGGGTTTCTCCTTTCTTGTTTTGAGAGGGCAAGAACACTGACGTGAAAGCAGGTTAATTCTCCCATAAATCCTATCCCAAGGGCCCTTAACCTTTTCTGGTGCCAAGAATCCCCTGGGCAGTCCCCTTGGATAGTCTGTCGAAGCCTCTGGGGACCCTTCTCAGGATAACGAATTTAAATGTCTAAAAATACATAGAATTGTAAAGAGAATGAATTATATTGAAAGGCAGTTAGCAAAATATTAAAAAATCAAGTTCAAGGATTCTACCTTAAGAACCCTTGCCCTAATCACTGGCAAGTACAACCAAAGACAAGTTGGAATTTTGAGCCAAAAAATCTGGGTTCAGGGCTTAACTTTGGAGCCTACAAAATGTATGAAGAAAGTATGATTCCAGTTCTCCAAAGCTGGAAAGGGGCTTAGAGGCCTTCTAAATCAAAGCCCCTTCCCCCATTTAAGAGGTTTATGTGGGAGGTGGTTGTAGGGTAGGGGATGGAATCACACAATTTCTAGAAACCTCAGCTCCTTCTGAAATAAAATGGGGTTCGTATAATCATCGATTTAGAATTGGAAGGGACCTTAAAAAATCACCCAGTGTAATGCCCTCATTTTACACATGAGAATATTGAATACCAGAGGTTCAGAGACCTAAGATCACACAAGCAGTAGGTGTCAGAATCAGGATTTGAACTCAGGTCCCATCATTTGGCCTTTCTTATGTACCTTAGGTACCACATGGAGATATTAGAGAAGACAACACTCTGCAAACCATCCACCTTCAATAAATGTTGTTGTATTATTATTTAATTTAAATCAATTCAATCATTATGTGTAAGGTACTAGAAATATAAAGACAAAATGAAAGTCACTTCTCTCAAGGAATTTAAATTCTAATTGTTTTTACTGTCTTCAAGTTATTCTGATCACACTGATTTCTAACTTGAAGGGCTGATGATGTATTTGACATCATGGCAGGTACAAAGTTTTTGAAAACAGGATAATTTCAAAAACTAGGATAGTGAGTCATTTGAAGGAATTCAGTCTTCCTATTTAGGGGAAGAAGAGACAATCACTACCTTCAATATTTCAAGGGTTGTCAAAAAAAAAAAAAGATTAGACTTGTATCTTCACAGCTCTAAATTAGGAAGAAAAAGGGGAAGTTATACAGCAGGGCTTTTTGTGGCTCAAAAAGTCACTTCCTCATCAGACTCATTTCCCCTGCAAGATGAAGAAGTCTGTTTTCAACTCTACATCCAGTGATTTTAAGAAACGACTAGAGCTGTCCAGCAATGGAACTATGTGCTTCAGAAGATAGTCCGATCCTCATTGCTAAAGGTGTCTAAGGAGAGGATGGACTCTCAGTTGTTTAGGCTGTTATGGAGAGTGAATTTAGGTGGATTAGCTAATGTTTCAGGCTGTTCATAACTTTTCTATTGCATAGGGGGAACGGAAGTACTTCAGGAGAAGCAGGTTTGAACCTATCAGCTGTTATCATCTTTCCCAATGCTGAAATGCCCAAAGGGCTTGGAATAGTGTATTTATTCTATTTAGTCTATGGGAGAATCTACTGGAGAAGCAGTCACCCACCAGAAGATCTGGGCTCTGGGACAGAGATTCCTGCCAGGCAATGTCTGTTGTGTGGGTAGCCAGGCGGTTGGTGAGGAGGTTGTGAAGGAGGCAGCTGAGAGAGGGATATTTTTCACAAGAATCAAAGTATTCCTCACCTGCCTTTTCTTTAGTTCTGGTAGAATTTTGTCATATTACAGATCCAAAGATTGGCGGAGATGTAAGAGACCTTAGAGATTATCTAGTAAACCCCGTCATTTTACAGATGAATAAACTGATGTTTGAAGAGGTCAAGTGACTTGCCCAAGGCTATGCAGCTAATTAGCATCAGAGCTGGGAATCAATCCCAAGACTTTTGACTGTTAGTCCAATACTTTTTCAAGTATACCATTAAATACTGCTTTAAATAGAGAGAGCCCATGGCCAGGATTAGAAATTAATTATTTTCTTTAATTGCTCTTTGGAATGGCATTTGTGATGAGTAGCTTTGAGAAATACTGCCACTCTTTCTGGCCAATGGTGTCAAGGGATTGGAGCATTTTGCAACTGAAGTAGTTGATTAAGCTAACAATTGTGCCCACGTATTTGAGGGTCTTTGATTATAGGAAGGTGGCTGTTGTGTGAGTGGGAAGGCTTTGGAAGTTACAGAGGCCGGCTAGAGAGGCAACATAGTACAGTAGTAGATAGGGCACTGGTTTTAGCATCGAGAGAAACCAGAAATCAAATTCTGCCTTTTGAAATTACCAGCTGTTTCAGCATGAGTAAATTGGTTTTTCACTCTAAATCTGTTTCCTCACATCACATGGAATTACATAATGGAATTAATAATACCTATATTACTGCCTCACATAGTTATCCTCTCTCCCATGTAGCCTGGTTTGTTTTGCATGTGTTATAATACATGTACGCACATGTATATTTATGCATATTTCGTATGTATGTGTGTTTTGGATGTGTACTGCTCTGGGGCATAGAGTGTTTCTCTATTGTCTTGATTCCTAGAGTCTAGAACTTACAATTATAGGTTCTAAAGCTCAACATATGAAAATAGAACTCGTTTTCTTTTCCCCAAACCCTCCTCCTCCCAACTTCCCTGTAAATTTCCAAAGTCTCCATCCTCCTATTGACGTAGGCCAGAAACCTCACTGTCATCCTCAGCTACTCACTCTCACTACCCCCACATAGCCAGTCATGCCAATCTCATCACTTCCACCTCTACAGTATGTCTTACATCTGTGTCTTTCTCTCTATTCAAATAGCCACCACCCTACTTGAGGTGCTCATCCCCTCTCTTCCTGGATTATTGCTGTAGTCTCCTAATTGGTCTCTGTGCCTCAAGTCTCTCAAATTTATCTCTCATATAGCTATCCAACTGCTTTTCTTAAAGTGAAGTTTTGACCACATTAACTCCTATATTGAATCAAATAGAAAGATTCCCTATTTTGGATTAGATAAGAACACCTTTATTTGGCATTTAAGGGTCATACAACCAGTCCCCACCCTAATGTTCCAGCCTAATTGCACATTACTCTCCTCTACATGCATTGTGGCCCAACCAAACTAGTCTTT
The DNA here is from genome assembly GCA_028646595.1 of Phalanger gymnotis. NCBI lineage: Eukaryota > Metazoa > Chordata > Mammalia > Diprotodontia > Phalangeridae > Phalanger > Phalanger gymnotis. The sequence continues at coordinate 399,582,115 of CM053623.1, forward strand.
TAAAAATTTTCTTATTCATAGCATTCCATCTCCTATCTTCATACCTTTATATTGATGGGCCCCATACTTGGAACATACTCCCTCCTTTCCTCTACCACTTAAAAGGACATATTTTCCTTCAAGATACAACTCATTTCATCTTCTCTCTAAAGCCTTAGCGATCCACCCAGCTGCTCTTTCCTTCCCTTGAAAATTATCTCAAGTATATTTTGTGAATACCATTTTCTACATATATATGTATGTATATATATGCATGTACATATGTATTTATGTACACCTCTCTCTCTCTCTCTCTCTCTCTCTCTCTCCCCTCCCCGCCTCCCCAGCCCCAGTTAGACTGTAAGTTCTTCTTCACTGGCAGTGATTGTTTCATTGTCTTGTATACCTAGTACTCAAAACAGGGCCATGCACATGGTGGGCACTTAAAATGCTCATTGATTAGTTGTTGGTTTTGTCTATAAAATCTTCAGTTACAGTAAACATCCAATTAGAATTAAAGAATGTGGTAGAGGAAGGGGCACAGGGCAATGTGGCATAGTAGATAACAACTTGGATTTCAAACAATAGAATCAGAGAATCTAAAAGATAGGTGTGTCAGAGATAACATAGTCCAATTGATACCCAAACAAATTTCCATCCTACAATATTCCCTTGCTGTGGTTATCTAGTCTCTATTTGAAGATTTCCAGTGAAAAGGAACCCTTTATCACTTGAGGTAGGCTCTTTCACTAAGGAGTAGCTTTACTGGTTGGAACCTGGGTTCAAATTCCAGTTTTGCTACTTAGTACCTGTGTAACCATGGACAATTCACATCTCTGAGGTTTATTTTCCTCATTGGTGAAGTGAGGAGGTTGGATTAGATGATCTCTAGGGTCCTTTTCAATTTGAAACCTTATGAAACCCTAATGTGTCAATCTCCTAAAACAGAACATGTTCATATCCCAGGAGAAGAGCTTCTAGGTCTAGGAGACAACTAGTTAAAAAGTAGTGACTGGCAGCAAGCGAGGAGACAAAAGAATCACCACTAAGAACAGAAAAGCAGTTTGAGGGCATGCAGTGAAAGAGCAAAATAATCCCTCTACTCCAGTGGATACTTTAGTAGCTTCTAAGGCTAACACTGTATTACACCAGAGGGGAAAAATAGATATTTATGATAATGACCCTGAGACATCAAACAAAGGTTAAATAGACTCACTTTACTCTGGTTAGTAAGTCAAGGAAGGATAACACATTGGAGGAAGATGTCCTTCACAGAGAATATTTTAAAGTACACATATGTACTTTTCTATCACCATCCCTCATTTTGAACTTAACTGAATGTGACTTACTCTTTCCTGAGTAGAAAAATACTTTTGATTTATTTATAGGTACAAAGAATTTATAGCTAGAAGAGATCATAGGAGAGTGGAAAGGGTGTTGGGTTTGGAGCTAGGTGATATCTGCTTTCACAGACTATCTCAAGCACTCACTGGCTGAATGACCACGAGGAAGTCGAAATCTTTCTGAGATTTAGTACCCTTTGCTGTAAAATTAATACTAACATATATGGTATCTACTTCACAAGGCGCCTGGGATGATCTAACAAAACGTTATATATAGAAAGCTCTATCGACCTTGTATTATTATATAAATAAGTCAGCCAACAAGCATTTATTAAGTACTTGCCATTTTTCAGGCATGGTGTTAGGTGCTAGAGATGGATACAAAAAGAACAAAATAGCAGCTACAAATATTATCCACCTCCTCTTTTATTTTACAGAGGAGGACACAGTTCTAGGGAAGGGAAGTAACTTGAGCAAAGTCATATAGTAAATAGCAGAATTAGGTTGGATATGACATATGAAAGCAAATAACAAGTAAATGTGCAGTTTGGTTTCCCAGATTGTGTTTGTAGGGAGAAATACTCGTGAGGTGAGTCAGAAAGTCAGAAGGATTTAGATTTGGACAAAGATCTCCATGAAGTAAGGTTCAAGGTCATTGGAGTGAGAGTTTGATGATATCTCCTTTTTTTTGGATGTTCCTGTTGGCATCATTCTCTGGAAATATGAATAAGGATTCAGGGAGAGCTTTGATCTTCTGAAAGATACTGAAATCTGATATTGAAAACCTCAAGGAAACAAATCAAAACTTTGAAAGCCACTGCTATTCTGTGTCTGGTAGATTCTGCTGTGGCCAAGTCCCCAGTTCCTTTTCATTCACATTCCTCACTCTTAAAGTAGTGAGTAAGTCAATCAACCATTGAATAATTGGATGGTCATTCATGCAGCAAACATTGGTTAAGCTCCTTCTCCATGTGGTGTGGTAGAAGAAGCTCTTCCCTCAAAGTGTCAGAAGATCTTGGTCTGAATCATACTGCCATCAGCTGTGACCATGGACAAATTATTTTCCTTCCTTTGGTTCAGTTTCTGCATCTGTAAGATGGTAATATTATTTCCTCAAATGGCTTAGGCGGGCAGAGTGCTTTATTTTTTATTTTTACTATTTAATTTTTACTTTTTAAAGTCTATAAAGCACAATATTAGCTATTATTATTGTACTATTTGCCATATACAGGGGATAAAAAAATAAATATGACATACTTTCTCAGGAAATTCAGGAATCTAGTAGAGGACTTTTTTCAATTTCTTTCTACTGAATACTATGCCACTACGGCTGATATCTCACCTTTATATTAGCATTTTCCCATTTACAAAATTCTTTGGGGTGGTTAGCAAAAATGTTTTGTAGAATGTCAGAATGACGTATTGTCTAGCATCCCCAAGTTTGTTTCCTTCTTAGAACAGTCTAAACTATGGGGTGGCATTGAGTCGGCAGGACTCTAGGTTACCAATATAGAACAGGATTGATTGGAGAAGGAGAAAAATTTTATTGTTTATAGGCTATTGTGAGTCCTTTATGCATTTTCTGCATTTGCTTTGTTTTTTTTTTTTTTGATTCCTGTGAGCATTTTACTCTGTTTTATGTTTTACATGTTGGGTGAAATGGAGGCTGTTCTGTACCAGATAAATGCATGTGTTTCCTTGATTGTTTGCAGGGTACCTGGGAGACACTTTTACACACATCTCTGAACACTTAGACTTGAGTGATGTTCTGACATTTCCCAGAATAACCTTGGATGAAGGAGTATGATGAACCAATACAGGAGCAGTTTTTCGAGGAAGCCTTAGATTAAACCTTGTTGGACTATAGGTAACAAATACATACATAAATATACACACATACATGCCCACACACTTGATTTAGAGCTGAAACATCATCTCATCCAGTTTTCTCATTTTACAGATGAATAAACTGAAGCCCAAAGAAAGAGAAAGAAAATACCCTTGTCCATGGTCAGACAAGTGGAAGACCCAGGATTCAAACCCAGGTCCTTTGGTTCCATGGCTAGTTTGGTTTCCATTACACTACCCTCTTTACCTGTTGTACCTGTCACCGAATAGTCAAGAATCTAAAAAATAAAGGGAGATGAACATACCTCAAGAGAAAAGCACCTTTTAATGAAATTTTGAAACTGATTTTTGTTATTTATGCATTTACAAACATGTTTTCATCTTAGACCCGCTTTTCTCTTAGACTCATTGGCCTCTAGGAACAAAATAGTGTCTAGCTTTCTCCTGGGGATGGTGGGCATTTGTCTATTCAGTAAGACTGTGAAACTTCAAGAAATACATCCTTTCCCTCTCCACTCTGCAAGGGCAGAGAGCAAATCCAGCCTAAGATGCCAGATTTTCACTTCAAATATTTATGCCTTTGGACATATGTGCAAAAGACAAAGAATGGAAAGATCTGAATATCTGAATATTTTAGGGATTTGGGGACAAAATTGTTTTTCTATAAATTTCCTGAAGTGAAACCAAAATTCTAGCAAGAAATGACTTCTATGGTCTGCTTCCAGTTTTGCCACACGAAGGTAGTGTTACACAATGAAAAGAACCAGGGCTGGAATCAGCACTGGGTAAATGAAGAGTTGCCCTCCCCCCACCTCCTTCCACCCCCAGGTGCTAATTCTGGAAAGAGGAACACTCCCTCTCAGGGAGGGAATGCTGCCTTGCTTTTTCTTCAAGGAAAACTCTGTTCCAGTGTTTTGGGAGGATGGAGCACAACTACCTTGTGGGGAATCCCTAGGGACAAATTTCCCCTTGGTGGGATTGTCCTCTGTGCTGCTACCCCAGACTTTCTCTTAACTTACATAGCCCTCCCCCTGGACTGTTCTATTTCTCAACCTCTTGCTGAAGCCTGAAATTCAGTTTACCTTAGGCATGGTTTCCCCTAGATATGCCTCTGGAAAGAATGCCCAACTGTAAGTTGGGAGACCCAGCTTCTAGTTAAAGGGCTGGACCCAGACACTGTGCTAAGCACTTTAAAAGTATGATCTCACTTGATCCTGGCAACGACTCTGAGAGGTAGGTGCCATTATTATCCCCATTTTACAGTGGAGGAAACTGAGGCAGACAGAAGTTATGTTACTTGTCCAGGGTCATACAGCTAAGTATTTGAGGTCTGACTTGAACTCAGTTCTTCCTGACTCCAGGCCCAGTGTTCTATCTACTGTGCTACCCATCTATTCTGCCAGCTGCTGAAGAAAGACAGGACAAGACACAATTAAAGAGAACGAGACACATAGGGAGGCAAATATCGCTTCCACAGGAGATAGATTTTCTAATAATTAAAGCTGCTTAACAACAGAATAACAGATAATGAGTTTTCCATCAATGGAAGTCTTCAAATAGAGAATGGGTGGCCGCTTGTCAGGTAGGCCATAGAAGTTGTTCTCAGTCAGGTATAGCTGGGATGAGGCGGCCTTGGAGATCCGCTCCGATTCTGACATCCTGATCATTCCTGAGATCCAATTCAGACCCACCTCCTTCCACTAACAGGTGGATGACCTTGGCCAAACTGATCAAACACTCTGAGCCTCAGTTTCTCTGTCTTTAAAATGAGGGGATTAGATTGGTTTATTCCTTAGACCTCTTTGCAGATCTGAGGTTCTGATCTATGACCTACCCCAGGAGCAGAGCCCTTTGCTTCAATGAAACAATAGTTCATTCGTTGTTCATTGAATGTGTCATAAGCTTCTCATGTCAGACTTTTATCACTATCATTTTTTTAACCCCGGAATGCCAGCTATGGTTCTCTGTGAATTCCAAATATTATCCATAGTGAAATTCCTAAATCTGACCATGTCATTCCCAGCTAAGTCCTTAATAACTCTCCCTTATCGCTAGGATAAAACACAGATTATTCTCTGGCATTAAAGTCCTTTGTGCTATGGACCCTTCTGGCAAGCTGGTAAAGCCTATAATTCCCTCTCAAAATAACATTTAAAAATAGTATTTTATTTTTTCCCCAATTACATGTTGAGATAATTTTTAGCATTCATTTTTACAAGATGTCAGGTTCCAAATTTTTCTCCTTCCCTCCCCTCCCCTCTTCCTAAAACAGTAGGCAATTTGATATAGGTTATACATGTGCTGTCGTGTAAAACATATTTCCGTATTAGTCATAGTTTTGTGGTTTATCATACATCCTACTGGGCAACAGCCAAGTGGCTCAGGGGATAGAGTGCCGGGCCTGGAGTCAGGAAGACCTGTATTCAAATCTGGCCTCAGACAACTTACTAGCTATGTGACTCTCAGCAAGTCACTTAACCCTGTCTACCTCAGTTTCTTCATCTGTAAAATGACCCGGAGAAAGAAATGGCAAACCACTTCAGTATCTCTATCAAGAAAACCCCAAAAGGGGCCAGGATGAATTGGACATGACTGAAAACTACTACATGACAACAAAACACATTCTACTCCTTCTATACATTCTATGTTCTCGTCAAATCATCTTACCTACTGTCCCCCATACATAACATTCTCACTTCCTTCTACAACCTGCCCACTATACCTAGAAGGGTCCCCCATATCACCTCTGAAATCTTGGAATTCCTAGTTCCCTTCAAGCCTGGGCTCAAGTGCTTTCTGGTCTGTGAGGTCTTTCCTGGTGCATCCCATTATCAGTGATGTCTTCTGCCTATGAAATAAATTTCATATTTACTTATCTGTCTAGTGGCTACTTCTCCCTATAGAAGGTAAACTGTTGAGAACAGCGAGGGATTGTTTCATTTTTGTTTTTATAATATTCTATGCATAGCATTGTGCCTTGGACATAGTAATGCTTAATAAATGCTTGTCGAATTAAGGAATGAATTCAGGAAAGAATATATGAAACATTCTGCCTGAATGCCACCTCCTCCATGCTGTCTTCTCAGACCACCCTAGCCTTCGGTAATCTCCCCCTTTACTTAACTCCTATAGTAGCTTTTATCTGTACCTCTCATTGGGTCATTAATCACTTATTCCTTATCTTTAACATTTTGGTTTTGCACAGTTATTCCAGTTAAATATCATTACTTAAATATTCAAATACTTATCTATCTTGCTTCCCCAAATAGATTATAAGCTCCTCAAGAAACTTAGTCTCAGATTTTTAAAAATCTTTCACAGTCCCTAACACAGTAACTTGCATATGAATTTGTTGAATTGGATTCAAAAACTGTCAAAAGATGGGAGGTCAAAATTATGATTTTAAAATGGCATCATTATTTTATATCTGGCACTGTCCCTCCTCACTAATACATTCCTTGGCAGACAGAAAGTAGGGACTGAGTTAGAAACTTTAAGGCCCTAGCCAATCATAACTAAGGGGCAGGACCAAGCTTCTTAATTGGCACCAGGCCACATAATATTAAGGCTGTCTCCCAGGAAGCCTTTGGAATATTGACAGCCAAGTTGGACGGAGGCCCAGAACTGAGAAGAGAGATCAAAGGCAAAGCTTTAAAATAAAAGCAGCTGGAAACTGAGAGAAGAAAGATGGAAAAAAATTTTAAATAATTTTTAAAAAACAGTTTTGTAGGCTGAAACCTTATTTTTAAAATGAAATACACAAACACTGGAGGCAGAGAAATGAGTTCCACTTGAAGAACATTTATGGAAAAGGTTTTGAGAGCATTCTAGTTTGTGTAACGAAAGCAATCTGTTTGAACATGTTTGGTGTCATTAAGCATGGGGAGGAAGTGAAGTCTTCCCTCTGGTGGATGACAGGCTGTTGTGAATGTTTTGGAACTGGCAGCAGCCTGGGGATGATGAGTTTCTTAGGTCTGATCGGCCTGGGAGATGAGGTTGGGAAGAAAACAGAGACATTTAAGGAGACAAGACCTCTGACCCCAGGCTGGTTTAATGCTACTGCTATTACGAAAAGCACTTACCACACAAGAAAGCTAGGAGGTAGCTATTATAACGATGAAGACCTGTGTTTTACAGATGAGCAGACTGAGATCTGGAGAAAGGTAGGGACTTTGCCATGGTTGCAAAGCTAGTAAATTGTGGAGCCAACATTCCAACCCCAGGACTCTTGGATGCCAAATTCAATGCTTTATTATATCATATTACCTCTCATAAATATATACATGCATACACGGATATAAACATGCATTCATACAAATACATATATCCCTCTAGAATAGGGGTTCTTAATCTCATGTCTGTAAACTTGCTTTCTTAAATGTATTTTTGTTAACTCCCATTTCAATATAATTGATTTCCTTTTTAATTTTATGCATTTTGTTTTGTGCATCTAAAAATGTTATTCTGATACAAGATATATCCCAATTAATAAATGGTGAAAGGATATGAACAGGCAGTTTTCATATGAAGGTCACACAGCTAGTAAGTTGTCTGAGGCCAGATTTGAATACAGGTCTTCCTGACTCCAGGCCTGGCACTCTATCCCCTGAGCTACTTGGCTGTTGCCCAGTCGGATGTATGATAAATGACAAAACTATGACTAGACATATGACTATGACATAGAGCATATGAAAAAAATGCTCTAAATCATTTTTATTAGAGAAACGCAAATTAAAACAACTTTGAGGTACCACCTCATGCCTATCTGATTGGCTAATATTACAAAAAAGGAAAATGATAAATGTTAAAGAGGATGTAGGAAAATTGATACACTAATGCATTGCTGATGGAGTTGTAAACTGATCTAACAATTCTGGAGAGGAATTTGGAGCTATGCCCAAAGGGCAACCAAACTGTGCATACCTTTTGATTCAGCAATCTCACTACTAGGTCTGTATCCCAAAGCGATTATAAAAAAAGGGAAAAGGACATACATGTGCAAAAATATTCATAGCAGCCATTTTCATGGGGGCAAAATATTGGAATCTGAGGGGTTGACCATCAATTGGGGAATGGCTGAATAAGTTGTGGTGTATGAATTTAATGGAATCCTACTGTGAAATAAGAAATGATGAACAGGCAGATTTCAGAAAAACCTGGAAAGACTTGCTTGAATTGATGCAAAGTGAAATGAACAGAACCAGAAAACATTGTACGCAGTATCAGCAACATTGTATGATGATCGTCTATGAATGATTCAGCTCTTCTCAGCGACACAACGATCTAAGACAAAGGACTCAAGAAGGAAATGGACTCTAACGAAGACTGAAGCATATTTTTCTCACTTTATTCTTTTTTGTGTCTTTTTTTTCCTTTTGATCTTTCTTTCACAACTCTGACTAGTATGGAACTATGTTTTACATGATAGCACATGTATAACCTATATCAAATTGCCTACTGTTTTAGGAAGAGGAGAGGAGAGAGAGAGAAAAATTTGGAACTCAAAATCTTGTAAAAATGAATGCTAAAAAATGTCTTGATATGTAATAGGGGGAAAAATAAAATGCTATTTAAAAAAATGTTATTCTGAGAAAGAATTCATAAGCTCTACTAGAGTGCCAGAGGGGTCCATGACATAAAGAACATTAAGAACTTCTATTGTGGAGAGACAAAAGTCTTTCATATTCATTTTCTCAATTAATCCTCACAGCAACTCAATGAGATTGGGAGATAGGTTATCTACATTCTCAGAGAGGCAAAATGGTTTATCCAAGGTTATATGGTAAATGGCATCTAGAAAGTGGAATCTAGGTCATTCAGAATTTAAATCTGATTCTTTTTTCTGTCACACCAAGCTCTACACAGCAGCTAGAACCAAAGCATCTGGGTCTTCCAATTTGTTGCTACATATCTTTATGTTATGGTCAATGCTTGCTGTTGTTTAGTCCTTTCAGTTGAGTCTGATTCTTTGTGACCCCATTTGGGGTTTTCTTGGCAAAGATACAGGAGTGGTTTGCCATTTCCTTCTTCAGCTCATTTTACAGATGAGGAAACTGAGGTAAAAAGCGTTAAATGCCTTGCTTAGGGTCACACAGCTAGTAAGTGTCTGAGGCCAGATTTGAAATCGGGCCTTCCTGACTCCAGGCCTGGATCTACTTACTGTGCCACCTAGCTGCCCATACCAACTCTGAAGTAGGCTGTTTTAGGCCTTCTTCATAAACTCCAAGCATGCTCTGTCTTTCTGTCAGACTTTTACATTTGCCTTCCAGGTTCCTGGGAGCTCCAGGTTTCTCCACTCTGGCATTCCATCTGTGTCTGTGTTCCATTACTAATTAATCACATGTGGCCCTGACTAAATCAGTCCAAGGGCCACACTTAAGAACCTAGAGGGCCACATGTAGCCTCGAGGCTGCAGGTTCCCCATCCCTGGCCCTATCCATATCATTTGACACTGGACTTTTCCCTCACTTTAACCCTATAAAATTGGCATAGTGTGCATTTCATTTTTCAGGAGCACCTCTCAGTTATCAGTCATGATATAAAGGATTCGACATCAAGTCGTGGCAAAGTGTTGAGTTATTGATAAAATTTATCAAAGTAATCAAAGATACAGAGGTAACTAGTACAAACATATAAGACTATGATCCATTCCTTCATGGGTAAGTGCTCGAAGGACATGAGAAAACATTTCTCGAAAGAAGAATTACAAGCTACAACCATAAATAAGATTGTTCCAAGTCACTAATGAGAAATACAAATGAAAACAACTCTGAGGTTTCATTTGACACTCAGCAAACTAACAAAATTAATAACAAAAAATGGGAATAGTCAGTACTGGAGGGAAGAGAGGCACACTGATGAACTGTTAACGGAACTGTGAAGTGGATCAACCCTTCTGAAAAAATAATTTGGAATTATGTTAAGAAGGTAACTAACGTGTCCACACTTGGACCTGGACATCCTACTGCTAGACATAAACCCAAGGAGGTTAAAAATAAAACGAAGCTTTCCATATGTAGTCAACTAGCTGCACCAACACTTTTCATAACAGCAAAGAACTAAAATCAAGGTGGATCTTGGCAGATTGGAGATGCCTGAAGAAATTACCAACAAATTGGAAGGCAGCTACTTGGTGGCTCAGTGGCTATAGTGTTGGGCCTGGAGTCAAGAAGATATGAGTTCAATTCTGTTCTCAGACACTGACTGGCTGTATGAACCTGGGAGAGTCACTTAGCTTCTATTTGTCTTAATTTACTGGAGAAGGAAATGGCAAGCCACTCCGGTATCTTTGCCAAGAAAACCTCCTGGCTAGTACCGGCCATGTCATGGTCCACGGTATCATAAAGAGTCAGATGTGACTAAAAGACTGAACAAATTACGGTACATGAGTGTAGTAGAATATACTGTACTGAGAAAGAAGTGAGGAAGGAAGGAAGGAAGAAGGGAGGGAAGGAAGAAGGGAGGGAAGGAAGAAGGTAAGGAAAGAAAGCATTTATAATGGAAGTATTTATGGCATGCCAGACCGTGTGCTAAACTCTAGGGATATAAGTACAAGAAAGAAAAAAGACAGTTCCTGTAAGCTCTTCTCAAGGAACTTATGTTTTTATGAGGAAGAAGATAATACCTAAAAGGGAGTTGAAAAGAACTGTGGGGATGAAGGTCTAAAGAACAGATTCAAGGGCCACTCTTGAGGACCTAGAGGGCCACATGTAGCCTTGGGGCCCTAAGTTCCCCACTCTTACTTTAGGAGGAATTCATCAATGGGAGGAGGGGGCTGGACTTAGGGATATTCTAGCGTCAAGTAGGATGTTTCAGGTTGAGGAGGCCCCAGGTGCTGAGGAAAGTTCCAGGGTCAAAAAGCAGTACAGGCATGATTTTGAAGTCAAAAAAATCAGAAACAGGGTTAAGAGGGAAATATAAAGAGAAGATTTTTATTGTTAAACAGTGAAAATCAGCTTGACTAGCCTGGCTCCAGCCCATAGGATATATGTATGGTAAAGCTAAGAAGGCCAAAGACTTGGTATTCCCCTGCTTCTTGCTGAACTGGCAGAATTTGATTTAAATTCTCTATGTTCCTGTCCCTCATTCCTCACTCCATATTAGGCAATTTAGAAAATACCCTCATTTCATTGGTCTCACTTGAGCTACTTTATCTTCCTCCATGAATCACGGGGCAATCTCCATTTGGTGCCAGTTGGATTTGTCTAAAAAACGCTGTATAAATTTGAGTCCCAAGGAGTTCTAAACCTCTGACCCCGGCTGTAAAGCTGTTGCATATTTCCACATGCAGAGACTCCCTCCCTGTGTGCTGCCCTCCACTGGGGGCTGGGAGCTAGGGGCACAAACCAAGACTTGTTGGCATCTGTTCTCCATCTCCTTCTCCTCCTCTGAAGAGCAATAGTTTTGTTAAATGTTGTATCTGTCTGGCCCTACTGCTTTTCACCTGAACTCTCATGTACCACATATGTGAAGAATATAGAAAAGTATGGGAAAATTTTAATGGAAAGCAAAGTAGCTGGAAGCAATATACATAATAATATATATAACTACAAGAATAAAATGAAAAGAACCAAACATTTAAATGTTGTGCTATTGTAATTATCAGGTTTATCTCTAAGGAAGAAATGAGAACTCCCTCCCTTCTTTGCAGAGGTAAGGAACTACAGGTGTGGAACATAGCACATGCTATCATAAGTGGTCAATGTGTTGCTTAGTTTAGCTGAATTGCTTTTTTGGGGGAGGTTTATCTTTTGTTAAAAGGAATGATTCTCTAGGCAAGGGAAGGGAAGATATATTTGGAAATAGAGATATTATAAAAACAAAATATATTGATAATTTAAAAAATAGTAATGCTTACACCCTTCTATGAGGGGAGGTGGGAATGTCTTTTAACATTTTTAAATTTCTCAGTAACCCAAGGGTAGAAATTTTAAGGCATCAGATTTTTAAGAATCAGAGAGTTAATAAGGAAGCATTTTTAAACAAGAGTCTTCCCTGGCAGTCTTCAAATCACAACCAGAGTAGATAACTACCTAATGAGAAAATATACGTAAAGCTCTTTGCAAGCAATAAGATATTATATAAATACTATTATTGTTTTTGATGTTATAATTATGACTATTTTTCTTATTATCCTAATTATGACCGTGATTGTTTTCCTTCTACAGAAGGCTGCCCATTTGTAGACAAGGGGGCCCAATTCATTTAAAACTCATGATAAAGCAAGGACATTGTTTATTTATATTTTTAAAATCATTTAAAAAATTTTTGAATTCTAAAGTTTCTCCCTCTCTCCATCTCATCTCCCACCTATTGAGAGAGCAAACAATGTGATATCCATTATACATGTGAAGTCACGCAAAAGATATTTCTCTATTGTTATTTTCATTTTTTCAGTCCTTTTTTTCAGTCATGTCTGACTCTCTGTGACCCCATTTGAGGTTTTCTTGGCAAAGATACTGCAATGGTTTGCTATTTCCTTCTCAGCTCATTTTACAGATGAGGAAACTGAGGTAAACAGGGTTAAGTGACTTGGCGAGCATCATACAGTTAGGTGTCTGAGGCTGGATTTGAACTCAGGAAGATGAGTTTTCCTGACTCCAGGCTCAGCAAGCTATCCACTGTGCCACCCAGCTTCCCCGTTTCTATATTAGCTATGTTGAAAAAACAAAAAAAAAAGCAAGAAAAATAAAGTTAAAAATATACCTCTCCCTCTCTCCCTCTCTCTCTCTCTCTCTACATATATGTGTGTGTGTGTGTGTATGTATGTATGTACGTATATATGTATGTATATACATCTGTACTCCAAGTTCATCAGCTGTCTCTGTAGGTATATTGGTTTTGCCTTTCTTTGTATCTCTAGTTCTTAGGTCAATGCATAACACATAATAAGAGCTTAATAAATGCTTGTTTTCTAACTGACTGACTACAACATTCTATAAGGCTCATAAGTGTCTTCTAATAAGGTCAACATTTTGTTTTGTTTGACAGTTTATCAGCACTGGTAGGAGACATTTCTTTACTGATGGGGATGGATGAAATGCCCTCTCCTCTTCACCTGTTGAATTCCAGCTCAGCCTCTAAATCTCACCTTAAGTACTACACCCTTCAGGAAGCTTTACCTGATCCCTTTCTTGGCAGTAAGCTTTTCCTTCAGCCCTTACATAATTCTAAGACACAATGATGAGTGCATTCCTAAGGTGTAAAACAAATTATCATCTGTCTGTATCCTCCTGTTTTATGCAAACTTTGAATCTATCCACGCCTAGTGCCATGCTCCAAACATAGCTGTTACTAAATTAATGTACATCGAATGAATGAATATTAAACATATGTTCAATGGTGAAGGTGGAGAGGACCTCAGAATGTTGAAATGTTGAATATTAGAACTGAAATGGACCTAAAACTCAGAATGTTAGAGCTTAAAAGGATTTTAAAACACAGAGCTGTAAGTCGGGGAAGGGAAATGAAGCTAGATATAATCTAGTCTAGTTTTTCAGCTAAAATATGAAAACCAGATGACTTGCCCAAGGTCATGAGGACTTATCAACAGAGCCAAATTTCCAATCCTGGTCTCCCACCTCTGAAGCTAATCCTTTTTGGACTATCTCTCTCTGCCAGTTCTTCTCTCAGGTTTAGGTAGCGTGATGCTTGCATTCCCCAAGCATGCAATGCTGCTATTGACTTTGGCTCTCAATAATTTCAAGTTTGTACAGTGTCTCTCTGGCTGGAAGCCTGAGAGTAGGAAGAGCTCTCCAACTGGGCCAGAATACACACACACACACACACACACACACACACACACACACACACACACACACATATATACACACATACACACACACATATGTAGCCATGCCACAGAATATGGGCTCCAATATGTTAGTTCTGCTTTTAGCATGACTGATACTTAATCAAATCCAACATACACTGAGACACATTTAAGTGCTGAGCATTGAAGAAGATGCAGAGATAAATTAGAAAGGGTATCTGCCTTGAGGAACTTTTCATCTGATAGAGTACATAACATACATATGCAAATAGCTCTAATACAAAAGAGATAAATAGATGGAAGAGATGCAAATTGAGTGCTAAAGGAGGTCTGAACAAGGGAAGCCAGTCTGGAAGAGATGGCAACTTACTTGGGTCTTGAAGGATGGGTTGGATTTTCACAGGCAGAGATGGTGTAGAGAACATCATTAACAACAACAAGCAGATGGGAAAGTGTAGATGATGTGTGCTTGGAGTGTTAGGGTGATCTAGTTTTGTTGGGGTGAATATGTGACCTAACACTCAAAAGGTTGAGGCAGCGCATTGTGGAGGGTTTCAGTTATTAGGAAAATCTGTTGTGTTTCTCAGTAGGCACCAGTGAGACACCAAAGGGCTTTAAGTAGAAGGTGGCTGGCCAGGTTTGTCATAGTGTATGGAAAGCTGGCTTCAGAGCTAGGAGGATCTGGGTTCAAGTTCTGACTCTGAAACATTGTGGCTGTGTGACTATGGGTAAATATGTTAACCTTTCAGTTATTTAGGAAACTCTTGAAGACTGTAAGCTGTAGTGCTTATGGCTTGATAGAAGGAATTTCCTAGACCAGTAAAATAATGAGTCTGGTCTTTATTCCCTGTCCTGATTCTATTCTTGTTGTTTGTCCTTTTATCCTGAACTATATCTGCTTACTGGACCCAGATGACTCCAGAGGAGAAAGTGAGACTGGTGATTTTGCACAGCCCTCCCTCACTTAAATCCAGTTCACTTCCAAGTCATGGCATCATCTTCACAAAAACCACCACATCACACCAAACCACCACCATGACATCAGACATCATCTTCCATCTTGTGGTGGTTTTTGTCCTTTCTCAAAGAAGACCATATATCAGGAAGATGATGCCATGACTTGGAAGTGAATTAGATTTAAGTGAGGGAGGGCTGTGCAGGGTCATGGGCCTCACTTTCTCCTCCAGAACCAGCTGAGTCCAGTGGCAAGATATAGATGAGGATGACTGGAGATGCACCCCGTCTCCATGATTCTATAGGACTTCAAGGATTGCAAATGATTTCCCAACAACATCCCAATAAAATAGATACTGAAAGCAGAATCCTTTTTCTATCATGAAACTGTGAAATATCTTTGTATGAGAGACACTACATTCTTAGGTGTACATTCCTTTGTTCAAATATCTTCAGTAGATGGCTATATGATATAAGCTCTTTGAGGGCAGGTTCTGTTTCATTTTCATCTTTTTATCTCTAATGCCTAGCATATTTAGCATACAGTAGCTTAAGAAACACTTGTCCATTAATTGATTGATTGACTGCTAAATGAAGTTTGAATTCCTTTGCCTGGCATTCAAGGACCTCAATGATTTGCTTCCATCCTGCTTTTTTGAGCTTTGTCTTATATTATTATTTTCCAGGTATTGCATACTCCCACCAAGTTGGGCTGCTCTCTGCCTATGGAATTCATGTTGTGATCTCCACCCTCACCTTCTTTTCTTCAGATGATTTCTTCTACCTGGAATGTTCTTTCTTCTCCCCTGTGTTTGTTGAGTTCTTACCTAACCATTGAGGCTTAGGTTACTTAGCACCTTCTCTAGGAGGCCTTTGCCAGTCTCGTCAAACAGGAATAACCTGTTTTCCCTTGGTTTTCACATAGCATTTTTTTTCATCTCTTTAGTGAAGTTGTGATATAACATTGGATATGATAATTATTTAAATGTGCATCCCTTTTCTAGATGATAATAAACTCCATGAAGACAAAGGCCACATTCTCTCTAAACTGTGTCTCTCACCCAGTGAGAAGAGTTCTGCATACAGTAGGCATTTAATATTCATTTGTTGGATTAGTTAATGGTCATTGAATTTTAGAGGTCAAGGATCCTTAGGGATCACAATTAGAAGATACTCCATCAACACATTTAGATTGGGGTGGAGCCAAGATGGCAACTGGAAAGCAGGGACTTGCCTAGGGCTCTCCTCCAGGACCCTCCAAACACTGATAAAAAAAATGACTCTGAACAATTTCTAGAACTGCAGAACCCATGGAATAGCAGAGGGAAGCAGGGCTCCAGCCCAGGACAGCCTGGATGGTTGCTGGGTAAGGTCTATCTCACGGAGCTAGGAATGGAGCAGAGCAGAGCCCAGCTTCGGCTGCGCCTGGACCAACCAGACTGGGAGCCAGGCAGAACAGGCCCTAGTGCCCTGAATCAGTGCTTTGTGGCAGTTACTAGACTTCTTAACCCACAAACACCAAAGACAACAGAGAAGGTTAATGGGAAAAGCTGCTGGGACAGAATGAAAGGAGGTAGCAGCTTGGCCACCACCCCAGGGGCAGCAGAGGTGGTGCAGCTCAGAAGACAGAACTATAGCTGCAGTTGTTTCTGGTCTTAGCCCAATCTGGTGGGAGGAATTAAGTGGCAGACCAGAGCAGGAGTACAGAGCCTGCTTAAGATCTGAGTCAGGTCTGGGTTGGCGGTTCTTGGGGGAGGAATAGCACTGGTGTGGCAGAGCTTGCCATGTAGAAATAGTTCTGAAAACAACAGCACATTCCCTCAAGCTTGGAACAAACCACTCTCTACTCTATAAGCAGTCATACCCTGACAAAAAGCTCAAGGGTCAAGTAGTTGGCTGGGAACACGACTAGGCAGTGAAAACGGACTCAGATTCAGATTCAGACTTTGGAATCTTTCTTTGGTGGCAAAGAAGACCAAAACATACAGCCAGAAGAAGTCAACAAAGTCAAAGAGCCTACAACAAAAGCCTCCAAGAAAAACATGAACTGGTCTCAGGCCATGGAAGAGCTCAAAAAGGATTTGGAAAAGCAAGTTAGAGAAATAGAGGAAAAATTGGGAAGAAAAATAAGAAGGATGAGAGAAAACCATGAAAAACAAGTCAATGACTTGCTAAAGGAGACCCAAAAAA
>CM053623.1:399599699-399630262 GCA_028646595.1 Phalanger gymnotis
AACACAAGCCCAACAACAAGAATGCTACCAGCACGCTGCAAAAGCACATGTTCTTTTAATCTGCTTTAGTAAGGAAAGCAACATTAAGGGGTTGACAAGCTTATTTAAATTCAGCATACAAATATCACTCGCTTACTTCAGGGGAAAAAGCCAGCACCCTGAACTTTGGAACAAAATACAAAGTACAAACATCGACAGACAGACCTTGTCTGATTCAAATCCCAATACATAGTTACCAGAGTTTAACAAAGTCCCAACATTCAGGTTTATGAGCTGGAAGGCTCTTAGCTACAGCTGCCCAGAGTCTCCATGCCAGCGCAGCGGCACGAGTGAGAGCCCTAAACAAATTACAAACATCGACAGACAGACCAAATACAGATTCATAGTTACCAACATCTAGGTTCAGCCCGGGAGCTCATAACGAGGGCTGGCCCAGAGTCACTCACGCCACCACTGCTGTGGGAAAGAGCTCCAAAGAAGAGAAAGCCAACCCCTGGTTTTATATCTTTTTCAGGGTCAGGGGT
This sequence comes from Phalanger gymnotis, assembly GCA_028646595.1. NCBI lineage: Eukaryota > Metazoa > Chordata > Mammalia > Diprotodontia > Phalangeridae > Phalanger > Phalanger gymnotis. Next base: position 399,600,224 of record CM053623.1, read on the forward strand.
GAGTCACACATGCGACTCACCCACATGACCTAGAATCATCACAAAGAGGCAACTTAAACCCACGTTGTCTAAAAGCCTCTGCTGTCCCAGACATGTCACTCAAACTCATGCCTCCCCTGAGGCAAGGAGGCACCAAGGACACCCAAATCTAATCAACGAAACAAAGGCTAAACTCTTCAAGGGTACTTGGTTGAACTAGGTGCTAAGAACCCATTTTGCTTACCAACACAACTTGGCAAATTATTGAATATCTGGAGCGAGAGAGTGAAGAGTCAAATCTTCTGCTAGGAGTCTGAACCTTTATGACCAACTAAAAGGAGAAAAATGAACTTAACACAAATAGGAAATAAAGAAAAGGGATGGGTTTGGAGGGCAAGATGCATTCTGTTTTGGGAATGTTGAACTAGAGTTGCCTAGAGGAAATCAAAATTGAAACATCCAATAGGCAGTTGTTAATTTGGGACTGGAACTCAGCAGGGAGACTAGTGCTGGATAGCGATCTGTACCATGGGAGATGGTGAGATCACAGAAAAAGAAAGTGTAGAAGAAGAACCTTGGTTCTAATGCTTTGATTCAATACCCAGAGAAAATAGTAGCAGGAACGCAGAGGATACAAATCAGAACCAAACAAGGCTTTGGCATTCCCTCTAGAAGCAAGCCAAATTTAGCTTTAATGTAAAGTTCCAAATAGGAAGTAAATCTGGAAGAATGAGTAAATTCAAAGATTCCCATGATGAAAAAGCTATTATGTTACCAGGTGCTCTAGATTCAAAACTAGAATAGGAGAGTAAGTCCAAAACACCTATAAGCAAAGCCTCAAAGAAAAACATGGTTGAAAATGTTGGCCACAAGATCAATTAGAATTCCTGTGAGAAATGAAGATTTTTTTAAAAGAGTTATAGTGAAATAAATAAAATAAGGCTAGTACAGAAGTGAATTTTTAAAAAAGAAATGAGAGAATAAAAGTCTTGAAAGAAGAATTAACAGCTTAATATAAAAGCAATAAAACTTCTCCCAAATAACAGAATTCATGAAAATTAGAATGGAACAAATAGAAGGTAATGACTCCATGAGACAACAAGAAATAGTATAAAACTAAGTAAAAAAGAAAAAGAGAAAAATATAAAGTAGCTCATACTAAAAATAACTGAATCGGAAAACAGATTAAGGAGAGAGACTTTAAGAATAATTAGGTTAGCCTCCTGACAGAGGTAATGGATTTAGGGTACAAAATGTTACATATATTTTTGGACATGACCAACAGAGGAATTTGTTTTTCTTGACTATGGACATTTGTTACAAGAGGTTTCTTTTCTCTTCTTTTTCTTTTTTCCTATGGTGGTAGGAGGATGGAGGAGAGAAAATAGATTTTAAAGTGGGGGGGGGAGGGGAAAAAACAAAAGAATCACTGAATTTCCTGAAATAAACAACAACTAAAACAGCCTAGGTATCATTTCAGGAAGGGAATGTGTGTGTGTGTGTGTGTGTGTGTGTGCGCGCGCGCGCATGTGTGTGTGTAAATTAGAACATATTCTAGAACTACATAGAATCTATAAACAGTGAGTACATATATAGTATATATGTATAGAATATATGTGTATACATGAGCCAAAGGACTAGTGAAAATAGAAAAAATAATGCACTTATTACCTATCTCCTGAAAGAAAACTCAAAAAGAAAAATCCCAGGAATGTCATAGTTAAAGTCCAAAGCTTTCAGGTCTAAGAAAAAGTACCACAAGCAGCTGGAAAGAAAGAATTCAAGTACCAAAGAGCAAGTCAAAATTTCATAAGACTTATCAGCTATAGCTTTAAGGAATAAAGAGCTTAGAAAATGATATTCCAAAAAGCAAAAGAAAAAAATAGCCTTATAACCAAGTATAACTTAGCCAGCAAACATGAGTATAATCCTAAAAGGCTGGGGGGTGGGGGGGACTTTAAATGAAACAAGGACTTCTAAATATTCCTGATGAAAATAACAGCATTGAGGAAATGTTTTGAAATACAAATACAAGTGTCAAGAGGAATATAAAAGGGTAAATATGAGGGATTAAGCACGAATAAAAGTGAAGGTGTGTTCTAATAAGAATACAACTGTTCCCTCCGGAGCTTAGTCATTTCTGTCATAGAAGGGTAAGAAAAAGACAGAAGGTCTGAGAGTGATTTTTTTTATGCTTTGATGATCTTCAGAGAAAAAAGAAAGGGAAAGGTAAAAGGAATGTACTGGGGGAGAAAGTAGGAAGAAAGTTGGAGGAAAGACTTGTCACCTCATGTAATTGAAAGGTAGGAGCACCATAAAACCAAGGAGGAAGGAGTGGGGAGTGAATGTCACTTGAAACTCACTTGACTGGCTTAAAGCAGTCACAGGGGGATAGAATACACAAGAAGTTTGGTATAGATATATATTCAACTCAACAAGGAAGCAGAAAGGAATAGGGAAAGGGAAGGGGAAAGAAGAGGCCAAGTAGATTCAGAGATAGAAGCTAGTCACAAGTAAAGAAAACTAACCATGGAAGTTGAATCCTGAACAGGCATTTTAAAGGAAAGAAAGAAAAGGTAAACTTTAGGCCTGTGGGCTTGACTTCCATTCCTGAAAAAAATTCTAGAACAGCTTACTAAAATGGTGAGTTGTCAGCATTTACAAAGTGAAGCAGCCATAAAAGCCAGCATAGTTTCAAAAGGAAACAGTCACACCAAACCAAAGTCATTTCCTTTTTTTTTTTTCTCCACAGGCATAGCTGGATTTCATATGGTATGCCTGGATTTCTGGTGAGTACCAAACAAAATCTCTGATATCCTTTTGAAGAAGACAAAAATATTTAAACTAGATGACATTAGGTATACTCAGAATTGGTTCAGCAATATAACCAAAAATTATAATGTAAGAAATGAGAGGAGGAGTTTTGTTTCCACAGAATTGAAGGTGTACCTCTCCCCCTCCCCCACCCCAACTTTAGAAGAAACCAGGCCTCAGGTCAGTCAAGTGAAAGGTCAGAGGCTTGTACTCCTGCTTAAATGAGCCATTTGAGGAGGGCATGCTGTAGGCAGTCAGGGGGCTGTATCTGGCCAATGAAGAGCCTGGCGGGAGATTTGAGGTGAGGGTCTATTAAAGGACTGGAGTCCATGTGAGTCCTTTGTACTTTCTCCTGTACTTTGTTCAGGGGAGGTATCCATTTATTCAGGGGGAATAAATGTAAATTATAATTAAAAGGTTCCTGGCTTCCCAACGAGTCTTGTTTATTCCTAGACAATGTGAGTATGTTTCTAACAATAATAATTAAATTGTGGATGCTGACCTGCCAAAAGGCCTATTGTAGACTGACCTAGGCACCTGTCCTTGGTCCTGTGCTGATAAAGTTTTTATCAATGACTTAGATAAAGTTATGTATGCTACGCTTATCAAAACTTCAAGTAGTATGAAATGGAGAGGAGTTGTTGCTGTCAGTCCTTTGTACTTGAAGAGGACCAAAATGACATCATGATGTCAGGGTCAATGCACAATGGGTCTGGCTATGGTTGATCATATCAATACAAGCTTGGAAGTCTCCACCACAGGCTGGACACAAATAGACTGAGTGACCATTTGAGAGGAAGATGTCTATGAGACGTGAGGTTCTAAAATTTGTAGACATATAAGTTCCTTGAAAGAGAATGTTTTCTTTTCGCTGCTTTCAGTCCTAGCATCTAGCTCAGAACCTAATACATAGTTGGCAGCTAATAAATATGTGTTGATAAACTGATAGAACATTGATGTTTAAAAAACAAATGGGAATATCGGGGAGGGAGGGATTCACAAAAGATTTGGATTACCGAAAGTGACACAGAACTTCCTAAATGTTAACAAATCCAATATCCTCTTCCCATTTGATCCTAGGTTCAATTTATTGCCCTTGTTAAGTACAGGTCACTCTGTGTTGTGTGTGTGTATATGTGCACATATTTGTCTCTGCCTCTGTGTATATATGTCTGTATCTATGTATCTGTATCTGTATATGTATTATGTAGCTGGAAGTAGAGATGTGTGTACAGAAAGATAGAAATGTGTATGTATCTATGTTATATGTATATATGTATAGTGTATGTATATTCACAAATCTGGCAAATGCCAGAAGGTATATCTTTCCAAATGAACAGTCACATTAAAGGATAAAGTATGAGAACTCTACATAGTACTAGCTCTCTTACAACTCCCCCAATTTATATTCACACCCTAGGATCGGTTCCCCACGGAGCAGCTGCTACCTTGAGTTCTAGGGGTAACCTTGGCAATGGCTTTTCTTAGTACTGTAGCTCATCAACTCCTATCCATGTGCTAGTAGACTTAATTATCTCTTCACAAAGCATTTACACAGGTGGCCCAACAAGAATAATAGTTATAAAATATCTCCTTCCCCCATAAGTGTGGGACTCACTCACACAAATACACAGTGTCTATCTGAAGGATGGGCTTACGCTTAAGGGTATTACGGATACATATGTGGCAAAGGAAATTCACAACTCACTAGTATTTCAATGCTTGGAAGTCTTTTCTCTTTTCTGTAAAGTCCTCTTGCAGCTTCTTTCGGGTGAAGCATCTCTGCTAAGTTGTTTGCTCAGCTGGACTCCCAGGGTCTGCTCTTCTCAGAGAAGAGCTGAGGCTCAGAAAAGGGATTGCCCAAACATCACAAAAGCTGCCAAGATGTCAGTGGTTAAAAGCATCAACTCAGAAAACTTACTAACTTACTAATTCGAAAACACTTCCATACTTAGCAAATTCCAGTCAATAGTAAAGTAATACTATTCTTTTACTATAGAAACAACAACTCTCCCACCCAGCATATGGAGAAGCCCCTCTCTTAACACAAGATCCAGTAATTCAAACCAAAATATCGCCTCCTTACTCATTAGCTTAATTGTATTCAATGCTGGCAGAGAGAAGCTTTTGGTAGGGATATTGATCAGCCGGAAGCAAGTTGGAAAAATGAACCCAATTTAAAATTACCTGTCTCTGGAGTAAGCTGCCATTTAGGAAGGATTTAGTAAGAGAAAGGCTAAAAGGAAGCACTTCCTGAACATCACATTTCCCTTTTATGGATACAAAGAGAATTAATCAAACTGAGGCCTGCTCATTTTGAGTTTGAAATAATTCAAAAAGGACAGAATTCTTAGGAGGGAATGGTAATGAAAAAGAGAATGATGATAATGATGATGAAGCCAGTCAACTCTTAAAACAGAAATTTTGTAGATGAGAAAACTGAAGTGCAGTGAATATGAAAAGTCATAGCCAAGAATGCCAAAACTGGAAGATATCCCAGAGGCCATCTAGACCAATTTTCTTATTTTACAGATGAGGAAATTGAGGCATAGTAAAGTGATAAGAATAAGGAATGGGTGGGGAACCTGCAGCCTCGAGGCCATATGTGACCTTCTAGGTCCTTGGGTGTGGCCTTTCAATTGAGTCCTAGTTTTACAGAACAAATCCTTTTATTAAGGGGATTTGTTCTGTGAAGTTTAGATTCAGGCAAAGGGTTGCACTTGAGGACCTAGAGGGCCACATGTGGTCCCGAGGCCTCAGGTCCCTCACCTCACAGTTCTTTATAACTAAGTTGAGATTTAAATCAGCTCTCCTGACATCTAAAGTTAGTATTTGTACTATACAACACTGATGCAAGGCAGGCTGACTAGAAACATCTCTTTTTTTTACATCAGCTTACTTCTTTTTATTTCTGTGTACCCATGTATATCTTAATTTGTGATATATGCAGGAACCAAAAGTAACAAAAGAACATTTCTTTTCTAATGGAAACTACCATTTTGTCTTGTCAGTAATTCAGGTCAGACTCTTTCCCCATCTTTATTTAAAATTAATAAGATTTCACACTATAAGGGAATTAAATTTTTTAAACTGTATTGGCATCTTCCCACAAAAGATTCATTTTAGTTAAAAACATATGGAAATCAAAGGCTAAGTAGAAATTTTAATAAGATCAGGTTTTAAGTCTTGGGCTCTCTGCTAAGAAATCCCCAGGAGGAGAAAATGCCTGAAAACATCCAGAAGAACAGCTTCATGCTTTTGTCCTGTCTTTTGTGCCTGTTAATCATGGAACAATTACTTCCACGTCTGTAAAATATAAAGGAATTACACCTGAATAATATTTGGTTCCTGTGCAATTTCTTATCCTCGCTTATATCATACAAGTTTTTATTAGAATTGTTTCATTAGCTTACTTGTTTTCTCAGAAATTAACCTAAAGAAAAATTAATGAAACCAACTGATTTGGAAAATGAGTAAGCTAGAAACAAAAGAATATAGAAATAACAAATATAGCATGAGAAAGTAACCCTAAATTACTTCATTCGTTCATTTCCATAGAAAATAGAACTAAGTAGTGTGAATGTGAAGAGGAGGAGAAGGTGGAGGAAGAAATAACACTGAATGTAATGGTAATAGCTCATTTTATATTATAATTTAGGGTTATAAAGTCTTTTGTGTGCATTGCAGCCTTCACATTTCTCATAGCTTAAATATAAACTCTTATATAGACTCTTAGAGCTAGAAGGACCTTAGAGAACTCAGTTTGTGTATTGGATAGAAGAATCAGATCAGCTTCCATGGTCTAACTCTGCTTCTAACTAACTGCAAGCCAGACCTGGGGGAAGTCACTTTCCTCATCTGGAAAATGATGGAGTTGGATCAGTCATTTAGTCAATAAGCATTACCAGTTGTGTGACCCTGGGCAAGTCACTTAACCTTGTTTCCTCACCTCATATGTAAAAGGAGCTGCAGAAAGAGACAGCAAACCACTCCAATATCTTTCTCAAAAAAAAAACCCAAAATGGGATCATAAAGAGTCAGACACTACTGAAATGACCGAATAAAAACAACTAGCATTTATTGAGCACTTATTATATGTCAGGCACTGTATTAAGCACTGGGGATACGAAGAAAGGGAAAAAAAATTGTATGAGATCTCTGGTACTTTCCACCTATTAACAATCCTTTGAGAGGTCTAGTACAACCATCACATTTTATAAGTGAGGAAACTTAGACCCAAAGAGAGGCAGATCGGGGAATAGAAACCACTGCCTTCTTTCACTATAAAAGGCTGCCAGGAGAGTTTTTCTTTCATTGTTGTAGGTAAGATAGAACTATATAAGGGATGAAACAATGTTCTAGTCAAAGTGAAACTGGTTCTACCTGTTAGTCCAAAACTTTTCTCAAAGTAACAAAAAAATCACTTTAAGTGGAGAAAAAATTTACCATTAAGTTTACATATATGTTCAGTCCTTCAGTAGGGTATGATTTTTAGAACGTAAGAATGAGGGATCTCTGTGATAATGAGTCTCTTCTCCCTAAAATTCTGTTTTTTTAAACTTAATTATATCAGTAAAGATACATTCAGACTGTAATAGTGTTTGTGCTTTTAGAATTATGAGAAAAAAATTGGATTATAGTTGAGTTCAGAATTATTGTTATACTAATTATAAAGTGTATATATACATATGTATGTTTATACATATGTATATATGTGTGCATATATATACATGTACATGTATATGTACATATGCATGCATGTATACATATAAATACACATACACATACACATACACATATACATAATTCCAAAGTAAAATACAGTGTATCACAGCCACTGTTTCTCCTCCCCACAAATTCTCTTCTTCTATAGCCACTGATGATGGGCTGCGCTAACAATGGTTTACCTAATCACAGACATCCATCTCACTAGCTATAGGATGAGGTCTCTGGGAGCCTAAGACTAGAATGTTATTTATTTCAGTCATCATAGTGGAAATAGAAAGAATCCAGAATTTGTCTTGTCTCTGACATTTTCTTACTAGCCGTATGGCCTTGGGCAAGTCACTTAGTCTGCTTGAGCCTTCTATCCTTCTCCCTTCTATCATGGGGGTCATAACACTCACAGAATCATGTAACTTTGAAGTTGGAAGAGTCTCAGGGCCGTTTAGTCTGATGCATAACAGAAAGAGAATCCCTTCTATGATATACACCGCAAGTGGCCATTCTAGCCTCTAGTTAAGCGATCTGATTCCTCCTGAGGCAGGCTGTTCTATTCTGGAATGGCTCAGGTTGGGAAGAAATGTGTCTTCAGACCACGTCTAAATTTGCTTATTTCAAAAGACTGTTGTTGCTAAGAGGATCCTAGAGAAAAGGGGGTGAGTTTATTGTCATTTATTTTCTCCTCTGTATACTTCTTTCTACAGTTATCAGGGGCTTACACATACTCAATTCCACCTGTAGTTCTTACAGAATTAGTCCCTCCCCAACCATGACTCCTGTAAACCTTCCCCAGGGGGTTGCCTCCATTATCAAGGTACTGGTGGTTCTAGTACTTTGAATACTCTTTCTTGGTTTGTCCTTTTGGTACCTAGAGATTATTAACAATAATAATAATAATGTCACATTTCAATAGCACTTCCTTCACAATCACTATGCGAGGTAGGTGGTTCAAGTAATGTTATGCCCATTTCATAGATGAGGGTGATTTTCAGTGAGGTTAAATGACTCATCTAATGTCTCATGACTACTGATTGGCAGAGCTAGAATTAGGATCTTGGTCTTCTGACCATTCCAATGATCTGTTCATTTATAGCATACTATCTCATTGTTTGTCTTAATTCCAGATAATTTGTCCACACTTCTGGCTACCCACCTCGCCAACCTTTTCATTAATTTTGTCCTCTTGCTTCCCGAAGGTCTGTCTGGCTTCTGACTCACTCACTGCCTTCCTTGATCTTTTCAATATTTATGGAAACATTAATTTCTGAATTCATGATTAATTTCTTATTGCTTCTCCCTGAAGTTCTACTCATGCATCCTGATGACTAAAGACCATGCCTTACCCAGGGATCATCTCACTCCTATGACCCATGGCAACCCATGAATCTAGCACTCTCACCTGATTCCTAATTTCCATTAATCAATCAGTAATAATGAATCTTTGAGTCTGTGCGGTACGCTCAGAACTATGGGTATGGGTATGATAATTACAATCTTTCACCCAATTATGGTGGCATATTGAATTTGTATCTTATTCTGGTCTCCCTGACTACCAATCCCCGTCCTCTTTCTAATCAGTACAGTAGGTAAGTTTATAAGAAGCCAGTATAAAAAGGTTATAACAGGAAATAAGATTGAAAAGGGGAATCTAGAAGTCAAATACAAACTGTCCCAAAGACCAAAGGAACATAATTTACAAATTGGATCCTATCCTATAGTAACCAAAATTCCCACTGTGGTAATATGTGCTGAATCAGCAGAAGCCATCTAGGTGCTGTGTCAGGGTTATGCTTCTATAATGCATAGATTCCAGACAAATTCTAGACCAGAAGAACAACAAAAAGATAACTTTGAGATGATGACTTAGAAGTTTTACTGACAACTTTGAGATGATTTCGTTATGTTAACAAACTATCTCCAAGATGGCACAGGAGTTGGTCTGTTCCCCACCATAACCCCCTCCCAAAAAAACCTGTAGAAATGAGACCTAAAACTCCTGCCCCCAATCCCTCTTTCCTCCCTGTCAGGTCCGTGGTGACAAGTGCTTCCAACTCTGATTCATGGTTACCTGTGTGATACTCTCTGTCTCTCCTCCTCATCATCCTCTTCTCTGTACTACCTGTCTAACCCTTCCCATTCACTATCCCATTCCTCTATCCCCATTCAAGGCTTCTTCCTGTCCCCTCTATGCTTTATTAAAGTGTGATGGCAGCACCACTTCCCACTGCCATCATGGACTTTCTCACCAAGTACCCAAAGAAACAGGCATTCCTGCCCCATATTCTAATTTCATAAATTAACTATCAATTCAAGTGGTTTCTGACAACAACCAAATCAAAAGCAAAGAGACTGCAAGCTTCTTGAGGGTAGGTAAGGACTGTCTTATATACATTTCTTTGCACCACCATAGCTTAGCCCAAGAGATTCTGACTCTGACTCTGACTCTGACTATATAATAGTACGACATTGCAGACAAAACACCTAACGCAATCTTGGGGTGTTTTAAGAGAGACACAGTCTATAAGAGAATACAGTATCTTACAATACCCGTACCTTAGCCTAGAATATTGTGTTAAATGCTAGATACCAAAAACTGGAAAATGCCTTAGAGAAAGTAACCTGTGTGGGAAAGGATAGGCGATAGTCCATATGAGAATGAATCAAAGAATTAGGAGATGCTTAGCCTGAAGAAATGAAGGCTTAGAAGTGACATGAGAGATGTCATCAAATATCTAAAAAACACAGGAAGAAGAGGTTAGACTGGCCCTGCTTGATGTCAGTACAATGAGGAAAGGAGGCATAATTTGACCAGGCCTTAGGAAAACCTTCCTGATGAAGGTAGCAAAAAGTGAAATGGACTGCCTCCAGAGATGGTGGGGTTCTTGTCACCCCCCAAAGTGTTCAAACAGAGGATATATGCAAGCATGTTGTAAAAGAGAATTCCTGCACGGGTGTTGATTGGACTAGATGACCTCTCCTTTCCAAATCTCACTTTCTTTAATTCTCTGAAGCTTAAACAAAACTGCGGTTGAACAACACAGGTACTAGCTTTCTCAGAATTCAAACTAGATGTTTAATGTAGAATTCAGAAAGAATGTGAAAGGAAGGGAGGAGATAGAAACAGACAGTGACAGAGAGAGACACAGAGAAGAGAGACACACAGAGAGAGACAGAGGAAAGAGACAGAGACAGAGAGAGAGACACAGACAGAGAGAGAAACAGAGAGACACAGACAGATAGACAGACAGACGGGGGAGAGAGACAGACAGACAGACAGAGACAGAGAGAGACAGAGAGAAACAGACAAGCAGACAGACAGACACAGGAGAGAGAGAGAGAGAGAGAGAGAGAGAGAGAGAGAGAGAGAGAGAGAGATGGAGAGTGAGTTAAAGGGAGAAGGAGGAAGGGTGAGACAGAAGGAAAAAGAGAGAGAAGGGGAAAGTAAGAAAGAAGGAAGGGAGAAAGTGTTCATTTTTCAGAGTTCAAGAAACTTTCTTTAAGACCTTCTTCAGAGCTGAATAAAGAGCCCAGGGCAGGCTGGCTCCAAGGAGAAGCTTTGAGACAGCAGTCTTAGGAACTCAATTCCCTAGTCTTACTCAAGAGTCAGCACCTCTGAGGCCTAGAACTGCCCTGGAGTGATGGCTTCCTTCTCTATCAGAGAAAAGCAGGTCACCTACTTTCAGGTCACCAATACTGCTTTGGGCAGCACCTGGAGCATTCTCAGAGGTCCCCCTCCCGAGTTTCTTGACCTCCCAGACCTTGCTCAACTCAAAGAAGCCAAGGGGGGAAATCATAGGATGAGGTGAGAGTGCTGCCAACCCCAGAGATCACCAGGAAAGCAATATCCATTCACTACTCTAGCTGAAATCTGCTAATAAACACAAATCCCCCAAATAATTTTAATTACAAAACACAACCCCCTTAAGTGCATACTGTATAAATACATACACAGCATTTCCAAAGGCATGAAATGAAGAATTAAGCAAATGAATTGTCGCTTCTTTGTCTAATTAAATTGGCCATGTAGGCCAATCCTCGGCCCAGGCATGAGGTTCTGACATTTGTAAGGTGTTTGTTATTCCATAGCTCCCCCCAGCTATCACAGTAGATTCCTAACATAATGAAAGCCACAGTTAACATCAAACACAATCAAGTTTTACTTTGAATGAATAGCTAAAGACCCTTGGGCTAAGAGGTGTCTTTTAGAGGCTGGGAAGTCACAGGGGAATTTAAAGTGCTTCAGCTAGTGAGGCATGTTCCCATAATCCACTTCTCATTAGCAAGGTGGTGGATGAAAGGTATAGAATGAAGCAGTTTTTGTCAGTTATCAAGTATGGCCAAGGCATGGATTTGATTTTCTTAACTATAATTCTTTGTTACAAGGGATGGTTCCACTGGTGTAAGGTGGGTGTTTAGGGGTCAGGTTTGGGAGGAAATGAGCCACAGGGGGTAACAGCACTATAAACAACAAAAAAAATCAATGCAACTTTTAAAATAAGAACTTAGGCAAGTCACTTTAGCTCTGAAAATTAACTACCCCTGGTGGAATGGGTAGATGAAAACAATTTGTCCCAAGGGCCATGAAGGCTACTGAAGCAGACCCTATGAAGTGCCGAGAGCTTGGTCAGACATGGAAGATGCCAAGGTCATCTGCTGCATCCCAGAGCCAGTCATCCTGACTTTTGTCCTGCCACCGGACTTTGATGACTCTGGAAGAGAGAGTGAGGCTGATGACTTTATGAAACTCTGCCTCACTTACATTCAAGTCACATGCAAGTCAAGACATCACCAGTGATATCATTGGTCGTCTTCAAAAATGAAAGATGGACAACAATGTAATCTTACTGCATAGCCCAGACTGGCCTAACTATAAGGTAGCTTCTGTAGCTCTCCACCATCCAGGTTCAAAAGACCAGATAAAATGCAACTTGTCCCAGCCTTGTTGTTATTTTGGCCCTAATTACTTTCCATGACTTTTGATTCTTCTCTCTTGACTATTGCAGACCACATTATTCCTCAATCAATTAGTCTCTCTTAGCCTCATCCTCCCATATGAAAAATCATGAGCTTTAGAATTGAAACAGAGCTTAACCAAAATTTAGTCCAAACTTCTCATTTTACAGGCACCAAGGCACTTAAGAGATTTGCCCAAGGCCATACAAATTGTAAGAGGCAGGGTTGAAATTAAACCCAGACCCTTTGACTCCAGAATCCTGTTTCCATTACATTCTGTCTTCTCAGACTGGATAATGCCCCTCCAATGCCTCATTCACTCTATCTCCCCATTCCAGAAGTGTCCAGTAGGACATAGGACATCTTGCATTTTAGGAGAAAGAACTCTTGATTTTCCAACAAAGGACCTGGGTTCAAATCCCAGCTCTGACACCACCTGTGTAACCTTGCATAAGTTACCATAGTATCCTTATTTGTAAAAAGAAAAAAAAATGTACCAGATGATTTCTAAGGTCTCTGCACACATTGTCTCATCAATACCAGCCATCCCCAGCTATGGGCATTTATCTCCCTAGCCTCTTGGTCATTTCATGGCTACTACTCTGGCTAGACCAGGTCTTTGCTGCCCTCTGCTGGCCTTAAAACCTAGATTTAACCCTGTAAGATCCAACGTGCCACTCCAGAATACAAAACTTGTTCACACACACATGCACACACACACGCACACACACACTTCAGAAACCTGTATTTTGTCTTTTAGTTATCATTAATTTTGTATTTAAATCGGTGGCTTACATCCATTAACAGAGAAAACAGATAATGAAGGAACATAGAAGAAATGAAGAGATGTCATATCACAGGAATCTCTATTAAGATTTTTAAATAGCTACATTATTAGACAATTTATGCTGAAGGCTGGGAAGTATTACCCCCCAAAATTAACCAAGGTTAAATATTCAGGAGAAATTTATCAGACCTGAACAGATTATAATGTTCTCTGAGAAAATTTACACAGAGTAGAGAGAAATTTCATGAAATTAAAATTAATGAGCATCAATTTGACATTCAAGCATTTACCCCCTGCATATTTTGGCTACATATAGCACGGGAAGGACATAGGATGAAAATAGCCTTTGAATGGGAGTTGTAAGACATGATCAAGACCAAGCTAGAACATTTATTAACTGAGTCTCAGTTTCCCTCTCTGTAAACTGAAAGGACTAGATTAGACTAGGGATTCTTACCTTTTGGGGGGGTAAGGGAAAAGGGAGGGGGGGTCAAGGACCACTTTGAAGCTGACCGATCCCTTCTTAGATTAATGTTTTTAAATAATTGAAGGAAATGCTAAACTTCACTTCGGGGTTAGTATGAAGACCTGGTTTGTTTGTTTGTTTGTTTTCCCACCCAAGTTCATGCAACCCCTGAAATCTTAACCACGGACACCATAGCCTAGATGACATCTTAAATCCATTCCAGTTCTGACATTTTCTGTCCCACAGTGTAAGGTTTTCTCTAGCTCTGACATTCTGTCTTCCATGTTTTAAGCTCCCTCTCAGCTCTGACATTCTATGCACTATGTGTCTAAGGGACCTTCCAGCTGTAATGCTCTGGATCTGAGCTTCTCTTCAAGCTTCCTACTTATAACACCTAATTCTGTTTGAGTCTCTGTCAGTCAAAATCATTTATTTTCCTGAACATTGGAGATTTAAAGTGATATTTGTCATAATGCTTACAGTTTCTCATTCTTCCTTGCTTGCTTTCAGTAGTTAATCTCCCCCTCACAGGGATGAGAAAAATCAGGTCAGAGAATTCCACTTCCACTGTTGACGCCCCTGCTTTAACTCATTAACATTAGCAGATGTTTTCTGCTGTTTATACAGTAATTACAGGAATGGCATGATGTAAGATGACCCTGCTCACTGGGCTGTTGGGTGGATTAATGGCATAAAATATTATCCTTTCCCTTTTCCTCCTAACCATTTGTTCTCTAGCTTCTCTTTTTCTCTCCTTGCCTTCTGAAACACTTAAGTGTTCACAATTATTCTCTAGATGGGACTTGTGTCCAGTGCCATGCACAAGCTTCCCACAGGATTGAAGGCAAAACAGGAGGATTTTGTTGTGTGTGAAGTATTGACACCTCACTTTCTCTCCTGGACTGACAGTGCCAGACAAGTTAGTTCGCAATGTCCTTTGAGGTTCTCCCCCTGACACCCTGACCCACATGTAAGTAGATATATTCAGGACACAGTATATTTATCACTCCCTCCTAATGGATATTCTTTCCTCCCTTGGTTTTCCCAACACTGGTTTCTCCTGGCTCTAACCTTACCAGCCCAACGACTCTTCTTCCTCAGTTTCCCTTTCAGGATCACTATCAGTGTTAAACCTGATTAGTGGGGGTTGGGGGGACATGCTTTAAAGCTTTATCCTAGCCCCTCTTCTCTCCTCACTCTACACCAGGGGCTGTTGACCTTTTCTGTGTCATGGACCCTTTTAGCCATTTGGTGATGCTTTAGGGCCCCTTCTTAGAATCATATTTTAAGATACCCAGAATTACAAAAGAAATCAAAGATTATTGAAAATAAAGATTTGTTTTTCCTATCCAAGTTCATGGATACCCTGAAATCTATCCCCAGAACCATTGGGCATCCCAGGTAAAGAATCTGTGCTTTATGCTTTCTCTCACTAATCTCATCAGTTCCCGTATATTCAATAATAACTCGATGTCAATAACACCCAAATCAACATATCTCTCTTCTGAACTACAGTCCTGAATCACCAAATGTCTATGGGACATCTGCACTTTTATGGCCCTTATGCATCTCAAAACAGACATGCCCCAAACAGAGCTTAAACAGAACCTAAAGCCCCCTGTCCTCATAATCCCCCTATTTCTGTCTAGAGCCTCCATCCTTCCAGTCATCCAGGCATATGCCACCTGAGTCATGTTCAATTCTTCACTCTTGCTGAACTCTTCCACATTCCCATCAGATGCCAATTCTTGACACATCTCTTGTACCCATCTCCTTTTCCCACCTAAATCCCTTCATTCTGTTGATATGGCCAACCCTTGATTCACACTCTTTTACCCAGACTGTTGCAAGAGATTCCTAATTAGCTTTCTTGCCTCCAGTCTTTCCCCTCTGCAATGCTTTCTCCGTAACATTGACAAATTGGTTCCTGAAGAAGGGATATGACCATGTCACTCCTCTGCTCAAGAACATTCAGTGGCTCCCCACTTCCTTTGGGATAAAATACAAACTTCCCATTTTGGTATTTAAAAGTCCTTCACCATCTGGTCCCAGCTGGGGCACCTAGGTGGTGCAGTAGATAGAATGCCACCCCTGAAGGCAGGAAGACTCATCTTCCTAAGTTTGAATCTGGCTGCAGACACTTACTAGTTGTGTGAGCCCCAAACAGTCACTAAACCCCTTTTGCCTCAGTTTCCTTATCTGTAAAATGAGTTGGAGAAGAAAAATGGTATCTTTGTCAAGAACACCCCAAATGGTGTCATGAAGAGTCAGACATGACTGCAAAATGGCCGAACAACAACAATCTGATCTCAACCTCTTTCTATACTGATTAGAGAATGTTCTTCCTCACATGTTCCATATTCCTGCCAAACTTGACTACTTGTTTCTCTAGCATGACATCCTGTCTCTGAGCCCCGTCTTTACACATATTTCTATGCTTGAGCTACTCTCTCATCTCAATCTTTTGAAATCTCCGGCTTTAGCCAAGGCTTAATTGAAGTGCCATGTCCTACAAAAGCCTTTCTTCTCATTTTCTCACACTTATTGGCACCTCTCCCTGCCAGAAGTCACACATACACATATACGATACATACACACAGATGCATATGCATATATAATACATATACAAATGCACATAGAGACATATATAATATATATATATATAAATCTCTCTCTATATATATGAAGTCCACAGGTATGTTTATATAAGTAAATATGTGTGTCTGTGTATATATGTATGACATAGATAGATAGATAGACTGTTCCCAAAGTCTCATTGCAGTATGAAATATGTATTTGTATACATATACACATTTATTTGTCTGTGTATATGTTGTTTTCCCCAAGTGAAAAAACTCCTTAAGGACAAACAGTTTTCTTTTTATCCTTGTATATTTTAGGACATATAATTAATTTATATATAATTATAATTATGTACAGTATATAATCAATTAATACTTTAGGGCATATATAGGGTATATGATAAATGGCATTTAAAAGGTATTTAGTAAGTTCTTGTTCAATTGACTGGAATGAAATACATTCATTACGATGATATGAAAGGAAAACTGAGTAAAGGTAAGCTTGAAGAAAGAAAAGCAAATAACCCTTGTCTTCTCTTCCCCTCCCTCCAGCAAAAAGAAATATTAAAATGAAAATTTTATTCTTGTCTAGATAATTCCAAAGTTTCTTTCATTCACATATCTAGCTTCTAGTCCTAACTCAACCCAAATGCCACCTATTCCCAAAAGCCTTCTCTGGATTCTGCTGTAAATAATGGCAGAGCCTTTCTGGTTTCATATGACATTTGGGTTTTTGGTATGTCTGATAGAAGTCTCGTGCAAGATTGTGTAGTATAATTATCTGTGCGTCCCTCTCCCCTCCTCTTTATTAGAATGTTAGTACTCTAAAGTTTGAAATGATGTTTTATCTTGACTTTATATCTCCTCCATCTCTTGGTTTATTCAATGAAGATGTCAATGACTAAAAGTGGTGAATGAACTTGAGTGGTCACATCCTCTCCCTTGATCTCAGTTTTTTCAACTATAAAAATTAGGTGCTCCCATAATTACAGACTTTTTAAAGCTACAAGAGATCCTAAAGATTCTCTCATCAACCCTTCTTCACAGCTCATGAAATTAAGGCCCTGTAGACAGTGACTTGGCCAAGGTCACATAGGATAATCATGAACAAACATTTGTTTCTATAAGGCAGTTATCCATCAAATAACCATTTAGTGAACACAGTATGCAAAAGAAACATAGGACATATTCCCTGCCCTGAACAGGCTTCAAATCTAGTTAAAGAGATAAAACATTTATTGCTTCAAAATATCAGTGGCATCCTATTCCCTTCTGGTTCTGTCATAGATCTACATATAAGGCAGTGAGGTCTCCTAGAACTAGCACTAGATTTATAAACACATTGATTTGGGTCCAAATGGTGGCTCTAGGATACCAAGGAAAAAAATTGATGGAAAAATTCTCAGAATTTATATTACTAACAAAATAAAGGAAGAAAAAAATAGAAAAATTACATTGAATAGAACTACAAAATTCATAAGGTGTCAAGGAATTAACTTACTTATATACAGTCCAGTCCTACATAAGTTTTAAAAAATGATGTTTACATAAAAGAAGGCATAAATAACTGGTAATATAGCCAATGTCCATGGAAGGGCTGTGCTAAAATGATAAAGATGACAAACAACAAAATAATCATGGAATTTAGCACCATATGAAATTGCTATCTCAAATTCAGCACTATATCAAAATTTTAAAAAAGGAATATTTTATAGAGTTATCTAAAATAATAATAAAATTTGTACAGAAGAGTAAAAAGGTTCAGAATATTAAGAGAAATAAAATTAGAAATTACTAAGCAGCTATTATCAGGAGTGTATAGTACTGTTTGAAAAATAGAAAAGAAAACCAGTGGAACAGACTAGATTAGTAAAATCTGCACTGAATTTGGAACCACATGGCCTGGGCTTCAATCTTGCCACTGCTTTTTAGTAACTGTGTGACCATAGGCAATTTCCTTGACTTCTTTGAAGACTCTGTTTCCTCTTCCATGAAATGGTAGCTTTGATAAAATGATTTCTAATATCACATCTGCCTCTACAGCTCTGCTCTCACAACCTGGAATCAAACAAGGACAGTAGTTTGATATTCTATTGTACACTTAAGATGACAAATTCATAGGGGAAGAACACCTGACAAGAGAACTGCTAGAAAGACTTTAATATACTTTGGTTGAAAATATGTTTAGTCTGACATTTTACATCATATACCAGAATAAATTCCAAATGGATAAGTCATCTTAATATAAAAGGTCACTCAAATATTTAAATGGCTCTGCGATGACATTGATGTGGGTATTTTCTTCAAGAATGTATATCAAGGCTCATCCATGCCTCCTCAAGCCGTGTGACTCTTATCCATGGCCTCCTACAAGGTCAGTCTAGGATGTCAATCTAATATGCTGGAGCCTTCCTCACTTTCTTCTATCATTGAAAGGTTACCAGTAGAGCAGACTAGCTCCTCATTGGTTATCCCTTTCTCTTACAACATCACCAGTCCCTCTTGTTTTTTCATCATACATTTCTTTGTAGCATCCTTTATTACTATTTTTCTTTGGCATTTTGTATTTGCTATGTGTTATGTCCTACTCACACCTACCATGTGCACCTCTGCTGCTTTCAGATGCTTTAAAACATATTCAGCCACTGTAAATGCACTGTCTTAGAGCCATCAGTACCACCAATGGTAAAGATGGACCTTTGTTTATGGGAGAAGTCTGGAATCATAAAAGGAGTTTTGAACTTTAGTGAAGTGAAATCAGTTTGGCATCTTCTTGCTTTTTCATTCCGGGTCCAACTCATCCATTTACATTATAAATCTAAGATCTGTACACTGATTGATGAGCTCTACAGGCTGTCTACCTAATTGCTGGTCGTAATCTGGACAATGAACATTCTTTATCCACTTAATTTTTTTTAATCTTAGATGGTTAGATTTAGCTCTTTTGAGGAATTTTGGATCTCTTCTAGAAGGTTCTCCTCTCTTTCAGGAATCCGTATAACCAGCATGACATCATAGACAAACAGGAGCATCTGAGAAACTTCACCATTCATGGAGAATCCTTCTTTAACTTGGACTCTATGTTGGATCTCTTCCATGACAGTGGGGAACACTTTAGAAAGCATATTGTAACAACAATGCTGCTTGTAGCTGCTGTGGAGGTGTAAGGCCAATAACACCAGCACACAGGAGGGCTGCTAGCACAGGTTCTTTGATCCGCTTTTCTAAGGAAAGCAACTTTAAGGGGTTAACAGTCTCACTTTAATCAAACATACATATATCATTCACTTAGTTCAGGGGGAAAAGTCAGCACCCTGAACTTCAGAGAAATCACAAACAGAAATTACAAGGAGAAATTTTATAAACAGAGCAAATAACACAAATCAGCAGACAGGGCTTCTAACTCTCTGTCCATAGCAATACATACATAGTTATCAGAAAGAGAAGCACCAACATCTGGGTTTTCAAAGCTGGGGGGCTCCTTAACATCTACCCAGAGTTTCGTCTGACCAAATCACACGAACACTCTTCCAATGAGTGAGCCTCCAAAGCAAAATGCTAACCTCAGAGTATATATGCTGTTTCCAATCAAGGACTCTTGATTCAAACGAAGGCAAGACTCAGTCAAAGGCACTTGATTGCCTTAGTTCTGAGAAGCATTCCAAAATAAAAAAATACCAAAAAGTCCCATTTTGCTTGCCATTACACCTATATTTCCCTGTTTTTTTTTTGTCTCACCTATTAACGATAATATGGTCAGTGAACAATGTTGTTATATCTTTCTCATACTATTTAGCCAAAAGGATGAGAAACACCTTGATCAAAAACTAGAGAAAAATATAAGGCCACATGTTTTATACCTCCACTTAAGGGACAAATTTATAATAAGACAAGATACAGGCAATTATAAAAGGCAAAATGGGCAATTTTCATGATATAAAATTAAAATGTTTTAAATGCATATGTTTGCATGTGTGTATACATACATATGTACATACATATATACACATATGCGTATATGTGTATATGTATATAATATACATACATGCATGCATACACACATTATATGTGTGTGTATGTGTGTGTATGTGTATGGTAGAATGACATTGGCTTGCTTTGGAATGAGGAAAACCTAGGTTTCAGTTCTGCTTCTGAAATACATGGGCTATGGGATCCCTAGGCAAGTCACAACCTCTCAGTACCTCAATACTCCCCGAAAACCCTCTCAAAGCATAAGTTGCAAAATAGTTGCTGATCTTAAATGATTTAAGGAGATAACTCTCAAGGAGGTCCTATACCAGTGAAATCCCAGGCCCAGACCCTACCTCACATATCCATCTATAACCATCTATCTATATATGTGTGTATATTTTGTGTATATACATATATTCAGATATTGAAATATATGTCTACCTATATATCTACACACATATATATGTAATATATGTACTATGTAATATATGATATGTATGTGTATAGATAGACAGACAGACAGACTTCAACAAGACGAATGTTAACAATTAGTGAGGACAAGGAAAGCCCCATGTGGGAAGAGGCATAAGAATTAAATTGTGAAAGAAGCTCAAAATACTCCAAGGCAGAAATCTGGAGGAAGTACAGTCTAGACATAGGAGACCACTATGATGAGATATGAGATGAGATAAGAGATATGATGAGATAAGAGATGAAGGTAGGATAAGGAATGGTTCCTTTTGACTGGAAGAGAAGTGTAACTAGATAGAGATCTAAAGCCCCTTCTAGGGCCAAATGCTATCATAAGTAGCAGAAGGGAGTTAAGGCTCTAATTCAGACTTTCTGGAATATACTATTCATTTTTTTTTAATTTTAAAAAATATATTATTTTTCCCAATTACATGTAAAGACAATTTTCAACATTTTTTTTAAATTTTAAGTTCCAAATTCTCTCTCTTGTTGCCTTGCCCCCCCCCCCATATGGTAAGCAGTTTGATGTAGGTTATACATGCTCAATCATGCAAAACATATTTCCATATTAGTTATATTGTGAAAGAAGACACATACCCCCACCCCACACACACACGAAAGAGATAATAGTATGCTTTGATCTGCATTTAGGCTCCATTGTTTTTTCTCTAGAGGAAGATAGTATTTTCCTTTGGAATTGTCTTGGACTAGTGCAATGCTGAGAATAGCTAAGTCATTCACAATTCTTCATCATACAACATTGCTGTTACTATGTACTGTGGTCTTCTGGTTCTCATTTCACTTTGCATCAGTTCATGTAAGTCTTTCCAGGTTTTTCTGAAATCATGCTGCTTATCATTTCTTATAGCACAATAGCATTTCATTACAATCATATACCACAATTTGTTCAGCCATTCCCCAATTGATGGGCATGGGAGGTCCTAATATTAAAGAAGTCATAGGTGCTTAATAAATGCTTACTGAACTTGCTGATAGTTTTGTCTTCTCTGGGTATCTCAATAGGGCTTCTAAAGTTGCCAAGTAGGGGTTAAAATATGTAACATATGCATATATATGTATATACATACATATATACATATGCATACGTGTGTGTGGATGAAATTTATATATGCCTGTTTTACCCAACAAACTTTTCTGAGGCTAAGGAACTATTTTATACTTTTTAAATTTTTAATTCCTCTTAATCTCCGATGACACCAACCACAGAACCAAGAATACTATGTTTCATAGAATTATTAGATGTCTGAATACCTGGGAACCTTAAGACAGAGGATAAAGAATGATGTTAGAGTTAAAAGAGACCTTAGAGACATGGCTTAATTACTTTGTGTTACAGGTGAAGAGTCTAGTATTGAATACAAGCTTCTTGAATAATTTGTTGAAGAAAGAGCTTTATGAGGCAACTCCTAATAGGTAGGACTCAATACCATTTTAGAACACGT
The DNA here is from genome assembly GCA_028646595.1 of Phalanger gymnotis. Taxonomy (NCBI): domain Eukaryota; kingdom Metazoa; phylum Chordata; class Mammalia; order Diprotodontia; family Phalangeridae; genus Phalanger; species Phalanger gymnotis. The sequence goes on from CM053623.1 coordinate 399,622,433, forward strand.
ATTCAGGTTTTCAAGATATAGAATGCAAGGGTGTAATAGTAAATGTTTAACAACCAGCTTGGGGTGGGGATATTAACCACATACTTTTAAGTTTAATTTGCACTATTAACATTTTCTTCACCACTTCTCTAAGGCTAGATAATGAACGGAATGATAAATCAAGCCCTGATTTGTAGCACTTTCTGAGTCCTGAGGTGTAAATGCTCACCCTGAAAATTTAACAACCTGCTCCCTCAATAACATATGAGCTGGTTACTCCGCTCTCCTGGCTTAAGTCTGTGTCTTGTTGGCCATTTCAGATCTCAAAGAAGCCACTGCCTGGGACAAGCAATACCAGCTGAAGCAAGAACCACAATGCATGCCTTGCATCAACTTCATGATGCGAAAATAATACCAGAACCAATGAGCATCATTTTAGTTGAGTGGAAGGGTAAATAAATTACTATAGTGTCTTTGGGGATGGAAGCTCCAAGCTGGAAGAAAGCTCAGAAGTCATGTAATCCAACCCACAGGATTTAGGATCCTATGCTCTGTCTACTCTACCAGAGAGGCCTCTGTTGGGCTCCTACCTACTCATTACATGCCCTGTTTGGGAATAAGAGGGGAAAGGTATTGCCGATTGTGGAGGGAGAGTAGGTAGGAGGCTGGTCTACCTGGAAAGGAAGAAAGGAAAATCCCCAGGGAGGGAATGGGTTGGGGATTTTTTACAGAGCAGAGGAAATGTGTGGGAGTGGGGGACAGAGGCTATCAAACAGGCTGCAGTCCTCTGCTGACACACCCAAGCTGAACCCAAATTTTTCCCCATTCCTCAAGCAGAGTCTGAGTACGAGTCCTTCTATTCTACAGAAAGAATGCACCCATGATATTTTCGCCCTCTCCAAGATTTATGAGCTGAAGCAAAGTAGTTTCTCTACCCTAGTTAAAACTCTTTTAAAGTACACTTGTAAACTAATTTAAAGCTTTAGAGCCCTGGTAAGTTCTGATTTCTTTGTCTTAATTGGGTATTAAAAACAGAAGTCTTTCTCATTCCTCATCTTCTTTCCCCCACCCCCCTTTTTTTTGAAGGGCAAGGGCAGCCTCTTTTCCCTTTCACTGGTAACTTTGGTTGACATTGGTATCATTATTGTGTTTACCAGCCACCTCCAAGCCCCACCTAAATGCACAATTCAAAGCAAAGTTGGCCTCAGGGAGCATCAAAACTGGCAATATGTTTTACCTGGGCAAGTTCCACAGATCAGCCTCCTAGATCTTGCATCCACATTCTGTGGAAGAGGGTGTGAAGTCCCCAAGGTCCAATAGCAGGTTATTTCCCTGTCAGAAATCTTCCCTTTGACGTACTCAGGGTCAACGCCAAGTCTGGGGCTACTCTTTAATCTTCCTCTGTCTCTACAGCTCCTCTTCCTCTGGGGCTTTCACTATCAGGGCAAGTAAACTCCTAATCTTTCCTGCAGAAGCCTGTTTCTATCCTCAGCCTAGCATTGGTATGTGGCACCTGTGGGCAATTAAGACTCCGCCAGCTATGAAATGCCTAAGGGGTATGATGTTGTGCAAATCTCATTATACGCACCCTCCTTTCACAAATCTCTTCTGAGTATATGTCCTAAGGCCTTTATTTTTCTTGAATTCAGTTACCCTTTTTTTAAGTACCTAATCCATGCTGGGAGGGGTGGGGCTGACCAAGGGAGGGGCAGAGCAAATTTTAGGCTGGATTCAATCCTTTGCCCTCAAGGCTCTTATCATTGAGTAGTTTACCAGCCAACACTATGCCTTAGAATGTAAACTCAGTGAAGGCAAGGGTTATCTTACTTGTGCTTTGATCTTCAGTGTTTAACCCAGTGCCTGGCACATGGTAAATGCATGACAAATGCTCTGTGTCTGGGAGGTAAATGTCTAGGTGAGTACTGTAGGGGGCACACATGAGTGGAAGTTACACAGAAGCAGATCTGAGTTCTGCATGAGCAAAAGCTATGTCAGCTAAGGTGCCCAACAATGGAATGGACCATTTTTGGTGGGAGGAGATGGAGAGAAATATTGAATATCTATCAATATGCCTAAAACTATACTTAACATCTGTTTTTAACTCACAGAGACCCTATTCTGGTAGTGCATTGTGGTAGAGAACAAATTGGCACATCCTACCAACCAGAAAAACTATGAATACAGGATAGTAGCCTTATATCTATTATCCAAGGAACAGATTACAAGCAGTTAGTCAAAAGAGGTGAGTTTTTTGTTTTGGCTTGGTTTTGTGTGTGTGTGTGGTTTCTTTTTGTTTGTTTTTGTTGTTGTTTTGTTTGTTTGTTTGTTTTTCAGCTGCATTATGACTACCATATAATAACCCAGAGAGAAATCAGAGTCTGCCCTGGTGGGGTTTCTTGAAGTGGTGAATGGCTGACAAATTGGAACTGGTGGTCATGGAAACAAAGGATCAGTTGCAGGAACTGAGGTGGCACAAGTGGAGAAGACTGAGTCTATGATAGCTGTTTTCAAGTATATTTGAAGGAAGGAGGGATTAATCAGATTTATTCTGCTCGGCCCCAGGGGGCAGAAATCAGAGGAATAGATGGAAGTTAAAAGGTGGAGAGGGGAAGAGGGAGTGCATTTTAGCTGATGATCAGAACTTTCCAGAAGTGAAATAGGCTGCCTCATGAAGTAGTACACTGCCTATTATTGGAAAACTTCAAGCTGAGGCTTCTCATAGATATTGTGGAAAAGAATTCTACTCCAGGCAGGGAGGGATTTCACTAGATGACCTCTGAGGGAGCTTCTAATGCTAAGATTCTACGATTTAATTTAGATAAAGTCCCTCCAGCTGACATCTCCTTTTCACATTATTTTAAAATGTGTGGGGCAGTAAGAGAAAGAGGCCATTACCTCATAACTGAGTATCTGGGCAGATAGCACTCCTAGGCAAATTTAGAAGAGATAAAGACCATGTTCACCAGCTCTCAACATTCATAATGAATAAAAAAAGAGTGGGCCTAGAAAGGGAAACAATGGATTATTGGAAAAGGCCCTGAGTTTGAAGTGAAACACCTGAGTTCAAAAATTAGATCTATTATTTCCTACCTGTGTGGCCTGGGGTAATTAATTTTATCCTCCTGGGTCTTAGATTCTTCATTTGTTAAAGAAAAGGATTAGATTAGGTGGCTTCTAGGAAGCCCTTCTAGTTCTAAATCCTATGATCCCAGTCCCAAGAATTGGATTCTAGTCTCCATGTATTCACCGCACAATTAATGATTTAACCTATCTAAACATCAGCTTCCTCGTCTGTAAAACAGGGGTGGCAATATTCACACCACGTGCTTCATGGGATTGTTGTGAAGAAAGTAATTTCTAAACCTCATGGAACTACAGAAATGTTCATTGTTATCATCAGCTTCATTGTACCTCAGTTTTCCCATCTGTGTAACAAAGGGATTAGGCTAGATGATTTCCAATAAAGTCTCCTCAATTCCAAAGTTCTGTGATGGGAGAGAGTATGACAAAGAGGAGAAAATGCTGGCCTTAAATCAAAAAGATTAGGGTTTGAATCCTGATGCTAATATTCATTATCTGTGTACCCGTGGGGAAGTCATTTTATCCCTCTGAGACCCGGCTTTCTCATCTGTAAAATGGAAATAATAAAACTAGTTGTACTTTCCTCACCAGATTGTTATGAGATTCAAACATGATACCATCTTGAAAGTGATTTGAAAGAGTGATATCAATGTCAGTTCTTGTTATATGAGTCTTTTTCTGTAAAAGGTTCTGAGAAATGGTCCATTTTTCCTTTTTTCCCTTTCTTCAGTGGGACCTAATATTCCTATTACGTCAATCTCACAGTGCATCATGCCTCATTATTCTAAGTTCTTAGGCAGTTTCTGAAACAAACATTATCATGTTCAATGTTATCTCCTGCTAGCCAGAATTGAACTTGGAGATCTCTAATCAATGGCTCAGAGAAGGAGGAGGGAACTGTTCTCTGGACATTACAAAGATAATACCCACTGGGGCGGGGGCGGGGGGGGGGGAGGACTTTTCCTGTCTTCTAATGGTGTTTCATTAATGTCAGCTAAGATATATTGAAATTATGCCTTAACAAGGAACTTTTCCCAGCCAAACTATTATTGGAACAAGTTCTCTGATAAGGGAAGTGGAATTAGAAAGGGCTCCCCTGGTAGAGATAAAAATCACTTTGTAACAGATGATACCTTGATGCTTGGGAAGAGGTATGCAGTGGTACCAGTGATCATTGCTTCAGATAATGGAAGAGGCAGAAGACAAGAAGGGGGCATTTGAATGTCATAGTGGTGTGCCAGTAAGGCAAAATGGGCTTAGTTTAACGGGTGCCCTTGAGGAGTTTGGCTTTTGTTTACCATCAAAGTACTTTCACCTGTTAAATGCTAAGCCCCAGGCCCAAAGCCCTATCAGGTGTGAAACCTATGTGGGCGTAGATTGATGACTTAAGAGGGGCCAACTCCAGAACCAATTGGTCTCTGGACTCTGGTCTCTGGTCGTTGAGGCAGGGCTTGAGAACGCCAAAGGCTTGGCTGCGAGGAGAGGCGAGAAACTACAGCTGAAAAAAATCCGAAGCAGAGCCGACCCCTGTGTGGACCCAGGAGTTCAAGCAAGGACTTGAGGCCAGTGAATATGATTTATGCCATCTTATTTTTCTGTGGCCTCCTGGCTACTCTTGTGAGGCGGACCTACTGGGCCTGGAGGCGTGTGTTCACAATACTGGAATAGGGAGGTTGGTTCGCTAATTTGTTGCTGTGGGCCCTGAATAAATTTTTTGATGCTTTCTGCTTAGAGAATTCTATATACCCAACGATTTCGAACCATTCAGATATATACATGATCCTTTTTGAGATCATAAATTCGGCCTTCCTACTACAAGTGGTAAGTCTGGACTTTAATTATGAACCACACAAAAGTACAACCACATTAAATCATGAGAGGAACCTTGAAATCCAAGCAGTCTCCTCACACATAGTATTAAAAACTAAAAGGAATATTAGAAATCAGTTGGTCTGACCTTCTATTTTATCAATGAGAAAGCGAGACAGCATAATTGGTCCAAGGTCACAAAGCTGATCTTACTAACAACAGATCCACACAAAATTCATCACTCTTTGTTACTATACCAGACCATCATGTCTCTGCATGGTGGCTGTTGGGAAACTGTCTGTTTAGCCAATGTCGGAAATATTGCAATTACCAATTACCACCTTGTTATCTTCTAGCTATGTGGAATATTGTGGGTGGGTCATAGTGACTTCCTATATGCACTCAGTTTTAGACTGAACGATTAAGTCTTGGAAAAGTGGACCACTGACAGAGTCGTGTGCCTGGAGCTGACTCCTGGAGGAAGTTTTCTGTTGTTAACAGGGCAGGACCCTCTTGATTTAAAAAAAAAAAAACACTGCCCCTTAAGAAGGGACACCTCTACTGACCTTCAGATATAGCAAAGCATGGAATTCAGAAGGTATTGTGTTACTTCCCATCCTCAGAGGGAGGGATTGAGCAATAGAAGAAAATATTTAAACATGGACATGACTAATCTGCTGATAGAAGGTAGAGCCTTAAGATAAAAATCTCCTGAGGCAACACTTTCTTCTCTTTTCTTTTTTTCTGGTAGAAAAAAGGATCATTTCCTTACTGCTCTGCTCATCTCTGGTGTAGGAGGTTTTCCTGGACTGAGATGAGAGAGTAATTATAATCTACCTCCAACCTTCTTTCAGGAATATTTGTGTGTGTTCTATCTTTGGAATTGCTTGATATTCATATTAGCGATTCAATTCAATTCAATTCAACCTATACCCAGGGTGCCTCCATTTGTTTATTACATTTTTTGTTAACAAATATTTATTAAGAAAATTTAATAAAGGGGGATAGGATAGGAAGGAGCAAAATCTAGTTAGTCTTTCACAACATGAGTGTTGTGGAAGGGTTATATATAATGATACGCATGTGGCCCATGTTGAATTGCTTGACTTCTTAGGGAGAGTGGGAAGGGAAGAGGGTAGAGAATTTGGAACTCAAAGTTTTAAAAACAGATGTTCAAAAACAAAAAAAAAAGTTTTTGCATGCAGCTAGAAAATAAGATGCACAGGCAATGGGGCGTAGAAATTTATCTTGTCCTACAAGAAAGGAAGGGAAAAGGGGATGGGAGGGGAGTGGGGTGCCAGAAGGGAGGGCTGACTGGGGAACAGGGCAATCAGAATATACACCATCTTGGAGTGTGGGGGAGTAGAAATGGGAAGAAAATTTGTAATTCAAACTCTTGTGAAAATCAATGCTGAAAACTAAATATATTAAATTAAGAAAAAAGAGAAAAAAAAATATTCATTAAAGACCTAAGTTAAAGTCACTGTGCTGAGAATGCAGACACAAAAATGAAACAGTTCCTGCCCTCTAAGAATTCATGCCTTTTTATATATTTTGTATTGAGTTATTTGTGTACATTTTGTTCTTCCCCGTCCCCAATAGAATCTAAAGAAGTTTGAGAGAGGAAGGAACTAATTCTACAACCCTGTGATTCTTGTATTCAATTAAAAAAAATTACTAAGCACCTACTACATTCAACACACTGTTCTAGGAATAGAGAATATTCAGACAAAAATAAAATAATTCCTGTCTTCAAGTAGCTTACATTCTACTGGGGCAATATAACCTATATGTAGATAAAGAAATACAATATAATTTGAGAAAGGAAAAAAAAGAATCCTTAACTGTAGAAAACAGAGAAGGGCTTCATGAAGTATATATATATAGTGTGTGTGTGCGCGTGTGTTATGTTGCATCAGAAATTTCCCTGAAAAACAAAATTGTCTGATTCTTTTATGGATTTCAGCCTGCTAACCCTTCTATGTTCTAGTGCTTGAAAGATCTCATGATAAGAGAACACTGGTCTTTAGCAGATTTGGGGAGTTCTAGGGTCATAAACAGATAACTGGTAGAACCAATGTAGTCAATATCTCCCCTAATAGCACGTATATTCCAAGGGTCAAAATAGCGTAGGTACAAAGAACTAGCACCTATTGTTGAGGCAAGGTGTGAGTCAGGAGACCTGGGTTCAAGCCTTGGCTCTATCATTTGCTTGCTATGTGACCTTGGCCAAGGTTTTTAGCTTCTCTAAACTTCAATTTCCCCATTGTTTCAATGAGAATAATGATATGTGCTCCAGCTACTATTTCAGCAATCTGGCCAGCAGCTGTTGTGGGGGTGAAAAACCAACGCAAGCCCAACAACAAGAATGCTTCCAGCATATGTTCTTTTGATCTGCTTTACTAAGGAAAGCAACGTTAATCCAGAAACTTTAATCTGGCATACAAACACCATTCACTTAGTTCAGGGGAAAAAGCCAGCACCTTGAACTTCAGAGCAAAATACAAACAAATTACAAACATCGACAGACAGACCTTGTCTGATTCAAATCCCAATACATAGTCACCAGAGTTTAACAAAGTCCCAACATCCCCGTTATGAGCTGGAGGGCTCTTAGTTACAGCTGCTAGGAGTTTCTACATCAGCATGCCACCAAGAGTGAGAGCCTTGAGCAAATGGCTCTGTCTTCCCTTTTTTATATAGTTTCAGACATTATCAAATGTCATCTGAGCAACCAGAACTTAGGCTGCTATGATTGGTTCTGGAGTTAGCACCTCCCCTTAGTACCCTGGGAGCTTCACACCCACATAGGCTTAGCACCTAGTAATTAGGGGTTTGGGGCAAACTTAGGAGCAAAGATCTAATCAGGCCTCCCTTAGTTAGCACCACCTGGGGCCCCACCTTTTTTATCAATTCACACCCACCTAGGCTTAGCATCTAGTAAGACTCAATGAAATACAC
>CM053623.1:399630362-399687175 GCA_028646595.1 Phalanger gymnotis
ATCAAATGAGATAATGAGTGGGAAGTGCCCTTTTACCATGAAATATTGTATAAATGTCAATTATTGTTCCTATGAAAATAATCATAATTATTATTTTTATTAACACATTGCTTTGTGGACCGATGCCAAAGTTCCCTTACAATGCCTCATCGTGGCATGAAACTGACCCTATGAGAACATTGGTCCAAAAAGGAAGTTTACATCTAGTGACCAGCTTCAGAGAGCTTCATCACAAGGTTCATTACAAAATGAGGAATTTGGGGCCATAGCAACTCTCAAAAAGCACTGAATAAGTTATAAAGGAGCTGCGTGTGATCTGTAACGGTGGAGGGAAGACCCACACTGGTAAAATTACAGATCCTTGAGGTAACAGCCTATTATTTGGTACTCATGCTTTTCTTTGTCTGTATTGCCTTATCCCCCTCCTTGCCCTGACCCAAGTACCCAAGAGTTCTCTGTGACACAGATCTTTCTTAGAGCAAAGATTATCAACAGCAGTTTGCTTGAGAATCAAATGTCGACAACCATCAATATGAGCCTATTTTAGATGGGTCTGGTGGGGCCCCTAATCTTACACACAACAAACTTCTATGGGCTCACATGGACCCAGGTTCAACTCTAGAGGTGATGAGCACAAAGGGGGTCAAGTTCTCTCTCTGTCCCTGCCCTGTACCAAAAGAAATTTCAGGGAAATCTGTAAAACAATGTTTATATGTCTGGGGTCTCTATCTGTCATGAGGTCTATGTCTGAGGTCTCCCTTAAATGTCAATAACAGAGTACCTCCCAGAAAAGGTTATCAGTGTACAATATGGTATGAGATATAGGCACCTATAATTTTATCAGGATAGAGAAACTCTTAGATGAGGCCATTCCCTCTGCCCTTGTCGTAAGTAACTTCTTTGCAACTTATAATCTTAGCAAGTTGCCTAGGGCACTGAGAGATATCATTAGTATGTGTCAGGGGCAGTATTTGAATCCAGCTCTTCCTAGCAAGCTCCAAAGCCAATTATATCATCAGCCACTCCTATACCACAATACTTCTCTATTAGGTCTAGGAGAGCTGTTTATTTCCTCTACCACATAAAACACATGAGATCCAAAGGATTGACAGGTGCCCTTTGACAAATACAGAATACATAAAACATCTCAAATAACTCATCACATTCATTATTCTCACCCCAGAAAGTATAGAAAAGTTTACAGACCTGTCGAACAAATACAGAATTTTGAATTCACCTCAGATTTCCACTGCCTGAACAACTAAAAAATACAGATCTCTTGGCTAGCCATGGCATAGCTTTCATTAGTCTTTCAGATGTCAGATACTCTTGGTTGTGATACTCTTCTCCTCCTCAGAGAAACGTGCTGTTACAGAAATCTCTTTTCACTGGGCAGCTGGCACCTGACTCAGAAACTCAGGAACTTTTAAACTCATGAAATAGTCACCAAAGACATAAATATTCTATTTCTCGAAGCAGCTAGTTGCTTCTCTGTCTTCAGTGAAGGAATTAGAAAGGCAGAAGAGGGCAGCCAGGGACTTGTGGTCCATCTCAGACTTTCATTTGCTTCTCTGGCAAACAACCACTGGAGAGGGGGTAAAGAGAAGGGCAGAGAAACCCCCCTCCCCTTCCTAATTAAAAGTTGAAGAAAGAAGAAACCTTAATAAGATCCTCTAAAAAGAAGCGCTGTGCTACTCCCACGGTTCTTATAGATTACAGAAGGGAAGATTCTTCAACAAGTCTGTTCCCATTGATTCTCAGGTGCCAAGCAACTTTGAGACACAGTTAGTGAACATCAGTTAAGAGTAGCTCCAACACCTCAGTAAGGTAAATATCCCTAAGGAAGGAGCCAGGGCACTAGTCCAGCTCTCTTGGAAGTACACCAGTCCAGAAAATCAAGGGTTCTTTTGATCACCCTTTCTATAACACTTCTATAGCAATCTTTATATAATAAAAAAATTCAATAACTTTAATTCACTGAACAAGCATTTATTAAATACCTACCATGCACAGAGTATTCTGCCACAGAATAAGTGCCAGAGGAAATACAATATTCCAACAAGACTAAGTCCCTGTCCCCATGGAAACTTACAGTTTAAGAAAGGGGCTTAGAAGAAAAAAAGAATCAAATGTCTCATTTTATAATCAACAAAAAAGCAAGTATAATAGCTTTGCCTTCTCACCATTATTCAACGGTATGACTATAAAGCTCTGATCTACTATAGAAAACATTTTTTTTTCAAAAGGCTGACTCTTCTCTTATGTTTTCATTAAGGATACCCTTGATATGTGTATGGATCATTCTCATAAAAATTATATAGGGATGAGCACAAAGGCATCTAAGTTGGGAGTTATTGATGATCTCTCCATGACTTTTTTTGTAATAATATCATCAGTGATTCAGTATGTTCAGATACCTTGAAAATTGAGTTTTGAAAGCTACCGCACAACATCCTATGGTAAGGATATTTGATAAATACAAAGCAAAATGTTATATGAGATAATAAAGGAAATCAGAAATTGCTTTGTGGAAGAGACAGCATTTGAGCTGAACTTTAAAGAAGAGGTGGCCCTCTAGAGATGATAACACATAACCCAAAGATTGCATCCCTAGTGATAAAATTCCAAGTATCAGTAACAGTCCAGCAAAAGAGAAATTTATTTTTTAAATTTTTTTGTTGCATTTGAGTTCTATGCTGTTTCCCTCCCTCCCTCCCCTCCAATCCCACACTAGTGAAGGCCAACATTTGACAGAGATATGTATGTGAACCCACACAATGCATAGTTCCACATTTCAGTTCTTTCTCTGGAGGCAGATAGCATCTTCCTCCATAGGTCTTTGTAGTTGATTTGAATATTCATATAACTCAGAGTAGTTTAATCATTCACATTTACTCTTCAAACAATATTGCTGTTACTGATTTTGCTCCTTTCACTCTTCGTTATTTCATACAAATCTTTTCATGTTTTCCTAAAATCAATCTGCACTTCGTTTCTTATAGCACAGTCATATTACATCATAATCATACACCACAACACATTCAGCCATTTCCCAAATGATGGACAACCTCTCAATTTCCAGTTCCTTGCCTCCACAAAGAGAGCTTCTATAAATATTTTAGAAGATATAGGTTCTTTTCCTTTTTTCTGATTACCTTGGGAAACAGACCCAATAGTGGCTTTGCTGGATCAAAGGGTGTGCACAGTTTTAAAACTTTGGGCGTAATTGCAGATTTGTCTCCAAAATGGTTGGATCAGTTCACAGTTCTACCAACAGTATATTAGTGTCACAATTTTTCCAACATTCATCATTTTCCCCTTCTATAATTTTAGGTAATCTGATAGGTGTGAGACAGTATCTCAAGGTTGTTTTAATTTCCATTTTGCTAATCAATAATGATTTAGAGCATTTTATATGATTTCTTCCTTTAGAAACTTCCTGTTGATATCCTTTGATCATTTATCAAATGGGAAATGACTCACAGTCTTGTAAATTTGACAAAGTTCTCTATATATTTGAGATATAAGGCCTTTATCCAAAAGAGGTATTTCTAAAAAGGTTCCTTTTTGGTCCTTTTGCTTATTCTGTTCAGAGGAAAGATGGTCCTAGATCTGCAGAAAGCAACAGTGCATATAATTGGAGCCCATACTCTGTGCCCAGCACATTACTAGTTTCCCTAAGAGACTGTTACTATTGTGTTGTTGTTGTTGTTGTTTTCCTAAATACAAGGAACCTATCCCTTTTGTCCCTGTCCTTGTTATAGCCTGGTTGTCATCACAGCTCTCTCCCCATCTTTGGTCAGCATCAGAACGCATCTATTGTCCTTTCTTATAACGTATACCTTGTTCATTCCTCTACCAACAATACCTATACCCTCTGCTTATTCTTGAAAGAATAGACCTGCCTGTTCCTTAATACAGTTAAGAATCCAGGGCCACACAGCTAATTGTCTGAGGCTGGATTTGAACTCAGGTCTTACCAACTCCAGACCTAGAAATCTATTCACTATACCACCTAACTGTCCCACTGGGTATTTTTTTTTTCGCTATGTTTATAGGTAGGTTGAACTCTTGAGTGATCATAATCCATTGAGAAATCTCTTCAATATTCCATGACTTTATGCAGCTGAAACAATGCTATCTGGAAAGGAGACCGCCTGGCAGAAATCACTGTTTATAAGGAATTCATCTTCTGCTTCTATTCTCTGCTGGACATCCATGGAAGAATGTACATCTCTTTATTTTGTGTCTCACTTGACATTAATAAACAAATCACCAAAGTTATTTCTGTTGTTGTCTCTAGCAAGGAATCTTTTATGATCTAACAGATGCCTGGAGGGCATCCTGTTGGAGGAAAGCATGTAAGACTGAATCTTGCTCTACCAATCCAAAAGAATTAGTAGTCATAAATGAGCAAAGGATTGTTCTTTATTCTACACATCTTTCAGTCAACAGTTGACTGTAAAGATATGGCCTGGCTGGGCAGCTAAGTGGCACAGCAGTTAGAGTTGCCAAGCCTGAAGTCAGGAATTCAAATCTGGCTTCATACATTTACTAGCTGTGTGAATGTGGTGAGTCACTTACCCCTGCTTGCCTCAGTTTCCTCATCTGTAAAGTGAGCTGGAGAAGGAAATGGAAAACCACTCTGGTATCTTTGCCAAGAAAATTCCAAATGGGGTGATAAGGAGTCAGATATACCTGAAACAATTGAACAACAAAAGATGTGGCCCGAGGTAGAATATGATTTCAAAATCTGCCTTTCCCTTCTCATATTTGCATTAAGGATGCTTTCAATATGTCTATAAATTATTCTCATTAAAAAATGGAGGGCAGTGCAGGCCAAGTCCCAATGACCCAGCAGTAGGCCTTGGGGGTGACTGAACCAGCAGGTGCAGCCTGAGAGCACTCAGCCCACAGACAACTGGTCAAAAAGAGATCACAGGGAACATTTTGCTGCACTGTGTGCAGGCCTCTGTGGCATTACCTGTGCTAATTTCTGGGTCACAGACCCAGGATGAGGAAGAGCACTAGTAACCTAGCATGTGTAAGCACAGAGGAGCTGGTCACAGTTCGAAGGCTGAAAAAAATATTTATGATTTCTCACAGACCACAGCACTAGCCAGGAGAGCAGGGACCACATCTCTCCTTAGATCACACCACCTTGTAAGTATTGAAAACTTATAGATCATCCTCCCTGGCCCCCCCAAACCAGCTTTGAAAACAGTAGCTTGAAAAAGCCTGAAACTTGGGACAATGACCCCTCCTTGATCAGAGAAGAGCTTAACTTTAACATAAAATTAAAAGTCAAGATATAGGCTGGGAAAATGAGCAAACAGCAACAAAAAAAGAAAAGAACATGGCCATAGAAGGTTACTATGGTGATAGGGAAGGTCAAAACAAACTCATAAGAAAACCACAAAGTTAAAACAGCTATACCCAAAGCTTCAAAGAAAAAAAAAGATGAATTGACCTCAGGCCCAAAAAGAATCCCTGGAAGCACTCAAAAAGGATTTTAAAAATCAAATAAGAGAGGTAGAGGAAAAATTAAGTAAAGAAATGAGGGTGATGCAAGAAAGTCATGAAAAAAAGTCAAGAGCTTGGCAAAGAAGGCAAAAAATACTGAAGAAAATAACACCTTAAAAACAAGATAGGACAAATGGTAAAAGAGGTTAAAAAAATCCACTGAAGAGAAAAATTTAAAAAGTAGGGTTGGTCAAATAGAAAAGAAGGTACAAAAACTCACTGAAGAAAATAACTCCTTAAAAATTAGAATTGGACAAGGGGAAGCTAATGACTTGGTGAGACATCAAGAAACAATCCAACAAAATCAAAGGAATGAAAAAAATGGCAGAAGATGTGAAGCATCTCATTAGAGAAACAACTGACCTAGAAAATAGATCCAGGAGAGATAATTTAAGAATTATTGTACTACCTGAAAGCTATGATAAAAAAGTGAGCCTAGACATCATCTTTCAAGAAATTATCAAGGGAAACTGCCCTGAGATCCTACAGCCAGAGAGTTAAATAGAAATTGGAAAAAAAATCCACAATCGCCTCCTGAAATAGATCCCAGAATGAAAACTCCCAGGAATATTACAGCTAAATTCCAGAGCTCCCACCTCAAAGAAAAAATAGTGCAAGCAGCCACAAAGAAACCATTCAACTGTCATGGAGCCACAGTTGGGATAAAATAAGATTTAGCAGTTTCTACATTAAAGGATTGAATGGCTTGATTGATTGATGTCCATCAATTGGGGAATGGCTGAATGACTTGAGTTACATAATTGTGATAGAGTACTATTTTTTATAAAAAAAAAAAAGGCAAGCAGGATGCTCTCAGGAATATCTAAAAAGACTTATATGAACTGATGCAAAATGAAGTCAGAAGAACCAGGAGAACAGTGTACACAGTAACAGTAATATTGTATGATGATCATCTGTGAAAGACAGCTATTCTTAGCGATACAATGATGAGAGATAATTGAACAGGACTTGTGATGAAAAACACTGTCCACTTCCAGAGAAAGAAGCAATGGGGCCTGGATGCAGATTGAAACATCTTTTTCTCCCCTTAGGGTTTTTTTTTACCTCTGTGTTTTGCATGACTGCACATATATAACCTATATCAAATAGCCTGCCTTCTCAAGAGAGACAAGGAGAGTGAGGGAGAAAGCGAATTTGAAACACAAAATTTTTAAAAAGAAATCTTATAGATTGTCCTTACTTATAACTAGAAAAAATAATTTTTTTGAAAAAAAAATAAATAAAAAAGAAAGGACATCAGCCAAGAAGTCTCAAATAAATATTTACTGGAAAGCATAGAAGAGCAGAGCTAGAAAGAACCTGAGAGTCTGTATAACCCAACCTCTTCAGTTTACAAAGGAAGAAACAGAAGTGGTATATAGAGACATGAAGCATTCAAGCATGAGAGACTAGGCAGAGAAGGATATTGTCAACATAAAGAGGGAAGTTAGAGGGAAGAGCAGGTTTGGAAAAGGGGAAAGGAATAAGCGTTAAAAGTGCCTACTATATGCCAGGCACTGTGCTGTTTTACAAATACTATTTCACCTGATCCTCACAACAACCCTGAGAAGCAGATGACATTATTATCCCCATTTTACTGCTGAATAAATAGAGTTAAGCAGAGGTTAAATAATTTGCTCAGAGTTACACAATTAATAAGCCTCTAAGGCTAAATTTGAACTCAGGTCTCTCTGACTCTAAGCCTGCACTCCATCCTCCGAATCACCTAGCAACCTAGTTCAGTCATCATGTTTATTTTGGACATTTTAAGTGTACGTTTAAGAGGCCGGCAGGATATTGAGGTGGAGATGTCATAGCAGGTAGCTGGAAAACTAGGACTAGAATTCAGAAAGATTTTTATCTGTATGTTATATATGTGTGTATAAAATATATACACATATATATACATATATATATCTATATGATGTATATCTATATAGATATATGATATAAAGATATATTACATATTTGTATACTATGTAGGTATAATATGTAGATATTAATAGCTATCATATAACATATAGATATATACTGATATCTTCTATAACATATATAGTATCTATATCTGTATAGATATTATATTAGATGTTACACATCATATAGACTATTAGTCTGATCAGTCATAGTCAGACACACTGTACTTTGACTCCAACACGGCGATGTCATTTCGGTCCTCTTCAAGAATGAAGAACAACCAATCAACCAACCAACCAATCATATTAGATATATATATGTGTGTATGCATACATATGGTTGATTAGTCATGTTCAATTCTTCATGACGCCATTTGGGGCAAAGACGCTAGAGCGGTTTGCCATTTCCTTCTCCAGTCAGATGAGGAAACTGAGGCAAACAGTGTTGGGTGACTTGCCCAGGGTCACACAACCAATGAATATCTGAGGCCAAATTTGAACTCAGGTCCTCCTGACTCAAAAACCACAAACACATATCTCTAGCCCTCATCACCTCTCACTAAGACTTCTACGTCCTCCTCCTAATTGGTTTCCCTACCTACACTCTCCCACCCTCCAATCCATCCTCCACACAGCTGCCAAATTGCTATTCCTGAAACAGATATGACTATGCCATCACTCTATTAAGACAAAATACAAAATGCTATCGTTTGAAGCCCCTCAGAGACTGGCTCCCATCTACTTTTCCCATGTTATTTCATATTATTCCCCTTTGTGCGATCTCTATAGTCATCAAAAGAGGCTGCTTAACTATTCCTCCCCTCCCTTACATGATATTGTGTATCTTGTCACTGTAACTGTACGGATTATGTCCCTTCTATCTGGAATATAATCCCTCATCATCTCCGCTCCTTAGAATTTCTATTTTCCTTCCAAGTATCACTCACATCCTCACACAGGAGAAGCCTTTTCTGACCTTAACCACTCACCCCCATGGCCAACGTCTGCAGTTCTCTCCTTAAAATCATTTTGTATTACTCTGTATACCTCATAATACTTTCTTGTGAACATGCTGTGTCTCCCAAGGAGAATATTAAGGAGAGAGACTGTTTCATTTTCTTCCTTGCATTCCCAGTGCCTAGGACAGTGCCTTGCACAGAGTAGAAGCTTAATGATTATTTGTTAAATTGACTTGAACTAAATGTTCATGCCTGCGAGGTATGATACAAATGTGAAAAATTCTTAAATAAAACTTCTATCCAGAGAACTCAAGATGTCACTCTCTAAGCGGCATGTTGGAGAACCCCAGAACACCTTGCCAGTGCCAATGGGCAACATGCTTTATCAACGGAAAGAAAAACCCTCGCTTAATAGCTTTCCACAAATAGCAACAGATGTAATACTAATCCCCTCACATCTGTATAGTGTTACACAATTTACAAAGCATTTTCACCCACAAGATCACGTCTGATCCTCACGATAACCCTGTGAGGTAGGCAGTTATCAAATAATCCTCATTTGTTCAATGAAGTAAACAGAAGTTTAGAGTACCTTCTGGCTCTAACATTCAATGATTTTGCAACTTGACCAAGGTCATCTGGCCTTCATGAAAGGGATCACATCATATTTATCTTTGTACAGATGCCCAGACCTTTCTCAGGGTATAGAGAAAGTGCTTTGTAAGTTGTTTTAAATTTATTTTTGAGTCAAGACTCCAACCCAGAGCCCTAGACTGCTCCACCAGTGAGCACTATCTCTCCTAGGCCCACTGTTACACGAGGTGATTGATCGGTAAAAAGGCGAGACTCTTAACTTGTACGTGAAGGCGCCTTCAAAACAAGCAAATGTGGATTTCTGCAACCTACCATCTTCTACACATCAGAGTTAGTGTCGTGTCTGAGTCCTAAGGAACGACCTCTATTTCTGAGCCAGAGGAGTTGAGCTCTTGGCTTCATAATAAAGAGCAGCAAAGACTACTGTTTTGAAAACCAAGCTGTCAGTGGGAAGATGAAAGCCGTCAAGAAAACATCCCACAAGTCTTTGTTTAATAACAGAGATTATCCCAAACAGTGACTGTATACACACACACACACACACACACACACACACACATACACACATGCACACACACACACACACACACACACACACACACACACTATATTAGGGAGGACAAGAATATACCACCTACAAAGGCATGTTAGAGCTGGAAGAGTTTTTAGAACATAGAATGAGAGCTAGAAGGAATCCAAGAGATCATCTCTAATGTGAGCAAACCGCTTTATTGTTACCAATGAAAATCTGAGCTCAGAGACAGTAGATAAGTGACTTACCCAAGGTCACAAAGTTAGCAAATAGCAGACCCAGAACATGTAGAGAGGAAAAACTCAATTCATCCTTAGCAGCCTCAGTGGCAAAATCATCTTCTGTTTGAGAGATGTTGTTGGAAGCAAAATAAATTGGAATTGGGAGCAGGAAGTGGTTATTGTTGAGGTCTTGCTCTTTTACAAAAAAAAAAAAACAAAAGAGGCTGGAGTAATTTGGGGAATACATTTTCAGATTGATTTTAGAACAATGATCAAATTCCACGGTTAATTATTTAACTTTCCACTTTGTATAAGCCCAGCTCTAATTAAGTGCTAAGCCCCAGTAGACCTAAAGATCTATCAGACACACCAGAGGAAGGTCTCCTATTGCTGCTTCCCTGTCCATCTTCATGCAGTGTTCCTGATCTCTAATCTCCACCTCTCACCCGGCCCACCAACTCTTCGGGGGAAGCTGGGCTTCTGAATCATGAGGCTTCGCCATTTCTAACCTGATCCAGCCTCTATGATGCCATTTCCTGGCCGTCTTGGAATCATGTCAAAATGCAGAAATGCTGTCCCCTCCCCCTTTACACCTCCACCTAAGAACAATAATCAAATTACCACTGCCATTCCTGAGAAGGAAGTGTCAAGCCATTGTTGTATGACTGTTCACAGTCTCCATGACTTCCTTCACCAAAACCCCCTTCTCTGGCCACTACTCACCTAGATGAGTCATCTTCCCGTTTCCTTCTGGTCTTTGAAGATCAGATCTGCAGCGCTTGTTCTGTGTGTCCCCAGTGCTTACCACAGTACTAGTCATTTAGTAGGTGCTTAATAAGTGCCAGTTCATTCTTTCACTTATCTCTTCCTCTGAGTCAATGTCTACGGGTGAGCGCACAATTCATGATCACATTTTCACTTTCATATTGTGATTTTTTTTTCCACCAGAAGCTATTACAAACGACTATTACACACCCTATTCAGAAGATAGTTTGGTATGCTGTGACCTCTCTGGGGCTTAGATTCACAGTTCTTTCACTTAGGAACTATCTGGCTTTGGATAAGTCTTTTTCATCTTAATGACCCTAAGTTTCTTCCTTTGTAAAATAAGAATGATAATTTTTGTTTTGCCCACCTGCGGAATATTTATAAAGAGCAAGCAACATAATGGATTTGCCAAAAACCATAAAACCTTCATAAACAGCAGCTATTTCTATTATTCTCACAGGAAGGAAGGAAGGAAGGAAGGAAGGAAGGAAGGAAGGAAGGAAGGAAGGAAGGAAGGAAGGAAGGAAGGAAGGAAGGAAGGAAGGAAGGAAGGAAAGATGAAAGGAAGGAAGGAAGGCCCAGTGCTCTATCCACTGTGCTACCCAGAGTTCCCTCAATATTCTAAAAGCAGAATTTCTTTGAAAATAGACATTTTAAGTGTAGGGCCCACAAAGAGTCACATTTTCCTGCTTATTTTAACCCAAGGTGGAAGGGACCTTGGAAGTATCACCCCATAGTTTTGTAGATGAGGAAGCGGAAGCCTAGAAAGATTAAATGACTTGTCCAAAATCACAATCCTAGCAAGAGGAAAAGCTGGGATTTTGAACTCAGGTCTCATGCACCAATGAGTCAAAGCTTTTCCCATTGCCTCACAGTTGTCACCCTGTCCATAGGGTTATAGATTTTCAACTGCATGGACCTTAGAGGTCATCTCATCCAACTCAATTCATTTGACAGATAAGGAAATAAAATAGGTGACTTTTCAGGGTGCCACAGGAAGAATCAGTATTTGAACCCAGGTTCTTGGGCTCCAAATCAAATCTGGTTTTCACTATACCACCCTAAAGTGAGAAGCTGTCACTTCCCAAGCTCTGTTCTGATCCTTGATAAAGAAAGGGTGTTATTGAACATACTTTGGCAAGACTAAGTGTTATTTCAACTGAAGCCATGGTAGTTACATTAGCTTAGGAGCTTGCATTTCCAATTCATTCAGAACACTAAGAAGAAAACATTGACAAAACGAGAAAGCATTTCCTGTTTTGCTAGGAAGGTAGTATCAGTGATGAGACACAGCAAGAAAAGAGCTGTGGGGTGGCACCCAACTCTAAACAAGGATATAAAACAGCATGAGACCTTTCTCCCACTTCCCCCTCCAACTGCCTATGGTTACACCACCATTGGCCCATCTAGCCTTGCACATACATACACCCCCACTGTTCCCCACCCCCACCCCACCTCTGGCCTGCGCATCCTTCTCATGGATACTGAACAGATATTCACTCACATTCAACTGAACAAGAATTCATTAAGCACCTTCTGTGTGCAGAACACCGTGGAGAGATAAAGATGAACACGACCCAAAAGGGTGATGACTAATTCACAGATAACTCTAATACTTATGAGAATATGAGAGGTAGGGGATATAGTGCAATGGATTAACCTCTGGATTTGGGATCAGAACATGTGGTTCGGATGCTCACTAGCTGTGCGGGCAGATGGATAAGTTGCTGAATTCGTGGGAGCCTAAAGCTTTACCACTGCTAACTGGCACAAGAACTTGTACAGTGCGACAGTTTGCATCCAGGCTAGTGTAAAGATGGGGTTGGTTGACTGACTTACTCAACCTCACCCCCACATAAAGTCAGTGACAGAAGATGCTCAATCAAAGGCCTAAAAAATGAAAAGTCTTTGAAAACCTTTTGATGAAGTAGGAAGAAGCCAGACAGGAAGTCTACTCCAATTGGCTGAAGGTTTTCACCATGGACTCTGGGTCCTAAATTAGATAAAATAAAAAAAATTATAAATACAGGAGTCAAATCAACAAGCATTTATTAGATGCCTACTATGTACCAGACACTGTAAAAGCTTTCCAATAAAATCTCTCAGCAGAAACCCTCAACTTTGACCTTTACCGGTCTTCTTCCCTCTCTTCCTGCCCTACTTTGGCTGGAGGAGGAAGACCTTTAAATTTCCAAATGGTCCACAGAATTATCTTAGAAGCATCCTAGCATTGTGCCTCACAGTATACAATACGGTAGCAGTTGATAGCAATGTCTGCCTTGAGAGCCAAGGACATACTGGATTCAGATTCACCAAACTTAAGGGAAATTTTCTGAATACTTCATGATGGGGAGAAAAGGACTTTCTCACCAGCCAGGAATGGTGAATTACCACTTTGTCACATGGGCTTTCTAAGCTTGGTTCCCACCTCTCTTCTCCTGGACTTCATGTGTACTTTATAGGGAGAGTGTTAGCTACTTTTAGGGAGATTTTATACTAATGTTCTTACGGTTCTTCCTCGGTAGATACTCCTTTCTAAAACCTGCTGAAGTACTTAGGATCATGCCTAACGGCTAGCGCATAGTAGGAATTTAACGAATGCTAGTTGACTGACTGACTATTCGACTAAATTATTCTCAACTAATAATCTTGGTGGGGAGGAGCACAACATTAGGAGCATAAACCATTGGAGATTCACCCTAACTCCTCCACGATACTCCTAGGATCGTAGGGGGATAGCCAGCCTTCCTCAGCATGTAAATGAAAATGGGGAGTTGGGATAAGGATGCTCAGAGTTCAAGTGGGCTACACCAGCATGCGAGAGCCAAGCATAGGGAAGGAATACGGCAGACAGGATAGGCCAAACTTTTGAGGAGATAGGCTATCGGCCGAAGAGTTAACTTTGAGCGCTACCTGAATCTTGCCTCCTGATGAGGCGTTAACCAGGCCTGAATCCTACTCCTGCATCTATATTCTGATTTGTTTCAGCTGAATTTCAAGGCTATCCTTGGTACTATGCCAGCCAAGCCTCAAGGTTAATATCTGCTTACCTTCTGAATTTTACACTGTCCCCTAAGCCCACCCATTTACCCAAGCGTATGCACCTAGCAACTTCCCTGGGAGGGACAGGACATGATCTTTCAGAGCCCTGGAGCTTTTTTTGTTTTTGTTTTTTTAATCTCTAAAATGGATGTACAGTGTAGCACACAAAATAGACACAGAGCTAGCCACAAAGTCAAGAACACCAGGGTTAAAATCCTGCCTCTGACATGTACTGGTAGTATGACTGGGAATAGCTATTCAACCCTTTAGAGATCTAGGCAACCCTCTTAGGATTATCTCCTGCAGAGAAAGTATCAGCTTGCCTTGGTAAAGGGACTTTCCTCACGTGGGACATTTGCTATACATTGATCTTATCCCAATCCCTAACTCACAGGGTTATTGGGTGCTGTAATAAATAAGTACAATATATAAAAAAATAAATAAAATATTATATGATAAATATATGTAAATATAAGGTCTAGTGATAAGTACATAAAAAGAGTACAAAGGGCCACCTGACAGAATTGGCATGAGGACGCTGCTTTATAAATATGAAAGTGCTTTAAAAATGTGACCTTGGAGACATGTTTGGGGAATCCTGGAAGGCTTCATGGTTGAGTAGGTGGCATTTGTCTCAATTTAGATGGGCAAAGCACTTTCTCATCCATTACCCAATGGAATCTTCACCCCCCACCCAATCACTAAGAGGCAGATTATTCATGAATTTTGTAGAGGAAACATTTAGTCTGTGGAGGAGGGAGGGAGCAGGGTGTAGATCAAGCCCTTTATTTGGAAACAGAAGACCTGAGTTCCAATCCAAGCCCTGGTACTTTGTACTTGGATGGCCTTATGCTTGTCACTTCATTCTCAGGGCCTCAATTTCCTCATTCAATAAATGTTTATTAAAAGCCTACTATGTGTAAACACCTACCTCTGCTAGGCATCAAAGCAAATAAGAAACAGTCCCTGGCCTCAACGAACACGTGTTACTGAACAGTCTCCTCTATAAAATAAGGGGCTCAGAGGACTCTAAATCTCCCTGATTGAGACAGCTGAGCTGAAGCATTTTCCATAAAGCACTGGAGTGGTGAGACCCACTCCCTTTACCTTTTATACTAAGCGATTCCATAGCCAATAAAGGAAGTAGGACCAAGCCAAGCCATGGGACCACCAAAACCTGGACTAAGGCCAGGGTAATTTTTTTATACCATCAATGATTTTTCCTCCGTACTTGTTTTCCCCGAGTGTGTGTAATATCAAAGCACAGCCAGAGGCAATTAAACCGAGGGTCATGAAGTGTAAATGCCTTTATATTTTAATTACAGGTTAATAGGATAGACCCCAGAAGTTTCCCTAATTAATCTTTTAGGGAGTTGCATGTATTTAACGATGGCTGAGCACAAGAGCTACCTTCTGCCTAGGAAATTCAGACTGGCTGAAGGTAACACAGTAGGTTTATTTCTAATAGGAAAGCAAAGCCTTATGTTCACTGAGACTCAATTCCTACAAAAGAGACATCAAGGCTGAGACAAAGGGCATGCGGCATCACAAGCACCCAATCAGATGTCCAGTTTCTCTCCATCTGTCACACGGGTCCCCTTCTCTTCACTCACACTGCTACTGTCCTGGTTCAGAACATCTGTTCTCACTGAGATTACTACAATAGCCTTTAGATTATACAATCTGTAAAGCATTCACCATATCTTAAATTTGCGCTCCTTCAGAGTGAATATTCAGTTTTAAGAATCATTTTACAAACTGTAATTTTTTGAAAAGGGTGGAAGCTTTTTTAAGAATGAAAAATGCATATATAGTGTATCTGTATAAGAATATAAGAAATCTCCGGTAGAGTCAACTACTACCCATGTTGTACAACAGATATCTCCTATTTTAGTTGCTAATAAATGGATACATAACTCAAATGAAAAAAATCCCTTGCAAATTCCAACTGCAAACCTCTCCTCACTCCAATCGATCTTCTGCTCAGCTGCCAAATAATTTTCCTAAAGTATCATCTGACCATATTATACCCCAGTCCCTTCCCTATCCCATCAAATGAATTTTGGCAAAGCCCTACGACCTCGAGGATCAAATAAAAGTCTTCTGTTTGGTATCTAAAGCTCTTCGAACCTGGACCTTTCCTGGCGTCCCGGTCTTTATATGTTCTACTCCCTTCCAAGCACTCCATAATGACGGTTTGCTGTTACTGCTATGTGAATCTCTATTTCCTATCTCCCTACCCTCTCACTGGCTCTTCTCCAATCCAGCTTTCCTTCCCATCCTCAAAATGACCTTCAAATCGATATGCTTTGAAGATCACTTAATATAAGGGAGAAAACAAATCATGAATTATGCTTGATATGTTAGTCTTGGCACCTGTACAACTATGAATGACTTTCTTTTATAGAAAGGGGACAGATTTAGGTATTCTCCAAAGTAGTTATTTTTAGGGCATTTTAGAACTTAAGAATAATTATTATATACTTTTTATAGCTTTTCCATGTAGTCTTTTTCCCCCCTTCCCATCCTCTCATGTTAAGAACCCCTCACTTCCTTTAAGAACGCTGTCAAGGGTCACTTTCTCCAAAAGGGTTTTCCTTTCCCCCACTTCAGTCTTCAGCTGCTGGTGCCACGCTCTCTAAATTTATTTTCCATCTAGTTTGTATTTATTGTGTATATTCTGATTTATATTCATTGCCTTTCCCATTTTTTAAGCTCTTTTAAGGCAACTAAGTCAGAAAGACCTGAATTCAAATTATGTCTCAGATATTTACTAGCTGTGTGATCCTGGCCAAGGCACTTAACTTCCTCAGCCTTTGTTTCCCCATCTGTAAAATGGGGGTGATAATGAAGATTAAATGAGATAATACATATGCAATTTGGTTGTCTGGCCCCACTCTCCCAGGGCCAGGCCTGTCATGTCTCCCTATGAAGGTTCTCAAAGCGCCCTGAGGTAGTTGGAATGTCTTTTTTTCTACTGCCATCAGTTTGAGCCTCCACTATCTGTGTTGCCATATTTTGGGGCACCAAGGACTAGCATCCCAGTTCCATGTAACTACTCGACATTACCAGGGGATATTAACTTAACAGATACAGAAAGAGCAATGTACAAACATTACCCCTCTCCAAACCTCGGAGGCATGACTAGCGCTCCCCACATGTATATGCAGAATCTTGGTAGGAGGGGAGAGGGAAAAGGGATTATGTTGAAAACTTAGCTCAGCACTGGTTCCACCAAATTCACATCCAAATTTAGCAAGACTCCCACTATGTTGGAGTCCCAAAAACTGATCCCAAAGATGACTTCTTGCTCCCTGAGGCATTGATGGCTGTGTTATAGGAGAAACGCAGCCTGAGCTCTGACTCTCAGCTTATGGTGAATGCTCTCCTGATACCCTGAAACAAATCAAATCAGAGACTACCTTCCCTTTGCAAGACTAGATGAGAGATAGATGCCCCAGAAGATGCCTCAGAAGAAAAAAAAAGGCCAGGAGACCATAACTGATGCTGATGGAAATTTTTGACTAGTTCCATAGCCAAACAAAGAGCTCCTCTTCAGCATGTGGTTAGCCAACCAGAACCAGTTACAGAATGTTCCACAGTCTGTCTCTCCGAAGCACTTCCTTTGCATATCCTCAGAATTCTTCCAGAAAAAGCTTCCTAGCATCCTTCATGTGGAGAGATGCCATCCTAGAGAGCCTGGACACACTCCATATTCTCATTACGCATTTAAAGAGATTTTCAAATCTTAAAATGCTATATAGATGCTAGCTTTGGCAATTAAGCTGGCTTACATTAGGGTGAGGCCATGGGCATGGACAGGGCATTCCCTTTTGTCCCTAATTAGTATGGGAGGTGCCTAATAAACATTTGCTGAACCAGGTTGAGGTTAGTCATATGGAGAGGTAAGAGAGCATAGATTCATTCAAACTTTAATCAAGTGTTTTGTATTCAAAAATCATCTTCAAATCGCTATACTTTTGATGGGTATTTTTTATGAGGGAGGAAACAAATCGTGAAATATGCAAGGTATCTTAATCTTGACACATGCAATTAAGAATATTTCTCTTTCGGGGCAGCTAGGTGGCCCAGTGAGTGGAGCACAAGCCCTGGTGTCAGGAGGACCTGAGTTCAAATTCGACCTCAGACACTTGACACACTTACTAGCTGTGTGACCTTGGGCAAGTCACTTAACCCCAATTGCCCTGCCTTCTCCCCTCAAAAAAAAAAGAATATTTCTCTTTCATACTCAGGGACAGACTTAGGTGGTCTCTAAGCTAAGTATTTTTAGGAAATTTTGGAACATAATAATAATAATGTATTTTCACATAAATCTTTTCATTTATAAAAACTATTTTCACAGCTAGTATTTACCTAGCATACTTGAATCCTTGATAATTTACACATTTCACAGGCCCCAGAAAAATCTTGAGTCCTCTGTTTCCTGTCCAATTTCTCCCCATCCTCCAGTGTTTCCTATTCCATGAAGCCTTCCCTGATCCCTCCTCTCGGAAGTGATCACTCTGTCTTGTGCCCTAAGAGAATACATTCTCTTACTGCATCTTTACTTTTACTTGGTACTATAGTTTTATGTACTTGTCTTCTCTCCCATACTACTATGAATCATAACTGACACTTATATTGTGCTTTAAGGCTCGCAAAGCACTTTACCTGAATTATCTGATTTGTTTCTCTCCATGGCCCTGGGTGGTAAGTGGTACAGATATTCTTATTCCAGGATGGCACATACCCATAGTCCCTGCTGCTGGGGATGCTAAGGCTGGGAATTCTGAGCTGCAGCAGAGCTAAAACTGATCTGAGGGCCCACATTAAGCCCAGTATGAATATGGTGAGCCCCTGACAACAGAGAGTCACCAGACTGCCTAAGGAGGGACAAACTGATGGAAAAACAGAGCAAGGCCAAGCTTTTATGCTGGTGAGTGTTGGGATCAGGACCATGAATGGTCACTCTACTTCATAAGTGATAAGGAGACACAATCTCAAAAAACAAACAAACAATAAACATCAACCTTAATATCACTAAGCTCTAACCTGCTGAGCTATTAAAACTGCTACTCTAGAGAGGCTGGACTCAGAGATGGGATATTTCTAGGGAGGCTGGGTTAGAAATGGGGTATTTCTAGGGAGGCTGGGCTAGAGATGGAGTATTTTTAGAGAGCCTGGGCAAGAGAAAGGGTATTTCTAGAGGGTAGGCTAGAAGTAGGATATTTCTAGGGCGACTGGACTAGAGATGGGATATTTCTAGAGTCTGGACTAGAGATGAAGTATTTCTAGAGGCTGGTCTAGAGATGGGATTTTTCTAGAGGCTGTGCTAGAAATGGGGTATTTTTAGATAGTGGGCTAGAAGCGGGATATTTCTAAAGGCTGGGCTAGAGATGGGGTATTTCTAGACTTGTTATGATATCCACTTCTCAAATTATTCTTGTCTAGCCTATAATGATCACAATGACTTACTAATGATAATTTGAATGCTAGACAGTGTCAGAAGACATGAAGATAAGTGTTAGATGTGCTAATTGCTCACCGTGCGGTTTTATATGAGTTTTTAATCTCTCTGCCTCAGTTTCCTTATCTGCAAAGTGAGGATAATAATACTTTTATAGGATCAGAGATCTAAAACTGGAAGTCAGTTAGTCACACACACTTCATTTTACAGTTTAGGAAATTAAGACCCAGAGAGGTTCAGAGACTTGTTCAGCATCACCCAGGTACTAAAAGTGGCAGGGACAACATTCAAACTCAGTGCCCATGACTCCAAGTTCAGAACTCATTCTACTAAATAGCCCGGTGGAGGCAATATTATTGTGAGGGACAAATGAAAAAAGGTATGTAAAGAGAGTTGCTCATAGTAAAGGCAAAGGAAAATGTAGATGTGAGATACTGTGAAATGTCTTCTGAAGTCCTCTTCTGATGCTTCATCATGGTCTAGAGGTGTCCATGGTCATTCAAGGCTATGCTTGAAGAATAGAAGCTCTGGACATCTTTATTAAGTACTTACTAAGGACTAAATCAGGGGTGGAGAACCTGTGGCCTCGAGGGTACATGTGGCTCTTTAGATCCTCAAGTGTAGCCCTTTGAGATATGACACTAGAGATTCAGTCAAAATGCTGCACTTGAGGATCTAAAGGGCCACATGTACCCTCGAGGCCACAGGTTCCCCACCCCTGAGCAAAATAGTGTGCTAAATGTTGGGGATACAAATCCAAAGAAAAAAGAAAAAGTCTTTGCCCTCAAGGAGTTTATATACTAATGCACACAAAATGAAGCTGAAAATGGGGGTGGTCCTAGTTTTGAAGTCCAGAAAGTCAGGAATGGGACCAGGAATGAATGAAGACTGGATGGCCTGGGCTTCTTCATGGAGGGCCTAAGAAGGCCTCACCAATGAGAGAAGTGGTGGGTCTTGTGAAGAAATATTCCAGGGTGAGAATGGCACAGGGATGAGTGGATGTTCCAGAGTTAGAAGGCTTCCAGCCCTGAGGGAAGTTTCAAGATGAAACAGCAACAGAGGGATGATAGGGTGTGCTTGTTGCAGTTGCATCAGATCTCAGTTAAGAGCAAAGCCCCCACTTCATCCCACACCAGGACAGACAAACTGCCAGCATCACTTTAATCACTAGCCTGAGTAATTGGCCAGCTCCCCCTGCACAGCTGACAAGGCCTTGAGTGTAGGAACATGGAGTCAACGGCTCAGTGACAGAGAACCGCTCCAGCTGACAACCACAGTGTGAGTAACCAGATCTCAGAGGCGGTTCTAACACCCAGCTGCAAAAAAAAAAAAGTCTGCATTCAGTTGAAAGCAGAGAAAACATAGGCTCATGATTCATGGGTCATTTCAGTGGGTATGTTGGGTATCAATTTCCAACCTAATCCTTGGAACTAGAAAAGGGCAGATCTTTTAAGACTCCCTGGGACAAAAAAAAAAAAAGGCGCTTTTCTCAGACCCTTTATGAGCCAACTACACAAGGTAGATATGGAAGCCCTGTTCTCATGGTCAAAGCCCACAGCCTCTGATATGCAAGGACCCAAAGTCCTTGCTGAACCATCATCATTTATGTGTGTATAGTTGTTTGAATGTCGTCTCTCTCCCCATCAGATTGGGAGTTCCTGGAGTTCAGAGACCATGTGTTCAGAGACCTTTCTTTTTATTTCCACCACTCAGCAGAGTACCTGAGATGTAGTAAGGACTTAGAGAATGATTATTGACTGATGGACTGACTGACATTTGTAGGAGGCTTTATAGTTTGCCAAGCACCCTCCTCCCAACCACTCTGAGGTAGTCAGTGAAATCATCTGAATCTAGCCTTCAAGGCTCAACGCAGTTTGGCTCTTCTGCCCTCTCCCAGCTCTGTATGCTACACATTATTCCTCAAATGGAGTCTTGCCTCTTTTCAGCTCGAACTGAGGAAGTCTTCCCATCTTCAAGGCTGAGCACAAATGTCACTGCCTCTATCAAGGTTCCCCTGACTACCCAAGGTGAAATTGATTTCTCTCCAATGAATTTCTCCTGGCACTTTGCTTTAACCTCCTCTTTGCATAGATCTCACTCTCCCTAGTATCAATCATGTACATCGCTTTGCCTTCCTTTAGACTGTGTTCACCTTGAGAACAGGTATTGCATTTTATCTATTTGGAAGCCTAGTGTTTTGCACAATTCTTCACACACCATGAGTGGCATCTTGGAATAGTGGCCAGAGAGCTGATCTCAGAGTTAAAATGACCTGGATTCAAGTCCTGCTGCCTCTGAATCATTCTGGCTATGTGACTCTGGATGGGTAGTGTAACCTCTTAGGGCTTCAGGTAACTCTCTAAGACTACAAATTGCAATGATAAAAGGAGTTTCCTCACCTGAAATTCCATATGTCAATAAAGTCATATGTTCATTCCCCACCAGACTCTACCAGATCTTGGGGATCATCAGGGCTCTGTCTGATAGATGAACTTTGTGCTGACCTACTTCATTTACTGACCATCTCCAAACCCTGTCATCTACTCTCAAACCTTCACCCTCACCTTCTTGCCACCAGAAACTTGGGTCTGTTCCACCTCTAGAAGACCTGAACTCTAGATTGAGGTTCTGCTTTATCTAACTGAGAGCCAGACAATCTTCTGACTCTAAAAGCTTTCCAAGTTTCTTTGAATGCATTGTCTTTCTTCATTAGAATGGCAGCTCCCTGGGGGGAGAGCTTTTCTTACTTGAATTTGTGTTCCCAATGCTTAGCACATATTCTTCGGCATATAATAAGTACGTAATTAAGTGTCTATCTGTTTAGATATCTATATCTATCTGCAGATATTATTGGTTTTTTATTAATGAATAAGTTATCCATATTTTATAAAGAAGGAAAAGACTCAGAAAGATGAAAAGACATGATGAAGTGGTCACATAATTAATAGGAATCAGACCTTACACTTGAATCCAGGTCTTCTGATATCAAGTTCAGGACTCTTTCAACAATAACATAGTTCTAAAGGGCGTGTGCCAGAGAAAAGTACTAAAGGAAGAACCAAGAACCAAAGGAGCACAGGGTTATAAGTTTATAGATTTAGAATTATAAGACCTGTCAGAGGCCATTTGGTCCAATTCATTCATTTTGTATATGTGGGAAAAGAGGCCCATAGAAGTTAAGTGATGACCTTCACTCAAGGTCAGCTTGTAGTAATTAGGTAATTCACAGAGAGATATGAAGTGGACAGGCTTGGTCATGGTCCACTAAAATATCAAAGTTCCATTACACAGGACCTCATATCAAACTCTTCATTAACATTTAGATTTCAGTCCCTTAAAATCTGAGGCATTTTTTTCCATATAAATTGTTGAGATACGTCTTCCCTTTTAAAGTCGATTTTTAAAATCCAAATTAAAACTTTACATTTATCCACACTAAATGTCATTTTATTTGATTCTGTCCATTGTTCTAGCTTACAGAGATTTTTTTGGATACAGTTTGTGTCAACCAGGACATTAGCTATCCCTGCCAGCTTCATCTCATCTGCAAATTTGGCAAGCATTCCACAGATGCTTTCTCTATGTCATATATAAGCAGTGGTGGGATTCTGCCGCTTCGCACCAATTTGGTAGAACTGATACCTAATTTTAGGTTGAGTTCAGGGAACCGGTTATTAGTGGGGGCGGGCCTGTGCCCACCACATCAGCAGCAGGGGCAGCACCTCAGCTCGGTTCCGTGGAGAACTGGTTGTTAATTCATTTGAATCCCACCACTGTTTGTGAGAATGTTGAAGACCACAAGTCTGAGGATGCATCCCTGGAGCACTTTGCTATATATCTCCCTCCAAGTTAAAATCTACATATTGATCACTACTTTTAGGGACAGGTCATTCAACTAGCCTTGAAAGAATGGGCACTTTCTTTCTCTCTCTCTCTCTCTCTCTCTCTCTCTCTCTCTCTCTCTCTCTTTCTCTCTCTCTCTCCCCTCCATATAAATACATGCATGTTTACATGTATATTGCTGTCATTTTATGAGACATATATGTATATTATGTCATTTTATGCATCCTGTGGCATCTCCAGTTTTCCTGATCTTTATCTGGCCACTGGACCCAGATGGCTCTGGAGGAGAAAGTCAGACTGGTAACTTTTCACAGCCCTCCCTCACTTAAATCCAATTCACTTGCAAGTCATGGCAACATCTTCCTGCTGTCATGGTCCTCTTTGAGAAAGAAGAACAAATCACAACCACGTGAGGTACTTCTATGGAATCAAAGAGTATGTATGAATTTAACTTTAATCTGTGAGATAAACTATAAAGGATACAGAGAGAAAAAAGGTGAGGAAAAAACTTCTTTCTTGCTAGAACTGTCAACTTGTACTTCATGAAGAAATGTTATAAAGAAAACCTTAGGAGAAGTGAATGTGGAGAGAGACTATTACAAGTGACGGCTTGAGAGAAGCTGACGACTATGCTTTCGATCATCAATACAGATAACCAGACAGAGAAAGAAGATGGAGATTTTTTTTCAAATTTATTTAACAATGATAAATTTTGCCTTACAAGGAGGACAGAGAGGATTCTTATAAAGAAGAATTTGCTATCCTCAATGTATTAAATGGTGTGGGACTTTTCAGAAGTGAAATCATTACAATTGAAATCAGCTCTGGTGGTTCCTACTGTGAACTCTCTCAGACTTAAAGTAAATAATTATCCATGTCATGTTTTTTTTTATTGTTGACCTCATTATTTATATATTGTAAATTCAGTAACTTTAGGAGATTAAAGATAAAAACTGATATAATTACATACAATTGAAACAGTAGGTTTCTCTGATTTACTAAATAAATAATGTTATGTAATGATGTTGGAGCATAGTTCTCATCACAAAAGGACTACATGTTTCTATGTCTGGATATACGTGTGTGTTGGCAGCAAGAAGTGTCCTAGCCATCCTGAAATGGAACTTTGAAGACATTTTTTTTCACTGAAGCAATGACATAAATGGTGGTTGTGTCCTAGCATTCTATACTTCAAACTCTTCCACAACTGGGCTCTATGACCTTCTGTTGTTATTTGACCTCCATGGACCTAATCCCCATAGAAAATGCTTATACCAGAAGTGCCCTAAGTGTATCGCAGGATAACAATACTAGCACCATTTTTCTATAAATCCTTTGTAAGGAAGCTACTTTGAAATCAATCAACAAGTTTTTTATTAAGAGTTTACAGCTTCTGGGCTGTTTGAGTACAAAGGAAAACAAAACAAAACAAAACAAAGAGTCAGTCAGTTCAAGGGTCTCAAATCCTAAAGGATACAGGCATGTGTTTAGGTACATCCGTGATATGTGCAAAGTAGATTTGAGGAAGCATTAGGAATAAAGAAACTAGCCTTTGGGAAGGTAAGAGAGCCAGGAAGGGCCTCCGGCTGAAGATGGCACTAGAATTGAGTTTCGAGGGAAGGCAAAGATTTTAACAGATAGCGGTGAAAACGTTCTACAAGCAGAAAAGCACTAGGTAAAACTTAAAACAAAATTTAGCTCATTGCTTCTGTAAAAACATAATTGTAACTAAAAGAACATTACAGGAGGTCGTTTTCTACAGCTACAATCTTCCCTTCTTTAAATTTTCCTAGATCATGTTGCAGAGAAGGAGCACTCCTTTGCTCTAATCAAATTCAACTTACCGTAGTTATGCATTCCACCCTCCTGAGTAGATTATCAGCTCTTTGAGGTCAAGGCTTTTGTCCCTTTTTAAAAAAAAAAATTTTGTATTCTTAACTCTAAGCACCGTATGTTCCACAGAAAGAGTAATTAATAGAATTTAAATTTTAATATAAACCAGGTTCAAGGATTTAAGTGGGAAAAGCCTAGAGTAGAGTCTCACAGTGGACAATAAACATTCGCTGATTTGAGTTGAGTTGAATTGAGTCCCTGGAAGATATACCTCCAGGTTACCAAAATTCAGACCAAAAAAAGTATTTTTTAGAGATGCAGAATATAATAGAGCTTTTGGGTGTAAGGTTAGACTTTAGATAAATGACTAAGTTTCAGGTTTGGAGAAATGACACATCAGGTCATCAGAGGAATCCCTGAGGTTTTTAACTGACTGCCAGAAGAGAAGGAGAAAAGTAGATAGAGGAAGAGGGGAATATCTGGCTCAAGACCAAGGAGAGACTTCAGGGAAATCCCAGAAGGGAGCTATAAAGAGAGGCTAATTATTTGCTCCCTAAAAATATCCTAATGACTGGTGTAGGATCTAACTAGGTCTGTGGGCTTCTTGCAGATGAATTTAGCCAATGCTGTTGTTGTTTTTTTTTAATAGGAATTTCTATATCTAGGTAAGGTATGATTCATCTCCCAAGAGAACAGAGCAAAGGGAAAATGATGAACCTGAGGAAGTGGTTCTAAAACTTTTTTGGTTCATAGCACAATACGCTTTATTGGGAGGAATCAAGGTAAACTAAATGTTTAATTTAGCAACAAAAATGCATTCCAAGGCAAACAGGCTTCAGGACCTATTTGCTGGACCTTGGAATTCCTGTCTCTCCTTCCCTTTTACCACCTGCTCACCTCATCTTTCTTTACTTCCCCAAAATTTTTAATAGAGGAGATAGCTTTTCACTTCCAATGATAGGACTATCATTATGACCATCTTGAAACCAAGCTGGAAAGAGAAGGCAGCCAATTGCAGCTAGGAACATGGGTGAAGGAATGTAGAAGTGTTGGATGTGAGGTGTAGGGGAAAGTTTAATAGCACAGATAGGGAAACCTGCCCATAGTATTTCCTGTGGTTTACAGGTTTCATAAGACACTTCATTATGCCATCCCTTGACTTAGTTATTATAGTAGGGCTTAGTTATTTTGGGAAAAAAGTATTTTGGTCAAGACAACTTAATATGAGTTATACTTACACATTTGTTCTCATAATCTTTTTTTTAAGAGAGAATTTAAATGAATCAGAACATCTGGGTTCCAGTCTCAACTCTTCCACTCACTAATTGCCTGATATATCCGAGTCTTTGTTTTTTCATCTGTGAAATGGAAATATTATGTGCCTTAACTACTTCAAAGGGTTGTTTTGAAGACTGGATGATAATATGAATATGAAAGCATTTTTAAAGCTATAAAAAGTATACAAATACAAAGTTTGGTTATGATTATCCTTCTGTGAAATATTTCACCCTACTCCAATGACTCAAATGTCACTTCCTTCATGAAACTTTCTTGATATTGACATGGCTACCTTTTCACATATACACTACCTTTGTGTATATGTCCTACCTTTGTGCATGTTTTTTTTAAAGAGAAATTTTTGATTGTATTTTTCTTTTCAGTCTAGCCAATTGAAAATAACCTATTTTTCTCTTCATTTTTTGTATTTCTTTTATGACACTTGGCCCATCTGACCTTGAAATATGGCTATTTTTGTGCATGTCTCATCCCTTCCACTAAACCATAAGTCTAATGAGAACAAAGACTCTGCCTAACTTTCTTTGCCTAGCACTAGGCCTTAATCACAAAAAGAGTATTTGTAAGAATAAATCCACCTTTTTCAAAATGAGTAATAGGTAACCACTCACACATACCTAGTAAATTAATTAAATTAATTGGTGATGAAATTGAGAATCAGAGAAGTTAATCAACCACAGTCACACAGGCAGTGTCAGCTCATCACTCTTTCCAATTGGTCAAGAATGAGTGGATGAATGGATGGTTGGATGGATGGATGGATGGATGGATGGATGGATGGATGATGAACAGATGGATGATTGTTGCTGTTGTCACTGAAATTCTTCATGGTGAATTTTGATTGAAATACTCTGAATAAAATTGCAATCACAGTTAATGGGAGGGGCAATAAAAAGAAAGGGCTAGAATATAACCAAGGAAGGAGCATATCATATTTCATGTGCTCTGAAACAAACTTGGCAAAGCTTATCCCAAAACACCGCCAACCTGTTTTTAGAGAGGCTGAACTGAATTTTATTGAGAACTTAGACTAATTGTCTTTTATCTTTTTCCAATTTCAATTTTGTATTTGGATAGGTACTGGGGGCCCCTGATCCTCAATTAACAACAAAAAGTACCTTCATCAAGAGAATTAAGGAGCAATTATGAGGTAAGTAATGTTCATTTTGATTTTTTAGGTGAACCATAGATGGCAGTGGAATTGGCTTGGGGAGAATCGTATTATTGTTTAGCAGAGGGATTCTTAACCTGGGATCTGTGAACATTAAAAAATTGATAGCTATGTTTCAATATAATTGGTTTCCTTTCTACTCCGATGCATTTTGTTCATTTAAAGATTAATTATCCTTAGAAGGAGTCCATAAGTTTTGCCAGATTGCCAAAAGGTTAAGGACCCCTGGTTTAGAATTTTCTCATGAAATCATTTCTGTGAATAGCTTCCATGATTGACATCTGTGACAGCGGTACTGATTTTTAAAACACAGACCAGACCTCGCCGTTATAAATAATTATTGTTCCCTTCAAGTAGTGACCTTGGGAGGTACTTTTTCCTATAATGCTCCATCTGCCCAGAAAATCTTTGAAACTCTTCTTTAGTAACTGTCTTTCAGGATTTCATTTCTCATTCTTAAAATGAGGGCTTTGAACTAGATGATTGCTAACATCCGTTTTAGCTCTAACATTCTACCCTCCATTCTGAAGATTTGTCCATCTCTGGAATTCCATGTTGTATGTTCTAATGTCTCTTCCAACTTTGTTGTTCTATATTCTAAGGCTTGTATCATTAGCATTCTATAGTCTCTATCCTAGGATCTCTTCCATTTCTTGCATTCTTTGATCTATGTTCTAAGGTGCCTTCTAGCTATGGCATTCTATAGTCTATGTTCTAAGGATCTTTCCAATTCTAATAGTCTATGGCATATGTTCTGAAATCTCTTCTGGCTCTGATATTTCACATAGCGAATGTCTGCCTGGTTCCCACATACTTTGTTGTCTATTGTAGTTCTAAGATTTCATCCACCTCTGATACCCCTTGTGCTATATTCTAAAGTCTTCTTTATCTCTAACTTTTTATATTCCATTTCCTGAGGTTTCTTCCAGCTATGGCTTGATTTTGGGAAAGAAATATAAAATAGTCAAAAGCCCCTCTGGAACCAAGTCTGGTGAGTAAAATGGGTCGAGATATATGAGTCTTTACTCTAAAACATATGTTGACCATCAAATAGTGATGGTGCTGTTCCTGAGTGGCTGTTAAACTGGTTCTGAAGGTCATTCCCAGAGAAACATTCTAAAAGTGTTCAGCGCAGTGACAACATTCTTAGAGAAGAGACTACGCCAAGGTGACACTCTGAAAGGCTTAACAACCATAGGGATAGGTAAATTTTGGGTTTATATATGTGCATGCGTGCATGGTTGCTTTGAGGTTTCATCACAGCCACATCATGTTTTCCACATCTCCAAAACAATAGGAAAACTTTTCTTCATTAGTTCACACATCTCTCTACAGAAATTTGACACCAATAAAACTTTCTTATCTACAACAAAGAGACAAGTAGGCAAAGTGGATACTTAGCTGTTCTATTTGAACATTTATATGGATGCTTAACTAAAAAAGGAATACTAAAGTCAGTTATGTCATCTAAAATGACCTTGGCTAAATAATGGAATGAAAACACAAGAATACATTTTATGCATGCAAGCTAGTCTGGATTCCTTTCTAATTTAACTCTATGAAATACAAAAATGTGTTCCAAGTCAAATACTAGGAAATATCTCTTTCCAATCCCCATCTACTCTGTGCTATTTTCTCAGTGGATGATGGGAAACATTTCCATGGGGGTCATGAACTCTGAAATTCAAATACATTCACTGCTGTTCATTTTCCCAGGAATAAGAAAGAGAGGAGACTAGAAGATGGAAAATAGACACTTAGTTAAGCAAGGGATTGGGAAGTTCCATTCATCATCCTCTCCCTCCATCTCTAGATGCAACAATCAGCCTCCATATTTTAAGCACATTGAAGAAAGGGAAGACATAGATAAATAATAGAGACCTTGTTTCAGTCACCAGTTGCAACCTCTGCAAGTATTTGGGGGTATTTTTTACCCTCTCACCTTCTTTCCTCTGGTGATCTACTGGTGAGAATGGTGAGAATGACAAGAGATAGAGAAACAACTATCATGGCTCCCTAATTCCTACTGCAGTAGGAAAGTCCTTGGATCCACACCTGGCTCTGATGCTACTTCAATAAGTAAGACCTTGGTCAACCCACTTCATTTATGGCCTCAGGGGGCTTGATTTCATTATCTTTAATCTATTAAGTTTATTCAGCTTTGAGGCTGTACATTCAAAGTTCTAAGACCCGTTTCAGCTTGGACACTCTAGAATCATGCTACTTATAAAGTCCTTTCTTGGAACTGGAAGCCTTCTCTAATCTGACCACTCCCTTTTTATTTTCCAATACTTCCCAACAAGCATCCTTCATTCTCATTAGGCTAATAGCCCCATTGCTCACTCCATTCTGCTTCAGTCTCCCTGCTTCCAAACTTTTATTAACAGTCTTCTCATTCCAAATACTTTTCTGACTTGGCTTTTCCAATTCATTGCCTATATACCCTTTAAGCCTCAAGTATAACATATGAAATCGCTCATCAAAATGGAAGTATGATATACTCAAAGTATAATATATTCCATGATGATTCTAGTCCACATTGTTCTTCCCTTCTCAGAACATCCACTCACATTAGCCAACCTTAACACACAATATTATGCTTATTTGTATAATATCAAGTAATGAGGGAGTGAGGGAGTCTCACAAGCATTAGATTTGGAGACAGAAAACCTGGGTTTTCAGATCTGCTATTTCCTAATGTGGCCTTGGGTAGATCACTTTGCTTCTTAAGGACCTTATTTTCTGTTCTAAAATTAAACAATTAACCTTAATGGTATCTAGGCTCCCTCTCAGCTCTATTTTTTTTTCTTATGACTAGTGTACAAACCATTGAAAAACTATGCCTGTTGCCTAGAGTCAACCTAGCTAAGTGCTATAAGCAATGAGGATTTTTTTCCCATCACAGCTATTCATTGGGACCATCTATAAAGGTATGAAGAACTTGGCATTTGCACTAATGGAAGGAGCACCTATACTTAGATATCATGGATTGTAGAAGGAGTGAAATCTATAGTGACTTGTATTTATGCAATATGATCTCCTGTACGTTCATTTTTCACCTTCAGTTAGATGGTGTATTCCTTGAGAACAGGTATCCTTGACAGTACCTAGTATAGTGACTTGTATTAGAAGGCCTAGTATCATTGGATGTGATTTCTTATGTGTTCATTTTTCACCTTCAGTTAGAGAAAATGTTCCTTGAGGCAAGGACTATGCACTTGATAGAGCCTAGTATAGAGCTGACCACATAGCAAAACACATGATGGAAAGGAATCAGATTCAAACTGAAGAATACATATGTAGACAATTGAGAACTATGTATTCAATCAAACTGAAAGACTGATGGATTAAACAGTAGTACATTGGGGCTTTATTTTACTTCTCCTATGGCCTCAGACATTCCCTGACCTATGAACTTGAAAATTCCATTTCAGGTAGAAAGAGGTAACTTGGTATGGCAGAAAGAATATTGGACTGGGAGACAGAGGGTCTAGATATTGATCCACACACTACCTGTGTCCCCAGGCCCAAATCATTTTTCTCATCTGTAAAAATGAGGAAGATTGGGCTAAATTACCTTGAAGGTCCTATGATAGCTGTAGGTTATATCCTTATGAATACCACAACATTAGCATCTCTCAAAGAAAACACGTCATTTCCATTGTTTCCCTTATTCATAAGTTCTGGAGACTTACTTGGAGTTGTAATCAGTTATTGTTTTCATGGATGAGATGATTCTCCTGATAACTGCAAAAGGCTTTTGAGTGAATATATTAGAACTACAGTTTAAGGTTAAAGACACTTGGAGTTTTATCAAAGTAATATGGAAATGTGCTGGACCAACACATCTTCCATTTTGACAAGCGATTTTGGTTGAAACCGTCAAGGACAATTACCACTTTGGCCAGGCAATGATGTGACCCTTCAGAGAGAAGTGATCCCTTGTGGTTAGCAGCTGTAATATATGGTACTGCTTCATTTAACTTCAAATATCATAAGAGTATAGATTGGGTTCAAAAAACTAGTCATGACTTTCAGTTAAAACACAAGGATGAACAGGCAAATTATCACCCATTTGTTCTACATGGACAAATGGAAGTCATAGTCCCACTATAAAACATAGTCTTGACAACTATTTAAAATGGCCAAGAGCTTCAGAAATTATCTGTAGTCTAGCATAGCAATGAAAGAACTGGATACGAGCTGGAGGATCGGGGTTCAATGACGACAATGCAAGCTTTTATGATTATGCTTCAGGTTAGAGATGCGCATCATTTCCGTTTCCCCACACAACCGTGAAAGTTCACTCTCATTGAGTATCCGCATGCCATGTTAAAGCTCTAGGACTAGACCAGAGACAGAACAATAGCAGATTAACTCCAATCCCCCATTGTCTTCCCCAGGGCTGGCAAATTAACAAGTCTCTAGACTCATTATCACATTTGTCCTGGTTTATTGCCTCCTACCTGGTCTCCCTGCCTCCGGTCTTTCCCATTTCCAATCCATCCTCCACATGGCTACCAAAATAATATTCCCAAAGCACATCTCATCACAGCTCTCCCTTGTGAAAAGAGCTCCAGTGATTCCTGGTTGCCTCTAGGATCAAGTGAAAATTCTTATATTTGTTATTTAAAACCCTTCACAATCTGGCTCCAGTTTACTTTTCTAGATTTATTGTGCATGCCTTCCCTTCACGTTAAGACCTACACTGACCTACCTGCTGTCCCTTTCATCCAAGATTCCATCTCCTACCTCCATGCCTTTTATACTGGCTGTATCCTATCCTGAAATGCATTCTACCATCCCCTCCTCCACCTCTTAAAATCTCTAGCATCTTTCAAAGCTCAGCTCAATCAGGTAAAGACCTTTCATGAAGGTCATAGCTACTAGCGTCTCCTCCTAGAAATGACCTTGTATTTACTCTGTATCTATAGGATCATAAATTTACAGATCTGGAAGGGACCTTTATTTGGTCCAACCTCTCTTTTTACATTTGAAGAAACTGAGGCCAATAGACTTTCACAAGGTCATTCAGGCATTAAGTAGTAGAGTAGGGAACCGAACCCATGTCCTATCCAAGTATAGCAGTACTCTTTCCTTACGTGTGTACATGGTTTGCCCCCATAGAATGTAGACTCCTAGAGGTCAGGGTCTGCTTTACTTTTGCCTTAGTATTCTTAGAATCTAGCATTGTGCCTGACATGTTGTTGTTCAGTCATCTCAGTTGTGTCTGACTTTTTGTGACCCCGTTTGGAATTTTCTTGGCAAAGATACTGGAGTGGCTTGCCACTTCCTTCTCCAGTTCATTTTACAGATGAGAAAACTGAGGTAAACAGTAAATACGCATCTAGTAAGTGTCTGAAGCCAGATCAGTCTTCCTGACTTCAGCCCTGGCACTCTAACCACTGCACTGCCTGCCTGACATCTAGAGACATTCAATAAATGCTTGTGGATTGGTTGATTGATCTGTCAAATGGTACCCTTTGCTTATACTAGTAGAAAAATATGGAACTCTTTGGTCTTATAGCCCAGCATGCAGAACTTCAGGCAGACATTGACTAAAGTATCACCTAAACCTACTCCTAGAATCTCATGGGGCGATAAGTCTTCAAGTTGGGGGTGGGGGAGGTGAGAAGGAGTTAGGAAGGATGAACCTGACATAAAGATAAAGTATACACCTGCCTAAGTGATTTGATTTGACTGGCAGGGTCAAAATGGAACCCCCCAAAACATCTCATAGGACATATGATTTGAAGATAGCTAGTGGATCCAGTGAATCTGGGTGTAGGGAGGAAATGAAGTAAAGAGGTATATTGGGAAAGACATTTGATCTGAAGGCAGAAGACCCAAATGGGGACTTGCCAGAAAACAGTGAGTGAGTGGGAGGCAATGCCATACAAGGACTAGTCAAAGGACCTAGGGATGTTTGGCCCAGAGAGAAGAAATCTTCCCGCACATAAGGAGAACATCGGCACTGTCTCAAGTATTTTTAAAGACTGTCTCATGGAAGATTTATTGGATTTATTCAGCTTGTACCCAGTGAATTGAAGTTATAGGAAATATGTAGATATAATATGGAAAAATTGTGAACAAGGAGGACTCTCAAAAAGTAGAAGGATCAGTGTTAGAAGACAGTGAGTGTTCTATAACTGTGTATCTTCAAATTAAAAATGGATGACCCCGTACGAATGGTGGCCAAGAGAATGATGGCCTCTGAGAACCCTTCCAACGATGAGCTTCTCTGATTCTTTCATTCTAGCCCAAATGCCTCATTTTGTAGATTAAAAATGAATAAACGAAAGCAAACAAAATTAAAACAAAAAACATAGTCCCAGAGAGTCTCGGATTTGCCTAAAGCTCAAGAATCAGGAAGCACTTGAAGGGTAGGTCTTCTTCTTCTAATACCAGTGCCCTTTATGCTAGTGTACAGCACTATTAGCAGATTTCTGTGTATTTACTCAGTCCCATACCAAGTGACTTCAGGGCCAGCTTCTCACCATGTCAACTACAGCCTGGAACAGATGTATTTGAAAAGCTTTAGGAATATTTACAAGAGCAGATCATTATTTCCTAACATTTGTATTCATTTCTGTGAGCTGTTGGCTTATTTCTGGATATTAATTTAAATCTGCTGCTAATTTTAATTAGAGGTAGAATTTAATGATGCTGAGTCAATTTCTGCCTTTTTTTAAGGAAAGAATGTTAAGTTCAGCAATCCAGGATTAAAAGTATCTCTATTTATTCCAGGTCAGGAGTAGGGATTAATATTTGCATAGGGAATACAGTAGTGCCTGGCAATGCCTTTTTAAATTAATTAAAAATGTTTTAAATTTTTTAATGGGTTATTTACTGAGATCACACTAAAGCGGAGGACTACACTAAGTCACATTGTAGTAGAAGTCCTCAGCATTTAGGTATTCAAAAGTTTCTAGTTCGATCCCACCCAAATTTCCATCCATTCATTCTTCATTTCTTCCTAACTCTTTGGCTAAGGCCAGCAGGGGAAGGAGATATTTAGGGAAATCTTGTTGATTTCCAGCTAATGAGATGATACTTCTACCCTCTCAGCAGATGAAAATGGATTCCAGTCCTGAGCTATGTCTAGGCTTAGCAGTATTCAGAGAATTACATCATCTCACAGGGGAAGGGAAGGGAATAAGAATTTAAACAGCACCTACTGTGTGTCAGTCACTGTGCTAAGTGCTTCCCAATTACTATCTCACTTGATCCTCACAACTCTCTGTTATTATCACCATTTTACAGTTGGAGAAATGGAGACAAACCAATGACTTGCCCAGGAACATACAGTTGGTTAATGTCCAAGGCTAGACTCAGGTCTTCCTGACTCCAGGCCCAGTGCTTTATGCACTGTGCCACCTGGGTGCCATTTTGCAATCAGGAATGGCCCCAGTTGAACCCCTAACTGAACAAGAATCCCCACTGTGTCACCCTGTACCAGTGACCTGCTGGGAGACCTGTAGTAATGGGTTGACCAATATCTCCTGAGTCAGGCCATCATTTCATTTTTACATAGCTCTAATTGGTAGGAAGTTGTTTCTTTACATTGAGCTAAAATCATTCTTTCTGTAACTTGATGCTTCTTCAAATACAACACATCACAATCCTTCAAATAAGCAAAGGCAATGACCATAACCCCTCCCCATCCCCAAACCCATTCTTCTCTGTTTTAGGCTAATTATCTCTACAAAACGGAGTCCTTAATAATAGTAGCTAACATTTTTGTAGTGCCTTAGGGTTTACAAAGCACCGCACATAACTTATCTCATTTGGTTCTCACCATAACCCTACAAATCGGTGATAGTACTATCCCCATTTTACGGATGAGGAGACTGAGTCTGAGAAACATTAAATGATTTGTCTAGGAACACAGCTAGTAAGTGTCTGAGGCCAGTTTTGAACCCAAAGGTCTTCCTGTCTTCCAGTGCTCTATGCATTTTACCATCCGTGTGTCCTTGAATGGCATTGCCCAGGGCCATTGGTTTTTGAAAGGATGCATTGATTCCACAAATTGAAATTGGCAAACAATAACAGCCCAACAGCCTGATGAGATAAAGAAAGAAAAAACTATAAAAATAATATATCAAAGCTGAGGAAAAAACAGTACCCTGGGGCAATAGAGTATTGGGAACAAAGTTTCCTTCAAAATCCATTGAAGGGAATAGTATAATAATTGATGTTCAGAAGCTGATCTTGAGTCATACAGAAAACTTAAATTATGTCTCTTTCTACTCTTAACAAGGCAAGGAAGTAAAATACACTTTTACAAAGATTTCTATCCAATACAACTACTTTTTTTAAAAGTGGGACATTTAAAGGGCTAAAGCTTCATTTAGCTGGAAATTTTCTTTTATGGAATAGATTAGCTTCAATCCACTATTATTGTAAGTTTCAACAAAGAAGGACAACATCCTGAGATGGTACAAAAAGTGCTTAGGTTGTACTCCTGACTGTGTTATTACTTAATGGTATGAGCTTAGGCAAAGACAGAGCCATGTATAATGATTTTGGCACCAGGGGCAAGCATCGTAAAGAATGCCTGGGAAAGTGGCATTTAGATCAACGTAGTTCATGATTTGAAAATAATACAAAAAATAATTAAGAAAAAAATCAGTTCAATGGAGGGAGATTGCCCAGGACAGTGATGTGTAGAGAAAATTGGAACCTCAGGAAGCTAGCCCTTGTAGATAAATACCGCAAAGCCAGTGCTGGGAAACTGGGGTGAGAGAGAGAGGTCTGAAATTGGATACAGTGGAAATCACAGCCCACAGGGTAAGGATGGGAGTATGAATGTGAGAGAAAGAAGCCTTACCATCCTAGAATTTCCCTATTTTATCACATTATTTTTGCTAATTAAGTCCTAAGATATATTATTTCTAGTTGCCAAAGGAATACAAGGACCATGGAAACCTAAATGTAATAAATTGTAAAATTGCACAATATTTTAAAGTCATTATTTTAAATGACA
This sequence comes from Phalanger gymnotis, assembly GCA_028646595.1. Taxonomy (NCBI): domain Eukaryota; kingdom Metazoa; phylum Chordata; class Mammalia; order Diprotodontia; family Phalangeridae; genus Phalanger; species Phalanger gymnotis. Next base: position 399,666,511 of record CM053623.1, read on the forward strand.
GCTCTGGGCAAATCACATCAGAAGCCTCAGTCGTCTCATCCATAAAATGAGGGTGTTGGATGAGGTGACATAGAAAACCCCTCCAGCCCTGATATTTTATGTTCTGCGGTCTAAGGCCCTTCGAGTGCTAACATTCTACGTTGCAAAGTCCCTTTTAGCACTGAAATTCTGTGTCTTCTTTTCTAAAATCTCTCCTCATTTTAATATCCTTTCATTCTAGGAATAAGGACAGAGGTTGGGATTAGACCCTGCAGATCAGGACCTCTTCTCTTAGATGATTGCCTAGAGCGCTGAGATTTACCTCAGGCACATGACTTACCCAGGGTCACCCAGCTGATATGTGTTAAGGGGAGGATTTGAATCCATTTCTTCCTGGTTCTAAATCTGGCTCTCTATCCACTATGCCAGGTTATGCGTCTAGAAATTAAAAAAGTAAATGAGGTTTCTTTTTCCATCTAGTGCCAATTAATCAATTAATTGGCATGTATTGAATGCTTACTATGTCCCAGGGACCATGGTAAGTGATAAAGATACGAAGAGAGGCAAAACTACCCTTCAAGAAGCTTATACACTAATAGGGAGATAATATGTACGTGGCACAGCTGAGAGAGCGCCCAGCCTGGAAGACTCATCATCCTGAGTTCAAATCCAGCTTCAGACACTTACTACTTGTGTGACCCTGGGCAAGTCACTTAACATCCATTTGCCACAGTTTCCTTATCTGTAAAATGGGATAATAATAGAACCTACCTCCCAGGGTTTTTGTGAGGATCAAATAAGATAATAACTGACAAGTGCTTAGCTTAGTGCCTGGCACATAACAAGCACTATGTAAATGTTAGCTCTTACTATTATTATCACTACTACTACTACTACTATTACTACTACTACTACTACTACTATTACTACTACTACTGCTACTACTACTACTTCTATTACTAGATTGCTGTGAGAATCAAATGAAATAATTTGAAAGGCATACATCTAGCACATAGTAGGTACTATATAAATGTTTATTCCCATCTTCCTTCCCCTTTTCCTTCCCTTTTCTAAGATCTCTTCATTGTGAAATCAGAAGGTCTTTTCTCTATCCTCATCCTTCTCCATCTATCTGATATATTTGTCATTGCTGACATCTCTTGTCTCCTGGATTTCTCTCCTTTCTGGGTTTTCATGGCCATGCTATTTCCTGGTCCTTTTCCTACAGGTCTGACTGATCCTTCTCAATCTCCTTGGCTGGCTCATCATTCATAATGTGTCTTGTTTTCCAGGGTCTTCATGGGTTCCCTTCATCCTTCCCACACTCTCTCTTGGAAACCTCATCAACTTCCACAGTTTTAACTATAGCTCAGAGGTATATACCTCCAGCCCCAGGGTCTCCCCTGAGTCTTGTCCCTCATAACCAATTTTCTATTTTAAATTGGATGGTCTGGAGACTTCTGAAAACTCAGCTTGTCCAAAACTGAACTCATTATCTTTTCCCCAAACCTTCCCTCTTCAAAACTTTTATTTCTGTCAAATGTGCCACCATTCTTTCAATTTCCCGAGTTCATAATCTCAATACTATTCTTCATTCCTGTTCTCCCTAATCTCCTTTATCTTAATCATTGCCAAATCCTGCCATTTCCACCTCTACAAATACCTTCTGACCCCCTGTCTCTACTATCACATCTTGCTTGCTGGCTCAGGTCTTCATCACTTCTTGGCTAGATTATTACAATAGCCTCCTAATTGGCCTTCCTTCCTCAAATCTCTCTCATTATACCAACCCATCCTATCTATTGCTGTTGAAATAATTTTACTTGAGCATAGAACTAACCATGTGCCTCTTCTACTCAACCACTCCAGTGATTTCCCAATGTCTTTAGGATAAAATACAAACTCAATTCAGCTTTTAAAGCCAAATAGAACTTAGATCCAATCTATCTTTCCAGGCTCATTAGATATTATTCACACTTACATGCTGTGATCCAGTCAAACTGGTCCTTCTTTGCTCCTCACAATGGATACTCATCTCCCATCTCCATATACTGGCCATTCCGTATACATGAAAGGAATCCTTTTCTTACCTCCACCTCAAAAAGTCCTTCTCTCTGTTAAGGAAGCAGCTCAAGCATCGTCTTCGTCACAAAGTCTTTCCAAATCTCCCTTCCTAATAGTCCCCCTCTCCCTCTAAAAAGTACCTTGTATTTAATTACTTTGTATATATTTCTGTTTATATGTACATATTTTCTCCCCCATGAAAAACCAAGCCCCTTCTAAGTAGAGATCGTTTCATTCTTGGTACTTGATCTCTAGTACCTAACACATATTAGATGCTTCATAACTGCTTTTTGATTCATTGATTGAGTAGAAGAAAGGTAATCTTAGGAGGAGAAATCTAGTGGAATGGACTGGGGTGAACAGAAAAGCCTCCTGAAGAAACTAGTGTTTAGGCTGAGTGTTGAAAGAAGCCACAAATGACAAGAGCTGGTGAGGCATAGGGAAAGCACTCCAATCATGGGAGGGGAGCCAGTACAAAAACACAGATATAGGAGATGAAATATGGTGGACCATGCACTTCATGGAAGAGAGTAAAATATGAGAAGACTGGAAGAACGAGAAGGGGTCAGGTAATGGAGACACTTGCGTGCTAAATAGAGCAATCTATATTTGATCCTGGAGGTAAGAGGGAATCACTGGAGTTTACTGAGCAGATGAGGTAATATTTTTGGAGAGGGGGAAGGCAGGGCAATTGGGGTTAAGTGACTCACCCAAAGTCACACAGCTAGTAAGTATGTCAAGTGTCTGAGGTCGGATTTGAACTCAGGTCCTCCTGACTCCAGGGCCAGTGCTCTACTCACTGCGCCACCTAGCTGCCCCTTCAGTGATTTTTTTGCCTCTATCTTCTCCCTCTTGCAAGAATTGTAGCTGAGTCTACTGGAATATAAGCTCTATGAGGGCAGCAGTCATGCCTTATTGATATTTATTGTCTCTCCCCATGCCTAGCACAGTCTTTGCTTAATCAGTATTCCATAAATACTTCCTGAATGAATAATGACATTGAATGAAAGAATGAATGAAATCTCTTCCATGTTTAGCATAGGACCTGCTGAGAAAATTGGGATATTTTTCCATAATTATCTATTCTTCCCATGTAAGAGCACTACTGAAAGCTCTGTTTCAAACTTTTGAAGAGGGCGAAATAAAAGCCAAAAACAGGCTATATGATGACAGTCTGTATCATGAGTCTGATCTTCCACACAGGATAACATAGGCTGACAAAAAACTCAGAGAATTCAAGAACATTTCTTGTCAGCATCAGGCAGCTTTTTCAATGTTTGAATAATCTTGTTTATCCCCATCTCATGATTTCTAGTTTCACCTGAACCAGCTGGCTAATGGAAATAACGTCAGCCTTCTGCCTTTCACTAGTCAGATATTTAGCACATAAAAGGGCTTCTAGTCACCCCATGGTTGTTGTTCCTCTGAGACAGAGTGTTTGCACAACAGTGAAGAATTGGCCCAGAATTCCAACAGCCTTTTAGTGCTACCATCCCTGACAAATATACAAATATGTCTTTATCCATTTACCTAAAACTGAAGGCTGTTTACAAGGAATTTATAATCAGTTTCAGAAATTATGGGGAAAATCTTAGGAAATAACATGAGGTATTTACATCTTCCAAACTAACTGCCAAGCTTGGATTGTTTTTTAATGCCAAGGTTAAAATGAATCCTGTGTGAAGGACTTTTGGGGAGAAAGAATCAAAAGGGAAGGGAATTTTCTCAACCAGACACTACCTCACTAGGGAAAGAAAAAGAAAGAATTACATTCTATTTTCCAAGAAACAGCCAACTTAGAAAATAAACAACCTTTTAAAAAAAATTTAAGAATTTCTGATTGCCCAAAAGAGGCTAGGCTCTTGCCAAAATTATTTTCCCCATAATTTATAACTCACAACTACTCGGGAAGTTTCAACTCCTACATGGGGCTTCTTACAGCTTAAAGGGCAAGACTTCTGCTATCTAGAATGCCCTGGAAATAGAATCTTAATTCATTTACTTTTCTAGTTGATGCTGGTTTATCCAGACATTCCTTCTCCTTTTTCTCATGCTTGCTACTAAACTGTCTTTTAAGAGATGGAGAAGGGACATGGAATGTTTAGATGGTAGAAGAGAAGCTGGACATGAACATGATAGAGGAGGAAAGAATATGATAGCTATTGCCAAATATATCGATTGCTCATATCAAAGAGTCATTGGACTTATTCTATTTGGTTCCACTGAGCAGAATTAGGCCCAATTGAGAAGAGGCAAATTTTGGCTTAGTATATAGTGGAGAGCTTCCTTATGGTTTGAGTTATTCCAAAGAAGTCTGGGTGCTATGGGAGGAAGAGAGTTATGAATCACTGGAGGTCTTCAATTAGAGCCAGATGGTGCTGGAGAGAATTATTTATTCAGTAAGGGGTTGTTCTAGGTATCTTCTAAAGCCTTTTCCATTACAAATGTTTTGTGATTTTAAAATGCCCTCATCTTTTGTCTTACCTTAGTAAATCTAATGTAGTTATCAGCATTGGTGATGGGCAGAATGAAGGATGGCAAAAAATATGTTGGAAAATGGCTTCGTTTTGACAAAAAATAGAGGTCAAAGTATCATGATATATGGCCGTGAGAGTTCTCTCCGTGAAGAATAAAAAGAATCATGTCAGTAGACATGGTGAGCACCTAACAAAATCACACACACGCAAAAATGAAATTGACATCTTAAACAGGAAATTATTGGTTACTGATGCAGAAGTCATATCAGAATCACCCATCTCTGTAAAGTAAAACCATTGACTACTTACAGAGAAGGTGCAATTCAATATCAAGTTAAAAGAGGAAAAGATTAAAAGACAATGCAAGCAATGTTCAGAACTTCAAGGTGACTGGTTCAAATACCCAATGGTGCCGAAAAATGAGAAACGACAATAGGTAAAGATATTGACATTTCTTATCACGATTTCCTGAAAAACCTTAAAGAAACTCTAACAGTCATAACACTGAGAAGGCAATGAAAGGAGGAGAGGGTGGTAAATGGCCTTAGCCATCAAGAGCTCAATCCCCTTCACAAGCTGTGAGATGGAAGCCAAGGGCATCAGTAGTTTAGAATAAAAATATACTTGTAAGACCTAATGAAAGAGAATTGTAGATGATTCTGAGCAATATCAGCTAATAAGATAACCAAAAAGAAAACTCCATGGAAATGAAAACAGGTCTACAGAAACTTTGGTGTAAGAACTATATAAGACACGTCATCCCAAGAGCATTCATACAAAGAAAGAGTTGCAGGAGAACAACAGATAGATGAAAAATCAAACAGATTTATCAGTGTATCTATAGATGAAAAATGAAACAGATTTTTCAGTGTATCTATTTTCATCACCAACTATCTCAGATGTACAGAATTTGAAAATTCACTTAAGAATTTGAAAATTCACTTAAGAATTTGAAAATTCACTTTCATCCAAACTAAGTAGATGGCACAGAAATCTACCCTGAAAACAACATAATCTTGGAAGGGCTTGAGGGTTCCATTTACAGAAGATTTTGTGGAGAAGAAGCTATTAAATAATATACAAAACTAGGATTCTACGATTACTTTAAAAGACAATTAAGAGAACATAAATAACTACTGATCTAAATGCCAACTTTCTCATTTTTATAAATTTTTATGAAAATCCAAAGCATATATTAAAAGCATCCTTAATGCAAAGAGGAGAAAGAAACAGGTCAGTTTCCAACAGTTCTAACAATTCTAAACAAGCAATCCTCAATGCTACTTTACATGGTCATGGTTACTTGATTTGGAATAAAGATCTTATTGCATTTACTTTTTTATTATTGATTTTTAAAAAAAAAGAATATTTGGCTCAGTAGAGCCAAACATAGCCTTAAGGTCACTCATTCAACAAGGACTCTTTCATATAAGGTCATACAAGATTTCTGGATAAATAGGATAAATATTGGATATTCATATAGGATAAATAATGTAGCATAAATAAATAACATAGGATAAGCAACAGATAAATAGCACTTTTCAAAGATTATAACCTTCAACTGAAGCAAAAAAAAGAAATGTCCTTGCCCAAGTTTTTCAGCACTGTTGTGGATATTGTACTGTTTAGGCTCTAAGTGGGAGAAAAACAATCTAATATGGTTAGATCCTCCAGATCCTTCTATCCAAAAATTAGATTGTATTGATAGCATCAAACCCCAAAATATTACAGGGCTTCTGTATAATTTTTGATTTCATAAAAGAATTCAGTGAAGCCAACCATAAAGAAAAAAATGGAAAATGGAAAATGCTAATTTTCTAGACTATTTCTTGCATGCAGTCGGAAGTCCAATCCATTGAAATTAGGAAGTACCTTAGTGCACATAACTAGGAAAGGTCCTGCAAACACAGTGTGCCCTAGAATTACATTGGAAGAAGTGAGTTAGACTGAATTTGAGATATTAATACTTCAATCCCAACCTGTTAATCAATAAAAAAAAACCTATCTTTTCAACACCAATGTTCTCTTGGCCATGCTATACATTTATTAAGTCCTGGAAGACGACAATGCCTGAAGAATCAAAATACCAGTGTAGGTCTAATGATAATATATGGGCAAGTAGAAATAAGGATATCCCTGAAGAATTATATGATCAGAAAAGGATATGGGCTGCCCCTGCAGTGAGACTGAAGTACAACTGATTTTAAATAGATGCATGTTAAAAAAAAAAAAAAAACTAAGTGTATCTCCAATACACTGGGTGGATCTTCTACCAAAATCATATTGAGAAACATAAATATTATCTCTCCGAATAGAAAGTGCCCTTTTTGATTACAGAGATCATTCCAAGTTTGTCTTTATTTCCCCAGCTCTTAGCAGTATCTGGAGCATGGTAGGTGCACAATAATAAATGCTTGTGGATTGATTGATTAATAATGATTTTGGAGCTATAACTTAGACTGAAGAAGGGAATGACCATATCATGAGATCTAGGATACACTGAAATGTTAAAAACCACAATATTTATTCTTAATAGTTCTCTTTCCGATAAAACAGTAGTGAAGCCACTTTACTCACAAAAATCCCCACTATTTAAAGTTTTTACCATATATCAAACACCCAAAAATACCTTTTTACCCCAGTGTAAATTCAATGTATTATAGATCGTCTCTTGGGTCCTTGTTTAAAAAATATCTTGTGGCCTTCTCTGTAGCAATCTAACTTGAATAGGTTATTTTTCACTTTCAATGCACAGCTAGCCCATACCCTTTACTAATCACACATTTCCTCAAGAATATCCTAAATGCCACCTGTCCATGTCAGCATTGGAAATATGCTGATTCAGTCTTTTTGTGCTTACTGTGACTTTCCATCGCTCCATAGGTTGTCTGATATTTTGATTCTTTAGATGCTGTGGTGTTCCAGGATGTGTGGTATCTCATCACCAAGGCAACATCTGTGTCCAAAAGATGTGTTTTTATACTAATTAGCAGATTGGGGTTGTTAAAAGCACTGCACAATTTCCCAAACTCAGTCTAATTCATTTGCTTCCTCCTGTGTAATTCTGGGTCTAACTATGTTTGCTGAATCTGTCTTCAGTGTACACACTAAGTTACTTACTAATTCAATGGACTAGCTGTTCAACTGCATGCTATAGTCAGGAAAATTGGCATTTTTCATCCATTTGGTTTTTACAATGTGGATGGTTAAGTCAATTTGTGAAATTATGGATTATGAACAGACTCTCTAATATTTGGAGGTTTGATGGCACATCTGCAAGTAGGAGTAACCAGGGAATCTGACTATCCTAATGTATTTCTCTTCTATTTGAAGTTTTACTTAATTTGAACCTTGCTTCACTCAATTCAAACCTTGCCTTACTCAATTCTGTACTTCCCTTTGCAAGGAGGAAGCAAATAGAAAGGATTGTAGCATCCTGGTGTAATGTAACTTCACTTGATTTGGAGTCTTGGAACCAAGAAACCTGGATTGATTCATCTCTTGACTTCTCCTTCATCAAATCATCTCACCTCTCAGAACTCCGATACTCTCATTTATAGAATGGGGGTAATAATATTTATCCTATAATATATTATAGGGTTGTTAGGTGCATTCTTCCTCATCTCTGAAGCCTACTTTTTTGGTTCCTCTAACAAGGGACTTGTTTGTGCCTCCCTAAGTGACTTATCAGGTAATATTGCGTGTTATATATTTATATGCTCTAATCACCTCTTGGACTGTAAGCTCTGTGAGGGAAATATTATATCAAAATATTATATTATGTCAAAATGTTATATCCCCCCCCATACCTTAGCAATGACTCACACATAATAAGCCTTTAATGCATGTTTGGTGAATGAATGAATGGATAGATAGATTAATGATTAACTGAATGAATATAAATCACTTTGTAACTATGAAGTGCTACTTTTAACCTTTAAGTTGGGAATCCAATGAAGAAGAGAACCTCAACAGTTCTTAATGTCTAATTGGTGAGAAGATAAAAAGGAAAAGTGTTGAGAAGTAGATGGAGTTGGATTTCTTTCTTTCTTTTTTAGAAAACAGCAGCTCAGACAAAAGCTGAGGATAATTGTCATTTGCATCCAGGAGCTGGCTAGGATTTTCTAATTGCAAATCCCCAGTTCTTTGAGTGCAGGTGTTCCTGTTGTATTGTTTTGTTGTGGTGGTGGTTGTTTTATATTTGTAATTCTTCCCCATCTTATCTCCAATGCACAGTATATTATACATGCTAAGTGCTTTAAAAAACGCTTATTGGATTAAATTGGGCCAGAAATCTGATGCAAAAGTCATAGATAATAGAAAAAAAGGAGGAAAGCCTTCAAAAATGTTGGACACGGTGGATAGTACATTTTCTATTAATTTTTTAAACCTCATTCAGAAGCCCCCACGGAAAGGGTCCCCTGTTCAATGATCTTTGATTTCAAGCCGCCTGCTTCCAAATTAGTAATCAGATCCACAGAGAGTCGAGTATCTCATTTACAGTGAGTTTGAACAGGATGTTCTAGGAACCCATGAGAACGCACTATATTTGGGGTTTTTTAATAGAGCCAAGTAACAACCATGTGTTGATCTCCCCAACTGAAGAGAAAGCAAAAGGACAAAAAGATTGCTTCTCTTCTTTCTAGTGAATCAGCCTGAATGGTACGTTCCTTAAAAAAAATCAGAGACATACCTCAAGAGATCAATAAAGAAAATGATAATAATGCAAAGGAGCAGAGAGGAATCTGATGCTATGTAGGGAGAATGTAATCGTGTGAAATAGAGAAGAAGGGAAAGCAAGGGCTGCTGCCCCCAGTTGCACGATTGGTGATACACACGAGAGGGAAGCGATCCTGAGAGAAGGAAGCACCAGCATAGATTGTTAAATCCTGGGGTAGAAAAATGTAGGAGCACAGATGGGGTTTTCATCACTCCTACAATTTGAAGTTAAGAACTTCAGAAGAGAAAGGCAGATAGGAGGAGGGAACAGCTGGTTAAAGAGATGATGCTAGAGAATGTCATTTCAACATCTGGACAAGGACTTAAAACATGGTGGGGTCTCGTCCAAAATAGGTGTGCGACAGGAACCTGCAGAACTAGGTTTTAGACTGAAAAAAAAAACCAGAACATTTTCCTCATATTTCTACTAAGCCTGTTACCACAAAGAATAGGATTCTGCCATTGACCTAGGGAGAATATCGATAGAAATGCCCACTAATTGGTAACAGGCAATATCCAGGAACAAGAACAACAGCAATGGAATCAGAAATTTAGGGCAAGAAGGAAACTCGGGGGTCGTTTGGTCCGGCCCCATAACTTTACAGATGAGAAAACTGAGTCTTACCGAGGTGAAATGAATTTGTCTAAGGTCAAACACAGAGTAAAAGGTAGTATCCTTCTGATACTAGAACCAATGCTCTTTTCACTATGTCATGAGGACCTACGACTTCAGATTTCTATACACAAATGAATTATATATAGCAATAAGTAAAGTAAGCTAGAGACTATAATGCATGGTGGTAAACTAGACACTCTATGTCTTATGGAGATTGTGGGAAAGGAGTCTTGACTACAATATGACAACGGAAGGGCCCTTCAAGATGGCCAGAGGGTGATAGCAGAGCAGGCCTAGTTATCTCTCATGAAGAAAACCATAATAAGGAACAGGTGGGAAAACATTTGTTTTCTATTTAGTAACAGAAGAAAGAGAAAGAACTAGGATCGATGAGTAGACGCTGCCAGAGAGGAAGTGGTTAATTTGATTTGTGGGAGAAAAAAAATTTCAAATAAAAGTAGAACGGGTTGTTTAAGGGGCAGTATTTTCTTCCTCATATGGGGTCTTCTAGAAGAACCTACATGACCATTTGTTGGCAATGGTGAAGAAGGGATTCGTGTCCCAGGAGCTATCTCTGCTAGGTTGTAATTTTATGAAATGGGAACTATTTGAATTACTAACATTATTTTTGAGATCATAGAATTCAGAACTGACAGGAACCTTAGAAATCATATTCTAGCCTAACACCCTAGTTTCATAGATGATGATGCCAAAGCCCAGATAAGTTAAGTGACCCGCCCAAGACTATGCAGGTAGCAAACGGTGAAGTGAGGACCAACCCTCCTCCCACCACGTTCTCCCCACCGTCTTCTGACTCCAGACCTAGAGTTCTCTGTGTTGCCACAGCAATGCATCTTGAGATGAAACATCACGAGGAGGGGTATGTAGGGGGAAGGCCGTATTTTAACATGGACAGTATGCTTCAGAGGGATGAAAAAATGTTGTCTTTTTATTACGAGCCCTCTTTAGGATTTGTTTTACAAGCATGATGAAATCTTGAGAAAACTGCAATTTGGCAGTCTTTATTCTTGTTTGACATGGTTTCTATGACCCACTATATCTCCTCACAAATCCCTTCTGCTGCCACTCTCCGAAAGCCTAATTCAATTTTCGATTTTAATGCCCAGCTGTTTTTCTATTTACTCATGGAATATGAACAAAAATGTAATACAAACAAAAAAAGTATGCATCGATATAACACTTACAAAAACACTTTAATAATAATACCTAGTATTTATATAGCATTTTAAGGTTTGTAAAGTACATTACAAATATTATCTCATTCAATCCTCACAACAACTTTGCAAGGTGGATGGTAATTATCCTCATTTTATGGATAAGGAAACTGACAGTGACTTGCCCAGGGTCACACGGCTAGATGGAACATCTGAAGCCAGATTTGAACCCAGGCCCTCCTTCCTGTCCAAAGCTCTATCCACTGGGCTACTTTACCACTCCAGTAGTATGCATATTTTTATCTCCCTTTCACAGCTGAGTAAACTGAGACTCAGAAGCTTGCCCTAGATCCCTCAGGGACTAAGTGCAGACATCAGCATCAGGATGAAGTCCTTCGCTCTCCCTACTAGGAGTCAGGAAACCTAACTTGATTAGGGCATTGCTTTAGAAAAATTACTTTGGCAGCAGATGGAGGGCAGGTTGGAGCAGAGAGAGAATGAGATTGAGGAAACTATGAGAACGGTCCAGGCGAAATGTGCTGAGACTTAGTAATGGAAATTGAAAGGAGAGGATGGATTCAAGAGACATCACAACGTTCAAAGGAGGAAGATATATCATCAGATCTAAACATTTGGAAAAAATAAATCTCTATTAGAATGCACATAAATGGTTTCTAGGCAAGAATATTGAACTGTTAATTCTTCTTAAGGGATCCTGCAGTAAACGACTCTGTGGGGATGTTGAAAATATGTCTTAGAAATATTGAAAATATTTTTTACAGCTCAGAAAACTATCCAAAGAGAAGATTTAAAAATAACATCTCCTGAAATGGCAGAGCAGAGATTGCTGGAACATTTCATTTGGGTGTTGTTCAGGTCGCAAAGGAACTAAACAAGTCAGAAATAACTTCACAAAGTGTGTGCTGATTAATCCCAGCACAGGAAAAAAATCCACCCTTTGGTTCTAAGAAGTTTGAATTCAAAGGGCCACCCTTGAGGATCTAGAGGGCCACATGTGGCCTCCAGGCCACAGGTTCCCCACCCCTAGGCTAGCTCATTACCTTGAGCTACACAAAAGGGTAGGCCTGCTAGCTGAGGCCTGGTGTGACTGAATCCCCTTCCCTTGCCACATTCGGGGACTATAAGTCCCTAAGAATGAAGATCTTAAATAAGATGAAACAAAAAAAGCCACGCCCGGTCTTTAAAACTGAGAAAGGAAGAGTGCCTCTCATCCTAAACACTTTAAAACATAGAGACATATGAATTTATATGCACATGTGGGTGTGTACATTTATATCATAGGCAGTACACATATACAGGGCATCCCAAAAATCTTAGGATGGTTTTAGGCTACTCAAGCTTAAAACCACACTAAGACTTTGGGGACACCCTGTAGCCAGGCAAATGGATGTGTATAGATGCTTATAAGATCATGGATCCATAAAACATCAGAGTCAGAAGGGACTCTAAAGCTTCCTTAGTCCAAACTCATAATTTTACAGGAGACTGGAGTCCAGAAAAATGAAGCAAATTCCCTGAGGTCACAGTACATTTCCAGTGTGGAACAAGACTGTTCCAATGCCAGGCCCAAGCTCCTTGATCTTCTACAACCAAGCTAGCATCTTAAATGCATACATGCACAGGCATACTAAAGGCATACTAAATATGAAATAGCCATGTAGACAGAGAGAAAGCATTATGTGCTTACAAGTGTACTTATGAAAAAGGTATGAAATAGCTATGTATTCATGTGTATTTATTTGTGTGTATGTATATGTGTATGTTGGTTGGTTGGTTGGTTGGTTGGTGTCCTTTGTTCTCAGAGGACCAAAATGACACCATATGTGTACATACATGTGGGAAAACGTATGTACCCTGGGCAAAACACTTAACTTTTGTCTCCCTATGTTTACTCACCTGTAAAATGAGCTGAAGTAGGAAATGGCAAATCACTCCAGTATCTTCGTTCAGAAAACCCCATATGAGGTCACAAAGAGTCATACACAACTGAAAAACTACTGAACAGCAAGGCTGAATTCATAGTAATGGAATCATAGAATATAAAACATCTGGAGCCAGAGGTGGGGAACCTGTGACCTTGAAGCCACATGTGGTCTTCTAGGTCCTCGGGTACAGTCTCTTGACTGAGTCCAAGTTTTACAGAACAAATTCTTTTATTAAGGGGATTTGTTCTGTGAAGTTTGGATTCAGTCAAAGGGCCCACCTTGAGGACCTAGAGGGCCACATGTGACCTTAAGGCTGCACATTCCCCATCCCTGCAGTTAGTACGTGCTATCAAAGGGACCTTAAATACACACTATAGAATGTCAGAACTATTGGGAACCTTAGAACGTCTTAAAGATGGGAGAGAGTTACCAGAACATAGCAATAAAATTGGAAAGGACCAGAGATCATCTATACAACCCTTTCATTTAAAAGCCCATTTTTTTGTAACTAGATAACATTGATATTGTAACTTAAAAAAATTTGTAATACTTTTGATTTAATTATAATTACTGTTAGAAGAAAAAAGGAAATCCAGCTTTATTGTCCCCACCGAGCAAAGGTTTGGATAGTCAATTATATATGTATTGAAATAGGGTGTGTAAGTGTCAGAGAAGCTGACTTTCTGCACAAAAGCTCTAGATGCTGCTCCAATTAGCCTTCTCCTTAAACTAGCTTTCTCCAACACTTATTTGCTTTTATTACCAGTTGTCTTTGTAAGTTTCCATTAGCTTTCTAATTGTATAAATTCTTTTTTTTAATCCCTTTTTCTTAAGGATAACTTTAAAAATAGCCAAAGAGTGTTTCAACCCATCAAGTTATCATCACTCTCTTCTGCTTTTCCTCTGGTGTCATTAGTAGGCCTCTCTCCATCTTGCTTCCATTTTCCTGCAGATCTATCTATATAAGCAAGCCTGCTTGTTCATCACACTTTTGCTAGTGTTAATTCATCCCATATTTCTGATTTCTCACATATTTTGACTTATTTCTTTCTGTCTGTTCAGTTTCCAAGCAGATACATCTCCCTCTGTGTTTTGTGTATGTGTGTGTATGTGTGTGTGTTTGTGTGTGTATGTATGTGTTTGTGTTTGTTGGGGAGGATGTTTCTATTACAAATGACTCTCAATGATCTGTGTTGCAACTTGTCTGTCAAATCCATTTGATGAAGACCTTCTCTAAGATCCTGTATCATTTATGGCTAATTTCATTTAACCCATGATGCCGGAGTTTGAGATCTTGCTCAGACCCTTGCTTAGCTTCTTGACCTTGGGTAAATTACTTCACATTTCTGGGTTTGTTTCCATCACTGTAAAAGGAGGGGGCTAGGGTAAACGCTCTCTACTGTCCCTTACAGCTTTAAACACTAGGATACTATAAATGCTTGGAAGTGTAATTGCTAGTAAATTTGTCCTTACATGAAATCAAAACCTAATTCTCTTCAATTTCTATCTTCTTGGTTCTCCTTTTGCCCTCTGGAGCCTCTAATTCAATTCAATCTAACAAGAATGGATGAAACATCTGTTATGTGCCATGTACTGAGTTAAGCACTGAGGATTCGGAGATAGAAACGAAATAGCCCCGTCCTTATGTGGGAGGAAGGAGTGGTGAGGGGGTCCATAACTATGCTAATAACTAAAACCAAAGTATATACAAAAAGCAGGGCAGTCAAGTAGCTCAGCAGATGGATCGCTGGGCCTGGAGTCAGGAAGACTCATCTTCCCAAGTTTAAATCTGGCCTCAGAGACTTCTTAGCTTCTGTGGCCCTGGGCAAGTCACTATTTGCATCGGTTTCCTCATCTATAAAATTAAGGGGAAGAAAATGGAAAATCATTCCAGTATCTCTTCCAAGAAAACCCCAAATGGGGTCACAGAGTCAACCATGACTGAAAAACAACTGAATGACAACAAATATAAAAAACATGCAAAAGAATTTGGAGGTGCTAATAATAACTTTTATTTTATGGTTTTCCTCACAACAACCAAGTGAGGTAAATAGTGCATATATTGTTATTGACATGTTGCTTATAAGGATATTAAGGCCCAAAGAGGTCAATAATAACAATAGCTGACATTTATGTGGTGCTTACTACATGAAAGGCACTGTGCTAAGTGCGTTACACTTATCTCATCTGATCCTCACAATAACCCTGAGTGGAAGGTGCTATTATTATCCTCATATTACCTATGAGAAAACTGAGGCAAACAAGGTTAAGTGATTTGCCCAGGATCACACAGCTAGTAAGTGTCTAAGGTCACATTTGAACGCAGGTCTTCCGTGACTCTAGACCCAGCTCTCTGAGCACTATGGCACCACCTAGCCCCCCACCCCACCCCCTTGGGGAAATGGTCACACAATTAGCCGGGAATCTCACTGTGAAATTGAATAGAGAACAGAATTAAAATCACAGGACCCACAATCAAATCCTGCCTCAGCTGTATGTTGTGGAGCAAAGCATTTCTTCTGAGTCTGTTTTCTCATCTGTAAAATGAAGAGATTTTACCAGGTATCTCCTAAGGTCTCTTTCAGCCCTAAATGCTATTGATTCTATGACTGAAATCCAAGTCTCCTGAGACAAAGTCCTACTTTTTTTTTTAACTCACTGAAATATAGAACAAAAACTCTAGTATCTCTTCTCCATAATAAGCCTTCAACTGAACCCATCCTCCCTCCCTCAAAACCTTGAAGGACTTGGTCTGAGCGAGTATGTGAAACAGGAACCTCGGAGAGCTCTGTTACTTTGTGTAAGCAGCAGCTTCAAAATTGGTCTGCAACAAGGAAGTTGCAGCCCATGCAATGAGCTGGTGACAACCGCTGTGTTTGCCCAGATTGCGAGTAACAGGCATCCAGGATACAACTTGAAGTGACCATGGACTCAATTGTACCCTGAGGATGGTTTGGGGTGGGATGCGTTATGTTCCTGTGAACTTTTTATTCATTAATCAAATTAACCCGCATCCCTTGGTTCTCCTCATTAATCCAATGATTTCCTAGACAAAATTGTGTTCTTTCCTTACCATTTCCCTCTATGTGTTTCCCTCTATTTAAATGTAAGCTCCTTAGGATAGGATGGTCTCCTTTTTGCTATTGTATTTCCAATACTTAGCAGAGTTCCAGGCACACAGAAGGAACTTCGTGACTGCTTTTCCATTCGTCCGTACATGATATTTGAGAAAATCAAGTCATTTTTATGAAAATTCCATAATTTTCTCAGTTCTCATAATGTCACTGTAAGCAGAGATACTTTAAAATCATCAGATTCCAGCACTTCGAGCCACCTTAAATATCATCTAACCTGAGGCTTCTTAAACTCTCCATTGACCACCCCTTCAGCTCTTCTCAAATTGTGGCTTGCAATTCCGATCCCTAGTAAAGGAAAGATTTTATTTAACCTAAAAGAAAAATTTTAAAAATAAAATAAAAAGGACTTATACATGATCCCATACACTGTCAAAGCAACTCTCTCCTGTTCTAGTCCAGCTCCTTTGGTTTATAAATAAGGAAACTGAGAACAAAACGGTGAAAGTGACATGCCTGTGGTAAAAGTGTAACCGGCAGATTTGAGATTTAGGGCTTTTAAGTTCAAATTGAGTACTCCTCCAGTCCATTGTGTGTGTGGGGGGGGGGGTCAGCATTATAATTTTGCAGCTGGGGAAACCAAAGCATAAACCAGTTTATTAAACCCACTAAAGGTCACTCAGCAATTGTGTGTATGTATGCGTGAAAAACAAACAACATTTTTAAAAGTTAAGGATAAAGTTCTTCAATCTTTGATGAGGAAAGCAAGCTAATCAAATATTTTTGCTGTGAATTCAGGTCATGGCTGAGTCCCATGAATTGAAACAGCCATAGCTCCAGTTGGATCTGTATCCCACTGTGGTATGGCAGCCCTGATTTTCCATTTTAGGGGAATGGCTCTTCCACAGATTAGAGGGATTGACTTCCTTCTTGATTATGATGCCATGGGCAACTAGCTTGGACTCTGAGGTCCTTTCCTACTCAGATTTTATGAATTTGTGATTTATATAATATTCACCCATGAGAATTTCTTATCCCACCTTCTTCTCCAATAGACCATAAACTCCTTAAAGATGAGGTCCAAGTTTTTCTTATACTTGTGTAAACTTTCTCCCAGAACTGAATCTTTAGGTTAAAGATGGACTGGAATTAATCTGGGAGTGGAAAGACCTCAATAATCATAATCTTTTGGGCTCCTGACCTTTCATAGGATTTCCCTTGGAAACATCAGAGTTTAACTTAGGTCTAAATGTCCAGAGAAAAAGTCAAGGGTCTCATTGGTAAGCACTCAGACTAACAAAAAATTTAAATATAGAAAAAAGCCTTATTTAACCAGAGAGTAAAAAAAAAATTAAAGGATTTGCACCTGAGTCCATACAAAGTCAAAACAATTTTCCTTTCTTCTCAAGTGGGTCTCTATTTCCCCTAGGGACCTATACAAATGCATATGATTTAGGCCACCCCCCAAAATAAAAAACACTTGGGAAGGCAAGAAAGTTGACCCTTTCTTTTTCCCAACATATTTTCGTTTCATTAAATATTTCTCAATTACATGTAAAATTTTTAAGATCTATTTTTTAAAATTTTGAGTTCCAAATTCTCTCCCTCCCTTATCCCCTCCTTGAGAAGGCAATTTAATATAGATTGTACATGTGAAATCATGGAAAACATATTTCCACATTAGCCATGGTACAAAAGAAAACATAGACCAACAAAGAAAAATAAAGTTTTTTTAAGAGTGCTAGGATCTACATTCAGATTCCATCAATTCTTTCTTTGGAGGTAGATAGCATTTTCATCATAAGTCCTTCAGAATTCTCTCAGATCATTTTATTGATCAGAATATCTAAATCATTCACAATTGATCATCACACAGTATTGCTGTTACTGTGTACAATGTTTTGCTGCTTCTACTCACTTCACTTTGCATTATTTCATATAAGCCTTACCAGGTTTTCCTGAAACCATACTTTTTAATCACACAATTATATTCCATCACAACTATATGCCACAATTTATTCAGCCATACCCCAATTGATGGGCATCCCCTCAATTTCCAATTCTTTGCTACCATAAAAAGAGTTGCTATAAATATTTTTGTACATATAGGTCCTTTTCCTTTTTCTTTGATCTCTTTGGGTTGCACATCTTGTAGTGGGTCAAAGGGCATGCACAGTTTTATGGCCCATTGGACATAGTTCCAAATTGCTGTCCAGAATGGCTGGATCAGTTCACAACTTCACCAACAATTCATTAGTGTCCTAATTTTTCTACATCCCCTCCATTTGTTGTTTCCCTTTTCTGTCATATTAACTAGTCAGATAAGGTGTGAGGTGGTACCTCAGAGTTGTTTAAATTTGCATTTCTCTAATCAATAGTGATTTACAACATTTTTCGTATGACCATAGTAGCTTTGATTTCTTCTTCTTAAAACTGCCTGTTCATATCCTTTGACCAATTAATTGTCAATGGAGGAATGACTTATATTCTTCTAAATTTGACTCAGTTTTCTATATATTTGAGAAATGAGGCCCTTATCAGAGAACCTTGCTATAATTTTTCCCCAGTTTTCTGTTTATCTTGACTGTATTGGTTTCATTTATACAAAAGCATTTCAATTTAATGCAATCAAAATTATCCATTTTACATCCTATAATGCTCTCTATCCCTTGTTTTGTCATAAATTCTTATCTACAAATATGACAGGCAAAGTTTTCTATGCCCCCCTAATTTGCTTATGATATCACCCTTTATTCCTAAATCATGTACCCATTTTGACTTTATCTTGGTATATGGTATGAGATGTTAGTCTATACCTAGTTTTTACCAAACTGCTTTCCAGTTTTCCCAGCAATTTTTTAAAATAGGGAGTTCTTGTTCCAAAAGCTTAGATCTTTGGGTTTATCAAACAGTGGATCACTATAGCCATTTACTATGCTTTTTACCCTGTCTTTGTGTGCCTCTTTTATGTGAGAAAATTTTCCCCATTCTACCTCTCTCTTCTCCCTTCTCCCAGTGCATCTCTTTTTCTCACCCCTTAATTTTATTTTTTTACATCATCCCATCACAGTCAACTCACACTATTGCCTTCTTTCCATGTATATTCCTTTTAATTGCACTAATAATGATGAAGTTCTTAGGAGTTAGAAGTATCATCTTCTCATATAGTGATATAAACAATTTAATCTCATTGAATCCCTTATGATTTCTCTGTCCTATTTACTTTTTTTTTCCTTGAGTCTTCTATTTGAAAGTCAAATTCTCTATTCAGCTCTAGTCTTTTCATCAAGAATGTTTGAAAGTCCTCTATTTCATTAAATATCCATTTTTCCCATAAAGAATTATACTCTGTTTTGCTTGGTAGGTCATTCTGGGTTGTAATACCAGCCTCTTTACCTTCCAGAATATCATATTCCAAACCCTCTGATCCTTTAATATAGAAGCTGATAAATCTTGTGTGATCCTAACTGTGACTCCATGATATTTGAATTGTTTCTTTCTGTCTGCTTGCAATATTTTCTCCTTGACTGGGGAGCTCTGGAATTTGGCTATAATATTCCTGGGAGTTTTTGCTTTGGGATCTCTTTCAGGAGGTGATTGGTGTATTCTTTCAATTTCTATTTTACCTTCTCGTTCTAGGATATCACGGCAGTTTTCCTTCATAATTTCTTGAAATATGATATTGGCTCTTTTTTCAATCATAGCATTCAGGTAGTCAAATAATTCTTAAATTATCACTCCTTTATCTATTTTCTTTTTTTCCTTTTTTATTTATTTAATATTTTTAGTTTTCAGCATTGATTTTCACAAGAGTTTGAATTACAAATTTTCTCCCCATTTCTACCCTTCCCCCCCACTCCTAGATGGCACATATTCTGATTGCCCTGTTCCCCAGTCAGCCCTCCCTTCTGTCACCCCACTCCTCCATCCCATTTTTCCTTACTTTCTTGTAGGGCAAGATAGATTTTTATGCCCCATTGCCTGTATATCTTATTTCCTACTTGCATGCAAAAACTTTTTTTTTTGGAAAATCTGCTTTTAAAACTTTGAGTTCCAAATTCTCTCCCCTCATCCCTCCCCATACACCCTCACTAAGAAGGCAGGCAATTCAACATAGGCCACGTGTGTATCATTATTTAAAACCCTTCCACATACTCATGTTGTGAAAGACTAACTATATTTTGCTCCTTCCTATCCTATACCCCTTTGTTAGGTTTTCTCCCTTGATCCTGTCCCTTTTCAAAAGTGTTTGCTTTTGATTACCTCCTCCCCCTATCAGCCCTCCCTTCTATCATCCCTCCTTTTTTATCTCCTTCCTCTTTCTTTCCTATGGGGTAAGATACCGAATTGAGTGTGTATGTTATTCCCTTCTCAAGTCAAATCCGATGAGAGCAAGAATCACTCATTCCCCCTCACCTGCCTTCTCTTCTCTTCCTACAGAACTGCTTTGTCTTGCCACTTTTATATGAGATAATTTACCCCATTCTATCTCTCCCTTTCTCCCCCTCTCAATATATTCCTCTCTCATCCCTTAATTTGATTTAATTTTTTAGATATCATCCCTTCATATTCAACTCACCCTGTGCCCTCTGTCTCTGTCTCTGTCTCTGTCTCT